>BPTQ01000001.1:186792590-186966827 GCA_019973895.1 Chrysanthemum seticuspe | reverse complement strand
ATACATGATAGGCTATAGCTCATTATATTCGTCATCTTTGTTAGATATAGCTCGTCACCTTAGTTTTATCATATCGTCACTAATGCTCATTCATCGTCACCAAAGTTATTCGAATCGTCACCAACTATTGCGATGTGCGCAGCAAGCCCCAGTTCCTTTGAAGGAAAAGAAGCTCGTTCAAAATATTGTGGGATCCGTCACTTGGATTAGCAACATCACATCATTAATCCCATTCGGTGCCCATAACTATAGCAAGAGATCCCCTTATCCTTACGATCATCCCTCAATGATGCGATTCCAATTCCAACTCCTTCTAATAAAAAATAGAAAAATATAAAATACTTTTACCTTTCCATGCTTAGAGCCCATAACCTAAACCCCCAAACCATAAAGATGGCTAATGAGATGATAATAGATTAATAGATTTGATTCCAACACCCTCAGATACAGATTAATTACACACGAGCATACTATCAAATTTCTACACAAATGAATCAAACATAATGAGGAATTAATAGAGGATAACTACCAACTCACAGTGCAGAATAAGGATCAACGCAACACACAGATTTCAACATCCCATACGCAAAGAGGGATTGAGAAACTTGAATGGTTTCCCAGAACAGATGTTTGGGTGATCCCTAATATTTGAGGATGAGATTCCGCGAGAAACCTACCAAATCGGATGTTGATGAGTCCATTAATATAAGATTCGAAGTGTTTCTACTTAGTTCGTAATTCATGTGTTGCTTACTGGATAGCGTAATGATCTAGTAATTAGTTGATTCTATTCTTTGTTGGTTAGTTATAAGTTATTAATTCAAAGTATGAAGAATTCGTTTGTGTGTTTATTTAATCGGCCTGTACCTCTTGTACGTTCGTATGTGTGTTTATTAGTTTCTGTATTAACTTAATTACTTCATTTCTGAATAGAACTACATTCTATCCCAAATTTTGGGATTTTATGACATGTTCTGTGGAATCCAAGCCAAAATCCAAAAATGAGGTTTCTGAGAGGTGTGTTTCTGACTTTTTAAGCCTAAGATATATATTCTAATGTTAACGCTGCCGCAGTGGAATACAAATCACTGCGGCAGCACAGCGGCAGTAATCCCAAAGCAGAACCGGTGCAATTGGAACGCTGCCGCAGTGGAATACAGGCACTGCGGCAGGAGAAATCGAAGACTGCAGCAGACCTAACGTAGATCCGGCAGACTCATCACTGCCGGATGAGAAATTGTTGATCTGCAGCAGTGAACTTTTATGCTCAAAACCCAAGACCTAGCAGTGTTATTAAAACCCTGCCGCAGCGGTTATCGTGGACTGCGGCAGCGGAAGATGAAAGTCGTTGACACTCACAGAGCTAAAACTGAAACCGGTAAAAGAAGCATATAAGCGCGGAAAAGCAGGTTTATTCACGGTAAGGTCGTAAAACGGAAGTGCTCTGGATTTTTCACTTTTCCTTGCTATAATTCGTTATTGCCTATCTTTTCACTAGTTTATTCCTGAATTTGCTGGGGAGTTTTACCATGGAAAATTTTGGAATAATTTATAGGGATGTGAACAATAAACGAACAGGAGTTCGTTTACACGAAAATCGGTTAATTAAATATTCAATCCCCAGTACTTCGTAATTAAGTTTTGCCAGGTGTTGTGTATATTCGGGGCGTTTTCAGTATTGTTCGTGCCTTTAATGTATGATCGTGGAGTGAAAATAATCTTCCTCAACCTTAACCTTAGCGTAGTAACTCCCTACTAGCATTCCTATTCCCCTAGAGAACGATATCAATACCCGTGGCTTACCCTAATTACTACACTACAACGATTAGGTTCACTGCCTAGGGTGTTATAAAACTTGCTCGAAGAAAAGGAAGTTTCCTTGACCCCGAACGACGCGTGTAGCGTTATCAACCACTGCTAAGCTTATTGAAACCACTGCTACTTACTCGTAATCACTGCTATACTATTTTGATTCCACTGCTCGATATAGATTGTTTCTACTGCTTATATTACTCGATATCGGATAGTACATATTTTTGGTTCTCGTATGGTTTGGAAGATGTTGGTCGACACACACAAGATTGGTTATTTGGTTTACACACACAATATGGTTAACACATTGATTTCAGGGGAAGCATATTATGATGTGTTTGAAATTCATGCTTACATCCCTATTTGTTGATAACAAAAAGGGGAAGAGATAAGAAGAGATAGCATGGATTAAGGGGAAGACAAAGGAAGGACTTGTTTACATCTCAACTTTTGCTACTTCGTCTAGGGAAGTTCGTACACGACTTTGTTTATTTTGTCATCATCAAATAGGGGAAGATTGTTGGGATTCTTGATTTGATGAGACAAAGTAAATAGAAGAATGAAACAAAGGGACTTAAAGTGACAAAGAAGAAATCTACAAAAAGATGGAAGGACTTGCTTACAAAAGAAGATTTATTATTTAGTCCTTCGTAGTATCTTGTAAACCCTAATCCTCTAGTATATAAAGAGGACATGGGGTGTAGGTTTAATATACAAGTCTTCCATAATGTAATCTAAATGTGTGTGTGTGTGTGTGTTCTAGGGCGTCGTTCATTGTAAACGCCTAGAACTAGTTATCCCTAAGATCTGAGATGGCTTAGATCTCTGTTACAGTTAGGTAACACGTTGTTATTTTGATCAAATAATAATTGGGGAGATGTTGAATAAAACCTTGTGTCAATAACATTGATGTTTGTTTAAATTCCGTTGTGCATGTTCTTTATCATTGTTATTGTTAAACCCTAAGGCTCAAAACGATCTCAAGGAGTCCTAACAAACTCCACAATATCCGTTACTACTTAAAATCGTTCATTTTCACATTTTAGGTCTTTTGGAAGCAAAATGCTGGAATGAAGCATATTTGGACGAAAAGGAGCGAAAACATGAAGAAAAAGATAAAGTCAAGACTCAAGTTGTTCTTAATGCCTGACGGCATCCCAACTTAAAGGGTGACGCCGTCATTTGTTAAAGACTTTGATAAAAGTCCAATCGACGGCTTAGGTGATTTTTTGGTTCTAAAGCCTGACGACGTCAAGTGTTAAATCTAGAGGGCGTCACCCTTTGTTTTACACCAGACGACCAAGGAACAATTCCCAGACGACATCCCTATTGAAGACAGATGGCGTCACACTCATACGTGCTACAAGTGTAGGAAGGGTAGGCGGTCAGTCCATTGCAGCTTGCGAACTTTCTCCAGTCTCGAATACCCGCGGTGGCGTAGGGTAGTCAGGAGTCGGTGATCGTAAGGCATTGTACCGGGCAATCATAACTCTCAACTCCTCTTCAAGATCCTATGGCTGAGATGGAGGGGTGACATCTGTAGCTATGGCCGGATCAGTTCCCTCCTGTGTTGATATTTCCTGCTCAGCAATATCATCTAGATGTGGTGATGGCGGGGCTGGTGTAGATGTGGATGGTGGTGTAGGTAACATGTATGTGTGTGGTGGAGGCACAGGAATTATCCTTTTCCGTGCTCTCTCAAAGGTTCTCCTAGGGCGGTCATGGGGTGTATCTGACATGTGGACACATGATTGAACAGGGTGTACCCTTTTTCGAGGTGTGTTTAGATAGGTTGTACCATAAGGATGATAACGGTATGCCTCCATGAATGGTTCTGGTTCGTAAGGCTCTAGCACTCAAAATCTCCTTTGTCTAATTGGTGAGGGTGATGCAGGCAGTGACTCAGAGGATGGGGGATTTGGGTCAGATGGCTCAGTCTCGGCAAACGTGCCATGTTCCCTCCTAGCAACCTCGTACGGATCATCAGGAAATGGAGTGATATCAGGTACCACCGGAACGTCCTCCGACTCCGTAGTTTGCCTAGATACTGGATCAATATCAGGTACTACTGCGAACTCCTCAAATGGTTCCTCGGAAGGATCAGACTCCATATCCAATGCAGCGTCTCCTGGTGTGGGAGAGTGGCTCGGTGAATCCATAGTAGGATAGGTTTCCTCGGGTACGTACTCAGGTAAACTAGGACTAGAGGGGGTAGACATAACTCTGTAACAACCCGGTAATTATAAATACCTCATTATATATATAAATAATCAGTATAAACCTGCATAAATAGTGTCTGACCAGTGTAGTGGCACGGAGGACTTTATTTGAGTGTGAAAAAGAGTTATAGTTTCGGTTTTGTATTCCGTTCTCTATAACTATGGCTCTGGTACCAATCTGTAACACCCCCAAATTCGGTATATGCAGCGGAATTAAGGTTGGGGTATTACTTCATGGAGCACAGTCATAATAATAGATAAACGGCTCAAGAGAGATGTTTTTTTTATATAAAACAGTTATCATTCATTTATTTAAATCAGAGTTTACATAATAAAGGTCCCAAAGGAAATACGGAAATACATAGTTTTATTCTTGTGAATGATAACAAAAATGGACGCCCTTTATATAAGAAAGTCCATTGCTACTCCGTGCCAAATCGTGCTCTAATTTCCTGAGATAAAACATGCTAAAAAGTCAACACAAAGGTTGAGTGAATTCATAGTGTTTGCATAATAATCAGTTGAACACAAGATAAGTAGTAGTAAAATCAGTAATATTGCAGTACAGTATATTGCCCTAAGTCTCATGACACGCAAACCTTAACACGAACGCGCCATAATAATGACGTTAGTTACAAACACCATAGTGATGATGTGAGCAACAATGCCCTCCGGTAGGAGTTTCTAGTATTCTCAAATAACGTGCATTTGGTTACCTATCCGGCTAACACAAATGGGGTGTCAACTGCCAATAGATCTATTCACGATATTCGCGTTCACTCACAAGTGATTAATGGTTCATGATATGAGGGACTTTTAGTGGCAACAGTAGGTAACTTAGGCAATATCAATCAGGATAGCATACAGAAAAATACTTGTGTTCGGTTTTTGTAGCATGTATCTCCCCACGAGTTTAGAAAACAAATATGTAAAAGTGGGACTATGAACTCACCTCGGTGTTATTGTAGTCTGGATGGAAAACAAATTAGATAATATGAACAAACTGCTCCGACTCTCGACCTGATTTAGTATATCATGTATTTAGTATTCGTATTCAAGTTTATGCGACGGAAATGTTCTATGGATAACATGAAGTCTCTACAAAAATTTAATATACTTATCATACTTATTATTATGACTTAAATTATTAATAAAAAGTTTTTATCAAACCAAAGTTGTTAAATATCTTATGTTTCCAAAATGTTATAATTTACAATTTTAAATATTTACAGTTTTTACCCTTGTACTTTCAAAAATGACACTTTAAACCCTCAACTATGGGTTATTGACAATATCAGCCCTTATATGACTAACTTTACATTTTTAGTCCCATGGAACTTTATTTTACAAAAATTACAATTTTTATGATTAAAATTTTATAAGAGAAATTTACTAGTTTTTGGCCTAAGTGGATAAAAGTACGGGTGAATAAAAATGAGGCCTTAATAGGCTTTTACTACGTTCTTGTTCCTTTCAAGAGTTTTTCCGGTGGTCTTTCTAATGGCTCAAACTAGAGGTCTTAAGCTCTTACGGTTTGGTCGCAATGATTTAACAAAGTAAGGGGGTCATGTGCTTTTTGTTGTTTTTGGGCAATAACGGGGCCAAAAGATGGCAGATTTTACACGAGGCAAGCTAGTGTTTCTACATCGCATTTGACCCTTTAAACACTATGCTGTAAGCTCTCTTAAATGGCATAAGCCTCATGTCCTAGTCGTCTTTGGTTAGAAAGATACAAGTCCACGAATATGGCCACTTGGCCACGACGCGTTTTATGAAAATTTCAGTTTTAAGCTATATCTTTTGCATGCGACCTTGTGAAATATTTTTTTACCCATTTCTAATGTTTCTAATACAGTTCCTAACCAAATTTATCAAAAATCTCATGTTTTCCCATATATTTGTTGTAAAAGACTTTTTGGTGTTTATGACTTTTGCCCAAAATGATGGCTGTTTTTAAAGATATCGACTAGACTTTTTAACCGGGTCATGGGGGCGTTTTGTAGTATCCCAGGTGGTCTTTACAACGGTACCTTGGATTACCCTAGTACCTCTAACACCAAGTAGATAAATGCGGGGCAAGTTGGGGGGTAAGGCCTGTTTTTGGCGCCATGACCAGAAACAGAAAAGAGTGGAAAAACATTTTAACTTAGCGAGGCCTAGGACTTAGGTTTAGGGTTTCACTACCGATCATGTAACATCCTTAGTGGCTAATCCTTATAGTGTTTACCCTAACCAATACCTCAAAATGAACTTGTTTTTATGTATATGCGTTTTTATCAGTAAGTTTACAATAACTATATTCCAACTTTATTTTTACATGTTATAAGTTTATTACCCTAAGTGAGTGCTAGTAAATGTGTAAAAATGTTTAAAGTAAAAGAGTTTGGAATACTTACAGCTTGTGGGTTGCCTAAACCAAGAAAATGCCTAAAAGCTGCTATTGGTCTTCAAGTAGTTCCATACTTTCTAAGCTCCAAGTTAACCTTTCTTTACACTTCTTAGGGTAAAATTTCAGAATGCTTGTGAGTTTGAAAAATATTTATGGTGCGTGTGATATGTGAGAGTATGGTATAGTGTTTGTGTTTGCATGGGACTTAAAAGGAAAGTATATGGGCGTATATATAGGAGAGGGAAATGCATGAATCTTCCAAGTGTTAAGTCACCTTGTCTCACAAGAGAGGAGACAAGGTGATGTGTAGCTAGCCAAATGGAGGAAGCATGTGATTTCAAGGGAATATGTCTTGGTGTGGTAAAACTCTAGCCAAGAGTTTTACCCACCATATTTGACTATGGTAAAACTCTATGATGTGTAATTCTTAGGTTCAAGTAACTAGTTGAGGCTAAGGTTTTTACAAGTATCACATAGTAACTAGGTAGTAACTTGGTTAGTTAAATTTTAACTAGGTAAATAAGGGGGGCGTTAGCTTCTAGGGATAGTACTTAAGGCTTTTTAGTTTGTACCTATTGTAGAAATGGTAAAAGTACTTAGTTAAGTTGTTAATTTATTTTAGGTAAAAGCTAGTTTAGGTTGATATGCATGTAATTAATAAAAATAAAGACTTAAGTTTAGTGCACTATAGTGTATACATTTGCATTGTTTTATTGTACTTTACTAAAAATGAAATATATATTTAAGACTTGTGCTTTGAAAGGTTTGTACAATGTGCTTAGCATTAAGTACACTAAGGTTTATAATGAAATCTTAAGTTAATTGAATACCTTTAAGCATCAATGACTTGTACCTTGGAAATGGGTAAATGTTTTATTTATATCATTAATTTTAGTTTGTGATTTTATTTACATAAAATCATAAGATTTGCATATTAGGGTTTTAACCGGGAAATACCTTAGGGTTTTATGCTTTAAACTTATACATTAAGTTTAATGGTTTATACATTAGGGTTTATGACGTAGTATCGAAATTGTTATAAAACTTTTAAGAAACCCTAATTTACTTGTGACATTGTATTGAAAATAACACCAATTATATAAGGATTACTTTATATCGGACATCCCGTATGTTATGAGGGCATAACTGACATGGTGACCATGTCGGGAAGTTTCAAGTATGACATAAAAGTGAGATTTCCATTGTCACTTAAATGTGTACATATCAAAGGCATTAATTGTGAGAGTGAGCAGTTTGTGAGTGCGGCTTATTATCTAGTCGTAGGGAAAAAAATGTACGTAGAAAAATGAATTACTATTAGTATAAAGATGGATTTTTACCGGTGGTTACAACTTACTTGATTCCTATCAAGTGAGCTTTTTTTTCTTTTTTTTATTATTAGCTTTCTTGTAGTCTATCCCCCTTCTTTGTGTTTTTGTTCGTAAAACCCTTTTCATTTGTCACTATGGCAAGTGAAGTTGCATTTGAATCATTAACAAATGAGGAACAATTGTATTTCACAGATAGAATTGCTTCTTATTGTTCTAATGAATTTGTGAGTGATCTTAGAGATATCCAAGAGGAGATGGGTGTAAAGTTAGATGGCTTTAATGAATTTTGTGCATGTGTGGCTTTTATTCAACAATCATTGTTAGGATCAACTCCTTTTAGTGAGACCCTTTGGAAAAAAATTGAGAAAAGCTTCCTAAGCGTAACCCATAAGTTGAATGAAATCATAGGCTTTTCTACATCACAACTTGAGGAAACAGATAAGGAAGATTTATCCGATCTTAGGCACCATGAACAAAAAGACCTAGTTTTTAAGAACATGGAACCTAAATCCGATCAAGATTGTGAGATGGTTAGATTTGAACTACCAAGTTGCATGCGTGGGGTAGATTTCAAAAAAACATATGACACTCATGAGGAATACTTTAGGCAAATAGAACATAGTGATCAAGTTTTTGAGAACGATTCTTATGAATCAGATCAAGAATTTGGAATGGCTAAAGAAGGTTTTGAGATACTTAGGAGTGTATTTGGGTTAGATCGTACTAAAACACATGGTGAATACATAGGTGATCTAGATATAACGGAGAATGAGGTGAAAACTCCTAGCCCACAATCCCTACCATCATGCGAGGGATACACAGCGCCTATAACTTACCCGAAAGAAGTAGAAAAGACTATAGGAACCCTAACGGATGGAGAACATTTGGACCAAACACAACTAGATGGAATAGGTTTGAATACTTATAGTGATGACCTTTCTCTTAGTTCTACGAAAGCTCCTAGTTTTGATGAACTAGAGCCTCAACTAAAAACCTTAACCAATTTTCCGTATTTAGATGTGAATTTAGGAATTGAATTAGGCCCGAATTCACCCATCAAACCATGTAGTCTGGGTAATGTTAAGATAAAGGTAGTAGACTCTAAGCCATGTAAAGTAGAAGCTAATATAGGAGTAACCCATGACCTTACATACTTACATCACCCATTCATGGTTGATAATAAGAGACTTTATGGGTTTAAACCGGGTTTATTACGTCAAGATAGATCCTTAACTAAGAATCTCTTGAAGTTGATAGAAGATGATCCCTTTCTAGGAGAAAGACTTGATTCACCCGCTACACCAATAAAATTAGGTAAGGTTACAATGAAAGAAGTACACCCCTTTGAGCATAAGTATAACACATCACCCTCTCCTCACGTGTCAAATTTCCACCCTAAGGGTGTGTATCGCTACTATCACCCGCACTTAAACTTCAGTGTAGGGAAAAATTCCCCTTTATCCGTTAAATAAGGGTAGAGTCAAGCTCGTGACTCGAACAAAAATAAGCGCTTCTTGGGAGACAACCCATGTTTATTTTTTTTTTGTTTGTTTGTTTTTCATTCTTGTTTGTGTGTTTATATATCTTTTTCGTTATTGCTTAATTCTCATGTTTGTTTTGTGAAAATGCTTTATTTTGTTTTTAACCTCGACTTAATTGCATATAAATGTATTTTACAAAAAGATAAGTGTAGGGAGGATCACATATGTCTTTAGAACTTGCATGAACATGAGATTAATAATAATTGAAATTGTATATATTTGTGTGTTTGTTAGAGTCAAAGGCTTGTATCGAGTCTTAATGGATATTTTGCAGGAATTTTTCCAGGTCTTTAAAGAAGTAATTTTTCTAGAATTTTTCCGGAAAACACACCGGACCCTTTCTGTCAGAACAACCTGACAACGTCGGGACTAAAACCCCACGGTGTCAGGAAATGTATAAACATATTTACAGTTTTGTTTTCTGTCTAAACTTGTAATTTTTGGAAACTTACAATTCTTAATTTTCCAGAAAAACTGCAAACATCCATTCCACAAGCATTATATCTTATTCGCTTTCTAGTTTAGTTGTTATATATATAGCTTTACTGCCGATTTTATGCGAGGTTTCGTTTTGTTTTCTTATAAGTGTGCAGGTTATATTAAACAAGAAGAAGAAACACATATTGGAAGCACTTATTACCTATTCATTCTTCTTGGAAAAGGATTTAACCGCAACTTCACACATATCCTACCGAGCTAATCAGGGGAGTATTAGTTTCTTTCTCTTTTACTTACCTTTCTTTATCATAACTTTGATACTTTCGGGGAACATTAGGGACAATTATCAGTTTAATTGTAGGGAGGGAGAATTAAACGAGAACTTAGAAACTATTCACTCATTTGATTTTTGTCTTGTCCTTGGTAAATTGTGTAATAACTATGAGAAATATTTATTAGGGCAATTTTAGCACCAAATTTAAATTTTTTTATGAAATTTACGAGTTAAACTTTAGTCATAATAAAGCGTCTCAGGGATAGGAATTATATGACTAGCACAAAAACCATTTACCACTCAAATTCCAACCAAAAAATGTGAGGTTCGCCCCTAGATCTTTAGGAATAAAATCATTCATCTTTAATGCTTATTGAGTGTACCGGTAGTATAATAGACTCTAGAACTTGTTTTGTGATGTATTCCGAGATCGCTAGTGAGACTACATTCGTGTAGTTAGGATTAACTAAATGATAAGAGGCATTAGGATAACCCTTTTTTTAAACATGTAATTTAATTACGTCATCCATATATGTTGAGTAATTTTCCCCACACCCTTGCGATGTACTCATCTTTAGTACACGATACCCCTAGTTAACCCCTTAGAGCCTATCCTTTTTGCGGTTCTCGTGATGTTTCAGTTTCTGAATATCAATGAAGAGCATTGTTTACAATCCACCCCAAATGTTACACCCAAATCGCCTTAGCCTACCTTGTATGCACTCATCTTTAGTGCATTATTGTTATCATTATTAAACCCTTAATTCAATTATCTAGTTACTTGCATGGTTTCTAAGTCGATTCATATCATTTGTATATAGTTTTGGGATGATTGGGACTTATGGGTTAAAGTAATATTTTATGGAGTAACGGGAAAGAACAATAAATTCTAATTCCCTTTGTCTACGTAATTAAGTACTCCAAGTGTTTTGATCTTTTCAATTCGGGTCAGTTAGTGTTAGTGAAATAAAAACTCAAGTGTAGAGATGCTCCTATAAATCCCTTTATTTTGATGTTATCGTAGAAGATGGTAGAGTAAAAAGGTATGAAACAAAAAAAGAGAAGGGAAAAACATACGGGCTACCATCCTACATCTATCTTTATGTTTATGTTTTTAAGTTTATGTTCATGTTTTGTTTTAAGTTGTTTATTGTTAATGAGTCGAGTCTTGGCTTAGCAACGCCACGCTTTACATGCTTGTAATATAAGATTTTTGACCTGCCGCCACTAAATATCTTTTATCCAAAAAAAACCCTTTACTTCCCTACCCTAAGCCTAACATTACAACCCTTGTAAAGACCTCTTAGATAGTTATTCCTTGGTGCTTACGCCAAAGTGGTGAGGTTTGATCTATTCTCAAGCCTATGGTAATCTATGTACTATACCAGGTAATGAGTGTTTATCTTCCATTTCCTTACATGTTGTATTTCATATAAACCCGAGAGATGAGGGAATCCAAACATTAATTCATAGGTGCTAGTGTATAATTTCCGTGCTTGTTATGACTATTGTGGCGCTTGTACTTGTTGTAAAATATTTTAAACAAATGCTTCATCCCCCTAACTTATAAATTGATTGGCCAAAAGCACATTTGCTTGAGGATAAGCAAATTCCAAGTGTAGGGATATTTGATAAGGAATTAAAACATACGTTTTTAAAGGGTCATTTAATCCCTAAATCGACACATTTTATATCCGTTACTACTTAAAATCGTTCCTTTTCACATTTTAGGTATTTTAGAAGCAAAATGCTGGAATGAAGCATATTTGGACGAAAAGGAGCGAAAACATGAAGAAAATGACAAAGTCAAGACTCAAGCTGTTCTTAAATCCTGACGACGTCCCAACTTAAAGGGCGACGCCGTCATTTGTTGAAGATTTTGATAAAAGTCCAGGCAACGGCTCAGGTGATTTTTTGGTTCTAAATCCTGACGACCTCAAGTGTTAAATCTGGAGGGCGTCACCCTTTGTTTTACACCATACGACCAAGGAACAAATCCCAGACGACGTCCCTATTGAAGACAGACGGCGTCACACTCATCAACTGACGCTGTCCCAACGATGACTTGCCCCTAACTAAACCCTAAAGATGGCGACCTAACGAAGTCACCAGCAAAAGGCGATGCCATCGCACATGTAAATCTATATATAAAATTCGTTTTTCTGCATTTAAAGATGTAGAATTTTGGAGAGCAAACCCTAACTCGTTTGTAGTCTGACTTGGACAGTATTTTGGAGTTCCAAACCCTTCTTAAATTATAAGATAAGTTTGTTAATCCATCATATCATTATGTTTACCCTATGTTTAATTGATTGTGTGTATGCTTGCTTATTTAACATGAGTAGCTAAATTATCATTGTGTTTGCTTAGATCTATGAAACCTAGTTGTTAATTATTGTTAGGTTGTCTCTTGTCTTGATTGGTAGACGCTAGAGTAAGGAAAACTGGCTTCTTCTTTAGTTGTTGCGAGGTTGAACGTCGTAAATAGCAAAAAGCTTAAGAGTGCACTTAGGCCATCGTTGTGTTTATTGCGTGAGTTGTAGCTTTAGGATAATAGAGTATTCGGGGGAGATACTTAGGTACTTGGTGATCCTGGATAGTCTAGAGGAGAGTTACGATTCATAGAATTGAGGAATTTAGCACCGCCCTATGACCAAACGGAATACAACTCACCAATTAAAATGAGGATGTGACAATTCAACCAACCAATAAGAGATAACTAGGGAGTAAGAACATCAAAGTAAACACACTTTTAATCATCATAAGAGCACACCTACATTAACATAGCCTATCTTTCCTTTTCATAGTTTAAGTAGTTAATTAGTTTTATTAAAAAGTAGTTAAAATTGGTAGAAGTACCACCCCCACTCCTATACCCCGAGATATTTACCTTTCTTTCAAAAAAATATAAAAAGACCAAAAAGAATCTCCCTCAACCTTACCTTCTCGCCATACATCTCTTCCTAACATCTCTATTCCCTTAGAGAACGATCAACCCCCAGGCTTATCCATACTACACTGCAACGATTAGGTACACTTTCTATTAGGTTGTAAAGCTTTCTCGTAGGAAAGGAAGTCTTTCGACCCCGAACTCACGCATCAAGTGCCCACTAAAAGGAACACGCAAATGAGAAAAGAGTGACAAATAGGAAATGAGCTAAAGAGGAAATGAAAATATGATAATATTTTAATAGAGGTGTAAAATGGTAATTAACCCCCGAGTATATATTTATTGATATATATATATTTAAGTATAAAAAGAAAAACCATAAACCTTAAGGGGTTAAGGTTTCGGCTGGATTCCCTAAGGGATAAGAAGGGGATTAGGTTTGACAAGTTGTAAAACTCAATATACTTAAGGGTTAATTGTGGGTTTCCTAATTTTATATAGAGGGTCCCATCGAAGCCTATAAACACAAATACATTCCAAACATGTTACACAAACATATAGGAGAAAACATAGACAGTGTACTATGGCCTCTCATCCTAGTATTCCTACTCAGACCCAAGTTGTTAATGAGACTGCCTCTGGCAGAGTGGAAGAGGCTACCACTACTGTGTCTAGCTTAGATGCAGCACAGGGCGGTGGTAACATCTACAAGACCCCAACCATGGCAACAGTGGATGTTTCTAGTCCTCCAAGACTGGATACAACTACTAGAATCCCAAGCCAATTGGAAGATATGGGTGCCTTCAGTACTCCTCCTAGTCCAACTAGGGATAGAACTGAGTATTTGCCTTATGATGTACCTCTCTCAAAAGGTTACACATCTGGAAGTGCTGAGGGTAGACAATCACTTCATGAATTGACGGCTTTATGTACACAACTAACAGATAAGGTTGCAGCTTTGGAGAAAGATTTGAAGGATACCAAGAAGCTGTATGCCAAAGTTTACTCCAAACTTGTTCAGAAGGTGAAGAGATTAAAGCTGAAGGTCAAAGTTCTGCAAGCTCCCAGAAGAACCAATATTTTGGATTCTACAAGTTCCAGTGATCCAGAAGATCTTTTGGAATTTTACAAATAGGGGAGGAAAACAGATGCAGAGACTCAAGGGAGGACTTTGAGTTTTGGAAGTGGGAATCAAGATCAAGAGAATGTACAAGAAACTGAACCATTTGTAGAAGAAGAAGTTGATCTTGAAGCTCCAACAGAAGTGATTGAAGAACAGGAAGATATAGTGGATATTGCTACCAGTACCAAGAAAGCAGTAGGAACTGCTGATTCAAATGAAGGTACTGCTAGAGTGGAAGGGAAAGGGATTCTGATTGAAGAAGGACTTGTTCAGAAGAAGCCTAAAATTACTGCACATATGGTATTTGATGAAGAAAGGGCTAAACAAAAGCAGGAGCTTGAAGTGGTTAAATACTTGGAAGAGCAACACTTAAAGAAGACTGTTGTATTATCTCAGGAAGAATCAGACAGACTTCTTGCACAAATATTGCAAGATGAAGAAGCTGCAGTAGTCCCAGAGGAGGAGAAAAAGGATGCAATACAAGAATTGATTAATCAGATGAGAGAAAGACAAAAATCAAATAAAATAGTCAAGCCTCCAACGAAAGGTCAACTGATGAGAAATATGAAGATTTACTTGAAGCATCAAGACTACAAGAAAGATTATCAGTTGAATGGAAAAACTTTTGAGGAGATTCAGGATATGTATGTCAGAGCTTACGGAAGAATACATGAAGATTTCAGACCTATTGGAACAGAAGAGCCTAATGTTAGAACAAAAAGAGTTGGATTGGTACTGGAATCAGAGATACTCAAGAAGCAGAGGTTAGAAGGAAGTTCAGCTACAGCAAAGGAAGATCTGGAAGATGAAGTTTTGAAGGAATTGATGGTAATACAACCTGATGAAGGAATGCATGTAGAAGCTTTGCAGACCAAGCATCCTATCATTGACTGGGAGATACACACTGACAGATTTAGAAAAGCTTGGAGGATCATCAGAGTTGGTAATATTGTGGAGATGTACAAGACATTTGCATATATGTGCAAATCATTTGACAAAGATGACTTAATCAAGTTATGGGAACTAGTTCAGGAAAGCCTTAATCATAAAGAATGTGAAAATGAAAAGGAGCAGGAGCTTTGGGTAGAATTTGAGAGGTTATTTGAGCCTGATCCTTATGATAGATTGTGGAGTCAAGATATTGCAACTCCAGGAACTACTTGGATTTTGTATGGGTCATCTGGTGTACATCATGTCTACACAAGTATATATGACTGGTTTATGCTGGTAGAAAAGGAATATCCACTCAGAAAGAAGACACTTAATGAAATGTTTTCTTCAAGACTGAAGACTGAAGAAGATAATGAGATGGCCAAAAATTTAGTGAACAAGATCTTCTTTCAAGCACAAAGAACAAGCAAGCCAGCATAGTAAGTGTTTGCAAAATTCCCCAGCAGTATGAAGACAAAGGTATATTCAAGAAACTTGTTGATTTGCAAAATGAAATCACAAATTTAGGGGAGGATTGTTGGGAATTTAGCAAAGACAGTTTGTACTGCCAAGCTTAATAGTTAGTATTGTTAACTTTGAGTTTGGACTGAGAAAATTATAACTAGCAGTACAAACTGCTAGTACGTTTAGTTAGTATGGCTTATAAGATTAGTATAGTCGGTTAGATAATTATAGAAAAGTTTTTATAATATGTATCTTGTGTAGAAAGTGATTGTAACCCTAGAAGGACTCCTTAGCCTATAAAAGGAGGTCCTAGGTTAGATCTAGAGTGCGTGTTATTCTAGATTGGATCACTTCAAGGTTCTTGTAACCCTAATACTTTTGAGTATTCGTATTAATATATTGAGGTGTTTTGTGAGAAATAAGTTGTGTTAAAGTATTCTCTTAATCATTAAACATTAGTTTCCGCATAGTGTTTAATCTTAGTTTCAATATTTATATTGAAACTATCAGGGGAGTCCTGTACGTGGCGCAACCATAGGATTTCACCACATGTGTTGGTTGCAATACATGTACATTTTTTACCACTAATACTTTACGTTGAACTAATAATACTTGATAAGATTTCTTTTATAGTTATTTTATCTGTTGTTTTTTTCCTGTGCGAAATAGATGCCTTCTGATATCCTTTTGAAGTCTTAAATGTGGTAACGAATGCCAATTTTATGTGTTGTGCATAAGTTGTGGCCATATTTGCTGATTCAATATGCGCTGTTAATTAACACATGAAACTGAATTTTCTGATAATGTAACCTGAATGCTACTACTGCTAATACTTTATATTATCGAATGTTGGTTCATGGTAATTTATCATTCCGCATATCGAATGCACTTTTTTTAAATCTGATTTTGACGGTTATGGTTTTTTCTACGTTGAATAGGTCCTCAATTTGTGTTAATTTTGTCCTCGCAAAAACTTTTTTTTAAATATTTATACATAGACCATGTTTGGGTGAGGAGCGAAGAAGAAATCAATATAAAGGTTCTATATATCGCTTGAGGGTGGATTTGCTTATTAAGTTGGTCTAGCAGCCAAGTGTCCATCCCAAAAAGTTTTGATCTATGGGCTTTCTTTATTTAGTAATGAGCTTTGTTAAAGAGATTAGAGAGGGGCCTTCACTTGGTCAACGGAACCCAGTATTGCTTGGATGTATGATTTTAGCATGGTGGTGATGTGTTCAATTTCGGAGGTGGTTTGAAGAAAACAACGAATGAAGTAGCAATCTATGACTCAAGATAGATCATGCTATGCGGGTCGCTTGCACCTCGATATTCTGAGAAATTATTCCGGTTTTACCCATACAAAGAGGATCATTTTCTCTTCTATAATGACAAGTTTTCAGTTTTGAGAGCGATGTCATTATGGAAGAAACTATTGACCTTTTATTTAGGTAAACCTGAAATAATTGTCCCGGTAGCTTGGTTTGTGTGGGCTGCAGAGCTAGGTCCCCTTTGGGACATACATTTCCAATTTCCCCAACGTTTTGTTCAGATGACCTTCTTTAAATTTTATATATTTTTGGGGATTGGTAGGTCGATTTGAGTTGAAAAAACCGGGTACCATAACCTGTAACCGTGTTTTTAAGTGACTCTATAGTCTGAGCCTAACAATTATCATCACACGTGTTGGCTGCAGCACGTGGCGCATTTTAAATTGAATGGCAATGGTTTATACTATCCAGTGTTTCATTCACTTTCTTTCTATATCTATCTTAGACGGTTGTTCATTGGTTATGTTTTAGTCTTGATTTTAGCATGTCTACCCAATACAGTTATTGATGCATTGTTATCTTCTCTATTTAGGACATGCAAGGAATGTTAACAAGACATAGTAATGTTTAGGGGCGTACAGTGGAAGAAATTGATGTGAACTTTTTATATGCCTTTTGGAGGAGGGTTTTCGTTTTGAAGTTAAAGCATTTGTTAATGTATGATATTAATTACTTTTGTTTCATTTTAGTCCTTCTGGCAGTACCTTAAAGCATCAACTGTTAGTCTAGGGTGATACAATCTTGCATAAATTTCGTGGGATTTTTTCTTTTATCTGATATAGATAGTCGTTGCTTGGCTATAATGTTTCGGTAATCCAATGTGTCTTAATTTTGGCATGACAAATACTAGAACGCATAAAATGCAATCGTGTTTCGGAGCCAACATAGTTTCTGAGCCAAGACACATATATTTTGTCTCCGATCATTGAGACATTATTCATTTTTCTATTTAAGCTATCCATGATACGCCAACTAGTCATATTAACGTTGGAATAAAGGGAGTGAAAGAAATCGATGTAAACTTTCTTTATGATGCTTACGTAAACTTTCTTTATGATGCTTACGTATAACCAGCGTACACTCTCAATAAAAAAATATTAATATCAATTTCTTTCATCCCCTTTACCTCAATGTTAGTATTCTCATTTTACATATCGTACGTATTCTAAATAGAAAATGAACAATGTCTTAGGTGACATGTTTGTTAGGACGACGATCAAGTTAATTCGCCAGGGTCATATACAAAAGGTATTGATGCAGTTAGGCTTTATCCATCTGACGCTGAGAATTGGAATGTGTTGAAGAACATCCTGGTAACTGGTAAACATAGTTTTTCTAACTTTCTATTTGCGTAAAACCAACAAAATAATGTATGGTGCCATTTCCAAATATTTATTTTAACTAATTATGATTTAGGGCTTGAATTTGGCGATTTACAACTTTGTAGGTGTGATGATGTTGCGCACTTTCTGATAGAAATGGTCGATTATCCAAATTCGACGAGGATTAAACTATTGAGGTTGGTCCAACTTACAGGATCTAAGCGGATTCAACGAGAATTGAACTATTGAGGTTGGTCCAACTTACAGGTTCTAAGCAGCTACTCCAAGTAATATCAATAGCAAGCTAGCAAGAACTGAAGGCAAGAAGAAGTGAAAACGATTTTTTGTGACGAAAACGATTTTGTGTGAATTTATATGTGTTTTATAGGGGTGTTCAAAAAATCCGAGAAACCGATGAACCGAGCCGAACCGCTCAATCCGAAACCGAAAAAACCCGAAACCGAATAAACCGAAACCGAAAAAAACCGAAACCGAAAAAACCCGTTTATCACGGTTCGGTTTCGATTTTTATTTTTTGATATCCGCGGTTAACCGAACCGAACCGTGCTTAATACATGAAGGTTTTTTTTTAACTAAATTTTTAAATAATTGTACAAGTATTAATTATATTATTGCACTAATTTTATTTTACAACGCATATTTTGCTTATAATATTAACATTTCTAAACATTTATGGTGAAAATTGATAAATGTGATCGTAATCTATAAACATCGAATAACTATTATTTTGTTAGTTGATTATGTATGGATGTTTGAATGCAATTATTCTAACGGTATAACTTTTCCCAAAGGTGAAGATCGGTGGCTAACGGTATAACTTTTATATGACTATTACCTATTAAATGTCATTTAATTTTACTAAAATGACATTTTACGTTCTAGAACATGTTAATGTTTATACGGTTAAACTTGATTAAACGTCTAAAATGGTTAACCATGACCCGAACCGCGGGTAACCGCTCATTTAGGGTACTCGCTTGTCCGGTTACCCGCCTAGTACGGTTCAGTTTCGGGTAGTAAAATTAATTACCCGCCCCGCGATGGATAGTTTAAATCTTCCAACTAACCGAACCGAACCGCCCCGCGAACACCCCTAGTGTTTTACCTTCATTAACAGTAATAGTATATTCGATCATGTTTACTATTTTGGGTAATGTTGTATCATGAATGTTGATACACGAGCGGTTAACACATATAGAACGGATTTGATTTAGAAATATTAATGTGTCTCAGCAATTGTAGGACTAATATATACAAACACTCCGCAACAACGAGTTAAAATACTTGTTTAATAACACATTTTATAATTATAATTATTAATATGTATAAATATAAATAAATTAAATAATAAAATTTAACCACAATTCATAAGTTTATAAGTTTATAGTTAGCAAAAACTTTTTTTTTTTTTTTTTTTTTTTTTTTTTTTTTTTTTTTTTTTTTTATAAAAGGATGGCATGGAACAAATACATTATTGATGGGGTCAATGCACTCATCATCATGCTTCTTTTTCTATATCGGGGAAACTTCATAAACACATTTACAATAAAAATAAATAAATAATTATATGTGTGTGATGTTGAACTCTTGATGATATTTGTATTCTAATCTTAAAAGTAAAGATTTCACTAGATCTCAAATTGATCGAAGATATAAGGGGGGAGGGAGTGGGAGTCGGGTAGTTGATCGGGTAGTAGTACCCGAGCGGTAACACCGCCTCTTGTGGGCTCGGGTAGTGATTTCGGGTAGGGTTTTCGGCTTGAAAGCCCGATCGGTGAAGAGTGGGAGAAATCAAATTTTTGAACGTTGGGTGGAGGCTCCCTTTTTTGAAACAAATAAGTAAACAATAGTACAATACTGTAAAAATAGCAGATAAAACTCTATTTTTAACTCAATTTTTTTTTAATCTAGTTTTTTTTAAGTATTATGTAATGTTTTTTTTTTAAGTATTATGTATTGTTTTTATTTTTAATGAAATGGTATGTTTTTATTTTAATATTGTATGTGATTTTATGTATTTAAAAAAAAAAAAAAAAAAAAAAAAAAAAAAAATCGAGTATTAGGGTATCACTCTCTCCAAATCGGATAGTGTTAGGGGAGAATTTGGTAATTTTGAGTTGGAGGGTTTTATTGGATAGAAGTGATGTGACACTTAGAGTGCGTTTGGTAGAGAGAAATTCAGATAAAAGAAATGAAGTAGAGAATAGAAATCAGTAGAGAATTTTGTTCAATTCTAATGTTTGGTAACAACAGAGACTTGACCCGAGAAATGAAAAAAAATGTATTTAAATAATATTTTGTCTAAATAAAAATTCTTAAAAAATATTTAAAAAAAATTATTTTAAAAAAAATATATCTTTTTTTTAAAATTTATTTTTTAAAAATTTATGTACTTTCTTTAAAAAAAACTTATTTTTTAAAAATGTATTTACTTAAAAAAAAAAAAAAAAAAAAAAAACTTGTTTTAAAAAAAATATATATTTTAAAATGTATTTATTTAAAAAAAAAACTTATTTTTTTAAAAATAATTTTAAACTTATTTTTTTTAAAATATTTTTTTAAATTTTTTTTAAATGTAAAAAAAAAAAAAAAAAAAAAAAAAAAAAAAAAAAAAACATTTTTTCAAAAAAATTAATCTATTTCTCTAATTTCTCCACAAAATTAATAAAAATGAGGCTACTTAAATTACACTACTCAACTCTCACCATTTCCCCACCAATTTCTCCGCTTTTTCATTTCTCTGACTTACCAAACACGAGAATTAAAGCCATTTTCATTTCTCCATCTTCAATTCTCTTAACCAAACACACCCTTAGGGTACTAGGGTACCACTCCCTCCCCCTAACATGTCCATCCGAAACCGAGGCCCGGACCACCTTAGCACAATTTTCTTGAAATTGACACAACATATTTACATGCCATCCACTAAATATTCATAGAAAACTTGTTCCCATTTGAGAATAATAGTTTATAACAAATTAGTTTAAAATTGCAATTGAATAACAAATTTGTCCGCATGTCAGGATTTGATTCTGTAATCATCCATAATTATTGTTGTATGTTCTATTCCCTGAGATTTAAATATGCCATTTGTAATGATAAATGATTAAACGAATTATTTATCAAGACGACAAAACTTTTTAATTTTGTAAGGGATTTGCTAATAAAACACGTAGGGTTTTGTTTGATATTACCTTTTTTAAAATTATTTGTAAATATCAACTCACTTAATATTTTATTATCTCCGTATCAAGTTATTGTCAAGAGTAAAAAAAACACACATTAAAGTCTTTTTTTATTGGTTAAAATGAAAAGTGAACAATTATTTTAAGACGTCACAAAAAAATATATAAACTATAATTTTGAGACTGAGAGTAATAAATACTATATTAAAACTCCCATAACTTAACCATATGTGTTAAACCATGTATTCGTATCAATGATAGAGCTTTATTTTAAAAACATTGTTATTTAAAAAAAATAATAATAAATAAATAAATAAATAACTTCGTTAATATGTATTTACGGGACACATGCTAATGTAAAATGAAATGTTTTATTATAATAAATGAGGAAATGTATATAAATATGCTAATTTGTTTTATAACTGATTTTCATTAAATGCGTTTTTTGAAATAAATGAAAAATTAGTGTTTGTTAAATACGGTTTTTTTTTTTTTTTTTTTTTTAATACAAATACGTAGTAACATGTGGTCAGTTAACATATATTAGCAAAACTTATTAAAAAAAATGCTTACAAGTCTTAAACATACCCATTAGTAAATTCTATTATAAATAGATATAGATATTGACGAATAAATCGCTACCTATTTTGGTAATAAAATATTATCCCATATGGAAAGATACATGATCATGTTTCAAATAATGTTTCTGCATTAAAAAAGTTGTAATGATATATAACTCCACGTCACTGATGATAAATTCACGGAAGAATTTACTTGGGACACGGACAATTTCAAGAAAAAGACATTATTGCCCACAAACCACAAACCTGATTTGTCTCTTTTTTCCACTTTGCTACTCTCTATCTATACAACATATAATAGAAAAACGATCAAATTTTAAAAAGTGAAAATTTGAAGGTCAAAAGTTAAAGAAATATATTGTATAATTAATACACTTATTAAAGTAACACATTATTTAAAAGTACAATAATGTATTCACAATGTACAACCAATTAAAAAGATATCTATCAAATTAAAAACAATCAATTAAAACATCTTTTACTAAAAAAAACAATAAAATTTTCACAATATACAATTTAAACAAGCTACAACAAAATTCTAAATATAAATAAATTGAACACACTAATTAATGTTATTTTTAAAACACCCTAAAATGAAAAGTACATGTTATTATACACATTATACAAATTAATAAAACACACAAAGCTTCATACAAGCTAACAAACATATAGTTTTGAAAATCGGACCAGACCAACGGGTTCAACCGGGAACCGGTGTCGCCACCGGTTCGGCTAACCAATAATAGCCATCCGAAAACGAACTAGAGAGGACCCGTTGAAACCGATACAAACTGGTGAATCAGGTCTCATCGAGATCTATTTCTCCGGTTAATCGTCACAGGGTACCCGCCATCGCACTATATATAAAGGAAAAACCAAAAAGTAAAAAGGAAAAAAAGGGTTGACCCGGGACGCTTCAAACCCGGTGGGTTGACCCTGTTTAATTTGACCTTTTTGACCCAACCTGTCGGGTTGACTCGGTTTAAATCGACCCGTTTTTGGACGGGAACGATTCAACCGGTTGAACCACCCAGGTCGAACCGGGTTTCAAAACATTATGTTTAATCTCCAAATCTTCAAACTTTTAATATTTTTCTTTTAGAACCCATAAACTTTTTTAAACACAAAACGATCTGTCACTATATAAATATATTATATATATAAGGTTTTCTTCAAAAACGATTATAATGTTTTACATTTAAGAGAAAATATGTGCCCGTTAGTGCACATTTAACTTTTCAATAAGCTAAATACGCCCATTTCAAGAAAAAGATATGGCTAAATGTGCCAAATTTTTTTACAAAATAGCCAAAATTAGCCCATTTTTATTTTTATTTTGGGCTAATCACGTTCATGCTAATTTTGGTACTTGCGTTCTTCTTAACAACATCACCATTAATCCCATCCTTGTTAGTTTTCACGCGACAAGTAACGTGTGTTATTAGTTTTTATCTCATAACTGATGTAATGTTTACTTTCATTTTCATTAAATGTTTTTATATGTTTTTTGATAGATGTTAAGAATATTGTCTAGACTTTAGTTATCGTATAGTACAATCATTTGCAATTGCATTTTCATCGGTTCATGTTCTATTTTAAACGCTACACATAAACTCACAACAATATCACAAATCATTAATTATCTGAACCTAAAAACCGCTGCCGCTAGGCGCGGGTACTCGCCTAGTTTCTTATAATATTGTTCAGTGTTTAATTTTAAAGATTTTAGTTTTTAACTTTAATTTTAAAATATTTTTATTTGTGTTAATATATTATTTGATAAAAATATATTAATGAGTTGAGTTTTAAATTTATTTTCATTAATATAAGAGGAGAGTTATTTTACATATTAAACATTTCTTACATACCAAGGGACTCATCTCCACCATTCATTTAAAAAAAAATCAATTGCTGAGATTAAATTTTTTTTATTATTTCACATATTTTTTATTATTTTAATATCTTTTAAACCGTTAATCGTTAAGCAAAAATAGTTACACCATCGTGATGAGCATTTAATTATCTTTTTATAGACGGGCACTTTGATATACTTTCGAAAAAAAAATCGTTTTTTTCACGTTTTTCGTCTTATTTTTCGTTTTTCTTCGAAACTGGAATATTTGCATAAAATATCATATATGATTTAGGCTGGTTCCAGTAAGGGGATTCAATCCCTTTCATTTTCACTGCCACGTCAGCTTTCTCTCTCCAGCGATTTTCAGGCTATTAGGTGCCCCAGTAACGTGACCTACACTATAAAAAACATACCCCACAAAAATACCTTTTATTTTAATTAAACACACACACACAATCACACGATTGTCGATCGTGTAGGGGATTAAGTTGGGCGTGATTTTGGGCGATCGATAAACGCCACACAAGGACGATCGATGCCAGATCGATCGTGTATGTCGATCGTTTCTCTCTTTTGGAACCAGCCTTAACACTAATTTGAAGATCACATGTGATGTTAGTGTTAAATCACATATGATATGTAATATCATATGTGATACTAGTGTTAAATCATATATGATAAATCACATATGACATATATATCATATATGATTTAACACTAATATCACATGTGGTACTCAAATTAGTGTTAAATCATATATGATTTTTTCATGAAAATTTTAGTAACGTAGAAAAACAAAAAAAAACTTAAAAAAAAGGGGAAAAACACGAAAAAAAAAAAATTTTGTCGAAAGTATATCAAAGTGCCTATCTATAAAAAGATAAATAAATGTTCGTCGTAATGGTATATTTTTTTTCGCTTGACGATTAACGGTTTAAAACATATTTATATTTGAAAAAAAGGAATGAAAGTGTGTTTTTTTAATTGTTGTGATTAATCTTATCAATTAAATCTAATAAAAATTAAGGGTGGAGATTGCTCTCTTAATATGTAAAAAAGTTTTTATTCTCAAATTATCTTATATCAATGTTCATCAAGTATTATATAACACAAATAAAAATATTTAAGATTAGAGTTGCAAAATAAAATACTTAAAAATCAATATAGAACAATAATTATGAGAAGGAAATAGTACTTTTCTCTCCGATAATCAATTTTGAAGGCACTGGATGTTCATTAGTCACATCCATACATTTCTATTGTTTTTTTTTTTTTTTTTTTTTTTTTTTTTTTCATTTTGAACATCCTCTTAAGACTTTAAAAACTTTATACAATCACTAATTTCTATACCCCATGTCCAAGATGACCACCAAGAAGGTAAATGATGAGAAAAAACTAACCAAATCTAGACAACTAACACAAACATAAGATAACCAAAACCACTTGTAACTTAATAACGAACGGTATCAACATCGAGAAGGAAACTGAAAAAGACTAACCTAACCCGAACGCTACTAGGCATCGAGAAGGAAACTGAGAAAAACTAACCAAAGCAAAACCACTAACTTGTTTGTGGTTTTTGGTCTTCAAAGGAATATGTTACGATTATTTTTGTTTATTGGCAATATAAAAACAATTTGAATGCCCTAAACATCCTTCCAAACAGAGTACTTGAAAGAAGCTAATAAAAATTCCAGTTGCGGTTAACCCAAGTTCTCGGATGTAAAAAGAAAAATGAAGAATTTAAACCGAGTAAGCGATCATGGTGATTCAAAACATCCTATATGTAGTTAACCAAAATGATGGCGCTAAATTGAGAAGAAAAGAGGCGGGCGGAACAAAAAAAATGGTCAAAAGAAGTTGGAGAGCAACAATGTCTTTTCACTCGAATTTGTCGTTGTCCTAGTAATTCCAAGCGTGAGTTTATCACATCCTTACTGAAAATGAGATACTCCCTCCGTCTCAAAATAATTGTCTACAGACAAAAAATACACAGTTTAAGAAAACATCATCGTTACAGTTTTCTCTTTCTTACTTTTTGAGCAGAAGATATGTTTACCCTTAACCAACTAATTTAAAACTTCATTAAAGCTTGTAATAATAACCTTAAGTGAGGTTAATATAGTAAACTTAATCTATATTCCTTATTTATTTTTGGAAGTGGACAATTAATTTGAAACAAACCAAAAAGAAAATGTGGACAACAAATATGGGACGGAGGGAGTATATAGCAACGTCACGCATGAAAAACAAAAGACTTCCATATATAGATTCGCATTATCTAATCAACTTGATTTAGTTTATAGAATTCCGTAGTTAGGGTTATATTTTTTACGCTAAATGCTATATTATGAAGTGTGTGTATAAAAAAAAATGTGTCTGATGCAAGTTGCTTAACCTCTTATGTCACGACAATTCAACACGAAAGATGAGGATCGAGCTAGAGACTAATAAAAAAACAAAACTTTATTGCGACTTAAACCAACTGATTTATAAGTGGTATGACCAGCTTCTATTAAATGACTTTAGTCACCAGTTCTTGGTTAAACTGATTGATATGACGATATTGTTTTGAGAAAAGATTGCCATCAACTTTAGGAGATGACTTGACCGTTCACTCCAACTAGCCAAAGAAGCTAAGCGAGTGTTTGTTATGCAGTTTTTTAACGAGAGAATTGGGGTGATGCTCAAATTTTGTTGTTTGGTGCATATTTCATGGTCTAAAATAAGGTATCCCCAAAATGCAAGTCCAAAGTAGACCAATAGTGCACGTTTAATATATATGTTGGAAAATATTATATAAAAAAAAAATAAAAAAAAAATGAAACAACTGTATGATTTAAATTTAAAAAGAAAAAAACATCTATTCACGAATACTTATTAGCTTTAAATCAATTATACTTTTGGGGAGATTAGAAATTTTATTATTATTCCAAGTAATCTTAAATACCTTTTCTTTTTTAAATATCTCACGAATATCTTCAACAAGGCTTAAACCCAGAACGTATAGGTTGCTGTCAACTCACATACTATTAGTGTTTTTGAAAAGGTCAAAATTGACTAAACAAATTGTAACACCCCAAATTCCACGGTAATGATTTATTACTATTTTATACGCTTCCTAGTTGATTTCCGTCACTTTTTATACAATATGGTTGGTCAAAGTACCTCACATTAATTAAGTCATAGCAAAAAGAACTAACTTTGAATTGGTCCTACTACCAGGGACTAAAGTTGCCTAAGTGTAAAGCTTAAAATTATAACAACCAAATTACTTCAATCTCAAGTATAAAAAAAATTCCAGAAGTCTCTCTCTTTCTCTCCATATATCACGATATATTTATACATGACATCAAGAAGTTAGGGTTATGATCTTAATTCGAATTTAAGCAAGATTGAAGTAAGATATCATCTTATCCAAGCTAAAAAACCAATAAACTAGGGTTTTTCTCATCTTATTCAAGGTATATATCATAACTTGTTTTCAAATTCGTGTGTTTTGGCTTACTAATTATGGGTAAAGCCTAAAGATTAGGCTTTTATGCCAATTATAGGGTTATTGTGAAATTTTACATGATTATGTAAAAATATGATTTTGAGAAATTATCAAGAACCCTATTAATCGTGTATAAATGATTAGCCAAGTGATGGCTAGCCTATTTAGATGTTATAACACCATTTTATGGTGTTAAATTTCAGAAATCATGTTGATATGGTTACATAAGCCATGAACCAAACACCCCTTTATGGCTTATTTATTCTTTTAGTGCTTATTATAATAAGCCTAGTCATGTTCTTAATAAGCTCCATGTTATTCATATGTTCCTAGGTTATACGGGTTAGTTGGGGACATCTTATAAGGGGCTCATTCTACTCAAGCGACTTTGAGGTGAGTAACATATTTAAGTATAGAAACGGGTCCTTGGTAACTCGTTAGTGTGTCATTCTAATTGTGGTATTCACGTTCATGTTCATGTAGTATATTCGAGTTACGAGTTCATGGTGTTATAATTATACGATATGTGCCTAAATGAGTTACTCATAGTATGTTTATAAGTGAATTATGTTAGACGGGTCGAAACAGCCCCGAATGACCCATTTGGGTTTAGTTATGTGATTTGAACTCTAATTCCACGATATTACTAGCATAGCATCCTAAGTGGGCGACATAGCTGAATAGCCATCCTAAGTGATAGATTTGCATAAGTATATGCAGTATGACCCAAAAGATGGGTATAGACGTCCTAAGTGGACGACATGTGTTATTATGTCATGACATGCTCCGAAAGGGAGCCTAGACATCCTAAGTGGACGTCCGAGCCTTTATTAGTATCTCATCTTATAAAATAGGACTTAGACATCCTAAGTGGATGACCAGTGTGTATAGCGGCTCAAAGTCATGAAGTATATGACTTAGACATCCTAAGTGGACGACTAGAACATTTTCAGTTATACTGAACCAATACAGGTTCACAACGTCCTTAGTGAGCGACTGGTATATAATAACAAACAAGTACTCATTGTCTACGAAGCAACCATAGTATTATGCCATGTTATGATTAGTATCTTTTATATTTATCTCACTAAGCATTGTGCTTACATTGCTTTTTTGTACTTGTTATAGGTGAAGCTAGTGGTAGTGCTACGAAGGGTACGAAGACCGAGAACTAGACCTCGGTGGGATACTTGGGTAATGAGCCTTTTCCTTACACGCTCTCTTACCAAGAAACGCCCTAGGTTGTATGCTTTTGTGTATGAACATATAAACTCATGGTTATGTGATGATCAAGTAGATAAGTAGTTTCTTTTATAGTTTATAGGTTGTTTGGCATAGTGCCATTTTTGCCCATATTGACCCATTTTAACAGTGTACGGGTCAAGGCGGATGATATATGTTATGTACAGTTTTATGTGTTAATATAAGTGTTGGTGTTAATATTAAATCAGTCCATGCAAAAAAATAATAAATAAATAAATAAATAAATCTAGTCTGGGTGTTTCAAGTTGGTATCAGAGTTGTGATTTAAGGGATTTAGGTATTCACTGTAAATGGGTACTTAGACTTAAACCTAGGCTCTGTGGGACCTATAGTATTAGACACATTTCCGCATGTTGATGTAGCATTAGTATTAGTACAATGTACATTGTTTGCATATTATGTATGACAATAGTATTCATGAATTTGGTGTAACATGGTGGCGATGAGGACTCAATTATCTGATGGAATTATTACGACGCCTGGCCAACGCGGTAATAATTGT
The DNA here is from genome assembly GCA_019973895.1 of Chrysanthemum seticuspe. NCBI lineage: Eukaryota > Viridiplantae > Streptophyta > Magnoliopsida > Asterales > Asteraceae > Chrysanthemum > Chrysanthemum seticuspe. The sequence continues at coordinate 186,937,862 of BPTQ01000001.1, read as the reverse complement.
GCCACATAACGAGAACTTACCGGTATTATGTTACACTAAAAGAATGAGCCCGGTAGTAATATTAGGCTCAGACATATAAAAATCTATACATTATGAATCTTACAGTGACTCTTGTTATCCCCTTATCGTGCATTATGTTTGACTTTCAGCGTAGATATGGCTGAAAGACCTACTGAAAGCTCTGAGTGGCCGAATCATGTAGACATACCAGAACAGGATGATTGGGAGCCCTCCCCCGATCCAGCAGAAACAGATGAGCATGATAATGCTCCTATTTCTGATGCTATGGCTAGACAGATCAGAGATATGATATCTCAAGAGATAGCCAAGGCACTAGAAGCAGCTATACAGAACGTCTCAGTGAGATCATAGCTCAGACTATCACAACAGAACTTGATCACCCATTCACGTTCTCTCTACCCTCTTACGATTCTTGTTTCATGCTTGGGTATGCAATACGCTGTTTGGGGTTGCGCTTTTATTTAAGGAGATGGCGTCTCATGTTCTTTTTTGTAATATATAACCAGTTCTCTATGATTCTTGGTCGATTCTTTATCCCTAATATTGTTGTGTCATTGATATCGATCTATTCTTGATCATGTTTGGTTTATTAGGGTTTCGATTGTACGGTTTTTCACATGGCGATATGTTTTGGTACGATCTTGATTTATTACGCGCTTTTTTGCTATAATCTTTGATATGTGTTTAGGATTGACATGCACTCAACAATGCGTTTGGTTTTTGTCGATCTTCTATTTTGGCGGCTATTTAAGATAAACAATACCCTAATTTTTTTAGGGTTTGGTTTTATTATCCGATCTATTAGTAACCCTAATGTTTGGGGTTGTTTGTTTCTATCAAGTAGACGTCTGATGTCGTTCTTTTTTATGATACGGTTATGTGTTTCGTGGGTTTGGGGAGATGACAGTCGATGTTCTGATTGGGTTAGTCATGTATGTTTCTGCCTTGGTCGGTAAACATGATTGGTTGTGATCGGGTATGATGTTCCTGATCTCTTATGATTGATTTTGGCGGCTGGAATTAACCCTAGGTTCTAGGGCTCGGTTTTGCTTGATGTTCTAAGCCGGGGCAGTTTTATTTTTGCATGTGTTGGTTGATTGGAAGTTACTAGTTTGGTCATGATGCCACTTTGATTCGCATATGATCATATCGCTAGTATTGATGGACGTTGTGTAGGGGTAGATTTAATTTGAAGACGAGTGCTTGACATTGTCTTCATTATGTTTTACTATGTGACTTGGGGTCCCGTGTTTCTCCCTTATTCTAATATGATTCATTTGGTGACCCTTTGTTACATTGTTTGTTTAAGTGAAAGTTGGTGCTGCACACGAGGGTTAATCATTGAAGATTATTGAAGATAGAGTCACGCACTATGGAAGTTGTTCTTTGAACCTTGTTTTATTACATTTTGATTGTTTTTTAAAATGTAATTGTTAGTACCAGTGTTTAATTGTGTGGTTGTTCTGCATGTTGCAGTAAATTTCTCCTATGTAATGGGCTGAGGGCATGGGATTCACCCATGTCATTTGTACTTCAAATTTTTTTGGCGTAATGAATTTTACCAGGGTGAAAAATCTTTTTTTCCCAAAAAAAATAGAACTTGATCAGAAACTGGCTGAGTTGCGCCAACCAAGGAAGTTACTTATACTGACTTCGTAGCTAGCAAGCCCCCGACTTACTCAAGAGAACAAGATCCTTTTAAATGTTACAGATGGATCCAGGACGTTGAAGGGGCGTTTGCTACTAGCAAGTGCCCTGAGGATCATTGGGTTAATTTTGCTATTAACCTCCTTCGTAGTCGGGCTAAAACATGGTGGAATTGGACCCTTGCATCAAAAATTCCAGAAATTGCTAGGAATATGACTTGGAAGGAGTTTAAGGAAGCACTCTTTTAGAACTTCGCTCCAGAGGCGGAACTTAATAAGATTCGTCGGGAATTATTGGGTACGCATCAGACCACGGAGTCAGTACATGATTTCTCCATGACCTTCCTTGACAGAGCTCATTTTTTGCCTGAATATGCTAATGACGAAAGGTTGCTTATGAAACATTATGTGGATATGCTTCGAAATGATATTTGTCAGTTTATTTCTACCAGGGATTGGAAAAACATGGATTAGCTCATGAATGCAGCCTTAGAGCGAGAACAGGAAACAAAGAAGGAGGAAGTGATTCATCCTAAAAGAAAGGTTGAGCAGGCTAGTTCTTCTAGGAAGAAAGTTAAGCCGAATGAGGCTTATCCTAGCATGGGGGTAGGAGCTTTCCACAATGTGCGAATTGTAAAAGGTTTCACCCAGGATAATGTCGTGCAGGAAGCAAGACCTGCTATAGTTGCGGTGAGCCTGGTCACATCAGTAAAGATTGTCCAAAACCAGTTCAAGTTTGCAGGAGATGCTATGATCCGAAGCACACGACTGAGTCTTGTCCCAATGTCAGACCCCTTCCTCCTCCGCGTCAGCAAGAGCCTAGGAGGAATACAGATAGGCGAGGGGCGCCATCTGCTTCTAGACCTTCAGGAGCCCCTAGCCTTCCTATTGTCCATAGACCACATAGATCACCAGCCCGTGTTCATCAGATGACTGTAGATGAAGCTAAGGAAGCATATGACGTTGTGACAGGTACCTTATTTGTGAATCTATTACCTGCTCGTGTGCTATTTGATCCTGATGCAGATAGATCTTTTGTATCTGAAAGGTTTAGTAGGAGATTTTCGGTTCCGATTAGTCAGCTTAAGCCACCACTAGATGTGGAAGTAGCTAATAACAAAGTGGTACGTGTAACCGATGTCTTCGAGAATTGCGAAATAGAAATCGATAATGATAAGTATCTGATTGATCTAATTCTCATCCCTATGGGAGAGATTGATGTAGTCATCGATATGGACTGGCTCGGTATGAATGAGGCCATCATTGTATGCCGACATAAGCTAGTCCGACTCAGAACCCCAAGTGGGGGAGAAACAATCATCTATGGCGAGCGTAAGAAGGCTAACCTTGCTATTTGTACTTATGCTAGAGCCAAGAAACACTTGGCACGTGGCTGTCAAGCCTATTTAGCTCATGTTGTTGATATTCAGAAATCTGTTCCAGATCTTAATAAAATTCCAGTTGTTTGGGAATTTCCCGATGTCTTTCCAGAGGAACTCTCGGGTATGCTACCTGATAGACAGGTAGAGTTCCACATTGATCTTATTTCAGGGAGTAACCCAATCACCAAAACTCCCTACAGACTTGCCCCATCAGAAATGCAGGAACTCATGAAGCAGTTACAAGAACTGCTAGACAAGGGTTTCATTCGCCCCAGTAGTTCCCTGTGGGGAGCATCAGTTCTTTTTGTAAAAAAAGAAGGATGGTAGTATGTGCATGTGCATCGACTACCGAGAGATTAATAAAGTCACTACTAAGAATCGTTATCCTCTTCATAGGATAGATGATTTATTTGATCAGCTACAGGGCGCAAATTTCTTTTCAAAAATAGACCTCAGATCTGGATATCATCAGTTAAAGATTCGGGGAGAAGATATCCCGAAGACAGCTTTCCGGACTAGATATGGGCATTATGAGTTTACAATTATTCCATTTGGTTTGACGAATGCCCCAACAGCTTTTATGGACCTAATGAATCGGGTCTGTCGTCCGATGTTAGATAAGTCAGTTATTGTGTTTATTGACGATATCCTCATTTATTCCAAAATAGCTAGTGATCACAAAACCCACTTGCGCCAAGTCCTCAACATGTTAAGACGAGAAAAGCTTTATGCTAAGTTCTCGAAGTGTGAGTTCTGGCTCCGAGAAGTTCAATTTCTCGGGCATGTCATAAGTAGTGAAGGCATTAAAGTAGATCCAGCTAAAATCAGTGCCATCACGAATTGGGAGCAACCCAAAACTCCCACAGAAATTAGATCCTTCCTTGGACTTGCGGGTTACTACCGCCGTTTTATCCAAGATTTTGCAAAGATTTCTTCTTCGCTTACTAAGCTCACCCGCAAGAATGCAAAGTTCGAGTGGGATGAGGATTAGGAAGTCGCCTTCCAGACTCTTAAACAGAAGTTAAGTCAGGCTCCAGTCTTAGTATTGCTAGAAGGCAATGAATACCTGGAAGTTTATTATGATGCATCTTCTAATGGCCTCGGTTGTGTTCTTATGCAGAGAGGTCGAGTCATCGCCTATGCCTCTAGACAACTTAAGAAACATGAGGAAGAATATCCTACTCATGATTTAGAGCTAGTGGCGGTAATTCTTGCCTTAAAACTATGGAGGCATTACCTTTACGGTGTAAAGATCAAGATCTTTACCGACCATAAAAGTCTCAAATATTTCTTTGATCAGTGCGACCTCAATATGAAGCAACGACGTTGGTTAGATCTAGTCAAGGACTATGATTGTGAAATCCTTTATCATCCAGGGAAAGTGTTATTCCCTATTCACTATCGTATACAACAGTTAAGTATTAAAAATAGATAATAGTGAATCAATGACTGAAGTAAGATATAAGCAAAACACACTGATAAATTTTCAACATAATATTCTTTATTAGAAATCAATAAAAAAAGAATACATTACCCAAGTACTTGCGGAATAGTACTTGAGATTGAAATGACAAAGGGTTGGTACTCCTCACTAAGCTCAGGCTAAGTCTGAGCACAACTACTATGGAACCACTGAGCTATCTCAGGGACTGAGTTGTATTTAGAGGAGTGAAATATGGCTTGTGTGTGTGTGTGTTTTACAATTCACAAGCTTAAATCTTTCACTCCATCTCTTATGCTATTTATACAAGTATGAGTATTAACTTTATCCTAAGTGACAAACTGACATTTTACAGAAGATAAAATACTTATGTATTTTGTCTCTGTTTACAAAGACTATATTAAGTAAGAGACAAGGCTACTTTCCATAAGTCAGTGATGACACTGAGCCTGATAGTTTGCCATTCAGGTAAAGTTGACTTTGGTTGATAAGGACTTCGTCTTATCTGATTCAAACCTGTCCCACCTTATCCCGCTCATTCTTCAGTCTTCATTGCCTTCAGTCTTCTACTTCAGTTTGTCTTCAGTGAAAGTAGTTGGTGAGGAGTTTAGGGATTCAGTGAGTTATTGTCATCACTCACTGAATCCACCATCTCTTTCTTGACTCAATCTTCACCCCTTAAGTTCCGCCTTACTGAGTTGAGAGACTTCTTCTTCGCCTCTTACTGAGTATCCTGAAGATGGCTCACTGAGAGACTATGCACTCAGTGACCTGTTAGTGTTTAACGGTCTAAACACTTTGGGTATTTTCTATTCAAATACTAGTTTTAAGGGGTTTGGGTATTTACTGCACCCAACAGTCTCCCCCTATTTGGATATACAAATAGCCTAAGTGATTGATCAGTGTAAGTGAGCAATTGACTTCTTCTTACACTGAATGTACTAATGAGCATAATAAGAAACACTGAATATTTTAACAAAACATACATCATTTATTGATCAATTACATAGTTCCTATCACTAGTACAAAAGATAAATGATAATGATGTCAATCAAGATGGATCCCCAGTGCTTCAAGCTTGACTTTCTTTGTGATGAGTGTTTCTTTGTCAGGGTGCTCTCTTATCTTGGCGTTTAAGTCAGCACAGAACCTGACGTTTGTAGGAGTCTGAATTTGAGAGGCTACTGGTATGTAGCTCAGCATTGTAGCCACACCTGCCTGATCAATGTCACTCCATCTTCGGAATGATGGGTTTCCATAGACATCAATGAAGAACAGTCCTCTTTCAGGATTTTCTATCACAAGACAGTTTACAAACTTTACACCTTCAGGTAGCTCCCTATTACATTCCAGTCCAGGCACTTTGATCTCAGGCTGAAACTCAACCCTCTTTCGTTTGCCCTGTGATGATTGAGGTTGAGATCCTTGAGGTGTTGTTAAGGCAGGCTGAATTCCCAGTATTGCTTGTGCTTCCCTCAGTCTTTCATACCTTTTGCTAAGCATTTTCATCAGCTCCTTAACCACCGTATTCTGCTTCTTTTCAATGATAGGACCAAGCTCATCGAGTTCAGTGATCCCAAAGTCAGTGAATTTCAGGGGATCATGGACCTCGAAGTGTCTTTTATCATCCCCCCTGTAGACATTCATTGCCAGTGGTTTGGACTTGGGGATGATTATGACATCAGTGATTTTCTCAGGCAGCCTTCTGCTTGTCATTGACCAGTTGTAGTGGTCAATTCTTTCTTGCCTGATGGCTGCAGTTCTCTTGTTCTTTTCTTCCAATCTCTTTTTCATTTCAGCCGTTTTAGCAGCCTGAGCATCCTTGAACTTCTGTCATGCCTGACACTTTTTAAGCTTCTTAGGATCAATTCCCATGTTCTCAGCTTCCTCAGCAACAACTTGTACCAGTGCTTCTTTGCTCTTTCTTTCTTCCTCAGCTAGTTTCCTCCTCCTTAGCTGTTGTGGAGTGAGCAGGTACTCAGTGTTGCCGATCATATAGGGGATCTTCTCAGGCTCAGGTGTTTGCATTATTGCCTTTCCTTTTTCCTGTCCTAAGGAAGATGATGCTACCATTGGTGTTGTTGTTGTCATGATAGGTGCAACTGTCAGTGTTGTTGTTGTTGGTGGTGGGACTGATGAGATGGGTGTTGCTAAAACTGGTGGGAGTGATGAAATAGGTGTTGCAGAGACTGGTTGAGCAGGTTCCCCCTCAGTGTGAGAGGAAGTCTCTTCAGTGGTCTTCTCCCCCTCAATTATTGCCGCAACATTAGTAAGGGCAAGAGTTGCCTCGGACACTAGGGGAGTTGATGTTGCTTGACCTTTGAAGGCTTGGTAGATCTCCGTGACCATAGCCTTAATGTCAGTTGTATCCTTCTGAAGATCAGTGACTTTGTCTGCTAGATTAGCCTGAGAGAGTTCCAAAGCAGTCATTCTAGGCCCAAGATTCCAAGCCATTGAAGATGATGCCTTAGCCAAAGTAGTCACCTGAGCATCCAAAGAACCCAGTGTAGCCTGAAGAGACTGAACTGAAGATTGAAGACCCTGAACATTGGCAGTTTTGAGCATGGTGATAAGTTCAGTGAGACCTGAGGAATTTTTCAAGTACGCCGCAGTGGCCTCAAGCACTTTGGAGTTGAGTGCTGGGTCTTCTTTGACCGAGTCCCTGATTTCATCAATCTTTGTCCCACAACCCTGAAGGTGCTTTAGAAAGTTAACCAGATTTTCATCCAGTCTATGAAGATGTTGGTACATGAGATCCCTGTCTTCATCAGTGTTTGCATCAAAAGCATGTACCTCAGCCTTCAGATCTGCATAGCTGGCAGCCGCTTCAGTGTGTTGATCCAATAATGTTTCAATAACCCCAGAGTATAGCTTCCTTGAGGAGAATTGTGACTTGCTTTTGAAAACATTTAACCGATAAGGATCAAATTTGACACTTTAAACTCCAACGATTAAACATGCTTGAATAACTTTTGAAAACATGACATAAGCCTTGGTCTGAACGAATTGTATGACAAATAACCTTTTGATTTAATTGAAATCATTCTCCCCCTCAATCAATGACATAAGTTGTTGATTGAGAGATAGAGATTTTGACAAATGTCAAGTCCAGATGATTTTCAAAAATTGAGTCCGAGTTATTTTTCAAAGCTATTAGTTTTCATTAGTTAACAAATATTTTTCAGAAGAATTTATAGAAGGAAAAATATTTGTGAAGGAAACATTTATCTTTTTAGTGACAAACATTTGATTTTAGAATCAGAGCATGAGATTTGAAAAATAAGATAAAGCATGGCTCTGTTCTTTCTTTAAAAACGGGTTATAGACAGAAATGACTATAAGCCTTGTGTTTTTCTTTCTCTAAAAACAATTTCTTTTTTTTTTCTTTTTTTTTAAATAAAATATGTACATTCGAACTTCATCTAAAGACCCGTGTCACTCTTTGAATGACAACACAAAGACCGTATATGAAATCGAATAAAAGAAAAGATGGGAAAATATTTTTAGCTTTTTCAAAGATTTTCTGATTTTTATGGATTTATTGAAATTTTATATTTTTCTATTTTCTTTTGAGGGTTTTATAATTTTGTATTTTGCTTTTTGAATAAATATATACAAGAGATGAATGAAGAAAAAACATTTACTCCTCTTCTTCCTCTTTAAGACGTTTGAGTGTTTCCGATTGTAGACTCTTTAGACCAAGTCGTGGAAGTATAAACTCAAAACTTTCTCTAGGAAGAGCTTTGCTGAAGATGTCTGCTAACTGGTATTCAGTCCTCACAAAATAAAGTTCCACCACACCGTTCTCCACTTGCTCCCTGATGAAATGATGTCAAATGTCGATATGATTTGCTCTTGAATGTTGAACGTTGTTGCATGAGAGAGCAATAACACTTTTGTTATCACAATACAGAGGGATTTTGTTGAATTCAAAGCCATAGTCAGATAATTGGGATCTCATCCATAGGATTTGAGCATAACAAGATGACATGGCTATGTATTCAGCCTCTGTAGAGGATATAGAAGTACTCATTTGTTTCTTTGAAGACCAGCTCACAAGCTTATCACCCAAAAACTGAGCACCTCCAGACGTGCTTCGACGTGTATCTTGACATCCTGCATTTGTCAGCATCTGCATAGGATGTTAGTGACATACCGGTGTCCTTCGGGTACCAAAGTCCCATGTTAATGGTTCCTTGGAGATACCAAAAGACCCATTTAACCGCTTCAAGGTGCTTTTTAGTAGGCTTAGCCTGGTATCTAGCACACATGCATACAGCGAACAGAATATCTGGTCTACTGGCAGTAAGGTACATCAGGGATCCAATCATACTACGATATTTAGTCTGGTCAACCATGATCCCTGAGAGGTCCTCATCCAGTTTAGTACGCTCCACCATGGGAGTGTCAACAGGGTCACAAGAATCAAATCCAAATTTCTTTAAAATCTCATTAGCATATTTAGATTGATTGATAAAAATGCCTCCGGGACTTTGTGAAATTTGTAATCCCAAGAAAAATGACATTTGTCCCATCATTGACATTTGAAATTTGGAGCCCATCTCCTTATGAAAACGGTCACATTCATTGGGGTCAGTCGAGGCAAAAATAATATCATCAACATAGATTTGAACGTGAATTAAGTGTTTGCCTGACTTTCTGGTGAACAATGTCAGATCAACTGCTCCTTTGCTGAATCCAGTAGATAGAAGAAACTTTGATAGCGTATCGTACCATGCCCTTGGAGCTTGCTTCAAACCGTAAAGAGCCTTCTTCAAGCGATAGACATGAGTAGGATGCTCTGGATTCACAAAACCTTCAGGTTGGCTGACGTATACGACTTCTTTAAGATCTCCGTTAAGAAAAGCCGTCTTTACATCCATCTGATAGACTACCATGTTCTTACTTGCAGCGTTAGCCAGGAAGATTTGATTGCCTCGATACGTGCAACTGGAGCAAATGATTCTTTAAAGTCAATACCCTCCTCTTGACGGTATCCTTTTGCAACTAATCGAGCCTTGTTCTTTAACACATCACCATGCTCATCAAGTTTTACTTTGAAGATCCACTTTAGAGCAATGATCATAGCACAGTCAGGAGCAGGTACTAATTCCCATACATCTAGTCGATCAAACTCATGAATTTCTTCTTGCATGGCATTCAACCAGCTGTCTTCATTCATGGCAGTTTTAACATCTTTTGGTTTAACCTTGGATAGTACGGAGTTGAAGAAGCACCATAAGGCATCAGTTGCAAGTTGTTTACGAGTGGATACTGGACGAGAGGGGTTTCCAATGATGTTGTCCAATGGATGATCATGTGTCCATTTTCTAAGGTGTTCATGTGGTTGTTGTTGAGGAACTGAAGTAGCAGAGTCATTTTCTCCTGATGAAGATGGTTCTGATGATGGTTCAGGAGCAAATATGTTCTTAAAGGGAGCATCTTCGGGAGTAGCAAAGGGGTTATCTCCATCATAGGTGCCATAAACAATTCCATGATGTACACTCGATGATTGAGGATTTGATGATGAGACAGAGTGATCAGCAGCAGGTGCTTCTTGACTCAATGACATAGAAATTGAAGGGTTATCTACGTTGACAGGGATAGGAGCAGCCTCTGTTGATGGATTTGACAGATCATTAGCAATTGGCTCATAGTGTTCATCAAACATTGGATCAAACAATTTCTTCAAATCATCTTCTGAAGGAGGTACATATGGAGTTGCTGGTGAGGGATTTTGTATAAGGTAAGAACTAATGGGACTACTTGATGAAGGTTGTGATGCGGGTCCAGAACTTGATTGTCCTAGAGCCATTTGCCCAGACAGCTCATCGAACGTGACGTGAATAGTTTCCATGATATCTCGAGTTCTTTTGTTGTAGATTCGGTAACCCTTCTTGTTTGATGCATAACCCACAAAAACTCCAATGTCCGCCTTAGCTCTTAATTTACCTAAATCTTGACCGTCATTCGTTAGATAGCACAAAGCACCAAATACACGAAGGTAGGAGAGATCAGGTTTTCGTTTATGAACAAGTTCGTATGGAGTTTTTGCATGAGTGGTGTGTATGAGGGAACGATTTTGGGTGTAGCAAGCAGTGGCAATGGCTTCAGCCCAAAGAAACATTGGAACCTTTGAATAAATTAGCATAGTTCTTGCAGCTTCAACAAGGGTCCGATTTCGTCTTTCAACTACACCATTCTGTTGAGGCGTGCGTGGAACACTTCTTTAATGACTGATTCCAATGCTTTCATAAAATTAACTTAGGTCTTTGTTAACAAACTCAGTGCCATTGTCTGTTCGAATAATTCCAACAGTCTTGTTAAGTCGAACCTGAAGCTGCTTGATAAGTTTGATGATGACATCTAGAGTTTCATCCTTTGTCCTCAAACTTTACCCAAGTAAATCGAGAGTAGTCATCAACAACGACTAAAATATATTTCTTCCCATTTATCGTTTGCACTCTCATTGGTCCGCACAAATCCATATGAAGGGTATGAAGAACTTCCATAACCGAGTTTGCAAGTTTGGGTTTGTGGGCATATTTCCTACTTTTTCCCAATTGGCATGCTGAATAAAGATGATCTTTTTCATACTTTATTCTGGATAAGCATCTTACAAGGTCCTTTCTGGAAAGATCATTAATGGTGCCGAAGTTCAAGTGATTGAGACGATGATGCCATAACCATGACTTTGTTTTCGAAGCCTCTGACAACAAGCAGATTGGAGAAGACTTCATCATGTCTTCGATAGAGATGGTGTATAGATTTGAACCCCGTGTTCCTCTTAAAAGTTCCACACTATCAAGTTTTCTAACGAAACAAGTATGTTTTCTAAAAGCCACCTCTAGATCGGAATCACAGAATTGACTAACAGAAAACAGGTTATGACCAAGACCTTCTACATAATATACCCTGGAGATTACACTATCACCAACAACATAGTCTCCATAACCCATAATTGTACCAAAATGGTCGTTCCCGAATCTAACAGTCCCGATGAATTTACTCACGAAGTTCATGAGCCGCGAGCGATCTCCAGTCATATGCTTGGAACAACCTGAGTCCAGGTACCACAGAACGATTTGAACGATCTGCAGTTGAACACAGACAAGAATGGATAACTGGATAATTGGGAACCCCATGCAATAATGGGTTCCACCTGGTTAGACAAAGAGATTGGAACAACCACATCAGAAACAGAGTTAATAAGATCATTAGTGGTAGATGCCGGGCTAGTAGAAATAGTAGATATATTCAAAGCATGTTCACTTCTTAAAGGTATAGTTCTACCAGTGGGCATCCATTTCCTAATGGGCATTGACTTAGAAAATATAGGGCACAACTCATTGGTATCCATTGATAACCTATATTACTAAATTGTCTTCCTGTGGGTTTCCAATGTTTTCTAACCTTCTTCCGCCTTTGCTTTCTAGCCTTCTTAGCTTGATTTTTGGCATTAACAATTTTAACTGGGTATTTAACAACATTAATCAAATCATTCACACCACATACACGATTAGTAACAGAAACCAAGCAATCATCATTACATGTTTTGTCAAATGTAGCAGAATTCGCATTAATTACAGCACGCTTAGAGCTAACACTAGAATCAACACGATTTGTTTTATTCAAATTCTTCCTAAGGTGATCTTCTACTCTCTCCACTAAACATTCCTAGCTTGCAAGGTCCTATCATTCTTTGTGTTGCCTTGAGGCTTTGACCTGCTCGCTTTGGTATCACTTTCTACTCCTGTAGAGGGAATGGGAATATTAGTTGGTTTTGCTACTTTTTGCAATTCAGGTTTAGAAGTGCTAGGATCTGAGCTACTTGAAGGCACATTAAAGTTCACTTTCTTAATACTGGGCATCAGATGGGTTGCATACTTAGCACTAGGCATGGAACAAGGCATCACAACTTTATCTTTCTCACATAAGGATTTAGGACATGTTGCTCTTAAACATTCTAACAGCTCCTGAGATCGTTTGGCCTGAATGCAAGCAAACCGAATTTCACTATCAAGGGGCTTATTTATGAAATCCTCCTCTACAATCTCACGGAGAAATTCTAGACTATCCTTAAGGTGAAAGAAATAGTTATGAAACACAAGTTCGTTATTTCTAAGATGAGGAGGAATGTATTTAACAGTCACAGTATATTTAGAGTCTGCAGATGACTTTGATGCAACATTCTCATTAAAGACAAGTGGCATTTTCCCTTTTACCTGACTCCTCAGATTCTCAATTTCCTTTTGTAACGAAGTTATTTTTTCATTATTTTGTCACGAGTGACTTTCATTGAATCATATAACTCTTTGAAGTGTCGTTTGACCTTTTCATTTTCTTCTAGAAAACTCTCATTTTCTTGTTGTAATACGTTAATGATGTTTTGAAGATGAAAGTTTTGAGAAAACTGAGAATCTAAAGGAGGAGGCATTTGGGAGCCAATCACGTTGTACTTTTCACCCTTTAATTGTGAAATTTGGGCTTTCAACTTTCTGATTGTGTTACAGTGAGCTTGAATCTGTTCGTCACGTTTGTTTATTTCAAAAACTGCATCAAACTCTGGAACATTTGAGGATGTCTTGATGTTTGAGGTTTTGACATTTTCTTTGAGATGTTGATATTTTAGTTGCAAATCAAAAATGTTCAACTTCTAGCTTAGAAAGATGTTTTACCAAATTATCGTGATCATCCTGGTCAATTTTCTCATTTAGTTTTGAGTTTTTGTTTTCAAGCTCAATGACACGATCATGGGAAACTTTCAAAGCAATAGATAATTCATGAAATTAAGAAGCAGTAATAGAATGCTTAGTAACAGTATAAAACACATCTTGAACCACACAACTCAATACTAAGTTCTCATTTAAGATATGCAGATTCTTCCTTTCAATTTCATTATATTTGAGTTCCTATTCATAATCATTGACCTCAACTATCATTGCATCAAATTCCTTTTCCATTTCTTTAATATCTGAGTTAATCCCTTTTTGGAGACTCTCAAATTGACCTTTTAATTGTCTAAAGAAAGGTATGACCTCAGTTAAATAACATTCTTTAGTTTGATCAAAACCCCTTTCCCCTTCAGTTATCCCTGTAGGTGTGATTCTCTTCTTACACGTCTTCTCAAAATCAATGAATAATTGATAAACAACAGGTCTTGCTATTAGTGGAAATAGTTCTAGGAACTAAATGCATTGGTGTATTCGGAGGATACACAGTAGCTGCAGGCACTTTCCTAAGGGGAGTGTTTGTTTCAACAAGTACATTTGCTTTTTTCTTATCCATGTCTTTCTTCCAAAAAGTTTGTTCTGGGGTTAATTGAGTTTGAGGCTTAAACATGTTCAGGGAGATCCAATTTTCTTTAGTGTAATCATGGGGTTTGATCGTTATGTTTTTATTTTTACACTCAGGATCTCTTAGCTTCTTATCCATTTTCTCCCTAGAGGCATCTTCTAATTTTCTATCCTCTTTCGTGCTTCCAATACATGATGGTGTTTGCCTAGGCTTGAGGATTTCATTACCGTCATATATTACTTTCTGAGCTTCTCTAGCCACTTTACCATACTCAGGATTGGGTTCCTTTACTAAGGGAATGCTATGCTTATCGCTGAAGACTCTATGCTTAGTGATCATGTGAGCAGTCTAAATGGTATTCCCTTGTACGTACAACTTATTTTCAAGCTTGTTTTTCAAAGTTTTTAGATTGGAAAAGTCATTCAAAAGTTTTGATTCCTTAGCATTGAATTCTTGTGTAAGCACTTTCACATTTTCTTGAAGTTCTTGTTTTTGCTTAGCAGTTTTATTAAACTTTTCTTTTAAGGAATCTAGCTCTTGTTTTAATATTTCTTCCCTAAAATTACTTTTTTCTAATAATTGCACGCATTTGGTCATCCATTTCCTGCTCACGGGTAGTTAACTCAAACTTAGCACGTTGTTCATAAATAGCAACTTGTTCTTTATAGGCATTCAGTTCAGAGGTAACAGAATCATCAGGGGCACATGCAGTGTATTCATAAAAAACATAGTCATCATTGACTGCAGAAGATGCATCACTTGGTACAATTTCACTTTCACTTTGTATCATATATTGATCATATGGGACAAAATTACTATTATCCACATTATCAATATCTAATTAATAAGTTTCATGAGATTGTACTTCGTTATGTATCTTTTGCTCATCAACATCATCGTATAGTTTTAATACCTCTGAAATGATTGAATCTTTGGATGGACCAGCCTGTTGTGGTGACGAGACCTTTGGAGAGACCATTGGTGAAATGCTAGCCATGAAGATTGTCTGGGCAGTAGGTTCACCATCGACATCAGAGTCAAATGCATCACAGTCAGCAACTTGAAAGGCATTTTGATGATTGTGACCTATTTCCTGAATTGGCCGCTCATCCACACCAGCATCATAGGTTTTGGAATTTCCCTCAGCAAGAAACAGCAACTCTTCTTCATCCAAAACCGCTCCACTATCCTGAGCGTGTACCAGCAGCATCATATCCCTGAAATACTATGCATTTTGAGGGCGTTTTGGAGATGTGTAGTTCCTCGCAATATTTCCTTCACCACCACAGTTGTAGCACTTGATTGACTTTCCTTGTCCTTGATTTGCATTCCTTCCTCGATTCTGATTACCCATATATCTACCACCACCGCCAGTATTCCCATATTCGGCTCCAACATTACCTTGTCCAACTCCAACATTCCCTTGCTCATTATGTGGAAGGTAAGCATTTTGTCTTCCTTGCACATTTTTCACCACTACCTTTCCTTCTCTTATGGTAGCATGATTATGGAGATTAGAAGCTGTTCTGATTTGATTGTTGGAAGGTGGGGTAAAGTTCAGGTTTTGTTTAACCATTAGAGCCACTTGATTAGCAACTTGTTCCAAGAATCTGTCTGAGGGTTGATACCCTGGATCAGGAATGAGTTTGTGGTTACCGTTACCCATTGGTATGACTTGAGAAGCTTTGGTGGTGATTCCTACATTAGTGTAGAATGCTGTTGAATCAATTGACGAACTTGCATTACCAGAATTTGAATTGAATTTTTCCAAGATCATTCGTTCAAACGTAGCATGTCTCTCATTCTGAAGCAAGTATGTATACAACTGCTCATAGTTAGTGTTCCTCAAACCTTTTGTTAACTTGACTGAAGTGACAAATTTGTGCCATTCGGGATTCATGTTGTTCACAAACTTTGAGTTTAGCTGAATATTTGGCATAGTCATTTTAATATTCCTCATGTCATTCACAAGCTTGTGGAACCTCACGTAATATTCAGTGACACTTTCCCCTGATATCATCTTAAAGTGCTCAAAGTCATCATACAGTTGTGATTCTCTGTCTTCTTTAGTTAATTCAGAACCATAGAGAAGCATCTTGACATTGTCCCAAACTGCCTTGGCTTCAGTGTTGTGATTGATTAACTTGTAGATGTCTTTTGGAAGGCCCTGAAGTATAATGTTTGAAGCCCTGATATCAGCATCATATCTCTTTTTCTCCTTATCACTGAGCTCATCATACGTCTTTGGCCTGTCCAAACCTAAGATCACTGTTCCATCTGTAGCAGTTTCAAGTGTGTCTCTTGTAGTCTCAATCTGATAAGGTCCTTCATCAATTGATTTGAGAATGTTGACCCCATTTTCCTTTTCCAAACAGTACAACCTAATTCATTAAGCCCATGAGTCATAGTCAGTTCTGTCAAGCATGGGTGGACGAGTATCTGATCCAGCTGCTTAAACGTCCTCAGCTACAGAAGAGATGATTGTAGGCACGTTGGTAGACATGATTACAGATTCACGGGATTTTATAACTCTATGATTAAACCGATAAATAGATTCTTTCACGGGATTTTACTAAATCAAGAGAAAACCGTATCAGAAACAATAAGTAACCAAGTCGCTATAAACCTTGAAGACAAGTCGCTAAGTCACCAAGTCGTTAAGTATACAAGTCGCTTTAGTGGACAAGTCGCTAGGCTCACAAGTTGCTAAAGTGACAACTCGCTAGAAGCACAAGTCGCTAGACACAGGTCGCTAAAGTAACAACTCGCTAAGTGGGCAAGTCGCTAAAGAACAACTCGCTAGACTGAACATTACGACCACTACTTTGTACTATATGTCGCTTTGTCTCAAAAGATAAGTCGCTAGAGCACAAGTCGCTTCCCACAACAACGTCAAGTCGCTGAAGATTGTAAAGACAAGTCGCTACGTTGACAAGTCTCTAGCCGAAATGGTACAACCACTACTTTGTACTATTTGTCGCTTTGTCTTAAAAGACAAGTCGCTAGTGCTCAAGTAGCTACCACAACAACGACAAGTCGCTGAATAATATAGATACAAGTCGCTACAAAGAACAATATTCCGAGACTCAAGTCGCTAGCAAGAGAAGTTCAAAAACAACACTTTTCAATCCAAAACTAACCCAACCACACTGATTCAAGCCTTCCAAATCAAAACCCAGGCACTTACAATGATTCTAAACACGAAAGTACAATCAAAATTCAAACTTTAACACTAGAAATGATCCAAATGATGTAAATACCACTAAACTTTTTCAAACCCAAAAACCATATAAAACCACTAGAAATCCAAGAACATGTAAGAGAGATGATCAAACCATGGCTCTTGATACCATTTGTAATATATTGGATTTCACAAACACATCAAACCATAATACAAGGAGGCGTACACAATAGGTTTTAGAGAGAGAAAGTTTAGAGGTTTAGGGAACTTAGTGAGAGAAAGTAAAATATTATTATGAGCTCCAACCCTCTACCTTGGGAGGTAGAGGGTATTTATAGTATCATACATAAACGCCACCTATGGGCTGTGGATCAGGCATACAGTGGGTAAAGACCGGTCCGTCCTCCACTGTGTTACTTAACTAAATACTACCTAACATTAAATAACTACGACTACGAGCTTTCTAACGATTACATATACTTGAGGTGACCGACACTTTAATAACTGGATTTACTAAATCCTAACATCTGAGGTCAGTCTCATCAGTTGAGGGTGACGGGTCATAGGCCACTGGTGTAGCCCAAAACTCCCTGAGGAGGTTTTGGTACATAATTGATGGGGACTGAGTAAAGGCCTTTTTCAGTGGGCAGTTGAATAAAAACTTCGTTATGTCCTTATAGGCTGGGACATTTGGGAGGTATTCAACATTGCCTATAACGTTGTTTGTTTTAAATTCAACATTACTGAGATCCCATATCCACTGTGGTGCAAACTGAAGAGATTGTGTTCTAGCCATTTCCATTTAAAAGTTTTAGGGTTTTGAAAAATATATCTTGACAAGAACAATCAAAGAGTTTGAATCTCTTAAGTTTGTAGTGAAAGACCTTTTGTAAATGTTTACAGAGAATATTTTAGTGAAAAACTTGTTTTAGAGGATTAAAAACACAAAGATTTCTGGGGTTGAGAAGTAATTTTGACCGAGTTTGGATGCAGAAAATCTTTATGTGTGTTTTTAGTGTTTTTGAGAGGGGTATTTATAGAGTGGTGAGAGGGGTAATTTTTTCCTAAATGAGGATTTGTAAAGTCAGTTTTTGAAAATGTTTTGTTTACCTCATTTAATGCCACCTAGTCCACTACCTGCAGTAATTTTCCGGTTTTCAAAGGAACAGTAAAAGTGCACAGTAAAAGTGCATTCTGCAGTAATAAATATCCACAAGATAATTCATGTGAGAGGAGGCATTTAATGACAAGTGGGATGAGGTAAGGTGTTGAAAGACCCTTGAATTTGATGACAGTAAGATAAAGAGACATATATTCCTATATTAAATTGGTGTGTTTACCAACCTAGGACATTTAAGTAACTGATACTTGGTGCATTTAGTTACTCATTCAATGCTCAATATCTAAAGTCAGGGTCCCTGAGTGAGTCTTACTCATTTAGTGAGAGGGTTGTTTAGGGGTTTTGTTCAGGGAGGATGAACCATTTCAGAGAAAACTTACTGAGATTGGGATTGGTTTTCAGGCTGTTGACTTTCAATGTCTAGCATTCCCAAATCAGCTTTCAGTCTCCTGAAGGTAGTTCATCTAAGGGTTTTGTGAAGATATCAGCAAGTTGATATTCAATAGGGATGAAATGAATGTGGTCCCTGATAAAATGATATCTGATATCAATGTGTTTGGTTCTTTGGTGAAGGACAGGGTTGTTGGAGATTGCAATAGCACTGATGTTATCACAAAAGATGGGTACCATTTTGTAATGGATGTCATAGTCACTTAGTTGACTTTTCATCCATAAGACATTGGCACAGCACCCTGCAGCAGCCACATACTCAGCTTTAGCTGAAGACATAGCCACTGATTGTTGCTTTTTAGCACTCCAACAAACCAGTTTTCCTCCAAGAAATTGACAGGACCCTGAGGTACTTTTTCTGTCCATGTTGCAGCCAACATAATCAGAGTCAGAATATCCTTTGAGATCAAACCCTGAGC
Source organism: Chrysanthemum seticuspe (assembly GCA_019973895.1). Lineage (NCBI taxonomy): Eukaryota > Viridiplantae > Streptophyta > Magnoliopsida > Asterales > Asteraceae > Chrysanthemum > Chrysanthemum seticuspe. The sequence continues at coordinate 186,918,905 of BPTQ01000001.1, read as the reverse complement.
ACTTTGGATAGTAGAGTCCAAGGCTTGGAGTTCCTTTCAGGTATCTGAGGATTCTTTTAGCTGTAGTGAGATGGGATTCTTTGGGATTGGACTGATATCTTGCTATTAGATAGACTGAGAATTGAATGTCTGGTTTGGAAGCAGTTAGATACATCAGTGAGCCAACAATCCCCCTGAAATGGGTTTGATTGACTGATTTGCCAGTGAGATCAGGTCTAAGGTTGTTAGGAGGGACCATTGGTGTCTTCACTCAGGCACAGTCAGATATCTCATATTTCTTCAAGAGATTTCTGGTGTACTTCTCTTGACTGATGGAGATTTCTTTATCAATTTGCCTGATTTGTAGTCCAAGGAAGTAAGTGAGTTCACCCATCATGCTCATTTCAAACTTCTTTGTCATTAGTTTTTCAAACTGTTTGCAAAGAGTGTAGTTTGTTGAGCCAAAGATGATGTCATCAACATATACTTGGACCAGTATCACATCTTGTTTTGTCCTGTAAATAAACAAAGTGTTATCTATCTTTCCTCTGGCAAACTTTTTTTGAATCAGGAAGGCTGAGAGAGTTTCATACCATGCCCTGGGAGCTTGTTTCAGTCCATAAAGGGCTTTGTCAAGCTTGCAGACATAGTCAGGGAATTCACTACTCTCAAAGTCAGGAGGTTGCTGAACATACACATCTTCCTTGAGTTCACCATTCAGGAATGCACTTTTTACATCCATTTCCTAACTTTGAAGTTCATGTAGGTAGCATATGCAAGGAAGATCCTGATGGCTTCCATTCTTGCAACAAGAGCAAATGTCTCATCATAGTCAATGCCTTCTTGTTGACTGTAACCTTTGGCTACAAGTTTGGCTTTGTTTTTAACGACAGTGCTGTTTTCATCTGTTTTGTTTCTGAAAACCCACTTCATTCCTATGACAACATTTGATCAAGGTCATGACCTTGTTTTTATCAAACTGTTGAAGTTCTTCTTGCATGGCCTGAACCCAGCTTGAGTGTTTTAGAGCCTCAGTGACACTTTTGGGTTCTATTTTAGATAGGAAATCAGCATATAGACATTCATTTGCTAAAGCTGCAGTTACTTTAGCAGCCATGCTTCTTGTAAGCATGCCCTCAGTGGGTTCACCAATGATGTTTACAAGCTCAATGTCCTGAGATTTTGTCCACTTACTTTGTGGTCTAGGATCTGAGCTTGAAGAGGTCACTGGAAACCCAGGAGTAAGTTCAGGTGGAGAAGCCACAGAATCATTAAGAACATCTATTGAGATGTCTTGTTCAGGTTGAGGTTCTTGAATAATAGGTTCCTGAACATTTGGTTCAGTATTACCTATCCCAGCAGGGACTGGTTGATTATCAATGAATTCACTGATAGTTGGTTGGGGAAGGTTGTGAGGTAAGACATAATATGAGATGTCAGCATCAGCTTGGTATGAGGAATTGATTTCAGTGTTATACTCATCAGGAGGATATCTTGATGAGTTATCAATTCCTATTTCATCCACTAAGGTGTTGGTGAACCTGATGCTTTCTGAACTCTCATCAAAGGTTACATGAAAGGTTTCCTCAACTTGTTGTCTCCTTGTGTTAAATACCCTGAAGGCTTTGGAGATCAGTGAGTAACCTAGAAAGTATCCATCATCAGCTTTAGCATCAAACTTGCCTAGATGATCCTTGTGGTTATGAATAAACACAGGACATCCAAACACATGAAAGTAACTGATATCAGGAAGTCTACCTTTGAATATCTCATATGGGGTTTTGTTATGTCTTTTGACAATGATTGACCTCTTTTGGGTGTAACAGGCTGTTTTGACTGCTTCAGTCCAGAAATGTTTAAAGAGGGCTGAGCCATTTAACATAGTTCTAGCAGCCTCAATGAGAGTTCTGTTTTTCCTTTCAGCTACCCCATTTTGTTCAGGGGTGTAAGGAGATGAAAATTTTTGGGAGATTCCCTTTTCATCACATTAATTCTCAAGCTCTTCATTTCTAAACTCAGTACCATTGTCAGTTCTGATTTGTTTAACAGTAATGTCATTATGGTTTTCAATGTTCCTGATGAATGACATTATTGTATCAGCTGCCTGACTCTTTTTGGAAAGAAAGTATACCCAAGTGTATCTTGAGAATTCATCAACAATGACAAGTGTATACTTCTCATGCTGGATTGATCTAGGACTGACTGGTCCAAAGAGATCCATGTGCAAGAGGCGAAGGCAGCTCCTGATGCAGAAACTTTGTTTTGTTTTGAAAGATGCTCTTTGGTGTTTGCCTTTTTCACAGGCTGAGCATGGTTTATCTTTTGCAAAAACCAGTGATGGTAAGCCAAGGACCTTGTTTTGTTTTGCCAAGTTGTTGATGTTTTTGAAATTTAAGTGTGAGAGTCTCTTGTGCCACAACCAGTTGACAGTTTCCGTGGCTTTGGCAAAGAGACAAGTTCCATCTTGAGAGAGTGTTGACATGTCTAAGACATAAACATCATCTCTTCTAGGAGCTATCAAAACAACTTCTTTGTTGGCATTAAAAATGGTGCCTTGTTTGTCATTGAATTGCACAACTCATGGTCAGTGGTTGAGTGCATTGTGCTACCACAGGTTTTGCATTTGGAAACTGAGGATGACTCAGTGATTCTGGGTTGTTTGGAACTTCTTCTTGCTTGGATGACACTGTCATGCTGGGAAGTCTCATGAGCTGGATTTCCGCAAATATCACAGCATGTGTTCATGAGACAATCATCAGGATGATGATCATTAAAGCCACAGTGTGGACAAGGAGGAAAGGGTTTTGCTCTATACTTTTGAACAGATTTGGAGGTTGAAGCATACTGATGACCAACTTTGGTATAGTTTGCTTTACTGAGTGAACTTACATATTGTAAGTGATCAGAAGTTCTGTGATCATCCTTTTTGCAGATCATAAAAAAAAGGATTCTATAACAGTTGTCAGTGGTATGACTGGTATAGTGGCATAGATCCCACTTCTACTTGGGTTTGGTGGTGGATTTTGACTTTGAGGAACTAGAGGAGGCTGACTTTGTTTCCTTGATTGATTCAGGGACTTTTTCGATGGATTCCATCTTATCAGTTAGCTTCCTCACAAGTTCAGTCAGTTGCTGAATTTGGTCAGCTTCAGTGGGGACTGAGGATGTGGAAGTCTCAGTGGGGGTAGACTCTTGTTGGATTGGTTTTGTTGGTCTTTTCAGGATGGTTCTACCAAGTCCAGACCTTGCTTTTGGTGAGTGAGGATTGAATTGTAATGGAGTAAGCTCAGAGCTAGGAGCAGCACCCTGAAGAGGTTTTAGGAGAGGAAGCGGTGCTTGAGATTCTGCTTCAGACTCAGAGATGTGTTCAGTACTACTGGGCACATCAGGAAGTCCAAGCATGCTCTTTAGAGCTTGGCTTTCATGCTCTAGTATCCTTCCAGAATCGAAATTTGGAAGCTTACTCTCAGGATTAACCCTTTCAATCCAATCACTGGGCTTGGGAATAGTCAACACATTGGTAATCATGCCTCCAGACACAAACGGTTTGGGAGACTGGTCTTTGTTGTGAGAGTCAGGGAGATGATCTTCACCTATGACTCTCTTTTTGCTACTGGGGGCTCCCACAGCATCAAAGACCCTTGGATTCTTAGCAGTCCAACTAGCAATGATATCCTTTTCTTTCTTAAGTGAGCCTGATTTCTTTTAACTAATTCAGTGTTTTGAATTTTCAAAGTGATAGCCTCAAGCTTATTTTGTTTTAAAAGAAGCAGTTCATCCCTACATTTGTTCAGTTCAAAACTTAGCTTGTTATATTTTGAAAAAAGATTTAATCGTTGCTCTTCTACAAACTTAGCTTGTTCAGTTCATCCCTACACTTCAGATGGTGATTACCCCAGACTTTTATGAGCATATTAAATCAATTCAACATGAAGCATGGGAAAATGGCGTGTAAATTAAGAACGGCTCGTAGGTCAGGTGCACAACTTAGTTGTGGACTCACGAGGGCTCAGAACGCGCTTTGGTATAATATGGATACCGAATGATAAATAGCTCAAAAAATTGTTGCTTGATAAGGCTCATAAGTCAAAATATTCCATACACCCAGGTGCCACCAAGATGCATTATAATCTTAAATCAGATTATTGGTGGCCAGTATGAAAAGAGACATTGTAAAATATGTTGAGCAGTGTCTTACTTGTCTCCAAGTTAAGACAGAACATCAACAACCTTATGGTAAGTTACAACCTCTCGAGATTCCCGTGTCGAAATAGGAAAGGATTACTATGGATCTTATCATGAAATTACCCAAGACACCGCGTCAGCATGATGCTATATGGGTGATTGTAGATCGTTTAACAAAGAGTGCGATTTTCCTTCCTATTAAGGAATCGATGTCCTCGGAAGCTCTTGCGGAGTTGTATCTTCGCGAAGTAGTGGCCAGACATGGAGTACCGGTCTCTATAGTATTATATAGAGATATCAGATTTACTTCTAGATTCTGGCATAAATTTCAAGAGAATCTAGGTACTCGTGTCCATTTTGGCACACCTTATCATCCGCAGACAGATGGTCAGAGTGAAAGGACCATTCAGACACTAGAAGATATGCTTCGAGCCTGTGCTATTGACTTAGGTGGTAGTTGGGATAAGTACTTAGAGCTAGCAGAATTCTCGTACAATAACAGTTACCACTCCAGTATTAAGATGCCTTCATACGAGATGTTGTATGGAAGGAAATGTCGAACTCCTATATGTTGGGGTGAGATTGGGCAACAAGAACTAGCCAGTTCTGATGTTGTCCAACAGACGAATGAAAAGATTGATCACATCAAAGAAAGGCTTAAGATGGCCCAAGATCGACAGAAGTCCTATGCGGACAAGAGAAGACGACCAATAGAATTTCAGGTCGGTGATCGTGATATGCTGAAAGTTTCTCCTTGGAAAGGTGTTATCCGTTTCAGGAAGCGTGAAAAGCTAGGACCACGTTACATTAGTCCATTCAGAATAACTGATAGAGTTGGAAAGGTAGCGTACAGACTTGAGTTACCAGAGGAGTTAAACAACATCCATAATACTTTTCACGTGTCTCAGCTACGAAAATGTATGGTAGATGAGGCAGAGTATGTCCCTTTATCAGATATAGTAGTTGATGATAAACTTGGCTACGTCGAAGAGCCAGTAGAGATTCTTGACACCATGGTCAAGAAACTAAGAAAAAGAGAGGTCCTTCTTTTTAAGGTCAAATGGAAGCACAAAAAGGGGTTGGACTATACATGGGAACCCGAAGAGGAGCGGGTTGGACTATACATAGGAGCCCGAAGAGGAGCTCATTAAATACTACCCCGCTTTTTATAAGGAATGGTTTGTGAGGACACAAACCAAATAAGTGAGGGAGAGTTGTAACACCCCAATTTTCACAGTAATGATTTATTACTATTTTATACGATTCCTAGTTGATTTCCGTCACTTTTTATACAATATGGTTAGTCAAAGTACCTCACATGAATTAAGTCATAGCAAAAAGGACTAACTTTGAATTGGTCCTACTACCGGGGACTAAAGTTGCCTAAGTGTGAAGCTTAAAATTATAACAACCAAATTACTTCATTCCCAAGTATAAAAAAAAAATCGGAAGTCTCTCTCTTTCTCTCCATATATCACGATACATTTATACATGACATCAAAAAGTTAGGGTTTTGATCTTAATTCGAATTTAAGCAAGATTGAAGTAAGATATCATCTTATCCAAGCTCAAAAACCAATAAACTAAGGTTTTTCTCATCTTATTCAAGGTATATATCATAACTTGTTTTCAAATTCGTGTGTTTTGGCTTACTAATTATGGGTAAAGCCTAAAGATTAGGCTTTTATGCCAATTATAGGGTTGTTGTGAAATTTTACATGATTATGTAAAAATATGATTTTGAGAAATCATCAAGAACCCTATTAATCGTGTATAAATGATTAGCCAAGTGATGGGTAGCCTATTTAGATGTTATAACACCATTTTATGGTGTTAAATTTCAGAAATCATGTTGGTATGGTTACATAAGCCATGAACCAAACACCCCTTTATGGCTTATTTATTCTTTTAGTGCTTATTATAATAAGCCTAGTCATGTTCTTAATAAGCTACATGTTATTCATATGTTCCTAGGTTATACAAGTTAGTTGAGGACATCTTATAAGGGCCTCGTGATTCTACTCAAGCGAATTTGAGGTGAGTAAGATATTTAAGTATAGAAATGGGTCCTTGGTAACCCGTTAGTGTGCCATTCTAATTGTGGTATTCACATTCATGTTCATGTAGTTTATTCGAGTTACGAGTTCATGGTTTTATAATTATACGTTATGTGCCTAAATGAGTTACTCATAGTATGTTTATAAGTGAATTATGTTAGACGGGTCGAAACAGCCCCGAATGACCCGTTTTGGTTTAGTTATGTGATTTCAACTCTAATTCCACGATATTACTAGCATAGCGTCCTAAGTGGGCGACATAGCTGAATTAGCCGTCTTAAGTGGACGATTTGCATAAGTATATGTATTATGACCTAAAAGATGGGCATAGACGTCCTAAGTGGACAATATGTGTTATTATGTCATGACATGCTCCGAAGGGAGCCTAGACGTCCTAAGTGGACGACCGGGCCTTTATTAGCATCTCATCTTATAAAATGGGACTTAGACATCCTAAGTGGATGACCAGTGTGTATAGCGGCTCAAAGTCATGAAGTATATGACTTAGACGTCCTAAGTTGACGACTAGAACATTTTCAGTTACTGAACCAATATGGGTTCACAACGCCCTTAGTGGGCGACTAGTATATAATAACAAACAAGTACTCATTGTCTACGAAGCAACCATAGTATTATGCCATGTTATGATTAGTATATTTTATATGTTATCTCACTAAGCGTTGTACATACATTGCTTTGTTGTACTTGTTATAGGTGAAGCTAGTGGTAGTTATACGAAGACCGAGAACTAGACCTGATACTTGGGTAATGAGCCTTTTCCCTACACGCTCTCTTACCAAGAAACGCCCTAGGTTGCATGCTTTTGTGTATGAACATATAAACTCATGGTTATGTGATGATCAAGTAGATAAGTAGTTTCTTTTATAGTTTAAAGGGTGTTTGGCATAGTGCCATTTTTGCCTATATTGACCCATTTTGACAGTGTACGGGTCAAGGCGAATGATATATGTTATTACAGTTTTATGCAGTAATATAAGTGTTGGTGTTAATATTAAATCAGTCTAAGTAAAAAAAATCTAGCCTGAGCGTTTCACAAATGAGTAACTAGTTTATCTGTTTAAATAATTAATTTTGTTCCTTTTTTGATGAGTGTTCAATCTGTGCATTACAGTGTTGTACGTTGTGTCATATAGCTTGTATAAAGTGGTGTAACTATTAAATAAAATGGATCATCAGGCATGTGGCCTAGTGGTCAAAGCTTATGTTATTAAGCGAGCCACAAGTGAGAGTAGTACCGGGTGGGTGACCTACCGGGAAGTCCTCACTTGTGGTCCACATGCTCTGTTGATATTTAGGCAATGAAGAGGAGAACCTGTATGCCAATTGTTGCGCAGGTTCGAATCCAAGCCGGCCCCGGTTTTCTTCCAGCCGTTACTCCAGCGACTTATAATCGTGTGGAGGCGGTATGGTTTCCGGGCGGACGCCGTTATTAATCCCCTCTACGCCAGCGTGGAACCGATTAAGACAACATAGTCTAGGTATGTGGTGGATGAGGGCCCATTGTTTGTAGGTGTGACTCTAATCCAAAAAAATGAAAGTCGTCGTTCAAAAAAATTAAATAAAATGGTGTGAGTATCAACCCTTTTTTAATGAGTATAAAAAAACAAAATTTTTTTATTGGGATTTCAAATGAAACCCATTCTATTGTTTGTATGTTGTAGGAGAATATCTGAGCATCGTATTTACAAACGTGGAGCAAAAAGTTAGTTTTGTTGCGCAAATTTGGGCACATAATTTGGCTTTTGTACTTTGACCTTTGTAGATCAGATTATTCCTTTCCGTGTATCAAGGCTTTACACTTACCATGGTAGTTGTTAGTCGTTTACCGTCCCGTTGGTCCCACGTTAGCCGTAAGTATATAGACATGTTGGTCCTGTTCATGAGGAGTGTGAGAACATCGATGCTCGTTATGTACATTTAGAGTTTGTAGTTATGCTTATGCCCGAAACGTTGAAGTTATTAACTTACTAACTCATTTAATCAATATTTTTATAATGTGAATTGAACATGCAAAGGCCACATGCTTAAAGGTTTTATTGCAGATTTCATATTATTGTCGAGTTGTTGAAATTTGTATGGCACTATGGCTGGCAATAGATCTTTTAGTCAGTATGTATTTTGATTTTGGAGAAGAGTGATCACACTTGCCAATTTGCCATTATATTTACTCATGTTAAGATCATATAACTTTTAGGGTGTAAATGGTACCAAATATTCTTGCAAAAACATGTTATTTTTTAAAACTTGAACAGTGAGGAAATCTCCAAAAAGTTTAAATCAGTGGGGAGAAACTCGACCACGTACACCAATTGGTGTTGACCAACCCTTCTCCAAAGATTAGCCTCATGTGAGTTTTGAAGATGAGACTTCAGAGTTATTGCCTCTCAAACCTCGACTAAAGAGTAGAGAATATCTAGCCCTACCACTACGCCACACCACCTTATGTTCGTCGCTAAATCGCTGTAAATGAACGGCAGCTGAGCAAGTATGGTATTTCTACTTTTACATTATCATTGCATATTTGCATAGCTCAGATACACGACTAGTACGAAAAAAAAAGAAAAAAATCTCTATAGTCGCCTTATGCCTTTCCCATGTCGTAAATGACAAATAATTTACGTAATTAGCTAAAAAAACAAAGCAAATTCCGAAACAGGAAATACCATAGAAAACTAAGAACCAAGTACGTCCACCGGACCATAATTGCACGTCCATGATTGGAGGCAAATATAAAGGTGGTCAACTCAATTTAAAAAGAAATGATTTCTTGCTTTTGATAACAAGAAATATATTACTCAATTTCTTATTAATACTTTATAGCGTATCTTTAATATAATTAAATAAAATCAAAGTTTTAAAGTATTTTTTATTTCCGAAAGAGAAATATGAAAAAGAAAAGTAAATGGGCCTTTTGTTTGAGCTACACACAATGTGATAAAAGTTTGGGTCGTCTCAGATTCACAAGGCCCAATGTGACTTAAACGCGCCCATTTAAATATAACGAGTTGGGCGTCAGTCCGTCGCTTTGCGGCGGGCCATCTAAGTTGAGCGTATTTTTGTATTGTAATATATCGAGATAGTTTTCTAGAGCAAGTCATAATAAGATTAAAAATTGGTATTTTTTTTAGCGGTGTAAAATTGAGTTAAGATTATATTGCCATGTTAAAAGCTTCATAATAGGGAAAATATGTTATTGTTGGTAACTAAACATAATAGGGCAAATCTGTTATTGTACTGTGCGTTAGTATTTTATGGTTTTTGTTTCACACTAATAGAATAGGCCAAAGATCTTATTGTACTGGGCCTTAGCAACCCAATTTTTTTCCGGGCAACACACAACAAAAACTGCCCAAATACAAGGCTCAAATACAGGTTAGAAGGCAACCAATGAGAGGGCACCGATTGACGGTATTTAATTACGGAGTAATATATATAGTAATAATAAAACTAAAAACAGAGAAAAGGGAGTGTCAATCGAAAGAAATAAAATTAGGGTTTGTGTTCTTCCTCCGATTGAGTAATGGGTGACGGCGAAAAGCGAGATTTAAGCATATCATACGTATCTGATGTTGCAAATACACATTATGATGATATGGGGTTTGAGGTAGAATCATACGAACATCAGGATGTAGATTCACATGTTACAGATATGGGGTTTGAGGTAGGATCATACGTACGTGATGATGCAAATTTACATTATAAATAATATGGGGTTTGAGGTAGGATCATAAGATACACATGTTACAAATATTGGAGTTTGAGGTAGGATCATATACGTAGCTGATGATGCAGATTTATATTACTCCCTCCGTCTCAAAATTTAAGTCCAATTTGACTTTTTGACTCGAACTTTGACCTTAAATATTTTCGTTTGTATTACATAATACTTGATGCAAAGTTTGAGTCAAAAGTCAAACTGGACTTATAATTTAGGACGGAGGTAGTATAAAGATATAGGATTTGAGGTAGGATCATACGCACCTGAGGATGCAGATACATATGTTACAAATATGGGGTTTACGGTTAGAAGTGATTTAATATTCTTGTTTAGGAATTATAATAGAGCAAATGTTTTTAAAATATATCATACTTGACATTATTTGCTTTTGTGAGTAGCTAACAAATTTTTTGCTTTTGTTGATATTTTCTTTTAAATTTATCTTTTTTGAAGTATTTTGCGAATTTTTTAAAATTATAATATGGCAAATGTTTTAATAACATTTTCCAGTTATAATATGTTATCCGATCTACAAATTCCGGTTGCCCTGTTTTGGTTTTGTTTAATGAATATCTCGAAATCTGGTTTTGATCATGGTTATGTTTATGTTGTGGTTATGTTTATGTTTTTTTTTTGTTTTTTTTTGTTTGTACATGTGTAATATTTGCATCAACATATTTAAGGTGGTCAACACAATTTAAAAAGAAAAGATTTCTTGACTTTGATAGCAAGAAATATACTCCGGTATTACTCAATTCTCCAGAAAAATCAATATAAATGTTAAAGGTGCGTTTAGCTGGAGAAAAATAAAAAGATCACGTTCAAATAAACATTTTTCAATAAAATGATTTGCAAAACCCAAAATCTTCTATTTTCTAACTTAACAAAGAAAATTACAAAACAAATTTTAGTTGTTTTTTTTTTTTTTAATTTCTTTTGTAACCCCCCAACCCTCTCTCCTTTTATTCAAAATAGAAAATACAAATATCAACTAAACGTGTCTTTTCTATTAATTTCTTATTAATACTGGCAAACAACTAGAAAAATCAATATTAAATGCTAACGAACTATGGATTCTGTACGAAATTAACAACATTTTGACATGACACTTTTTCTCTTCTTTTCCCACTTGACATGGTTGATTCTCTTTTTTTATGTCATCAGATAAATTTTCTTTCCTCTTATGAATAGTTTTGAACTATGAATTGTTTGTCTTACTATTTTAGGGGAAACTGACTTGGTCGCAGCAGCAGCTTCACATCACTAGTCTCACAATGAACGTGCGAGAGTAAAATTACGTAATATCATATTCACAACATAGAGAGCACACGGTCATGATCTCGTAACCTCAAAGTTATGCATTGTGTCCCGACCACTGGGCTACCATCAAGGGGACAAATTTTTTACTGTTTAGCGACCGGGTAAATGGACATTTTAATTGCAACTTGAAATAACTCGAATGCATATCAACCCTATGTCGATAATCAGAATTATTTTCTTATCCAGTTATTGTAGATTTTATAATATCTCCAAAACAAACATGATATTTTTCCTTTCAAGAAGAAAAAAGTTAAAATCATACCCATGATTATCACAACAACGATATAAGTACCACAAGATGGGGTCCAAAAAAAGGTTTATGTATAGCATCAAATTCATCTATGTACATCTACAATATGAATACTACTACACTATGAACATTTAAGTATTTAACATTATGCACATGTGCTAGATTATTATATCATCACCTGAACTTTATGGTGAGTTTCTCTAATTGGTTGCTGAAAAAATAACTCAACCTGCTCCAGATTGCCGACTCTGATCCGTGAAATAGTACCCTCACCGATCTTTTTGCTCCGTCTCTCACAAATTCCAAATCCTTAGCAACATCATGCCGACCACTTACATCATCGAGCAACGGTAATGCAACAAAACCTTGTGATTCCAGGTTCTTTATCCACCCTCGTAGTAGATAATTCACAACCTGCATAATATAAACAGATTAAAACACCAAAGAATAAACCGGTATGGCAGGAAAGACAAAATGCAGAAGTGGAAATTGAACATAAAGTGTTCCAAACAAGCCCGGCTTTTACAAAGATGACATAATCCATTAGCCGACCCCTCTACAACGATGAAATAAACCAAGTGCATTAAAGCTCCTTGACTTTAAGACAGAGGGACGTCTTATACACATTCTTTATCATTGTATTTTTTCAAGACTGTATCGGTGGTTTTAAGTTAAGCCACGAGGTAATATTCACAAAGGAGTATTCTGGTCGGTTTCACCAAGACCCGCCCTAAAACACCTGGGTTGTTTTAATAGATCTATTTCACTATATTGTATATATTCATATGAGTCAATGTCATGTTTCGGTTGGTTAGTGGTCTCATGGATTCTATTGGATCACAGTCGCAACACACAAAAATAGCCAATCTGTTGAGTATACAATATGCATGCATAATACTATAATAGGAATGTCAATTCTATGAATGAACGTTAGACAACTCTGAGGTACTCTAGTTGTTTGTTTAACCCAACATCAATCATTTACCACCTCCACTGCCAGCCTCATTAAACGGTCCACAAAAGATGAAAACAAGAAACAAATAAAGTTGACTACTCTTGTTGCTTTTTGATCTATGTGAACATGACCGGTGGTAAAGAGTATAACCAAAACCAATAACTTCCTAAGGTAATTTTTGGCACTGATGATGAACTTGAATCCATCATATATAGATGCCACTAGGAAGTGGATATGAGTACATAAAAAGTAACATACCTCAGGAACTTCATCATGAGGACAATGACCTGCAGGGCTAATTAGATAATATGGAGCTTCAGGCAGCTGCTTCTTCACTTGTAGACCCCAAATAGGTCGTACCCATGGGTCTTCTTTTCCGTACATGAGACATATGGGTATGTCATGACTCTTACATCTACAATAACAGAAATACAAATGCAATTTAGCTAGCTGTAAATTTATACCATACTACAAAAGGAGAGTTTCTGATGTACTATAGTTATACTGAAGAAGGATACTCTCATTGCTAGTGAGAAGCAAATACAAAGGGAAGTCCTTACAACTCTGAACATGTACATTTTGACCATATAACTATATAAGAGTTTGCTCTCATTAACCTACCTATCACATTTAGTTGATATTGGAACTACACAAGTATGACAGTAGATTTGTGTTAGATTTGACAAATTTGACCAGTTACTTATGAATGGATCAACTTGGGTCAACATATTTTTTAGCAAAAGGGGTAACGAATCAAATCAGTAGTTAGGAGATCAAGGCAACCCGAGACCTGTTTCAACCCAGCCAACCCGCCCATCTTTCCACCTCTAAATTGCGTTGTTAGTCAAAAAATGTTGTAATGCTCTGAAAAGACATCCAAAAATTAAATTTTATGTTAACAATGATACGTTTAGAGAAATAGATAACCTCTAGCAACCCATACCTAGATAAGGCCTCCCCAAAAGACACTTTTCCTTGAGGAGCCAACATTATTGACGCAAACGACGCAAGGGCTGCTGGGTGTTCTGTTACTTCAAGTATACGAGAAAAGACTTTATCTATATTTGTAGAATGATCTGCATAAACTTGCTTCAGTATCTCCCCAATGCTTCTAGGATCCCTCATCTTCTCCCAACTGCATATATATAAAAACAAGAGAATTTAATAAGCAAGCAAAATAGTACATACTTATTGATCTTCAAGCAAAATGACTTACACAATTTCTATGATTTTCCTGACACGTGGGGAGAGTGGAAATTTTCCAGCAGATGGAAACATTTGGGAAAGTACTGGAGATCTTTCAGGATTTGGAAAGAATCCCCAAAACGGTGTTGCATTGAGTAAAGTAACACCCTTCACTAGGTTAGGGTTACATGCTGCGAAGTAAAGTGCAACATATCCTCCAAGTGAATTCCCAACGATGTAAACTGGTTCCTTGATGACCTGTAACATATACATAAAGTTAGACCTTATGAAATATTACCTTTTGGTGATCATACTATACATCACGATGCTATAATGTCTTATTCTAGACTGCTCGCCTTCTTACTAAAATAAGCAGGTACTAATCTGCCTATCTTTAAGTGCTTGGATACTTTAAAATAGACATATAAGCCGTTTATCCAAACCCTCGCATCTGCTTATCAGTTTTAATAATAAGCAGATAAACAGATAAGCACTCAAAAGAGCAAATCCCAGACACCCTCTTAATCTCTTATTATACTTTTCAGACGCACACGAAGGTAACATCTTACTAGACTGAAGAATGTATATGGTCGATGCATACCTCTTCTATAAAATAGCGTACTTGTTCCTGCCATAAGTCAATAGAATAAACAAGCTCATCTGCCCAAGGTTCAGTTTCATCTCCAAAACCCCATAAATGATCCTCCACTTTTGATTCACCATCATTCTGTTGCCGACGTGTAGGATCCTCATGCGCCAATGACATACCCTGACCAAGAAAATCAATCGCCCATACACCATAATCCCGGCCAAGATCCTTTAACTGCTTCTCATAATGAAATGAACCCACACCAAATCCAGGAAGAAAAAGAACTTGAGGTGCGTTCACATTTCTTGACCCTGATCTTTCATAATGGATATTAAACTTAGGCTTCCACTCCCATCGCCCACTGCTAACAGGAGCACTAACATCACCTTTTGACTCATCAGGCAATCCTGGTACTAAAACCTTAGGTATCGGTCCTCTTCTTTTGGTCACATTTTCTAGGGTTTCTTCTACGTCGATAACACCCTCGACCCCTTTAAGAGCACTTATTGTCATAAGCTTACGAGTATTATGCCAAGACCTTACTTCTGATCTGACTAAACCACAAACATCTTTATATTTCCGTCGCCTCGATAAATTTGATGGGATCGAGCCTAAGCTTCCCTCGGGAAACTTTCGTCTCGGAGGTGTGACGCGACTACAAGGCGCCAAATGACCGGATAAGATTTCCATACCAACGAGTTTCTGTAAAAAGAACAATACTTTACATATTACAAAAACTCAAAACATACAGACAAAAAAACATAAACAAAACATAGGATTAAACTAGAAATGATCACTAACTCAACTACTTCTATAATCATATCATATAATAATATACATCATACAATTTAACTCTATGGTTCATGGTTTTGTTTTTTATGAATTCATAAGTCACAACTAACTGGTTAGCTATCTTCAACTACAAAAACCATATCAGCTAGATTAAACACAGGTTACATAAACTAAAGACAAACTATATATTATAATTATATAGTTAAAAGGGAAGATCTAACAAGTACCAGAACATATATTATTTATTGAAGTACTAAAGAAAGAATATTCATACTTGATATTGAAGTAATCAAAACTAAAACAATATGAGGAGATATGGTATTACCTCTGGTCAGATTATGAGAGCTCAGTGATTTTCTATTTACTTTTTGGTTTGAGAGAAGAAGGTTTGCTTAGCTTAGAATAATAAATGTGAGTACTAGTTATGGACCTATGGTGGAAAATTTGACATGGAATTGAGGAGAGAAAAGGAGAGTGTAAGAGACAATTACAATTGCGTGTCAAGTTAGTCTATCTACGACTACAACAGCAACACTTTCCTACCCATAACCAACCATGTGTTGCCCAATCTTTTTGGAGCTTTATATATTTGTATTTTATTTCATCTAGTAAAAAATGGCATGACAATTTTGTTGGCGGTTAGCTCCCAGAACAGGGTAAGATAATCAACCTCAGCAGAAACAACAATAGTCAGTAGTAACAAATACCACTTGGTGGTTACCGGATATCACTTGGAATCGTGTGATCACTTTCCAAAGTAAACTATTCGACCCTAATGCCTGGGTATCACGAATATCTACTTGGGATAAGACCAAATGCAGTTAGAGAATTAGGCACAATTCTATAACCCTTTCGCTTATAAGTATTTAGTGTTTTCTGTGTGTCTTCATGCATAAAACAGATCTCCTATTTATAGGAAATACTCTTGGCTAGTCAATAGAATTATGAGTATTAATCAGCCCATTAATAGCCTCATAATTATCCCCATTATAGCCGTTAGTGGTTACATGACCAATAAAACATGGTCATAATGCAGTTATAACTGCCACTTGAATATGTCAAAGCCGTTACAAGCAGTACCTTAACAATAGCAGTACTTTCATACTACTATCAGTACTTTCATATTGCCATCAGTGGTTACACATCTTCAGTGTAAACACAACATCAGTGAGACACCACTTCAGTGGAAACACCACTTCAGTGGAAACACTGATCCAGTGGAAGTACTGCTTCAGTGGAAACACTGATACTCAGTGGTAACCACAACAGTACTTTCACAAAGCACTACCAATCCAAACCACTACAAGAGTCAGGATGTTCATGGACCTTATGGGTGTACACTCCGTACCTCCTAACCCATTACAAGGTGTGAACTAATCCCACAAGTGCACTAAATTTTCCAACAATCCTCCCCAAATTTAGTTCACTTCCTTTGCATGAAAAACAAACATCAAACAAAACATGTGCATAAATGAAAATGTCCTGAGGATTGAATTTCCATCTTAGTAAATTACACGTTCAAATACTCGAGAATCAGGGTGTTCTAAGAATTGAACCCTTCAACCCATTTGAATACCTGAAGATAAAATACACACAAGTTTTCAAACACTTAAAAGCTCCTGACACTATACAAGCCATGTGTCCATATCCAAATTCATAAATGTTGTAAAAGCTAAAGTCCAAAGCTTCCTGAAGCGGCAAAACTTCAACATTTACATAGGTGGTTCCTCTTTAGTCATGCTCCTGCCAAGCACTTTTTCAAAGAAAATTAACCATTGAGAAGTAAAGACTCCATCCTCCTTTCAGCAGGTTCTGAGCACAACCTTGGGATGTAAATAAAACATGTGCTCCAGTCCACTGAATGTTCAGCTTTCCACATTGAACTCAGCTCCTAAGTTTCCTCAGGAGGGAGTTGGCTGTCCTAGCATTCAGTGACTATGTTGGACTTAAACCCATCCCTTTAGCAGACTTTATAACCAAGTCTCTAGCCAAACCCTTCGTCAAGTGATCAGCTAAGTTCTGTTGAGATCTCACAAACTCTATAGATACCACCCCATTCATGATAAGCTCACGAATCATGCTATGTCTGACACCTAAGTGTCTAGACTTACCATTGTACATCTGGCTATAAGCCTTAGCCAATGTAGCTGCACTATCACACCGGATAGAAATAGGTGCTATAGGTTTAGGCCACAATGGAATCTCAAGAAGCAAGTTTTTCAACCATTCAGCTTCTTTACCAGCAGCTGCTAGAGCCACAAATTCAGATTCCATTGTTGAACTGGTGATGCAAGTTTGCTTCTTGGATGCCCAAGAAATTGCACCTCCACCAAGTAGGAATACCCAGACACTGGTAGACGAATTGTCTTCAGTGTTACTGATCCAACTTGCATCAGTGTATCCTTCCAACACTGATGGGTAACCAGTATACGAGAGACTATAATCCATAGTTCTCTTCAAATACTTCAGTACCCTTTGAACTGCTTGCCAGTGATGAGCACTAGGGTTACTAGTATACCTGCTCAATTTTCCCACTGCAAAACCAATATCAGGTCTTGTACAAGTCATGACATACATCAGGCAGCCAATTACCCTAGAATACTCAAGTTGAGATACAGCTTTGCCATTATTAGGCATCAGCTTCTCACAAGTATCCATATTTGATGCCATTGCTTAGGTGCCTGCTTAAGTCCATAAAGAGACTTAATCAGTTTACACACCTTGTTTTCATTGCCAGGCATGATGAAGCCCTGAGGTTGGTTCATGTAAACCTCCTCTTCCAATTTACCATTCAAGAAAGCTGTCTTCACATCCATCTGATGAATAACCAGATTGTGAATAGATGCCAAAGCAATCAGCAGTCTTATGGTACTGATACGAGCCACAGGGGCATAAGTATCAAAATAGTCTATCACTGACTTTTGTTTAAAGCCCTGAATAACTAGTCTTGCCTTGAACTTTTCAATAATTCCATCTACCTTCATTTTGCTTTTGAAAATCCATTTGCAACCTAAAGGTTTGCAACCAGGTGGTAGATCAACCAACACCCAAGTGTTGTTGCCCATGATGGAATCCATCTCATCATTGATTGCTTCTTTCCAGAAAGCAATATCTTGGGACTTCATTGCTTCTTCAAATGTCTTGGGATCATCCTCAACAATGAAGCAATATGAGTATTGGTCAGAGACCTCATCCCTTGTTCCTTCAACTAAGTATAGTTGAAACTCAGGTCCAAATGACTTTGGAGTCCTGACCCTTTTGCTCTTCTTGAGCACAGGTTCAGGTTGCTGAACCACAACCTCATCAGGGACCACTGATGATTCATCATCAGGGACCTCTGATACACCAGTGTCATGAGTTCCATTAGGAATCCTCATACTTGGTCTAGGGACTGATGAGAATCTATTCTCATCAAAATCTGCATCCCATGATTCAATTATTGAGTTAACTGAAACATGTTCATTAGGTTCAATAACATAGAACCTAAAAGCCTTGGAATGCTCAGCATATCCAACAAAGATGCAGTCAATGCCTCTTTCACCCAAAGTCTTTTGCTTTGGACCAGGGAGTCTTACAACAGCCCTACAACCCCAGACCCTGAGATAGTTCAGGTTGGGTTTCCTTTTAGTCCAGAGTTCATAAGGGGTAACCTTGTTCCTTTTATTGGGAACCCTATTTAATAAATAGCAAGCTGTTAACATAGCTTCACCCCAGAACCCTTGACTCAGTCCTGAATAGGACAACATGGAATTAACCATCTCCTTCAGCACCCTGTTTTTCCTTTCAGAAATACCATTTTGCTGAGGAGTATAAGGGGCATTCGTTTCATGGATTATTCCAACAGACTGAAAGTACTGAGTATCCATGTACTCACCTCCCCTATCAGTCCTTAATCTTTTGATCAAAGACCCAAGTTGTAATTCAACTTCAGTTTTAAACACTTTGAATTTATCTAATGCTTCATCCTTGGTATGTAATAGATAGACATAACAAAATCTAGAAGCATCATCAATAAATGTCACAAAGTACTTCTTATTCCCCAAAGAAGGAGTGGCATGCAAATCACACAGGTCACTGTGAATAAGCTCCAAGATCTTAGTCTCACGACTAACACCCTGAAAGGGTTTCTTGGTTATCTTGGTCAACATGCAAGTTTTACACTTTTCAGTGTCCATGTCAAAAGCAGGGATTAAACCATCCCTAGACATATCTTGCATCCTTTTATAGTGAACATGACCAAGTCTAGCATGCCAAAGGTTAGAATCACTCTGATCATATGTGGTCACAAAAGCTGAAATAACACTGTCAGTGGTAATATTAAGCCTGAACATTTGATTACATAAATAACCAAAACCAATAAAAACACCACATTTAGAAAGAACAAATTTATCAGATTCAATAACTTGTTTATATCCATGATTATTCAAAACACTACTTGAAACCAAGTTTTTCCTTATATCAGGAACATGAATAACATTAAACAAAGTTACAATCTTTCCAGAACTAAACCTAAGATCTACACAACCACGACCATGCACCAAGGCTGTTGACTCATTTCCCATGTGAAGAATAGAACCATTATTCAGTGACTCATAAGTCTTGAACCAGCTTCTATCTTTACACACATGAACTGTTGCACCAGAGTCAACCCACAACGCAACATCATCATCCTACACATAAAAAGATTCAGATACATATGTAACATAATAAATCTGAAAAGACTTATTAAACATATTCTGACCTTTCAGTAAGTTGGCTGAACCACCACTCCCTGAACCATTAGTGCCTGATCCATTGGCTTTACCACCAACTTTAACACCTTTGCAATCCCTTTTAATGTGACAAGTTTTGCCACATTTCCAACAAGTAGGTGTAGCCTTCTTGTTAGGATCTGCCCTTGTGTTGTCATGATATTTGCGTTTGCCTTTGTTGTCATTGTACCTGGTAGAGTTGTTATGCTCTACCATATTGACAACAGATGGTCCAGCAGCATTGCTACTCTTTGGCTTGTCATTATCCTGCACCTTGAGAGATTCCTCAATGCGCAGATGACTGCCCAACTCAACTAGAGTTAACTCCTCTTTCTTATGTTTCAAGGTATGCTTGAAATCTTTCCAAGAAGGAGGAAGTTTATCAATAACACAAGAGACTGAAATAGCCTCATCCATGTGCATATTATGTTGTGTAAACCTTCCAAGTATTCCAAGAAGTTCATTGTATTGTTCCATAACTGGTCTTGAATCAGTCATTTTGTAATTTGTGAAATTACTAACAAGGAACTTCTTACTTGATGCATCCTCAGCCATATATTTGGCATCCAAGGAAACTCACAGTTCTTTGGAAGATTCAAAGTTATGATAAATATCAAACAAAGAATCAGACATACCATTCAGAATAAGTCCTCTGCATATGTAGTCATCATTCTCCCACTTGCTCCTCCTCCTGATCTGCTCCACAGTAGCATCATCCCCATCATCAGGAATTGGAGTAGTCAGCACATAAACCACACTCATGCTTGACAGCAAGAAGTGCATCTTCTTCTGCCACCTCCTAAAGTCCACCCCTTCAAACTTGTCCAGCTTAGCAAAGTTTGAAGCCATGTGTTTCATTGCAGCAGTTGCCATTGATTATCACAAAATAGTTTACTTTGATTGTTGGCGGTTAGCTCCCAGAACAGGGTAAGATAATCAACCTCAGCAGAAACAACAATAGTCAGTAGTAACAAATACCACTTGGTGGTTACCGGATATCACTTGGAATCGTGTGATCACTTTCCAAAGTAAATTATTCGACCCTAATGCATGGGTATCACGAATATCTACTTGGGATAAGACCAAATGCAGTTAGAGAATTAGGCACAATTCTATAACCCTTTCGCTTATAAGTATTTAGTGTTTTCTGTGTGTCTTCATGCATAAAACAGATCTCCTATTTATAGGAAATACTCTTGGCTAGTCAATAGAATTATGAGTATTAATCGGCCCATTAATAGCCTCATAATTATCCCCATTATAGCCGTTAGTGGTTACATGACCAATAAAACATGGTCATAATGCAGTTATAACTGCCACTTGAATAGGTCAAAGCCGTTACAAGCAGTACCTTAACAATAGCAGTACTTTCATACTACTATCAGTACTTTCATATTGCCATCAGTGGTTACACATCTTCAGTGTAAACACAACATCAGTGAGACACCACTTCAGTGGAAACACTGATCCAGTGGAAGTACTGCTTCAGTGGAAACACTGATACTCAGTGGTAACCACAACAATACTTTCACAAAGCACTACCAATCCAAACCACTACAAGAGTCAGGATGTTCATGGACCTTATGGGTGTACACTCCGTACCTCCTAACCCATTACAAGGTGTGAACTAATCCCACAAGTGCACTAAATTTTCCAACAAATTTTTCTATGAAAATTGCTGTCAACCTTCGTGATTTTAGTTCAAATCTTATACTTTGTGTAATTGTAATCTACTTAAGTTCTAGGTTTTAGTCAGGTTTAGTTTGTAGTTGAGTCAGGAAGTCAAAATGCACACTCACTTTAGTTTGCTTGATGCCGCCACAATTAAGTGCGGGATCAAATGACAGAGCTCTTTGTTGAGGTCTCGCTCCCAAATGATCGGGCGGGGGTCCAGGAGAAGCCTCCCCTCGCGAATTATCAAATTGCTTTGTTCTCTCGTGCGTTAGAAACAAAATCCGATTATCTTATTATTCAATTGAGTATTTCGTGATACCTGAGTCATATGATTCGAAATACATTAATTTGATATAGTGATCTCTACACGATTCAAAGAACATATCCATATTGTTTGATTATTACCACTCTCACACACACCCAATTTTTAACATAGAGCACCAGGTGGCGTTGGTGCCAAAGCAATGCATTATAGGAGTAGCTGTCACGTTAGCTTTTTAGCCTATAACTTTGATTTTATAACTTTGAGCAAAACAACCCCCCTCATCACTTCAAATTATAGGATCATCTAGACCTCCACCATTTCTTAATTTTTTCCATTAATTAATAACACAACAACCAAATAAAATAAAGTATTAAATTTAAAATAATTGTATTTGAGTTTTAATTTAAAATGCGTTTGTATAAAATAATAAAATGAAAATTAAAAGATGTGTTTGAACCAACAACATGCTCTTCGGCTTTTTTTTTTTTCTTTTCTTTCTTCCTTTTATTTTTTTGGTTTTCTTTGAGTGTATTTTAATTATTAGTGTCTTATTAAAAGGGTGATGAGGTGACACTGAAGTGGCAAACGAATAACATGTTATTCGTACCGACTGCACCTAGCACTCTAAGATGTTGTATATGATATTAGTCAAGAAACATTTTATATCATGTACTTTTCTCTCAAAATTGTTCAATATTTTGTATAAGAGTTATCGTATTTTACGACATCTTTCAGTTATATATTAATAATCTTACGTTATATAAATAAACAGTACACGAAACAATTAAACAAACTATTGCAACTATAATTATCTACCGCTGTATAAATCCTGTCAGTTTGCGCACATACTCGACTAGTATAAACTACTCCCTCCGTCCCAAAATAATTGTACATCGACAAAAATCACACATTTTAGAAAAACATAATTATTATTGTTTTCTCTCTCTTACTGCACCTTATTTTTTTGCAGTTAAACTGTTTTACCCTTAACTAATTAATTAAAGTCTTTTATGTGGTTTGTAATAATAATTTCATGTAAGGGTAATATGGTAAACTCAATTAAACTTCCCCATTTATATTTAGTATTGGACAACTAAATTGAGACATTCAAAAAAGAAAATGTGGACTATTATTTTGGGACGAAGAAAGTAATAAATTTACAAGCCATGTAAGTTTAAACAAACAAAACGCGATCAAAGGCCTAATTCTAAAAACAAACACACAACCTTTCTCTTTCATTTCTCATTTCTCTCAACCCGTGCACACTAAAAACACATACACAAGAAAACACATTAAATGACCATTGCGGTCCCCGTCGACATCGTCACCAAACAACCACTGCCGCCATCGACACCATTGCATTTACATAACGAACAACTACAAATCAAATCATCATCTAACAAACCCTAAAATCCTAGATCCATCAACTCGTTTCAACAGATCCACTCATTTCTATTAATAATGGTGACGCTCCGGCGAACTTTTCTGGCAATTCGCCGAAAAATGAATCACAATCATCTATACTACTTTATAATAGATTTGGGACTTGCTAAAAGAGGTAATCTTAAAATTGTAAGACCAAAAACATTTCCATTATAAGAAATATTTGTCTTACTTTTATTATGAAAAATCAATACATGCACATATAATTAAAAGCCTAGAAAGTCTTGTAACTGCCCTTAAAAGCTTTTAATGGCCCATAATTTTCTTAAATTCTAACATTGATACATACTTGTAAGTTATAACAGCCAACTTGTAATAGACCATTAAAACCGAGCCTTGTCCCAACCTGTCTATTATAAAAACCCATACACGGATACCCGCCGCCGCAACACGCGGTTACCCGGCTATTAAAACCTAAAGACTCTAAAAATCTTTATCGTTGGGTTCTAAACCTACGATGTATTGTTAGTTTTTGATCTATTGCATCTGTTTCAAACATTGGCTGGGGTCATTTCTAACTTTTTGGCCTTTTCGAGAGAATAGATAAGTTTGGCAAGTTTATTTTAGCTTGCATTTACTTATCAACTTATTATGATATGGTTAATTTTCATCATACACTCCTACAGGTGGAGGTTACATTCTTCTATGTACGTCCTGCCACTCCAAAAGAAGCAAGGTCCGCCATTAGATGGATAATCTCAACCTCGACTTGAAACCTTTTTTTTGCATTATCTTCTTTATCTTAAACTTCTTTCCGAATTATTTTCTCGTTTGTGAGCCGAAAAATAACACAAACCAAAAAGGTTAACAAGTCAAACATAAGAAGAAAAAGGAAAAACCAACATTCTATTGGTTATAACTAGTCGGGTACCTGTGCGTTGCCATGGCGGGTATCCGTGTAACCAAATAACCCACAACAACATATATTGAAGCATCACAATCATCTTTTTACATTATAGTAGTACATGCGCAATGCATCAAAACCAAAAAGTGAGAAAGCAACAATGGTGGTGTTTTGGTAAACGGTAATAGTGATGACTGATAACGCTACACGCATCGTTCGGGGTCAAAGGAACTTCCTTTTCGTCGAGAAAGTTTTTCAACACCTTAGGCAGTGAACCTAATCGTTGTAGTGTAGTATTAGGGTAAGCCACGGGAATTGATATCGTTCTCTAGGGGAATAGGAATGCTAGTGAGAAGCTACTACGCTAAGGTTGGGTTTGAGGAAGATTATTTTTTATCTTTTTTATGTTTTTTAGGAAATGGAAAGGTACGAATCTCGGGGTTTGGATTTGGGGGTTGATATTTCTACCGATTACTATATTCGTCTAATTATCTAATCTAAGGTGTATGTAGTCTATGTCTAACTATTGTGTGCTCGTATGATGATTTAAAGATGTGTTTACTTAGGTTTTATTACTCCTTAATTACCTCCTATTGATGGTTGAATTGTCACGTCCTTATTCTTAATCGCGTTGTGTGTCTAAAGTCGTAGGGTATGCGTTTATCCCTAACTCTTTGAAACTACCAAAGGTTATCGCCTACAAAATCTCTAGGATTTATAAACTTAACACTAATGTACTCTTCGGATGGTTTAGCCTACAATGACTCTAGGTACTATAAGCTAAGGTTCACAAAGATTAATCAAGCATTAACTACACAACAGATGATCTATCGCAATACTAGATCATTAACAATTAAGATAAGAAACCACCAATCAATATTCAATAATTAAGTTTCATATCTCCTAAGCAAACACACAAGTAAATTAGCCGGACATGGGAAACATGCAAGCATACACCCAATTAATTGAAGACATAATTGAATTAATGAAGTAAAACACTTATCTTGATGTAAGATAGGGTATGGAACCCTAAAATATTGTACAAGACAGCCTTGGTTCGATTTAGGTTTTTACTCCAAAAGTCTACACACTGAAAACAAAAAAATTCGGATTCTATATATAAGATTACAAATGCGACGGCGTCACCTTTTGATTTGTGACGCCGTCGGGTCGCCGTCATTAGGGTTTCGTCTTGGCCACGTTAGTCTTGCGACGGCGTCACCTTATGCTTGTGACGCCGTCCCCTTCAGTCTTCGACGTCGTCTGGATCAAATCTAGGCCGTCTGAGTTGCGACGCCCTACTCTTTTAAAACCTGAAGCCGTCACTTGTAAATGAGCAATTTGGCTACTGAGCCGTCACAAAAGTTGTCCGACGGCGTCACTAGTTGTGCCTGACGCCGTCACCTTCAGTTCCAGCAGCCTGAGTGTCTCGATTCTTGACTTTGGCCATTTTCTTCGTATATTCGCGCCTTTTCGTCCGAATAAGTGTCATTCCAGCATTTTGCCTTCAAGATACCTTAAAGGTGAAAAGGAACGATATTAAGTAATAACGGATACAAAAGTGATCAAATAAGGGCTTAAACGACCCCTCAAAAAGGTACATTTTAAAACCTTATCAAATATCCCTACACTTGGTATTTGCTTGTCCTCAAGCAAATGTGCTTTTAGCCAATTAATTTATAAGTTAGGGGTCATGAAGCATTGGTTTAGAACAACCCACAACACATATAAGCCCCGCAAAAGTCATAACAAGCACTAAAATTACATACTAGCACCTCACATGGGGTGTTTGGATACTCACATCTCTCGGGTATATATGAAATATAACAAGTTGGAAATGGAAGATAAACACTCATTAACCGGTCCTAGTACATATATTACCATAGGCTTGAGACTAGATCAAACTTTCATCGCTTTGGCGTAAGCACCTAGGAAAGACTATCAAAGAGGTCTTTTAAAGGTTTGTAATGATAGGCTTACGGTAGGGAAATAAAGGGTTTGGTGGGATAGGTTATTTAGTGGTGGCAAGTCAAAAATCTTTATGTTACAAGCATGCGAAGAATGGCGTTGCTAAGCCAAGACTTGACACTCTAGACTCTAGATAACTGAAACAAACAAACATAAATTTAAAGATAGATGTAGGATGGTAGCCCGTTTTTTTTTCAACACTCTATTTTTTTCTTTTTCTCTTTTTCTATTTTTTTTTTCATACACTTTTACTCTACCATCCTCTAAGATAACATCAAAATGATAGGGATTTATAGGCACATCCCTACACTTGAGTTTTTATTATTCTAATACTATATTACCCGAATTGAAAAGATCAAAATACTTGGAGTACATTATTACGCAAATAAAGGGAATTTGAATTTAACGTTCCCTTCCCGTCATCTCATAAAGTTTAACTTTTCCCATGAGTCCCAATCGTCCCAAAACTGTGTACAAAGGATATGACTCGACTTAGCAACTTATGCAAGCAACTAGATAATTGAACTAAGGGTTTAGTGTGATAACAATAATGCGCTAAAAGTGAGTGCATACAAGGTAGGCTAAGGTGATTTGGGTGTACATTTGGGGGTCGGGTGTAAACAATGCTCTTCATTGATATTCCGGAAAACCGAAACATCACGAGAACCGCGAAAAGGATAGGCTCTGAGGGGATAACTAGGGGTATCGTGTACTAAAGATGAGTACAACGCAAAGGTGTGGGGGAATTACTCAACCGATGTGGAAGAAGTAATTATATTACAGGTATCAAACAAGGGTTATCCTAATGCCTCTTATCATTTAGTTATTCCTAACTACACAAGTGTAGTCTTACTAGCGATCTCGGGATGAATCACAAAACAAGTTCTAGAATCTATTATACTATCGGTTCACACTCTAAGCATTAAAGATGAATGCTTTAATTCATACTAATCTAAGGGCGATCCTCACATTTTGGGTGAAATTTAAGTGGTAAAGGGTTTTTTTTGTGCTAGTCATATAACTTCATATCCATGAGACTCTTTATTAAGACTAATGGCCCACTCTTATATGTCATGAAAAATTGAAAATTTGGTGCCAAAATTACCCTAACCGACATTTTCTCATGGTTTATTACGCAAATGCAATTGGACAAAGCAAATAATCAAGGATAAGTATAGTTTCAAAGTTCCCGTTTTATTTTCCCTCCCTACACTTAAACTGAACATTGTCCCCAATGTTCCCCGAAAGTATCAAAGTTATGATAATGGAAGGGAATTAAAAGCGAAAGAAACTAATACTCCCCTGATTAGCTCGGTAGGATCCGTGTAAAGTGGTGGTTACATCTTTCTTCAAGAAGAACGTTTGCGTGAAATGCTCATTCTCATCTTATGTATCTTCTTCTTGGTAAATTAAACCTGCACACTTGAAGAAAACAAACGAAACCTTCACGTAAAATCGGCGGTAATAATATATATAGGACTCTACTAAACTAGGATATAATGCTTGTGGAATGGATGTTTACAGAATTTCTGGAAAATTAAGACCTGGAAAATTCCAAAAATTTATAAGCAGCTCAGAAAACGAGAAAAAGTAATCAGTTATTTTTGCTCCTTCCTGACGCCGTCAGGTTATCCTGACAAAAACTGGTCTGCGATTTTCTGGAAAAAATTTTGGAAAGTTTACATCTTTAGAATCTGGAAAAATTTCCTGCAATACATCCATTATGACTCGATACAAGCACTTGACTCAAACAAATACACATGTATATCTTTTAATTAATTGAAATTCTCATGTTTACATTTCTTTTGAAAACGTGTGTAATCCTCCCTACACTTATCCCTGATGTAAAATACCTTTATATGTAATTAAGACGAGGTTAAAGACAAAATAAAGCATTTTTACAAATTTAAACATGAGAATAAACAATCAATAAAAGATACATGACACAAACAAGCAAACAATTAAGCATGGGTTGCCTCCCACGAAGCGCTTTTCTTTATTTATGAGTCTTGTAGCTAGACTCGAAGTCGTGCCCCTACGTACCGATATAAGTAAGCATATCCTTTAGAATATCGTAAGGATCAAACTTATCATTTAAGTTCCTAGTAGTACATTTGGTTCGATAAGCCTTTTCAAATTTCTCTCCATCGGGTCCATAGATCGTCATCCTAATGTGCCACTCTCCATTACCATCACTAGGCGGTCTATCCCAATCCCACTTATGTTTAGGCTTATCGCTCTCAACTTTCCACTTATTCATGACAAGGTTGACGGGCAAGCTTCCTAGGAACTCGGTCATCTTCCTAAATACTAAGGCGTCCTCGAACGGGTTCACTTCCATATCCCTAGCCATTTCTTTTTCATGGAAAGTTGCTTTACTAGCAAAGGCTTCATCTAGGTAAAAAGGTCATTGGGGACCTATGAAGTTCTTATCAATCCAAGGTCCGTATCTAGATGGCGCTCTATCCAACCTAATTTCATTGGGAATTTCCTCTTCTTTATAGTAAGTATGCTTTTTGACATCGTAATATGACCTAGCACTCCCTTCTCCTACCACTATTTTGGACATCTTACAATCAATGATGGCACTAGCGGTAGCTAAGAATCCTCTTCCTACTAGCAATGGGCATGTCGGGTCCTTATTCATGTCTAGCACATGGAAATCAGCCAAAAGAGTCAACTCTCCTACGTGTACTACCATGTCTTTTATTATCCCTACCGGATATGCAATACTACCATCCGCTAGACCTAAGATGGTTTCCGTTGGTTCTATCTTACCTAAGTTAAGGCTTCCATGGAGGGACAACGGAACAAGATTGATGCATGATCCTAAGTCGGCTAGAGCATCGAGAGGTTTGGAAGTTCCAAGCCTACACGGAAGAGTGAATAGCCCGGGATCATCTAACTTCTTAGATAAATTATTTCGCACAAAAGCGGACCCATGTTTTCCAAGTTTTAGTTCTAGCTCATATTTTTCTTTTAAAGCATTATAATAAGGTGCATGAGCTAAAACTTCAAGAACCGGTTTTTCTTGATGGAGTTCCTTGTACTCCTCCTCTAGATTAGGTTTGGGTTCTTGGTTGACGGGTTTCTCAAGAGTAGGTTCTAGCAATGGTGCGAGGCCTTGGTACCTCATTTTGGATTGCTTGAAACCCTTGTTGATAGCGTTAACCGAGTGAACCGTAGGATGTGAAGGGCATGGATGCGTACTCTCCCATGGTGAACAAGAACATGAAGTCGATGAAATCGAACTCACTTTTGGGTTCTTTATAGTATCACTTGGGAGTGCACCAATTTCCCGGTCATTAAAGGCTTTTAAGAGGGCATCAAGTTTGTTTGTCATCTCGCCTTGTCGTCGC
The DNA here is from genome assembly GCA_019973895.1 of Chrysanthemum seticuspe. Lineage (NCBI taxonomy): Eukaryota > Viridiplantae > Streptophyta > Magnoliopsida > Asterales > Asteraceae > Chrysanthemum > Chrysanthemum seticuspe. The sequence continues at coordinate 186,889,550 of BPTQ01000001.1, read as the reverse complement.
TTAAAATCGGCTTCAAGCTTAGTCAATCAAGTTTCGTGAGATGACATGAATCTAGATACAATTGCCTCAAGACTAGTGGGGTTCCCGGTGTTTGGAGGGTTGAACCTATTAGGTGGACTAGATGAGCACTGGGGTGTGCTTGAATTTTGGTTCCACTTAAGGTTAGGGTGATTTCTCCATGAGGGGTTGTAAGAGTTTCCTAAGTTGTTTTGTTCGGGCTTGATAGTGTACCACTTCTCTCCCGCTCTGTCGGTACGAGTGGAGGCGTAGTCCGCAAAAGCTTGTTCGGGGAGTCTTGTGCAATCACGAGTGTCATGGGGACCACTACATAACTAACAAGGTAGAGTGATTTTATTCACTTGATGTGAAGACTTAGGATTCTCGTAGGAACTCATTAAGAATTTAACTTGATCTTCAAGCTCAAGCATCCTACGGTCGGAAGGTTGTGAGTCAATGGGAGGCAAGGAGATTGCCTTAACGGTTTTGGGCAACTCACGGGGGTCATTCTAACTTTCTTTGTCATAGAGAGCAAGGTCCTATATTATACCTCATAATTCTTCCGCGGTGAGGTCACTAAGTTTTCCACCAGCCGCTTGGTCAATTGATTGCTTGGTGGGGAAGTTGACATGATCATAGAAGAGTTGGACTTGAAGCCAAAGATCAATGCCGTGATGAGGGACTTTATGGAGTAAGTCCTTGAATCGAGTCCATGCTTCGTAGAGAGATTCACCTTGATGTTGTTGGAACATCAAGATATCATTCCTAAGCTTAGTGGTTCTCCCTGGTGGGAAAAATTGAGCAAGGAAGCGAGAGGTGAGATCATCCCAACTTGAGATGGAGCCGGCGGGAAGTCGCTCAATCCAATTACTAGCTTGGTCCCGTAAAGAGAATTGGAAGAGACGCAGACGCGTGGTCTCCCAAGTAGTAGCATCGAGGTCGATGGAATCGAAAATTTTAAGGAAATCCTTAAGATGCTGATTAGGATCTTCGGATCGAAGTCCATGGAATGCACATCCATTTTGCACCAACCGGATGGTGTCGGATCGCAGGGCCGTAGTTTGGGCTTGGTCGGGAAGCTCAATGGTGTTCCTATAGCCTAAGTGGCTTGGTCTCGAGTATTCACCAAGAGTACGGCCTCTTGGCGGGTCATTTGGTGGTAGGTTGATGAATGGTGGTTGGTTATCACCTTCCCTGATGAAAAGTGATGGGGTTACTAACAAAGGTCACAAAGAAGGGGGATAGACTACGAGGAAGCTAAAAATTGGGAAAATTTACTTGATAGGAATCAAGCAAAGAAACCTAAACGAGGTGGATTCCTAACTAGCTATTCTATTCCCCGGCAGCGGCGCCAAAAACTTGATAACGCTACACGCGCCGTTCGAGGTCAAAGGAACTTCCTTTTCGTCGAGCAAGTTTTTCAACACCCTAGGCAGTAAACCTAATCGTTGTAGTGTAGTATTAGGGTAAGCCACGGGAATTGATATCGTTCTCTAGGGGAATAGGAATGCTAGTGAGAAGCTACTACGCTAAGGTTGGGTTTGAAGAAGATTATTTTTTATCTTTTTTATGTTTTTTAGGAAAAGGAAAGGTACGAATCTCGGGGTTTGGATTTGGGGGTTGGTATTTCAACCGATTACTATATTCGTCTAATTATCTAATCTAAGGTGTATGTAGTCTATGTCTAATTATTGTGTGCTCGTATGATGATTTAAAGATGTGTTTACTTAGGTTTTATTACTCCTTAATTACCTCCTATTGATGGTTGAATTGTCACATCCTTATTCTTAATCACGTTGTGTGTCTAAAGTCGTAGGGTATGCGTTTATCCCTAACTCTTTGAAACTACCAAAGGTTATCGCCTACAAAATCTCTAGGATTTATAAACTTAACACTAAGGTACTCTTCGGATGGTTTAGCCTACAATGACTCTAGGTACTATAAGCTAAGGTTCACAAAGATTAATCAAGCATTAACTACACAACGGATGATCTATCGCAATACTAGATCATTAACAATTAAGATAAGAAACAACCAATCAATATTCAATAATTAAGTTTCATATCTCCTAAGCAAACACACAAGTAAATTAGCCGGACATGGGAAACATGCAAGCATACACACAATTAATTGAAGACATAATTGAATTAATGAAGTAAAACACTTATCTTGATGTAAGATAGGGTATGGAACCCTAAAATACTGTACAAGACATCATTGGTTCGGTTTAGGTTTTTACTCCAAACGTCTACAAACTGAAAACTAAAAAATTCGGATTCTATATATAAGATTACAAATGCGACGGCGTCACCTTTTGATTTGTGACGCAGTCGGGTCGCCGTCATTAGGGTTTCGTCTTGGCCACGTTAGTCTTGCGACGATGTCACCTTATGCTTGTGACGCCGTCCCCTTCAGTCTCTGACGTCGTCTGGATCAAATCTAGGCCGTCTGAGTTGCGACGCCCTACTCTTTTAAAACCTGAAGCTGTCACTTGTAAATGAGAAATTTGGCTACTGAGCCGTCACAAAAGTTGTCCGACGGCGTCACTAGTTGTGCCTGACACCGTCACCTTCAGTTCCATCAGCCTGAGTGTCTCGATTCTTGACTTTGGCCATTTTCTTCGTATATTCGCGCCTTTTCGTCCGAATAAGTGTCATTCCAGCATTTTTCCTTCAAGATACCTAAAAAGTGAAAAGGAACGATATTAAGTAATAACGGATACAAAAGTGATCAAATAAGGGCTTAAACGACCCCTCAAAAAGGTACATTTTAAAACCTTATCAATGACACATCATAGTTGGTGATAATGTGAAGACAAAAACAATGTCAATTATTAGTATTGCAAAAACGTCGTGATTGACTTCACCATCTCAAGCAAAATCTCTTATTTCATTACGTTAATAAATTATACACAATCACTTTTTAAAATAATCTATCATCTCTTCATTGTTCTTTTTAAACAAATAACCAATGTTGCAAAAATTGTGAATTGGTAGTCGGGCGGTCGACCACCCTGCAATGATTAATCGGTTAAGGCGGGATTAATCGGTGATTAATAGGATTGGCATTTCCTGCAAGTTTTGGGTATTTCTGGAGACCAAACTAAATATTTTAATTGATTCCAAGGCTACAATATTTCCAAGCCTCAATAAAAGGCTCCAATTCTGATTATAAGGCCAATTGTGCGTTATAAGTGAAATAAACGATCCCCAAATTAAGTAGAGTACCTAAATTATTATTTTTTAAAGTTGACCGATTAGTCCGATTTGGCCGATTAGTCCGATTTTTTACCGATTCTGCCGATTTTGGACCGATTCGACCGATTTTTGACTGATTAGTGCCCGATTTTTGCCTAGGCTGATTTTTTCCATCGATTTTCAAAAATCTACAAGGTATAAAGCCGATTACCGATTAATCGGCCGATTTTTGCAACATTGCAAATAACCTATAATTTAATATGAGTTTAAAATTGTGTAAACGAAAGTTAAATAATGTTATTTACTTCCCCTATCTTTAAATAAGTGTCCACTATTGACTTTTAAACTATTTTTTTAAACTTTGACCTTAAATTATTTAATTATGTTATATAATAATTTATACAAAATTTTTGAATGGATTAGGTTTTAAATGTATTTTTATTAATATATTTTTTTTATCAAGTATTATATAACACAAATAAAATAATTTAAGATCAATTTAAAAAATAAATAAATAAATAAATTAAAAATAAATAAAAATACAACAACTTTTAAAGTCAATAGTGGACATATATTTAGGGACGGAAGGAGTACTTAATTGCATTTTAAAATGTTTTCAATTACAATCATTTATATTATTAATTATATTAATTAATTTCATTTTAAAGAACATGTCAATTTCTAATATTAGTATTTTACCAAATCTTTTCCATTATAAACAAGTGTGTAATTTGAATTTTTTAAGCATTTCATTATATGCAAGTCCCAAATGTAGTAGAAATAGTATAGATTAACATATGTGTGTATGAAAGTCAAAACTGAAAGATGTTTACTAAGTTTTGAGAAAGCTAGATAATTATTTGGGTTAAAGACTTAAATTACCATCGAACTTATCAAAATTTTCAAATACGGTTAACTTAGTTTTCTTAATACTTTTATCACCAACAAAAGTATACATTTTTTTAAATACCACCAATTTTCTCAAATGTTACCTGCTACAGCCGGTTGACAAGTACAAAATAATGCCACGTAAGCATCTTAGCCGGTCATTTTGGTTTTTTGTTATAAAATCATTTCCACTTCATTTATTTTGTTTCCACCTCATTTACTAATACTTTCCTTGTCATTAATTAATACTATTTAAGACAAATGCCCTTCCACATTCACCCTTACCTTTCTGTTAGGTCACCATGTTTGTAACACAAGCATCAATATAAGAAAGATAGATGAAGGATAGATCGGTTGAACAAGATAACACACACACGAAATAATAAGAGAAAGGTTAAGTGTAGGAAATGTGATCAAATGAACAACCAACCCTCAAATGAGAGTTACAAAGGTATTTATAGGGAAGGGGCTAGGGCAACACTCAAGCTCTCTTCCTTTACTTATTGGGCTTTTGGATAGGCTCATGGGCTTTCTACATGAGCCTAACCTTGATTACTAACTTAAAAGCCTTAACTAAGCTAACTATTACATATTGATTACAAACACTTGAAATATGATTTAGGAGTGATTCCAACAATCTCCCCCTAAGTGTTGGTAATTAATGATTTAGAGTGAAAAACGTTGTAGGTGCTGATGTAATAGTTGCTTTGACGTCTTCTGACTTTCTTCTTTCTTGTGAGAAGAAGTTTCTTGATTCGAACAATCTCCCCAGTGTAGGGATCTTGTTTCTTTTGAAGTATTATGCTTTGACGTCTTCATTAATCTTTGTTCTTAGATCTTTGTTCTTTGTGGTGGTAGTGATAGTATGTTGTGGTTATCTGCATCAGGTCCGCTTCTTTGCTCCAGTGTCTCCACGTCTTTCTCCAACATGCTCACACACTCTTTATCGTTGGATTTTAGTACTGATGTAGTTCTCTTAGTCTTTAAACTTTATAGATTCTTTGACTTTGATGAAGAATCATTCTGACTTTGTGTTGCCTTTTGAGAGAACTTCAATTAGTGTTGATGTTGGTATGAGCATGTGAAGAATCTGCACGATCTTTTCCACCCGTGAGCATCTATAAGAAGAAAACATAAAACATGGGTTCGAAATAATCCAACGCTTACAAGTTTGAACTTTGAGTGTGTTAACAGCATAGTGTGAAAACACGACTCTAATTCTCACAAAGGCTGTTCCTGAACTGGAGTCCCACAAGTAAGATAACGCGATGTACCAAAGTACACCTACAGTTCAGATGAGTCCCTGAGGTACACCGAAGCATCACCCCACGACTGTAGACCGTTTGAGACACACTAAGCGTAACCCATAAAGAGTTACCGAAGTGACCTGCTGTCAGGGCTGTTTGATGTTGACCCTGGCAGGAGTTTCCATTCAATCACTGAGGATCACAGTTGTGAACCTCTCATAAATGTTCTCAACAGATTGCTAAGATCTGTGTAGGACTCGATAATTGATACGCTTACGCAGCGCGTTCGGGGTCAAAGGAACTTCCTTTTCTTCGAGCAAGTTTTATAACACCCTAGGCAGTGAACCTAATCGTTGTAGTGTAGTATTAGGGTAAGCCACGGGTATTGATATCGTTCTCTAGGGGAATAGGAATGCTAGTAAGAAGTTACTACGCTAAGGTTGGGGTTGAGGAAGATTATTTTTTATCTTTTTTATATTTTTTAGAAAATAGAAAGGTACGAATCTCGGGGTTTGGATTTGGGGGTTGGTATTTCTACCGATTACTCTACTTATCTAATTATCTAGTCTAAGGTGTATGTAGTCTATGTCTAATTATTGTGTGCTCGTATGATAGTTTAAAGATGTGTTTACTTAGGTTTTATTACTCCTTAATTATCTCCTATTGATGGTTGAATTGTCACGTCCTTATTCTTAATCGCGTTGTGTGTCTAAAGTCGTAGGGTATGCGTTTATCCCTAACTCTTTGAAACTACCAAAGGGTCTCGTCTACAAAATCTCTAGGAATTATAAACTCTAACTCTAAGGTACTCTTTGGATGGTTTAGCCTACAACTACTCTAGGTGTTATAGCCTAAGGTTCACAAAGATTAATCAAGCATTAACTACACAACGAATGACCTATCGCATTACTAGATCATTAAAAATTAAGATAAGAGACAACCAATCAATATTCAATAATCAAGTTTCATATTCCCTAAGCAAACACACAAGTAAATTAGCCGGACATGGAGAACATGCAAGCATACACACAAATAATTGAAGACATAATTGAATTAATGAAGTAAAGCACTTATCTTGTGGTAAGATAGGGTTTGGAACCCTAAAATACTGTACAAGACAGCCTTGGTTCGGTTTAGGTTTTTACTCCAAAAGACTACACACTAAAACTGAAAAATTCAGATTCTATATATAAGATTACAATCGCGACGGCGTCACCTTATGATTTGTGACGCCGTCGGGTCGTCGTCATTAGGGTTTCGTCTTGGCCACGTTAGTCTTGCGACGGCGTCACCTTATACTTGTGACGCCGTCCCCTTCAGTCTCTGACGCCGTCTGGATCAAATCTAGGCCGTCTATGTTGCGACGGCCTACTCTTTTAAAGCCTGACACCGTCACTTGAAAATAAGCAATTTGGCTACTGTCCCGTCGCAGAAGTAATCCGACGGCGTCGCAATTAACACCTGACGCCGTCCCCTTGTATTTCAGCAGCTTGAGTGTCTCGATTCTTGACTTTGTCCATTTCTTCATATATTCGCGCCTTTTCGTCCAAATAAGTGCTATTCCAGCAATTTGCCTTCAAGAGACCTAAAAAGTGAAAGGAACGATATTAAGTAATAACGGATACAAAAGTGATCAAATAAGGGCTTAAACGACCCCTCAAAAAGGTACATTTTAAAACCTTATCAAATATCCCTACACTTGGTATTTGCTTGTCCTCAAGCAAATGTGCTTTTAGCCAATTAATTTTTAAGTTAGGGGTCATGAAGCATTGGTTTAAAATAATCCACAACACATATAAGCCCCGCAAAAGTCATAACAAGCACGAAAATTACATACTAGCACCTCACATGGGGTGTTTGGATACTCACATCTCTCGGGTGTATATGAAATATAACAAGTTGGAAATGGAAGATAAACACTCATTAACCGGTCCTAGTACGTAGATTACCATAGGCTTGAGAATAGATCAAACCTCCATCGCTTTGGCGTAAGCACCTAGGAAAGACTATCAAAGAGGTCTTTAAAGGGTTGTAATGTTAGGCTTACGGTAGGGAAACAAAGGGTTTGGTGTGATAGGCTATTTAGTGGTGGTAAGTCAAAAATCTTTATGTTACAAGCATATGAAGAATGGCGTTGCTAAGCCAAGACTCGACACTCTAAACTCTAGATAACTGAAACAAACAAACATAAATTTAAAGATAGATATAGGATGGTAGCCATTTTTTTTTTGAACACTCTATTTTTTTCTTTTTCTCTTTTTCTATTTTTTTCGATTTTTTTTCATACACTTTTACTCTACCATCCTCTACGGTAACATCAAAATGATAGGGATTTATAGGCACATCCCTACACTTGAGTTTTTATTACTCTAACACTAATTTGACCCGAATTGAAAAGATCAAAACACTTGGGGTATGTTATTACGCAAATAAGGGAATTTAACGTTCCCTTCCAGTCATTTCATAAACTTTAACTTTTCGCATGAGTCCCAATCGTCCCAAAACTGTGTACAAATTATATGACTCGACTTAGAAACTCATGCAAGCAACTAGATAATTGAACTAAGGGTTTAGGGTGATAACAATAATGCACTAAAAGTGAGTGCATACAAGGTAGGCTAAGGCGATTTGGGTGTACATTTGGGGGTGGGGTGTAGACAATGCTCTTCATTGATATTCCGGAAAACTGAAACATCACGAGAACCGCGAAAAGGATAGGCTCTGAGGGGTTATGGGAATTACTCAACCGATGTGGAAGAAGTAATTATATTACGGGTATCAAACAAGGGTTATCCTAATGCCTCTTATCATTTAGTTATTCCTAACTACACAAGTGTAGTCTTACTAGCGATCTCGGGATGCATCACAAAACAAGTTCTAGAATCTATTATACTACCGGTTCACACTCTAAGCATTAAAGATGAATGCTTTAATTCCTACTAATCTAAGGGCGATCCTCACATTTTGGGTGGAATTTAGGCGGTAAAGGGTTTTTTGTGCTAGTCATGCAACTTCCTATCCGTGAGACGCTTTTGTTAAGACTAATGGCCCACTTCTACATGTCATGAAAAATTTTAAATTTGGTGCCAAAATTACCCTAACCGACATTTTCTCATGGTTTATTACACAAATACAATTGGACAAAGCAAATAATCAAGGATAAGCATAGTTTCAAAGTTCCCGTTTTATTTTCCCTCCCTACACTTAAACTGAACATTGTCCCCAATGTTCCCCGAAAGTATCAAAGTTATGATAATATAAGGTAATGAAAAACGAAAGAAACTAATACTCCCCTGATTAGCTCGGTAGGATCCGTGTAAAGTGGTGGTTAAATCCTTTCCAAGAAAAATGTATGCGTGAAAAGCTCTTTACAATCTTTTGTTTCTTCTTCTTGATAAATAAAACCTGCACATTTGAAGAAAACAAACGAAGCCTTCGCGTAAAATCGGCGGTAATAATATATATATAAGACTCTACTAGGATATAATGTTTGTGGAATGGATGTTTACAGAATTTCTGGAAAATTAAGACCTGGAAAATTCCAAAATTTTATAAGTAGCTCAGAAAATGAGAAAAAAGTAATCTGTTGTTTTTACTCCTTCCTGACGCCGTCAGGTTGCGATCCTGACGCCGTCAGGTTATCCTGACAAAAACTGGTCTGCGATTTTTTTTAAAAAAAAATTCTGGAAAATTTTTACCTTTAAAATCTGGAAAAATATCCTGCAATAACATCCATTATGACTCGATACAAGCATTTGACTCGAACAAACACACATGTATATCTTTTAAATAATTGTAATTTTCATGTTCACGTTTCTTTTGAAAACGTGTGTAATCCTCCCTACACTTATCCCTTATGTAAAATACCTTTATATGTAATTAAGACGAGGTTAAAGACAAAATAAAGCATTTTTACAAATTCAAACATGAGAATAAACAATCAATAAAAGATATACGACACACAAATAAAAATGAAAAAAAAATACACATGGGTTGCCTCCCAAGAAGCGCTTGTTTTTGTTCGAGTCACGAGCCTGACTCTACCCTTATTTAACGGATAAAGGGGAGGTTTTCCCTACACTTAGGTTTAAGTGCGGGTGATAGTAGTGATACACACCCTGTTAATACAAATAAGCCGTGAAAACGTTTATTTATATTTTACGATCTTCTAATGTTTTGTCGATAACAAACGTAAAATCATTTTAACGAAACAAATAGAATACGTAAATGGTTTGGACTAATAGTTTTCTAACACACTTACGCTTTCACATAAAACACTAAAACAAGTATAAGTGATTTTATGACTTAGATACATATGTACAACAACTAGTGTTTACATATTGGGTTAAACATATACTTAAACTAAGTATACCAAAATGGGTAAAAACAAGTATATACTAAAATGGGTAAAAACAAGTATATACTAAATAAGTAAAAACTAGCAAATGGTTTTGACCCATAACCCATGGTTTTATTTATACCACTTAACCAAGTTCATTGTATCCTTAAGATACATTGTATCTAGAAAGAAAACCATGGATCAACCCATAACCCATGACCAATGACCCATAACCAAAAATACCCATGGGCAAAGAGGAGCGTTCCACGGATCCCTGGCTTTGTGCTAGCCGGATCCCAAGTGGAAGGGATCCGTGGGATCCGGGGAAATAGTAGGATTTTTCTCTATAAATAGTGAGCCATTTCTTCATTATTTCTCACCCCTTTCTAACACACTTTCTCCCCTGAGTTAAATCTCACTAACCTTAGATCCAAGAGATCTATGTTTGTAGTCTTGTTTTTGTGTGATCTTTTAGGTTCCTCTTAAAGGCAAGATCACCACCTTTGAAGTCGAGCAAGCTCAAGTCCATGAGTTGCCATGCATCCTCATCATCAAGGCTATTGAAGTCCTCTTGTTGATGATCTCTTTCTTTCTTCAAAGAAGTGTAGTGTTGAAGACATTAGTGAAAGATGTCTCAAAGACGTGTAGTGTTGAAGACATTAGTGAAAATGTAGGATAAAACATATTTCGTGGTATAAAAACTGTAAAACCTATGTTTTTATCAAATCTGTTTCTGTTACTACAGATCCACGGATCCCGGAAGATATACTAGCCGGATCCCTTTTGTAATACCTGAATTTCTAAAATTCACAAAAAAAAACCAAAGTACCCTTATGATCAAAAGTAAGAATAATTAAATAAACAAAATACCAAATGAGCTACGTAAATTCAGAAAACTTATAAGAAAATCACATATGATTCAAAATAAATCTTGAATGACTTTGTAAAGTTAATTTTTATAGATTATAATTTAATAAAATCAATTATGTAATTTTATTAATTAGCCGAATATATTTAAGAGTTTTATAAGAGAAATTAATTAGTAAAAGCCCAATATAAATTTATATTAGTAAGAGACCATTTAATTTAAGTCCAATGCATTATAAAGCCCACAAGAAAAATAGTAGCTCAAGTATATATACATATATTCTGTTCCTCATAATCCCTAAACACCGATTATTCCCAAACCGACTTCAAAACCCCTAACAAATCGAATTCCAGTTTCCAGAGCTTGAGACCAATTTTCTTGGATAAGTTTGGAGGTAAACAAGGTGGGAAAAATAGTTATCGAGTTCCTAAGTTGCTGTTGTAGTCGTGGTTAGTTTTTGAAACAATTAGGGTTTCGGCAAATAGAGGTTTTTGTACTTCTTTTGTTCCAACGATTCAAGCTCATCAAGGGTATGCTTCTAATGTTGATTTCAGTCCTATAAGTCGTATATAACACATAAAAATTGGCCATGCGTGTTTAAGATGTCGTATGAAATTATTTGGAATCTAAAACCCTAAAAAAACGTATACAATTAACGAATGAGCTTATAATATTTTTAGAGATCATGAATTGATTTTTCCAGAAGTTGTTACATGTTATAAGACCTGAATAAAATATATATTTATGGATTCGAAGCTTGTATGAATTGTTTTGAGTTTTAGGGTTCGATTAAACATGGAAAAAGGAAGGTTTTTAAAAGGGACGATCAGGGTTTTCATGAACTAGGGTTTCCTTGTAATCATTGAAGGTAATTAATGAAGTAGTAATGATGAGCTAATGATTGGTTAACTTAGGTTTAGGGCTTATATTTGAATTATGTCTATTCGGCCTTAAATAAAAGTTTTGGGTTGGTTTTGTAAATTATGAAACTTAAGGGTTACTTTTGTAAACAGTAAAATAAAGGTCTTAAACGTATAAAAATAAGTATGGGGGTTAAACTTGTAATTTTGGATATTTAAAGGGCTATTCGAGTTGTATTTAATTTATTAGGATACGTTTTGTAAATTCTAACACCTTTGGGCTAAAAGTGTAAAATCTGATAATATAAAGTTAGGTCGTATAATTAAAGATATTAAGAGTGTAATATGTAATTCTGAGTAATTATGGGTCGACATGTGTAAATAAATTACGTAAGGACATGCATAAGTTAAGTTAAATTCCGTTTGAGTTTTTATACGTTCTAGGTTAAATTGGGAAATCATTAAAAGGAGTAACATGTGATTTGAATGCGTATTAAGTAATATTACAAGTATGGGAAACCCTAGAACCTAAATAGAAAGTTGGTGAATTAATGAGGAATACCCTAAAATGTTGAGAATTCGTCTGTCACTAAGATGAGAATATTCTGATAAATCTAAAAGTATTAATACGATAAATCCGTTATAACATTGATGATGCTAATAAATATTAAATAAATCATAATCCGTGTAGATTCGTTGGAGGAGACGCGACGTTACATCTCCATATTCCTACATTCGTTACTTTTCTCTCAATTGCTTTAAGGTACGGATATTCTGTCTTACTTTAAGACACTTGTGTTATCGTACAAATATTCTGACCTTTTCAGTAAAGGTCACTCATGTTTTCCTTCTTTGTCAGTACTCTTATGTTTATTAGGATTCCCAATGCCATTGCTATGGACCCTTTCCTGATTGTTTGACCTGTTGCTTATCTGAACTTGTGTTTTATTGAACCATGCGTTATCTGATTTGGAACATTATGTTAGGAAGACTTTGATATGTGTAAGTGATGAATGTTGTTATATCTGAATATGAACCTTATGATATAATGTTATCTGATAAGTTATATGTGACCTTTATGATGAATTATGATCTGTGTCATTTATGACAATTTGTTTGACCTAAGTTAGTTTGACACCCGAGCCAAATAATAACTAGTCATGGGGGTTCCATGTCCGTATCAGTGATGCACCTCTGATATGACTCTAGGGCAGTAGAGTGATGTTCTGCCACGTCCCTTCTCTGTTATTTGTTATGAGCTCAGTTGGTATTATATTACCTATATATGTCTGTGGGGCGTATGGATGCATCCTAGATCTGATCTGTTATCCGATATGATTTGTCTGGTGAATGATGTCGTGTGCAATACGCGTCTTCACAACTTCTGGGAACTAGCTACTCCAAATTATTTTCTGAGATTATTTCTGTATAAGTATGATGTTTCGGATATGATATGTTCTGGGCTCGAGGTAGTTAACTAAATATGTATTTGTTATTGCTATGTTAAGTTCTGATTATGATTTGGTGTGTTCAAGTGTTTATGATTATGTGCTGGGTTATTATATGCTATTATATGTGTTTATGCTTTTGACATGTTTAGGTGACTACCGTCTGCTATGCTAAGATATGATTGATATGTTTTAATATGATTCGCATGTTGTTATCTTATGTCATGTTAGTTTATCTTTATGTGAATGCGTTGATCTGTGAGACGAATGTGTTGGTGCGATAGTTAATATTCTACAAGCTTAATATGTATAGTTTGATCAGTTAATTTTAGGAACTTTGCTTATATGTTGGTGTTTTATTGCCTATGTCACCTGCCATGTCTGAACTCTGCTGATGTTAGGATTTGATCTAAGAACTGGTTTAGCTTATGATATCTGTTTGGATAATTGCTAATGGTTATGCTATGTCTTGTTTGGTTTTTCTAATTATAGTTTGTCTGTTATGTTTCTATTTGTTTGTGTGACTGCCATGATTTGAACTGCTATTTCCGCTGCTGCAATCTTGGTTTAAAATTGCGTTTTGCGATCCGATGCGCTAAAGGTCCCAAAGGCCGATGCGTAATGCGTGATGCGAATGCGAGCGCAATTTAGACGCGATGCGTTTAGTATTAAAAAGGTAAAAAGTTATTTATAAATATTATATTTTTTCCAAGTACCAAGTAAATGCAACAAACTTATAAATAAATCACTATCATATTCAAAAGTAGATGATGAAATGATGTTAAAATATATCAAAAGTATACTTACAAGATACAAGTTATATGGGTAACAAAGAATCATAATTTACTCATAATTAAATCAATAGCAAAAGTTAGCATTATAAAGTTTAGTCAAAGTTGAACAATATATGAGTTCTAGCTTTGAATCAAATAAATTAACTTACTTTGTACCTAATAAAATAACATATGTGATTATTATAATCAAAGAAGAACATACGAGTTTTACAACTTGAATCACACAACAGAAAGAAGAAAACTATTGATTATGCATTAAAGTAAATTAAATAATTTACTCACTATGTAGAATCAGTAATGAAATAAAAATAGGGTAATTTGGATGTAGGGCTAGAACTATTGTTGTCAATGTGTATTTTTATGGACGGAATTTATTAAGGTCCTTATTAAAATAGTTGGGCTTCATAAATCAACACAAATTCCAAATTGCAGTAATTGCGACTATTGCTAGCATTACACAAATGCTATAAATTGCGGTCAATTGCGAATGCAATCTGGAATGGCCTCGCATTAGGTGTCATGATGCGAAATTCCAAATACAATGCAATGATGCGTGCAATTTGCGCAATGATGCGCGCATTTTTAAACCAAGGCTGCAATATTGAATTAAGTACATTAAATATTGATTAATTGATTTGTATGAATGCCATGTTTATTTTGCTAGAAAGTGTTTTCGTTAGCTTTAGACTCTTCGTTTGGTTTATAAGTAAATGGTTTAACTGTTATGTGGTTGTTTGGATTTCTGTATGTTTGTGCTTCCGCAGAATCCTAAAAGATCCTTCGTTATTATTTCATTTTATTTTCGTTATTCGTATATTTGTTTTGTTTAGTTTTTGTTTCGTTATATCTGTTCACTGGGCTTTGTAAGCTCAGCCGCACTTTTCTTTTCCTGCGGCAGGTTTTTAGCATTCAAGATGAGCTCATGGGATAGCTGATCTGGGTTTGAGAGTAGAGCTGAGAGCAAGACTTTACCATAGAGATCTTAGATTTATTTTGGAAGTTTAGCTATTTATGTTTTCTTTTGAATATTTTGTAAAGGCTTCCGCTATTGAATAGTATTTAAAGTTCTGATATGAAACCGTATTGTGATATCTTTACCCTTGTCGGGTCGGGGTGTTACAATTTATGGTATCAGAGCTCTAGGTTTTAGGACCCTTAGAGCTTAGGCTATGACCTGTGAGAAGTGGGTAGATTTAGGATTTTCCTTTCTGCGTACTTCTTTGCGTACCCTATCGTATTTAAGTTTTGCTGATAGTTGGTATTTCTTTTAGATGGTTATTCCCCGTCGCCCTAGTTCATCTGATAGGAGTAACCAAGGACCGGCTAGGCAACAGAAGGAGAAGACGAAGTGGGGCGTTATCATTGCTAAGGGCTGCACGAGGTATGGTAAAGTGAAACGGACTAATAAGAGGATAAGAGTTCCGGCCTATATGTGGCCATGCACCATCGAGGAGAAGCTGACCCTGAAGGAAGTGGACGGGAAAGTGGTAGAGGATTATGAAACTAAGGTTGTGGACAACCAAGGTTTCACCACTACATATCATGATAGGTGTCCCAAGTTCGTTGAGGATGAAGAAGTAGGACAGGCTGAGAGTCACGATCTATATGCTTTTGTGGATCGTGTGCCGGAGGAGGAAGAGAGGAAGCGAAAAGGTGGCTTTGCTAGTGGCTTACTACCACAGCCTGAAGGAAACAAGAACGGATGGATAAGCGAGGAGGAAGAGGAAGAAGAGGAACCCGAGGAAGAGTACGAGGTGGAGTCGGAATCGGAGTCGACGGCTACTAGTAGGTTCAATCCGACACAAGAATAGGAATTGTACTCCTGAGTAGTTGCCCTCGTTATGAGAAGTTTTGACATTGATTTTGGGTTAGGTCCCTTTTGTTTCATTCGACAATTGAATCTTAGGATATTGAGTTTTATTTTGGGAGTACATCTTTTGACGATTTTGAAAAGTTTGTTTGATTAATGGAATAAACAAAATTTGATAATATAGTTCCTGTTCGTTGTTTTCTTTCTGATAGATTCGTTGAGTTTCCATTAGTCCTCATCAGTTTCGTCTGCTATTTATTTTCTATATGATGTTTTTTTTATTATTGTTTGATTAGGTATGACCATTATGATGGTATACTCATGTGGTTTTGGCCTGTTGTAGTAGGATTATTTGTTATCTGTATATTATCTCTATATGGTTTGTTTTGCTATGATATTCGCTATGTGTTGTGTCATGACCCGAGACCAAGTATAGTGACAATAAGAACTTGTTATGTGATGCAAGTATTATGACGCCTGATCAACGTAATAATACCGAGATCATATAATCTGAACTTATTGAAAGTATACAACGTCTGGGAAATGCCTGTGGTTGAAAGATGTATGGATATTTGCCTTGTATCTGTTATTTGGTGCTATTCATATTGGGTTGAGACTCTATATTTGATTGTGAGATTTTCGTCGGTATCTGTTGCATATAAGTTTTGTACCAGTGGGATCCGAAGTTGTTACTATCTGTGTTAACCTATAGATTGTTATGCCTGCCTTAGATCTGTATGTTCCCATATACTCTTGCGATTAGTAACCGTTAGGATTCGTTCCACCTATGCATATGATAGTTTTCATCATTTGATACCTGTGTAAGTTAGAGCGTGTTTTTTTTAAATTTCCTTATCTCATCTTTTACTGCTAATACTTTAATAAGTATACGATTAGCATTCATCATATATTCCATGAAGTTTCGTAAATCCACATTTGTTGCCGTACTATTTCGTCTTGTTCAATTTCGAGGACGAAATTTCTTTTTAGAGGGGAAGAAATTGTAATACCTGAATTTCTAAAATTCACAAAAAAAAACCAAAGTACCCTTATGATCAAAAGTAAGAATAATTAAATAAACAAAATACCAAATGAGCTACGTAAATTCAGAAAACTTATAAGAAAATCACATATGATTCAAAATAAATCTTGAATGACTTTGTAAAGTTAATTTTTATAGATTATAATTTAATAAAATCAATTATGTAATTTTATTAATTAGCCGAATATATTTAAGAGTTTTATAAGAGAAATTAATTAGTAAAAGCCCAATATAAATTTATATTAGTAAGAGACCATTTAATTTAAGTCCAATGCATTATAAAGCCCACAAGAAAAATAGTAGCTCAAGTATATATACATATATTCGGTTCCTCATAATCCCTAAACACCGATTATTCCCAAACCGACTTCAAAACCCCTAACAAATCGAATTCCAGTTTCCAGAGCTTGAGACCAATTTTCTTGGATAAGTTTGGAGGTAAACAAGGTGGGAAAAATAGTGATCGAGTTCCTAAGTTGCTGTTGTAGTAGTGGTTAGTTTTTGAAACAATTAGGGTTTCGGCAAATAGAGGTTTTTGTGCTTCTTTTGTTCCAACGATTCAAGCTCATCGAGGGTATGCTTCTAATGTTGATTTCAGTCCTATAAGTCGTATATAACACATAAAAATTGGCCATGCATGTTTAAGATGTCGTATGAAATTATTTGGAATCTAAAACCCTAAAAAAACGTATACAATTAACGAATGAGCTTATAATATTTTTAGAGATCATGAATTGATTTTTCCAGAAGTTGTTACATGTTATAAGACCTGAATAAAATACATATTTATGGATTCGAAGCTTGTATGAATTGTTTTGAGTTTTAGGGTTCGATTAAACATGGAAAAAGGAAGGTTTTTAAAAGGGACGATTAGGGTTTTCATGAACTAGGGTTTCCTTGTAATCATTGAAGGTAATTAATGAAGTAGTAATGATGAGCTAATGATTGGTTAACTTAGGTTTAGGGCTTATATTTGAATTATGTCTATTCGGCCTTAAATAAAAGTTTTGGGTTGGTTTTGTAAATTATGAAACTTAAGGGTTACTTTTGTAAATAGTAAAATAAAGGTCTTAAACGTATAAAAATAAGTGTGGGGGTTAAACTTGTAATTTTGGATATTTAAAGGGCTATTCGAGTTGTATTTAATTTATTAGGATACGTTTTGTAAATTCTAACACCTTTGGGCTAAAAGTGTAAAATCTGATAATATAAAGTTAGGTCGTATAATTAAAGATATTAAGAGTGTAATATGTAATTCTGAGTAATTATGGGTCGACATGTGTAAATAAATTACGTAAGGACATGCATAAGTTAAGTTAAATTCCGTTTGAGTTTTTATACGTTCTAGGTTAAATTGGGAAATCATTAAAAGGAGTAACATGTGATTTGAATGCGTATTAAGTAATATTACAAGTATGGGAAACCCTAGAACCTAAATAGAAAGTTGGTGAATTAATGAGGAATACCCTAAAATGTTGAGAATTCGTCTGTCACTAAGATGAGAATATTCTGATAAATCTAAAAGTATTAATACGATAAATCCGTTATAACATTGATGATGCTAATAAATATTAAATAAATCATAATCCGTGTAGATTCGTTGGAGGAGACGCGACGTTACATCTCCATATTCCTACATTCGTTACTTTTCTCTCAATTGCTTTAAGGTACGGATATTCTGTCTTACTTTAAGACACTTTTGTTATCGTACAAATATTCTGACCTTTTCAGTAAAGGTCACTCATGTTTTCCTTCTTTGTCAGTACTCTTATGTTTATTAGGATTCCCAATGCCATTGCTATGGACCCTTTCCTGATTGTTTGACCTGTTGCTTATCTGAACTTGTGTTTTATTGAACCATGCGTTATCTGATTTGGAACATTATGTTAGGAAGACTTTGATATGTGTAAGTGATGAATGTTGTTATATCTGAATATGAACCTTATGATATAATGTTATCTGATAAGTTATATGTGACCTTTATGATGAATTATGATCTGTGTCATTTATGACAATTTGTTTGACCTAAGTTAGTTTGACACCCGAGCCAAATAATAACTAGTCATGGGGGTTCCATGTCCGTATCAGTGATGCACCTCTGATATGACTCTAGGGCAGTAGAGTGATGTTCTGCCACGTCCCTTCTCTGTTATTTGTTATGAGCTCAGTTGGTATTATATTACCTATATATGTCTGTGGGGCGTATGGATGCATCCTAGATCTGATCTGTTATCCGATATGATTTGTCTGGTGAATGATGTCGTGTGCAATACGCGTCTTCACAACTTCTGGGAGCTAGCTACTCCAAATTATTTTCTGAGATTATTTCTGTATAAGTATGATGTTTCGGATATGATATGTTCTGGGCTCGAGGTAGTTAACTAAATATGTATTTGTTATTGCTATGTTAAGTTCTGATTATGATTTGGTGTGTTCAAGTGTTTATGATTATGTGCTGGGTTATTATATGCTATTATATGTGTTTATGCTTTTGACATGTTTAGGTGACTACCGTCTGCTATGCTAAGATATGATTGATATGTTTTAATATGATTCGCATGTTGTTATCTGATGTCATGTTAGTTTATCTTTATGTGAATGCGTTGATCTGTGAGACGAATGTGTTGGTGCGATAGTTAATATTCTACAAGCTTAATATGTATAGTTTGATCAGTTAATTTTGGGAACTTTGCTTATATGTTGGTGTTTTATTGCCTATGTGACCTGCCATGTCTGAACTCTGCTGATGTTAGGATTTGATCTAAGAACTGGTTTAGCTTATGATATCTGTTTGGATAATTGCTAATGGTTATGCTATGTCTTGTTTGGTTTTTCTAATTATAGTTTGTCTGTTATGTTTCTATTTGTTTGTGTGACTGCCATGATTTGAACTGCTATTTCCGCTGCTGCAATATTGAATTAAGTACATTAAATATTGATTAATTGATTTGTATGAATGCCATGTTTATTTTGCTAGAAAGTGTTTTCGTTAGCTTTAGACTCTTCGTTTGGTTTATAAGTAAATGGTTTAACTGTTATGTGGTTGTTTGGATTTCTGTATGTTTGTGCTTCCGCAGAATCCTAAAAGATCCTTCGTTATTATTTCATTTTATTTTCGTTATTCGTATATTTGTTTTGTTTAGTTTTTGTTTCGTTATATCTGTTCACTGGGCTTTGTAAGCTCAGCCGCACTTTTCTTTTCCTGCGGCAGGTTTTTAGCATTCAAGATGAGCTCATGGGATAGCTGATCTGGGTTTGAGAGTAGAGCTGAGAGCAAGACTTTACCATAGAGATCTTAGATTTATTTTGGAAGTTTAGCTATTTATGTTTTCTTTTGAATATTTTGTAAAGGCTTCCGCTATTGAATAGTATTTAAAGTTCTGATATGAAACCGTATTGTGATATCTTTACCCTTGTCGGGTCGGGGTGTTACACCTTTTGTAAAGGAACCGTGGGATCCGTCCTACTGGAAAACAGTTTTCATGCAAGATTAAAACCACTATCTTTCTAAAAGTAATAATCCACTAGAGTTTCAAAACCATGAGTTAGCTAAATACTAAAAACCATTGTTAATAAAAATCTAGTAAAAACGTTAGATTATTATAGGTTGACCATAAACATCTTCTCTTATTAACCCATCACTTCTATAGGTTCAACTATGACGCATGAATACGAATTTGATTTTTCACTCACTAGCGTCTACACTCCTAACATCTCTCTTGAGCCCAACACACCTGGCAATCATGTCCGTGGGTTCAATAATCTCGAAAACCGTCACTTCCATGAAGGACGTATTGTAGACACCTCTCTACAATTCGAAGAAGGTATCAATACCTCCTTCCGAGCCATAGGACTAGAATGTCTTCTTGAAATCAATGAGAAGATATGTCCAAGGTTCATAATGCAATTCTTCCGTCAAGTCGAACTCGTTTGTAACGAGGATCGCTCTCTATCCCTTTGGTTTTACATCAAAAACCAAAAGTTCACTCTAACCCTTGGGCATTTTGCTCACATTCTTCGTATTCCAAATCATGGACAAAGTGCCTTCACCGAAGATTGGTCTCTTGATTCTCTCTTCAACTTTCGTGAAGAAAATAGTCCATATTGTTCACACATACCCTCTCCGGAAGATTTAAATCGCATAATATGCAAACCTCGACCATATTACTCCAATCCAAACATTATCCATACACGGGATATCCAAGAAGAGTACAAGCCTCTTGCTCTCATTCTATGTGAAAATGTTTGGAGTCTTAGGGGAAATCGAGAAATTCTTCCCGCTTGTTGTGCTCACATGTTGTACTGTTTGCTAACACAACAACCATACAATCTCGCCTACTTTTTCGCAAGGCGAATTGCAAATCTTCAAGGCTCCAAGAATAAACTCATCCCTTATGGAATGTTCTTGACACGCCTCTATCATAATGTTATGCACTTCCATCCTCAATTTCAAAGTCCGTTGTACGTACTTGTGAACAAGATGATGGAACCGCTAAACATATCTCTCATGAAGACTTTCTTCATTCTTGATTCCACCAATACCCATCAATCACATAATGATCCTCCTAGCGAAGACACTCAAGGAACCTAGAATAGTCAAATAGGATCAATTCTACTCTACTCATTATTTATCATTGTAATCCTATTTCTTTCATGAAATAAAACATCTTACATTTGATATCTTATTTTTAGAACCCCTTTAAACAAAACTTGGAATATAATGCATTGTCAAGATCATTGCATACCTTTAGTAAAGGCTCTGTCTAGCAGATAGACGGATCCCAAATGTTGTACTAAACGAATCCCTACATCTAGGGAACCGTGGGATCCGGCAAACAGAAAATGCAATTGCAAGCATTGTATGTCAAACACATCCTTAGAACACTTCACACTAAGCTAAACATAGTGTCTTAAGGTAGATTAAGTCTTTATCAAGATAGGTTGATCCTTCCTACTCATTTCAACTCACATAGATCACACTCTAAGATATTCATAGATCTATCACTTTGCTTTAATCCATCACTCTTCCGCTCTCAAAACCTCACATTTCATTTTTTATTTGACCCTTCACATCTAGGTTAGAAATCTTTTATGACAAAATTGATCATAAATCTACCTCACCTCATAATTGATCAAAACCATTAGGAGATTTTCCAAAACACAATCCTAAGTCACAACCTCATCTCTAGGATCATTTAGCTTCAATTGACATCTTTCGTGTCATCCTTTCTCACTCATTGGTACTCATGAAAGTTCCAAATCCTTCCATAAAGACAATCATTAGCAACATCACTCACCACCTTCAAGTACTTAAGTTCCCCTTCATTTAAGACACTTAGGAAGACTGAAACACTCAAGATGTTATAGGTCTTAGATTTTAGAAACATCATTTCCACTCTTTCATAGCTGCTGATAGCCGGATCCCTAGGATTAGCCTAGACGGATCCCTCTGAGAAAGGAACCGTGGGATCTGGATGACAGTATAGGTCAAATCTTGCTAAAACAATCATTTCAACTTATCTTCCTAACTCAAACACTCCATCTCATCTTAAATGAGTTCCTAGATCAGTCCAACCTCTGAAGTTGACTCATGTGCATGTCAATCATCACATTCCAATGAATCCTAGTGGCTTAAAGCTTAAATACACTTGCCAAATCTCTTAGTTTATAAACCACCTTGTTAGGACCTCCATAGTCATCACTCTCACTCTAACTTTCAGCTCTTGAAATCATTTCATCATGAGAAAAACCCCGAGTAGTAACTTATCCACCAAAGAACCACTCATGAAAAAGGCTTGTGTTATACACGAAATCTCCTCAACCGAATCATCTCCCGTCAAACCAACAAATGAGAGAATCCTTCATCATCCAATCAAACCAATTCCTAAAAGGATAGTACCCACAAAACTACCTATGCCTAACACCACCATACCTCCTAGGCCAAACAATATCATCTCCACTAAACCATCACCATTGGTTCCTAGAAATATTTCATTTACTTCACCACTATCATCACCACACCTATACAATTTAGAGGACTTTCCTCCTAGGCCGTCTCATCCGCTTCCGCCGACAACATTCTCCTCATTAGGAGGAATAATGGTTCAAAATCAAGGTGTTGAGTCAACACTTGCTCCGGCTTCCTTTTCGCCGTCTCCATCATATAATCCTATATGGATTATGAGAAATCATCAAAGTCAACCACCCGACCATATGGAAGTTGACACTTCCTTACCACCACCATCATTCTTGGTCGAGACATTCTCAAATGCACCTCCACCAATCCCTCCATCGTTTGAAGCTCCGCAAGCCACCTCACTTGATCCTTCGCATCAAGCCATTTTATTTCCTCCACCACCACTACCTAGCCATGACAAAGATTGCTGTCATTGTCAACATGTTGAAAGTTTGATACATGAAGTACGAGAAGACCAACGTTTCATGTTCTATCATCTCCTCGAACGTTTCGACGAGATCAAACCTAAACAAAACTTGAGCTAGAAGATTTTAGTGGTGTCCTAGCATCAAGCGTTAGATAGTCTAGAAATTCCTAGTCATGTATTGTCTATTTTCTTATTTTTAGAGTCATGTATATCATAACTCTTGTTTTATTAAATGGAATTACATGCTACTTGTTATTTTTCTGAGAATATGTATTCATATCTCATTTATGTGATAACATTACTTGTTATATCACCTTTGCTGATTTTAGTCATCAGCCAGACGGATCCCTCAGTATTGCCTAAACGGATCCCTACTAGGAGGGAACCGTGGGATCCGTGAAGTCAGAAAGTTTTTTTTTTTTACTTAAATCACATTTGCAGGAAATTGTGAATTATACTTGTTTTCTAACCCTTGTCTTGCAGTTATTCAATTAACACATAAAGAACTTTGACATCCTAAAGCTAGAGGGAGCTTGGTGTCAAAACAATACGTTGCAAAATTACTTGCAACATTTGATTTTAATTTCATGACTTCCCGTTGCAAATATTGCAATCATCTAGGGGGAGCACACCCGTCAAATAGACGTAATCTTTTGCATAAGTTAGTTCAAATGAACTAGATTAGAATAGTTTCTTGACGCCCTTACTTAGGGATGGACTCGTCAAGGGGGAGTAACGACGAGATCCTTTCCCGTTACTTGCTCTTTATTTTTTTTTCTTTTCACATGTTTTTCTTAAAAACGATGTGTTGCTTTCTTTTAACACTATTTGTTTCGACAAAAAGGGGGAGAAGAAAGTAAAAACTACAAATTCAAACTCTTACGAATTTTAGATTTTTCCTTAAAATAATTTTATGTTTTGTCATAAAAAAAGGGGTAGATTGTTAATACAAATAAGCCGTGAAAACGTTTATTTATATTTTACGATCTTCTAATGTTTTGTCGATAACAAACGTAAAATCATTTTAACGAAACAAATAGAATACGTAAATGGTTTGGACTAATAGTTTTCTAACACACTTACGCTTTCACATAAAACACTAAACCAAGTATAAGTGATTTTATGACTTAGATACATATGTACAGCAACTAGTGTTTACATATTGGGTTAAACATATACTTAAACTAAGTATACCAAAATGGGTAAAAACAAGTATATACTAAAATGGGTAAAAACAAGTATATACTAAATAAGTAAAAACTAGCAAATGGTTTTGACCCATAACCCATGGTTTTATTTATACCACTTAACCAAGTTCATTGTATCCTTAAGATACATTGTATCTAGAAAGAAAACCATGGATCAACCCATAACACATGACCCATGACCCATAACCAAAAATACCCATGGGCAAAAAGGAGCGTTCCACGGATCCCTGGCTTTGTGCTAGCCGGATCCCAAGTGGAAGGGATCCGTGGGATCCGGGGAAACAATAGGATTTTTCTCTATAAATAGTGAGCCATTTCTTCATTATTTCTCACCCCTTTCTAACACACTTTCTCCCCTGAGTTAAATCTCACTAACCTTAGATCCAAGAGATCTATGTTTGTAGTCTTGTTTTTGTGTGATCTTCTAGGTTTCTCTTAAAGGCAAGATCACCACCTTTGAAGTCGAGCAAGCTCAAGTCCATGAGTTTCCATGCTTCCTCATCAACAAGGCTATTGAAGTCCTCTTGTTGATGATCTCTTTCTTTCTTCAAAGAAGTGTAGTGTTGAAGACATTAGTGAAAGATGTCTCAAATGTCAAGACGAAGGTATTAGTGAAGGGTATCTATCGTCTATAGGACAAGCACTTGTGGTAGGTGCTTAGAAGTCAAGACAAGAAGCATTAGTGAAAGGTGCTTAGAAGTCAAGACTTGAAGCATTAGTGAAAGGTGCTTCGAAGTAAAGACACAAGACATTAGTGAAAGGTGTCTTGTAGATCTAGTCAAAGGCATTAGTGAAAGGTGCCTTAGATGTACATTCGATATGGTGTGTTTCGATGTACTAGATAGACTAGCATTAGATCCAAGGATATTGATGTCCTTGATGATGTTGTAAAGGAGTAGATCTCCTTTGGGATTAGTCGTTGGTGTAGTGTGGTAGTAGTTCCTCCATTGCAATGGAATTAGGTGCTTAGTCTAGTACCTAATAAAGGGTATGCGATGTTGTGAACGATTAGTTCTCCTAAGGTGTGAAAGAACTCGGTGGTTAGCCTAGCACCGTATAAAGGGTAGGCGACGTTGTGTTACGTGTGGTTCGCCTTGGTGTGAAAGAACTCGGTATTTAGCTTTGTACCGGAAAAAGGTTAAGCGACGTTGTGAAGGCTTCTCTGCCATAAGGAGATTGGCGTAGTGTTTACGAACTCTCGAGTAGGTGACTCGGGGAGTGGAGTAGGGCAAGGAAGGTGTCCTTGTAGCCGAACCACTATAAATACTCGCGTTGTTGTTTTGTGCTTCTTACTCTTTATCTTTTCATTACATATCTTAAAATGCTTGTTTATCAACATCCAATACACACAACCAAATAGATTGACACAAGTCGATCTAAATAGTTTAAAAGGAAGTTTTAATTGGTAAAACTATTCAACCCCCCCTTCTAGTTTTCCACACACCCTTATGGTGGAAATTTGCTATGTGAGGAGAGGGTGATGGGTGATTTACATGCTCAAAGGAGTGTGCTCCATTCATTATAACCTTACCTAAGTCGATTGGTGTAGCGGGTGAATCAAATCTCTCTCCTAAAAATGGATCATCTTCTATCAACTTCAAAAGATTCTTAGTTAAGGATCCATCTTGACCTAATAAACCCGGTTTAAACCTATAGTGTTTCTTGTTATCAACCATGAATGGGTGATATAAGTGTGTAAGGTCATGGGTTACTCCTATATTAGCTTCCACTCTACATGGCTTAGAGTCTACCACCTTTGTCAAGCAACTACCCGGATCATTTATTTTGATGGGTGGATTGGGGCCTAATTCAATTCCAAGATTCACATCTAAAGACGGAAAATTGGGTAAGGTTTTTGGTTGAGGCTCCGTTTTATCAAAATTAGGAACTTCCCTAGGACTAAGAGAGAGGTCATGACAACAAGCATCTAAACCTACATTCTCTAGTGGCGTTTGGTCCAAAGGTTCTATATCAATCGGGGTCCTTATAGTCTCTTCTACTTCTTCCGGGTAAGTTATAGGCGACGTGTGTTCCTCAAGTGTTGGTAGGGCTTGTGGGCTTGGAGTTTCCATCTTATTCTCCATTATATCTAGATCTCCTAAATGTTCATCATGTGTTTTAGTATGATCTAACCCAAATACACTCCTAAGCATCTCAAATCCTTCTTTGGCCATTTCAAATTCTTGGTCCGATTCATAAGAATCATTCTCAAAAACTTGACTACGATGTTCTATTGGCCTAAAGGATTCCTCACGCGCTTTATCCATTTCCTCAAGTTGTACCAACTGATGGTTTATGCATAGAAGGCTTTTCTAAAAAATTCTCTAGATGGTCTCACTAAAAAGAGTTGATCCTGACAACGATCATTGAATAGAAGCCACACAAACACAAAATATATCAAATCCATCCAACCTTACAGCCGTCTCCTTTTGGATATCTCTAAGTTTACTCACAAAGTCATTAGAACAATAAAAACCAATCCAATATGCGAAATTCAATTGTTCCTCATTTGTTAATGATTCAAATGCAATTTCACTTGCCATAGCGACAATTGAAAAGGGTTTTACGAACACAAACACAAAGAAGGGGGATAGACTATGAGAAAGCTAAAAATGAGAAAAATTTACTTGATAGGAATCAAGCAAAGAAACCTAAACGCGGTGGAGTACTAACTAGCTATTCTATTCCCCGGCAGTGGCGCCAAAAAC
The DNA here is from genome assembly GCA_019973895.1 of Chrysanthemum seticuspe. Classification (NCBI taxonomy): domain Eukaryota; kingdom Viridiplantae; phylum Streptophyta; class Magnoliopsida; order Asterales; family Asteraceae; genus Chrysanthemum; species Chrysanthemum seticuspe. The sequence goes on along the minus strand of BPTQ01000001.1, from coordinate 186,862,761 downwards.
TTGATACGCTTACGCAGCGCATTCGGGGTCAAAGGAACTTCCTTTTCTTCGAGCAAGTTTTATAACACCCTAGGCAGTGAACCTAATCGTTGTAGTGTAGTATTAGGGTAAGCCACGGGTATTGATATCGTTCTCTAGGGGAATAGGAATGCTAGTAAGAAGTTACTACGCTAAGGTTGGGGTTGAGGAAGATTATTTTTTTTATCTTTTTTATATTTTTTAGAAAATGGAAAGGTACGAAGCTCGGGGTTTGAATTTGGGGGTTGGTATTTCTACAGATTACTCTACTTATCTAATTATCTAGTCTAAGGTGTATGTAGTCTATGTCTAATTATTGTGTGCTCGTATGATAGTTTAAATATGTGTTTACTTAAGTTTTATTACTCCTTAATTATCTCCTATTGATGGTTGAATTGTCACGTCCTTATTCTTAATCGCTTTGTGTGTCTAAAGTCATAGGGTATGCGTTTATCCCTAACTCTTTGAAAATATCAAAGGGTCTCGTCTACAAAATCTCTAGGAATTATAAACTCTAACTCTAAGGTACTCTTTGGATGGTTTAGCCTACAACTACTCTAGGTGTTATAGCCTGAGGTTCACAAAGATTAATCAAGCATTAACTACACAACGAATGACCTATCGCATTACTAGATCATTAACAATTAAGATAAGAGACAACCAATCAATATTCAATAATCAAGTTTCATATTCCCTAAGCAAACATACAACTAAATTAGCCAGACATGGAGAACATGCAAGCATACACACAAATAATTGAAGACATAATTGAATTAATGAAGTAAGGCACTTATCTTGTGGTAAGATAGGGTTTGGAACCCTAAAATACTGTACAAGACAGCCTTGGTTCGGTTTAGGTTTTTACTCCAAAATACTACACACTAAAACTGAAAAATTCGGATTCTATATATAAGATTATAATCGCGACGGCGTCACCTTATGATTTGTGACGCCGTAGGGTCGCCGTCATTAGGGTTTCGTCTTGGCCACGTTAGTCTTGCGACGGCGTCACCTTATGCTTGTGACGCCGTCCCCTTCAGTCTCTGACGCCGTCTGGATCAAATCTAGGCCGTCTGAGTTGCGACGGCCTACTCTTTTAAAGCCTGACACCGTCACTTGAAAATATGCCATTAGGCTACTGTCCCGTCGCAGACGTGCTCCGACGGCGTCGCAATTAACACCCGACACCGTCCCCTTGTATTTCAGCAGCTTGAGTGTCTCGATTCTTGACTTTGGCCATTTTCTTCATATATCCGCGCCTTTTCGTCCAAATAAGTGCCATTCCAGCAATTTGCCTTCAAGAGACCTAAAAAGTGAAAAGGAACGATATTAAGTAGTAACAGATACAAAAGTGATCAAATAAGGGCTTAAACGACCCCTCAAAAAGGTACATTTTAAAACCTTTTCAATAATGTATCACTTGTGTTCTTATTGTTGAACAACAAGCGATGAATTGTCAAGTGTACCTAAGAGATCTTTTGGTGAATCTCGTGGCTCTAGACTCAATAGTGCGCTTTGGTTTTCCTGAGCGGAGACTACGGAGAGGGTCTCCTTCTTCAATACCAGCAATCTCTAAGAGAAAGCCGATAGTTTACGTAGGGTTCCATGTGAGAATGAAACAGGCTTCTTTTGAGAGAAACTTGAGTGGCTAAGAAGGTTTAGTGCATGCGTCATTGGGTCCATGACGACTTTAATCTTCAATACCAATGTCATCAAGTGACAACCAGTAGCATATGAATTGAACCCGGTGTCTGCCCTAAGTTGAATAATCTGGATGGCTATTTCTTTTCACCCTTTTCTTTACTTTTCTTTTTAATTCTTCAACTCCTTCTTTCTCCGATTCTCATTTTCTCCTTTTTATAATCATACCTAAGGAATTCTAAATTCTAACTATTGGTGGTGTCCTTGGGTAGATCCCTCCGGCTCTGGCGGATCATAGGACGGTTATTCCTAACCTTAGTCACCTTATAACTCCATGACTAACCTATGTTGCCATAAAACCATTTTCATGAAAAATATCTCAAAGTGGTTATGATTACAAACATTTTGTACCATTGAAAGAGTTTTTATATTTTGCAGAAATACTCCCCCTCCACACATGCTTAAGTATTTAGACAGAAATCTGCACGGTGAGAGAAGAGCGCGCACTTTTGAATTGATCGACTCAAGATAGACAATTCTCCGCGAGACAGGGTTACGTTGTATAGTTAAAGAGTTGCATTGTCAGCTTTTAGGTGACAAATAGCTCTAATAACTATCTTGAAGGTGTGGAAAAACCTCGAAAGGTTGTCAAAGTTCATGTCTATCAAGAGCTTCTCGAATGGTACATTCTACTAAGACAAGTCCTTTACGAGACACGTTTACATCACTAGCGAGCTAGCTTGAAATTATTACCCGTCCGATACAAGTCTTTTCGAGTTACTAACATTTAAGATCTCGTCAATTCATTGGTTAAGTCTTTTTAGCACGACGATTCATTGGCAATTCACAACATATTTCTTATCACATAATTTTTCTCCCCCTAAAAAATGGCATATAAATGTTATTTTTGATGAAATTTGATATCAAATATGTCCATTTCGAGTTTTGCGGAAAGATTACCACGAAGAACAATTTTGTGAACAAAGTTTTTAAGCAAATACTCCCCCTCAACAAGTGATATTAACTTTTGAGGTTTTGAAAATCATAAGGGGAAGTACTTGTTCTTTTGAGCAAAACTTTGAAAAGTGAAAGTTTTGATTAGTTTTACTCAAAAGTAAGAAGCTTTCGCTCCTTTTATAAGGATTGTGGCACTGAAGCGTACCACAGGGTCCTTTCATGACAAGTACGGGTTGTACACTGTTATGTGTGCACAAGCCATTTATAGATATAAACACACATCCAAATAATGATAAAAGAAACAAATCAAGGGGTACCAGGAGTCTCAGGTATTCCAGCAATAACTTCAGGAGTGCGTTCTGGACGTTGGTAGCCCGTGAGAGATATGCTTAGACGACCTCCTACGAAACTCTCCAAAGTTCTGAGCTGATCCCTTCTGAACAACCTTTCATCAATCCGCGTGATGATCTTCTTAACATCCCTTCTATCCCTCGAATTCCATCTCTTCGGTGACCCTATGCCATCATGTATCTCCTTTAACTGAAAGCTAAACCGTCCCTGACTTTCTTCAATGTGTAATCCCCAAACTTGTGTAGCTCTTTGCACGCCATGAAGCAATTGTGGTGTAGTTCACTTCTGTAGACTACCCCAAATGGTTTCTTGATAAGGGTGTATTGAGCAAGTTGGTTTATGTCGGGAAGGTCGAGCTGTGGTTTTGTGAGATTTACACATTTCTGATAAGATTCCATGGCAAGTTGAATGTCTTCTATACGTTCTTGGATCACAATGCTTCAGATGAAGATTAACAGTGACTTGATGTACTCGCGTTGGATAGTTGTAGAGAATTTTCGCATTCGTCCTTGTACCTTTGCAAGATACATATCTTCAATGTCTTTTAGAGACAATCTCAGAAAATCCGGTTCACAGAAGTCATATTCCTCTTCGTCTTGTCGTTTGACCACTATTTTCTTGAGGAATGTGTAGTCCCACTTCGACGACAAGGAAACATGCTGAATAGCAATGATCCGTTTATCACTGAACACTTCCTTTTTGGACTTAAGAACCTGGCAGCTTTTGTAGTAGATTCTTCGTCGTTCAGGCCAATGGTGAATCCCATACAATGCATCGAGGTCATACTTTTCCACTTTGTCAGCAAACATGTGTGTAGCTTCTTCCTCGATGGCTGGATTATTAGAGTAGATTGCTGCCAGGAAAGGGAGTGTGAGTGATGTAGCTTATTTCTTGGAGACATCGCTACCGTGTAGAAGAAACTCGAGGTCGTTGTTGAAGAAATAGCGGTATGGAATCTTGGGTTGATCCGGTCGGCCAATGGTAGGTAAAGGTTTGGTCCAGTCAGTGTACTATGGAACCTTGTCTTGTCTTGTGAAGTCGATGTTAGCTTCAGGGTTGAGCCAATCAATGTTGTTTGACATGGCTTGTGCAATGTTGTCGAGATGATATTTGACTTCAATTGCACTGTCTGAGCTGTCTTTAAGCAGTTGGAAAGCATCATTCTTTATTCGCCTTAGCTATGCCTTTGTCATCTTCTTCACTTTGAACTTTTCTTGAATCAGCTTCACATGCTCCATGGTACGGCCATCTACCATTTCTTGACCTTCTGGTAATGAGGGGTAGCATCAACAAGTCTAGAAAACCAGTCATATTCTTCGGTTGTATCGTCATCTAGCCATGAGACAACAGGGGTCTTCGTCTTCTTTTTCTTTGGCTTTGATGATGACTCTGGTTTCTTTGTTGTGGCAGAAGAGGTGGGTTGTTGTTGGGGCTCAGGGATCTCTTCATCATCACCACCAGTGTATTCGAAATGATCACCGTTTTTCTCTGTTTGTGGTGGTAACTCAGAGTCTTGAGGTTTCTCAGTAGCAGCAGAACGTGGAGGAGATCTTTATTCGGTGGTCCTTGGGTGTGGTGGAGGCATGGAGGAGGATTCACCAGACTTCTTCTTGCGTTTGGACTCTTTATCCTTATCCTGATCATCATCGTCTCTTGGACGCTTTGGCCTTTCAGCTGCCGCTTTACATGAAGTTTTAAGTTGGTATTCCAGCAATGTGTCAAACAGTTTAGCTTCGTCAGAAGTAAACGTTGCAGATCGTTGAGACATTTATAGTACAAGCTTGGAAACCATTTCTGCATCGGAGGCAACTGCAGGCTCAGTTGGGTTGATTGTTATTGTTAAAGGCGTTGCTTTTATTGTTTGCTTGACCAACTGCATGAGATTCGGATAGAGTTTTCTGGTGAACATTTCTCTTGTCACTCCAGGAACAGTGTCGAGAAGGAATTTATGAGTGTATTCCCTAATTGTCTTGTTCATTTCACCCTGTATATCTCAATCGAGAAACTTCTGGATCTGTTCCCATTCTCCCAACATCTCGTTTATCACCTTTTGAAGAAGATTGACTCTGTCAGCGAGTTGATTCAGTTTCTTGTTGGTTACGTCTTTCTTCCTGACTTGCCTGACAGCTTTGACAATCTTTGTCTTAGCTCCTGATATCCAAGTGTCGGTTGGTTTCTTTACCGATCTAGATGCGGATCCGGTGGTGGCTTTGGATGGTGGTGGAGATTAGTGAGAAGATGAGTCTGACGATGATGATTCATGAGGAGACTCAAGATCCTTTAGTGGCTCAGAAGTTTGTTCCTTGCTACGTGTGGGACTATCTAGAATATAGTCATTGGCTTCCTTTTCGGGTTGAGCCTTTTCTTCCGCCTTGATCCTTGTCTCTTCATCTGCTTGAGCTTGAGCTTCTTTTTCTGCTTTTTCTTTAGCTGCAGCCTCAACATCTTCATCATAAATTTTCTTTGTCTTCTCCTTCTTTTTGTCTGGTTCCTCAAAGTTAAAAATGATCTTGTCCTCCAGTTGCTTTTGTTCTGATTCGTGGGTGGTGGTACCAGTTCCCTTATCGGGTTGATTAACCGCATCAGAAACTGGTGTGGTTAGTGCACCACCACTTGAACCTCCAGGGCTACGAGATTGTTGAAGGTTGAACTCCTTAGCAACATGTTGAAGTCTGAGGTTCTTAAGTTTCTTTCTGTAGTCTCTGTCTTCATCCATTGGCTCTTCATCTGAGCTCTCTTCTTCCTGCTCTTGCACTGGAGTTTTCCCTTTATCAGACTTGGGACTTAGAGGTTTTTCAACTAGTGTATTATCTGTTGCAGATTCCGAGTAGAGAACCTCTTCATCTGTTGTAGTGTCCTTCGAGTCCTCGTCCATCAGTTTGGGTTCTGGTTTAGGATTAGGAATAGCAACCGTTGATGGTACTTTCCTTTTTCTGGATGGATTTCTCTTCGGATACTTTAGGGGACTTCCAGTGCTTGTAACACTTCCTGCACTGCCTCTCCTAGTCTTCCTAACATGTGTACCTGAAGACTTTTCATTAATGAACCCCACTTTGCCTAGTGTCACTTCTTCCAGATAACGTTGATATGATTGTAGTTCCTTGATTGCAGCAGTAAGAAGGCAATTTGGTAACACCGCACCTTGTTTTTTTGTTGTTGAGTCCTTAAATCTGACAACATTGAGTGTGGGCTCAAGCAATACGGAGTGATGGTTGGGGTCATCAAGTCTCAAGGGAATATCTGGATTATTCCTTAGAGCCCTTTGGATCAACAGTTTTGTGTATCTGATTTAAGGGATCTTGGTGCCAGGCTTTTTAAGGTAAGACATCATGTCGTCCTAGATCATAGCTGCAAATTCGATGTGTTTCATGTTGACCATGGCCCAAAATATTTGTAGTTCCATGAGCTTCGGATGCTCAAAACCAATGTCACGTCTAGAAACTGATTTGGCAATCATGATGTAGAGGGTTCTCCATGGCTGAGGAATATTTTTGAGATCTACTGAGGAGTGTTTTGTGATAATCCCAGCGGCTTCATCATAGCCAACGTCGACCATGAACTGGAGAGTGACATCTTCAGTAGGAGTAACAGTGTAATCAGCAGGTTGGATGTTAGGAAGAAGAAGAACAGCCCTTAAGTCTGCTGGAGTGATAGTGACTTGTTTGTCATTAAGTGTCACCGTCACAACATCATGACCTTTAACCTTCTGCATGGTGTGCCAGAATTGGTGAAGATAAATCTCCGGCACCGTTGCAGAGTTAGTAAGCATATTCTTGTATGGGTGAGTCTTCAGAATATCTACAACGATTTGACAAGAAGACTCAGAACATGTGAAGTTATCAAAATCGACTCTGAGATTGTCCTTCCCAATTTTCATTGTGTAACCGTTGGGGAAGATGTCTTCCAATGTAAGAACATTTGGTGCAGCAATGTATTCCATTTGGACGTCCATATCGTGATCTGAAAGATATTGAGCCAAAAGAACCAACATATCGAAAGACATTATGTTAGTCAAAAGTTGATTTTATTGTCCAATTATTGAATATGTTATGTTGATGAATGTTACGAGTCCAATGTCACTTGTTTGTCCAATAGTCCTGAGTAGTCGTGAAAAGTTTCGTGAATTAATTAACTTTGAGTTTTAAAGTCCAAATTTTCATTAATTATCACAACATATTAACCATTTAAGTTTATAAATGACATTTTGGTTTCGTGACGTTATGATTTATTTATTTACAAGTTTGTACGCGTAACAATTCACAATTTTGGTTAAAAATTAGGCTTAGGCGTAGGATTTGCAAGCTTATGCGTAAACAGTAGACAATACGCATAGACATAAGCTTATGCGTAGGATCTTGACTTACGCGTAAGAAATGTTAAGCGTAGGAAAAGAGAGCCTTAGGCATAGAGCTTACGCGTAAGCATATGTGGGAGCTTACGTGTAAGGCTTACTCGTAAGAGTGAACCTTATGCGTAAGACTCAATGTTTACGCATATCCTTCACAAGATACGCGTAGTCCCCTTTGTAGAACTTTACGCGTAAAGGTTACGCGTAAGATTTCTCTTACGCATAACATTCTACGCGTAAGGTGATCCTTATGCGTAGGAGCACAGTTAACCTTGATTCTGAATTTTTCACGCGTAATAACCTTAAACAAATTCATCATAACTCTTTCATTAACATATTATCCAATTCCTTTCAGTTTTCATATGAAGTAATATTCCAAATAGTTTATGCGTAAAACACTCTTACGCGTAAAAGCTAAACCCTAAGAACTCAATTTTTACGATTAAGAGATTTAGCCAGAGGAATGACACCAAATGATTTCTGTGATATCTTAGAGGCCTTAGGAGATGTATTAAACAAGTTTTAACATTAAAACCCTTGTGAATCAAAAGTACCCATTTCTTATGAGCATAAACCCTAAATTTCAATTTCTCAACATTTGTTGTTTCTGGGCATGATTCAAGTTTGGATTTGGTCAATTAAACATGTCTAAAGCATAACACAACCATCTAATTCACCAGAAACACTCTCATATGAAAACGCCCAAAACCACGCATAAACCCTAAAACTTGAATAATGATTGAAAACGTTTTATGGGTGGATTTTGATGTTGAAAATGATTATAACACTTGATTTTAAACGTTTTGACACCAAGTTTACCATCATAAACATTCAAATGATGATTTTGTGTTCATACGCATACGCGTAGAACACAAGATCATCTCAAATACTAAATCTAACCGTTGGATTCGTTTGAAAATCAAAACCAATGTTTAGAAATACATAACAATCATTAAACCACTTACAAAGATGAAGATTAAAGCACGGTTTTGAAGATTGATTCTTATGCGTGGATTAGGGTAGTTGGAGAAGTAAATGTATGAATTTAATGTTATGAAAAAATTAGGTGGAGTAGATATGCAAAAATAAGTTTGAATATTTGGCAACATTGGTCCCTCCACCTCAAGCATTTTCTTCCAACGCCCATAACTTCCATTTTGGTTACGTAAAGAATGATATTTGGAAAGAAAGTTGATGACACTCCCCCTCGACTTTAAAAATAATGAAATTTTACAAAATTGAGTCCGGGGAGAGTTAATAAACCATAAATGTGACCACCTTTATCAAAGGAACAACCGGGATGAGGTAACATGCAAGTACAAGGTTTTATGAAATAAAAAAATATTTACTTTCTCCCCCTAACACTTGACTGAGAAAATACTGAATTTTGAAAGAATAAAGTGTTGACGAAAGATTTGTACTTGCCATGTTTGATAGAAAGTAGATAGGAGAATATTTTTGAATTTTATCTGATTTTATATTTTTGTATTTTGTTTTTGAAAATATTTACAAAAGATGTTTTGGTGTTTGACTGGTTTTAAGATTGGTTTAAAAGTTCATCCAGTTCTTCTGGAGTCAAACACCGCATACCAATCCGGTGGACCAACTCAGTAAACCTAGCAGGAGCCAAGGCTTTGGTGAGAAGGTCTGCCAATTGGTATTTAGTACCCACAAAGTATAATTCAACGGTACCCTTTTACACATGCTCCTTGATGAAATGATATCGAAGATCGATGTGCTTTGATTTCGAATGTTGAACAGAGTTGTACGAGATCGCAATAGCACTTCGATTGTCGCAGTACATCGGGATTCTGTCAAATATGTAACCATAATCTTTGACTTGTGTTCTCATCCAAATGACTTGAGCACAACATGCCGACATGGCTACATATTCTGCTTCTGTTGAAGACAGCGATGTACAATCCTGCTTCTTCGATTGCCATGACACCAGTTTATCACCAAGAAATTGTAATGCTCCTGAAGTACTTTTCCGAGAATCTAAGCAACCTGCGTGATCAGCATCTGAAAAAGCTATTAGTTCAAAACTAGAATCCTTCGGATACCAGATCCCCAAGTTAATGGTTCCCTTGATGTATCGGAGGATTCTTTTAGCCTCAAAGAGGTGAGTTTCAGTTGGTCTTGACTGATAACGGGAGCAAAGATGTACAGCAAAGACAATATCAGGTCTACTGGCTGTTAGATACATGAGAGACCCAATGATACTTCGGTATTTGGTAGGGTCAACCAATTTCCCATGCAAATCAGCGTCCAGTTTCTTGGTATGTGCCATTGGAGTGGCATAGGTATCATAGGTTTGCATTCCATTTTTGTTTAAAATTTCAAGGGCATATTTGTACTGACTCAAGAAAATACCACGGGGTGATTGATGAACTTGCAATCCAAGAAAGAATGTAAGTTCACCCATAATGGACATTTCAAAATGTTTTTTCATAAGTTTTGAAAAAGCGTTTGAGTACTTTAGATGTGTTGACCCAAAAATGATGTCATCCACATAAATTTGAACGATTAAAATGTGTTCCCCGTGATACTGTATGAAAAGTGTTGGGTCGACCGATCCTTTAGTGAAATTATTGGAAATAAGAAAGGATGATAACTTATCATACCATGCCCGAAGGGCTTGTTTGAGACCGTAGAGAGCCTTGTTCAGTTTGTAGACGTGATTAGGGAACTCTGGATCAACGAATCCTTCTGGCTGGCTAACATAGACCATTTCTTTCAATTTTCCATTCAGAAAAACAGTTTTGACGTCCATCTGAAAGACCGTTATGTTCATGTGAGCTGCGAATGCCAGAAAAATCTGAACAGCCTCAAGTCTAGCAACCGGTGCGAATGATTCCTCGTAATCAATCCCCTCTTCTTGTCTATAACCCTTAGCCACCAGACGTGACTTATTTCTGATAACTGTACCTTCAGCATCCAATTTGTTTTTCCAAATCCATTTCAGACCAATAACATAGACCCTTGTTGGTTTTTGAACCAGTTGCCATACTTCAAGACGTTTAAACTGATTAAGTTCTTCTTGCATGGATTCAATCCATTTGTCGTAGGTCATTGCTTCTTTAATGTTTTTGGGTTCCGATTGACAAACGGTAAGTGCATAAATGCAATGTTCACCGTCATTCTGAAGGCGTTGTCTAGTTACGACTGGTTGATTCGGGTTTCCAATAATGTTCACAAGAGGATGGTCTTTCTTCCAACGATGTGTGGAGGGTTGATGTTGATATGCATTCTGCAGATTAGGAGGATTCAAATGACTTGTAGATGATTCCGCAACATCAGAGGTGGCAGAAGCATTTGTAAAAGGGTTGAAGAACGCATTTGGATCATAATCTGCAGGTGGGGGTACATCATTATCCAGTAGATCATCAGCTGGTTCAGCGTCATTGGATGTGGTTTATTCGACTGTTGTTGTAGAATCAACTGGTGATGCTTCCTCAACAGTATTTGTTGTAACAGGTGTATCAGGTATTGGATTATAATTAGGTTGAGCAGCGGAAACTTTTGATACATCTGGAGCACGTTCATCAATATCATCACTAAACATAGGAGCAAATAGCTGTTCCATTTGACGTCGAGTAAGTTGTAAACTAGGTTCAGCTGATGATGGGGTTTGAGGGAAGTTTAGACGGTTATGTCTGGGTTCCAAGCTGTTATGCTCAGAAGCCATCTCTATAAGCTCATCTAAATTTGCATGAATCGTTTCCATAATCTCCCTTGTACGACGATTCCAGATTCGGTAACCCTTAGAATTTTCACAGTATCCAACAAAGACTCAAATGTCTGCTTTAGCCTTGAGCTTTCCAAAGTCATCACGATCATTATTTGGATAGCAAAGAGATCCAAATACATGAAAGTGTTTGAGGTTCAGTTTATGGTTGTGGATAAGCTCGTAAGGTGTTTTGTTGTGGCGTTTGGTAATCATTGAACGATTCTGAGTGTAGCATGCAGTTGACACGGCTTCAGCCCACAAGTGATCTGGGAGTTTTGCATTTATTAACATCGTTCTTCCGGCTTCAACTAACGTACGATTTCGTCTTTCAACAACTCCGTTTTGTTCTGGTGTTTGTGCAATTGATGTTTGATGCTTAATTCCCACTTTCTCATAATATGCACGAAGAGTTTGATTCACAAATTCAGTTCCTTTGTCTGCTCTGATTTGTCTGACTGTGTTCCAGAGCTGAACTTGAATTTTCGTGAGAAAGGTGATGATCATCTGTGGAGCTTGATCTTTACTTCGAAGAAAATAAACCCCAAGTCCATCTTGAGTAGTCATCTACAATTACCAATATGTAGCGTTTGCCATTAATCGTTTGCACACGCATCGGGCCACACAAATCCATGTGAAGAAGATGAAGCACATGCTGTGAGCTGTGTTCCACCTTTGAAGGAAAGTGAGAACGAGTGCTTTTCCCTTGTTCACAAGCGGAGCATAGGTGATCTTTAGAATACCGAAATCTTGGGAGACCTTCAACAAGTTTGTATCGTGCAAGATTGGTTATGGTTTAAAAGTTTAAATGAGAGAGACGACGGTGCCATAGCCAAGATTTTGTAGATGTTGCCTTTGAAAGTAGACAGATAGGAGATGAAGCAATCATGTCTTGCATTGAGATTGTACAAAGACTTGAATTGCGGGTACCAGACATGAGATCGTTTCCTTGTAGATCACGAATGAAGCAAGTTTTCTCCCGAAAAGCAACTTCCAAATCTCTATCACAAAATTGACCAACTGAGAATAGATTATGACCGAAACCTTCCACATAATAAAACCTGTAATTTCAATGTTGCCGTTGATGTAATCTCCGTAGCCCATGATAGCTGCGAAGTTATCATTCCCGAATCTGACAGTGCCAATAAACTTTGCAACAAAGTTTGATAACAGTTTGAGATTGCCTGTCATGTGTCGGGAACATCCGCTATCAACAATCCAGAGGAGAATATGTATCACCTGCATTACACACAGATGACACAGATGGAATAGAAGTAGATGTGGAACCCGAAGAGTTAGAGGGTTCCAAAGCAGTTATAGTAGACATACACATATTAATGATTTTAGGTATCCATTTAAATCCAAGTGTATTGTGTAACCATTTCTGCCATCTCCAACTAGTCTTAGCTTTGGTCTTAGTAAATGCACTAGGTGATAAGTTCTTCCTTGGAGGTGTAGGGGGTACTATGGGTACATCAATAATTGTAGTCGGAACATTAGAAGGTGGTTTACCTAGCACAGACTTAGAAGCATTAGTGGGCCTAGAGGTATTCCGTTTTCTATTATTCCGCTTATGATTCAAGATAGCCTTAGCAACACATTTATCATGACAACCAGAAAACATGCTTTTACGACAACCAACACAAGAAGCTTCAAACATAACATTTAGAGTACTTAAAGATTCAGCATTCGTTACATTACTTTGTTCATTACATTTGTCAGACGCAATATCTAAAGTGGGTGCAACTTGAGTTTTATTTAAAGTCCTAATGTGTTCTTCTAGTTCAGCATTCTTTATTGTTCTTTTCTTATGGCGCAACTTCCTATTGTTCCTTGTATTGCTCCTAGGCTGTGAAGTGCGGGCGTTGGGAAAAGATGCAACTATTCCTGTTTCAGTAGAGGGAAGCATATTAGTTTCTTGTGGGTTGTCATTAGATGTTTTAGAGTCATTTTGAATCTGTTTAGGTGCAGTTACTACTGTGTTACTATCCCTATCTTTCTTGAGTTTCACCAACTCTGCTTTTAGATCATGGATTTTGTGTAACAAATCTAGATTTTCAGAACGAGTGAGTCCATCTCGTCATAAAACATCTTTGGTGTATGCAAGATGATCATCAAGGTCTTTTGACGCTTTATCACAAGTCTTTTTGAGTAAATCAAATATGACAACATATTCCTTTTTAACTTTTGAAATTTCTTGTTCATATTTTGAGATTTGACACTTCAAAGACACATTTTTATCATCCAGTTGCTCAAGTTTTGGATTAAAAGTTTTGGTATGCAACTGGTGGATTTTGTTTTGCAAAGCGAGTTCACAATTTTGACAATCTTTTTGACACCATTGAAGACGACGTTTTGCATTTGAAAGATCTTTTAACAATCGTTCATTTTCAACTTTTAAAGACGTGATTTGTGACACAGTATCAGTATTCTCAACAATTGCAACAAAATCAACAGAATCAGCAGAGATATAATCAAATGCATATGCAACAGAATGTAATAACACAACATTATTGATATCAGCACATATAACATCTTCCAAGAGTCGATCAACATCTTTTCTCAACTTTTTCTTTTTATGTTTCGTATTTGAAATCGATGTTTCTGTTTGTTCTAAAACTCTTTTTATAAGTCCAAGTTCCTTGTGAAAATCCCTTTCCCAATATATTGCACAATTTTTCAAATTTTGGACATGTGGTAAAATTCTTTTCTGAAAAACATCTCTTTGGGCTTGCGCTTGAGGCGATTGAAAATGTTTAACTTTTATTTCAGAATTGATTTCAATTTCACGTTCCAAAAGTTTGATGTCCAATAAGAATGTTTCAAAATATTTTATAACTTTACATTGTTCGGCTAATGGCTTTATTTCACTGAGTGAAGGTAAAGGACCATTAATTTGTGCAGTATTGGAAGGGGGACCCTCATTAGAAGACTCAGAAGTAGGTGTGATAACCCAAGGTGTGTTAGAAAAATCCTATTGTGTGACAAAAGTAACGGCTTTTGAATAGTTAAATGGTTTGTTATAAACAACATTTTCTAATTTTGACCGACTCTCGTCTTCTGCATCTAATTCCTCTTGACGATTATATTCAACAACACTCATAATGGAATCATCAATTCTATGTTCTGCACTGTAAACTTCAGGATTTGGTTTGAATGCTCTATTTGAAAACTTTGGTTTGTAATCAACAAGATTCAGTCCATATCCATTTGGATTTGGTTTAAAAGTAAACTTTTGAATAGTTGCGATTGACTCACCATGTTTATAAACAACATTTCGAAACTCTTTGATTTTATTTTGTAAGTCGACAATTTCTTCAAGATAGTCATCTATTCATTTCGTTGAATGCTTTTTGTACTCACAGAACTGTTTTTGACAAGTTAACAATTCAGACTTGGCTTTTTGATTTTCCAAAGTGAGAGCGTTAAGTTGTTGTTTATGATCATATTTCAGTTGTTATATTTGAGACAACAAAGCATTCTTAGATGCAACTAGATCACATATATGTTGTTCTAATGATTTTTCGTTTTAGTAAGATTTAGCAAAAGCGACTTCAAAACCTTTTTCACGTTTTTCTTGTGTTTGAAAAATGTTGAGTTGAAATTTTAAGCATTCATTATCCTTAGTTAACAGTGCATTTTTGTCTTTTAATTGCTTATTGATGTCTTTGCATATTTCCAGTCGAGATTCTTGGTCTTTAAGTAAGGTCATGAGCTCAATATCTAGATTAGACGAAAGTTCAGCTTGTTCAACGTGAGTCTCAACATGATCATTAGTCAGATCCTCAAGTATAACCACGGAGTCAACTTGATTATCAATGGTAACCATAAGGTCATCTTGATCGTCAAATATAACTACGGGATCTATTTTATTATCATCGGAATGAGATGTAGACGGCTCATGTTGAACACTCTGATCCTTGTCGGATGCAGATGTTGGCGGAGATATCAGATCAGTAATGAGTATAGTTTGATCCGGTACCTGAGACAAGCCGTCAGTGTCATACACTGGGCCTGTATCACCCATGTAGAGTTCGTTCATGTTTGCCATCAACATAACTGCTGCATTAGCCTACAAATCCTCCATATCATCATCAGAATATGCATTTGCCATGAAGCTCTGTTCCTTGTTCGTAAGAGTTCCACCAGCTTCATCCTTAAGAGCCAAGAGTAAAGCCTCTTTATGATAAGCGCTGCCTCTTGTCCTTGGCTTTGGGCATGCATTAGCCAGATGACCCTTCTAATTACAGTTATAGCAACGAAGACCATTAACCCAATTCTGAGCATTACCCTGTTCAACCACTTGAGCCCTTTGTTGTTGTGGAGCACCCATGTTATTCCTTCCCATTGGATTAAACCCTTGACCACCGCCCATCTGACGAACTTGACCACGATTCTGAACCTCAACTCTTCCATTGTTAACAACAGCCTGATTCCTTGTGTTAGAAGAGGTGCGAATGCGATTGTTGGATTTGTTGGAGTATCGACCAAAGGCTCTAGCAATCATAACAAATCCTTGTTGCAATGCATCAAAAGCTTCAGCATCCTCATTTGATTCACTGCAAAGTGCTTGAGTATTGTTGTTGTTGTTGTTGTATGAAACCAGTTGATTTTCTTGTGGTGCTTGCTGTTGTGAAGGATCATAAGGTGTTATCTTAGCAGATGGTTGAGCAGTAGGTTGTGGAGGATTTGTGAATACAGTTTGTAAAGTCGGGAATTGAGGATAACAAGCTTGAGCCCACAAAGCTAATTGTTGATTATCCGGAAGTGAAGGTGAGACAGGGAGTCCACAGATAACTCTTTCTTTGTCAACTTATTTTTGGTGGGGCTTCAAATAGTCGTACAACAATCCGTATGTAGCATGATGAAGGTTCTTCGCTTGACGGATGAAAATGACACACTTTTCCCAATCAGGACCAAGACTACTCAGGAACTTACTGTTGACTGCAATTCTTGGTATGATGATGTTATGTTTGTCCAAGTCATTGATGATGTATGAGAATCGATGATGAGATGACTCTAATGTCTCTCCGGGTTCAATCATGAAGTGTTCATAAGCCAAGTAGATTTTGGATTCCATGTCTTCTTGATTGAGTTCTGTGCCTTCCATGAGTAGATGAATATGCTCCCACATTGCTTTAGCAGTCTTTTGAGCATCAACACTTCGAAGTATCAGATTAGGTAATCCTAAAAGGATGTATTGCATTGCCAGTTCATCGGCTTCAAAGTGAAGAAGTTGATCAGTAGTGAGTTCATTAAGGCTGACAACGTTGGTTACATCACCTCTTGGTGGAGTAGCATTCGGATCTCCGGGTGTAGTGACAGTAGGCATCTGAAACGGACCTTCTAGGATGACCTTCTTCAAGAACTTTCCATGTGGCTTCTTTAGATCACAAAACCTAAAGAACCTTATCACCCATTGATCGTAGTTTCCGAGAGTGAGCACTGGAGGTCTATTAAGTGATCCAGCCTCATGAATGGATTGTTGGCTACTTAAAGCTTCACACATCTTTGCAAACCAAGACGGTTCCTTCATAGTATTCCTGGAAGGATGTTGATTGTGAAAGTTTGTGTAAGGTTGTACTTGTAGACTAGGTGGTGGTTTAATCATTTGTGGTTGAATTGCTCCTTGAGGAAATTGTTGTTGAAGTTGTTGTTGTTGTTGTTGTTATTGTTGTTGTTGTTGTTGTTGTTGTTGTAGTAGTTGTTGATAAAATTGTTGTTGATAGAGTTGTTGTTGTTGACGATACACATGAGGGAAGTAGCTAGAGTATGGTGGTTGAGACATCTTGAAACTTGTGTTGAAAAATGGATCTTTGTAGTCGAATGAAACTTTGTTGATGAAGTATCCTTAGGCGTAGAAAACAGCTTAAGCGTAGAGAAAAGCTTATGCATAAAACCAATCCTTACGCGTAAAGAATGAACTTACGCGTAGTGATAGCTTAAGCGTAAACTTGAGGAAAAACTTAGCTTATGCATAAACAAAGACTTAGAAGTAGAATTCTTATGCGTAAGTTTAGCTTAGGCGTAAGACTGTGCTTATGCGTAAGTTTATGCTTAGGCAGAAAGAGATTCTACGCGTAAGAACTTTGCTTAGGCGTAAAACTAGGGTTTTGCCCAAAAATCCTTTACACTTATCCAGTGTAAAAGATATCCAAATTCGAAGTGTTTTCAGGCTTATCCAAGCAAGAAAACACTAAGTAAACCAAAAACACTTAAGATCAAACCTTTAGAATCTTACGCGTAAGTTTAGGGTTTAGTTATGCGTAAGAATTGCCAAGTTTTGCCAAAACTGAGATTTCTGCCCAAAAGTATTTCTAAACCAGATTTTTGTGATGAAAAGGCTTCAATATCACCAAAATGACACAAAAGTGTGAAACTTGATGATCAAAAACACTTTTTTACCCTTACGCGTAGTGAAGACTACACGAATAAAACCAAGCTTAAAATGAGTGAAATACATGTAAAGTTTGAAACTTTTTGCCAAAAACAGAAACTTTATCACCAAATAACCTTTAAAGTACAAGAATCTTGAGTTTTAAAGTGAAAAAATTAAAGTTTTGAAGCGTTTGAAGATTTGAACACCGAACCTTAAGCGTAATACACTTAAACTTTAAAAACAAAATTGTTCACCCAACTATTTGGTGAATGATACCATTGTTAGGTCACCATGTTTGTAACACAAGCATCAATATAAAAAAGATAGATGAAGGATAGATCGGTTGAACAAGATAACACACACACGAAATAATAAGAGAAAGGTTAAGTGTAGGAAATGTGATAAAATGAACAACCAACCCTCAAATGAGAGTTACAAAGGTATTTATAGGGAAGGGGCTAGGGCAACACTCAAGCTCCCTTCCTTGATTACTAACTTAAAAGCCTTAACTAAGCTAACTATTACATATTAATTACAAACACTTGAAATATGATTTAGGAGTGATTCCAACACTTTCGCCCGCACATTTTCCCCCGAAATACCCTAATCTTTAATCTATGTAATTGGTTTGATTAACGTTCATCATAGCTAGAGGTAGTGTGCTTGTCAATTTGTTCTTGTTTGTTAGTCGTGTTTTCTTGTTTAATAGCACCTTAATGAAAAAATCCATAATATCAAGTAAACCAAATAAAAATCGTGTATTTACTGTCAACCTGAAACACGACAAGGTTTTAACAACTGTGCCGTTTGGATATCTTCAAGGTAATGAAAAGCAATTAACCGATTTTAACTTCGAAGGTATATTTTATGAAGTTTTTAGTGAACTATAACCCGTTAATGAAAGCCCCAGTGTTAAAGTTGTATTATTGCAAAGTAGGTACCCCTTTATTAGAAGGTTTAACCGAACAAAAAAATGATGCGGATCTTCCGGAAATTTTAAGGATTGGTTATGAAAACAAATGGGTTATTGACTTGTTCACAGAGCATTTTAGGTATGATGCATTAGATTTTTGAAGGGAAGCCACTAGGGTAGTTAGTAATGATTCTGATGGGTCTACTGATGCATATTGTTCAAAAGTGATGAAGAGATAATAGATAATGTAGAATTTTTTAATGAAGGAGAGGATAATGTGGTGATTCTGAACAAAACTACAAATGACCCTTTTTTGAATAAGCTTTGTAGTAATGATGGCCGTTATAGTGGTTTCATAAATGAACATATTCCTGTCAATAATGATGAAGTACCGCTTTTGGAAAACCCTGAAGCCAGTAGGTTAGCACCTAGTCACAAAGTTCAGAAGTGAGTTATTTATCCTAAATTTGACTCCACAGTTCCGTGGGACAAACAACTACCTGATTTAGGTATGAGATTTGGGCATTCAGAATAGTTGAAAGTTTGTTTAGCCAATTAAGGGGTGGAAAATTAATAAGGATTTAAAACGTACACTTTTAAGGGGTCATTTAAGCCCTCAATCGCCCACTTTTATATCTGTTACTGCTTAATTTCATTCATTTTCACTTTTTAGGTCTCTTGGAAGCAAAATGTTGGAATGATGCATATTTGGACGAAAAGGAGTGCATATATGAAGAAAATGGCTAAGTCAAGATCAAAGACACTAAATCTGCTGGAATTGAAGCTAACGGCTTCAAAATCCAAGGGCGAAGCCGTCCCTCTCTACTTAATTAAATTTGCGACGACTTAGTAGACTTTTTGCTAATTTACACCTGACGGAGTCAGGCTTTGAAGAGTAAGGGCGTCACAAAGACTTTTATTCTCAGACGGCCTAGATCCAAATTCAGACGACGTCACTACTGAAGACTGACGGGGTCACAACCATAACGTGACGCCGTCCCAACTATTACTTGGCCAAGACGAAACCCTAATGACGGCGATCTGACGGCGTCCCAACTATAAGGTGACGCCGTCGCGAATGTAAAATTATATATAGAAATCGAATTTTTAGAATTTTAGGAGGTAGACTTGTGGAGTAAAAAACCTAAAACGACTTTGGTCCGGTTTGGACAGTATCTTAGGGTTCTCATACCCTATTTTACATCAAGATAAGTGTTTTACTTCATTGATTTCATTATGTCTTCGATTATATGTGTGTATGCTTGCATGTTTAACATGTCCGGCTAAATTTCTTGTGTGTTTGCTTAGATCTATGTAAACTATAGGATTTCACTAACACATCATATCAATAACATATGGGGCGTCCACAATAGTTTAGAGAGAGAAAGTTTTAGAGAGAGAAATGGAAGAGAGTTGGGAACTATGTGAAACAAAGAAAAATGGTATTGAAGCTCCAACCCTCTACCTTGGGAGGTAGAGGGTATTTATAGTGTCTTACAAATAAACGCCACCTACGGGCTGTGGATCAGGCATACAGTGGGTAAAGACCCGTCCGTCCTCCACGGTGTTACTTAACAAACTACTTACTAACATAACATAACTATGACTACGAGCTTTCTATTGAATGCTTATACTTGAGGTGACCGAATCTTTAACGACTGAATTTTCTAATTCCTAACAATCTCCCCCTAAGGGAGGTCACCTCAATTTACAATGATTACAAACAGATATTACATTAGATTGTTCTCGGATTCTTGATTAAGTCCTTTGCTCAGTAGCTCGTAGTCTTTGATTCTTCATTATTGCATGTTTGGGAATTCCAAGTGGAGGTCTTTAACTGATCCACGTGAGAATGATTGTTGAGCCTGCTTTGAGATCATCAGCCATATTAGATCTCTGACTCTTCCTTTGTGATGTTGGTATTATGTGATGTTGTGACTTTTGGACCGACATGCTCACATTCTGGATCATGATTTCTTCTTATCAGAGTAGCGGAAAGTTTTGTTGATTCATGATATTGGTAGCAGCGTAGCAGAAGCATGGAGTGAAAATATCAGAGTCATTGATGCACTAATCATGATTTCTTTGGAAATGAATGTGTTGTGTGAGCATGCGGCTATGGATTGACCGCTTCATTCTGATCAGCTGCAAACGTCGGGCGTACCTGCATACAATAGTTAGCAATAAAGCGCACGAAAGTGTCTTTGATCACTTTCGTTGAATTGAGGGACACGGCCCACGGTTCCCCGTTGATCAGTACAAGTACTGCCTGTGATCAGGTAGAATTCCGAAGAATTTCCTTGACAGGGTTTCGTAGCTGCTCTAGCTGTTCTCAATCCGGAATGTCTCAAAGAGGACAACACGGAGTGAGTGAACCAGCGAATTAGAGATTCACTAATTGATGAAAAGAGATTTGAAAAACAATCGTGTATCGCTCAATTATAAATTGTTTTTGTAATACAACGAAGGTTTTAATGAAAATCAATTATCAATCATAAACACCTTTTATTTTGAGAAATTTGTACACAGTCAATGTGCTAAAGAAAATAGTTTTTAAGAACAACGGCCGGTTTTTCAAAGGTATCCGTCAATCCATAACCTGAACCAGGATTGATTCAACAGATTGAATCGCCCCATTGTTTATGTTCAGTTGTCACATGGTTGATCTATTGGATAGATCTCACATGCCACCCACTAGGAGCTTGTTTGATGTTGGCTCCAGAAGGCTTTCCATCTTCATTGTGAATATGTTAGCATACCACTCAGATGTTCTGGCAATACCACAAGGATAATGCGTAGGACTCATGAGATATAATCTCTCTTTCCACATTGTGTGAAACAGAGAGTCTTCATTGAAAGTGTCCTAAAGAGATTTATTGATGATCTCGTGGCTCTAGACTCAATTTGTGCACATTTGGTTCCTGTGCCGGAGACTAGGGAGAGGGTCTCCTTCTTCAATATCAACAATCTCTAAGAGAAAGTCGATAGATTATGTAGGTTCCCCGTGAGAATGAAACAAGCCCTTTTAAGAGGAACTTGAGTAGCTTGGGAAGTTTAGTGCAGTGCGTCACTGGGTCCATGACGTCTTGTCTTCAATATCGGCGTTACCTTGGTAACCACCAGTAGAATATTTATTGAACTCGGTTACTGTGATGGATATTGGATTTCACTTACATATCATAACATTCACACAATGGGCATAGAGATGATTTTAGAGAGAGAGAAAGTGGGACATTCTAGTAAGAGAAACTTGTAGAATATTTGATTACCAAAGAACATCCAACCCTCTACCTTGCAAGGTAGAGGGTATTTATAGGTTACAAACTAAACGACCTCCTATCGGCCTGTGGATCAGGGATACAGTGGGTAAAGACCCGACCTTCCTCCACGGTGTTGCACTAAACTATTTTACGCTACTTGACTAACTAATTAACTACATAGAAACGTAAATAACGACAAGTCTACGAGCTAACTTATGCTAGATAATAGTTGGGGTGACCGACTCTTCAATACTGGAATTTTCTAATTCCTAACAATCTCCCCCTAAGGGAGGTCACCCCATGTTTTACATTTCAAAACCTAGCATTCTATTCTTGACTTTGTTCTTGAGCTCGTAGACATTAGTTCTTCAACTTCGCAATCTTCGTGCATAAGTAGTGCAACTTCAAAGTCTGCATAGATTTGTACTTTAGAGTGGAGGTCATTAATGATCCATGAGATAATAATTATGAGCCATCATTTGAGATCATCAGCTATCAAAAATCTCTGAGACATCCTTTGTGGTGTTGGTAAAATGTGATGTTGTGACTTTAGGACTGACATGCTCACATTCTGGATCATGATATCTTCTCATCAGAGTAGCGGAAGCTTTAGTTGATTCATGATATTGGCAGCAGCGTAGCAGAAGCATGGAGTGAAAATATCAGAGTCATTGATGCACTAATCATGCTTTCTTTTGAGATGAATGTGTTAAGTGAGCATGCGGCTATGGATTGACCGCTTCATTCTGATCAGCTGCAAACGTCGGGTGTACCTGCATACAACAGTTAGCAATAAATCGTACGAAAGTGTCTTTGATCACTTTCGTTGAATTGAGGTACACGGCCAACGGTTCCCTGTTGATCAGTACATGTACTGCCTGTGATCAGGTATAATTCCGAAGAATTTCCTTGACAGGGTTTCGCAGCTGCTCTAGCTGTTCTCAAACCGGAACATCTCAAAGAAGACAACACGGAGTGAGTGAACCAGCGAATTTAAGTCCACTGATTGATGAAAAGAGATTTGAAAAACAATCGTGTATTGCTCAATAGAAATTGTTTTTGCAATACAACGAAGGTTTTGTTGAAAATCAATTATCAATCATAAAAACACCTTTTGGTTTGAAAAATGAGTACTCGGTCGATGTGCTAAAGAAAAGAGTTTTTAAGCACAAAGACCGGTTTTTCAAAGGTATCCGTCAATCCATAACCTGAACCAGGATTGATTCAAGAAATTGAATCGCCCCATTGTTTCTGTTCAGTTGTCACATGGTTGGTCTATAGAATAGATCTCACATGCCACCTACCAGGAGCTTGTTTGATGTTGGCTCCAGAAGGCTTTCCATCTTCATAGTGAATATGTATTCACATCACTCAGATGTTCTGGCAATACCACAAGGATAATGCGTAGGACTCAAGATATAATCTCTCTTTCCACATTGTGTGAAACAGAGAGTTTTCATTGAAAGTGTCCTAATGAGATTTATTGATGATCTCGTGGCTCTAGACTCAATTTGTGCATATTTGGATCCTGTGCCGAAGACTAGGGAGAGGGTCTCCTTCTTCAATATCAACACTCTCTAAGAGAAAGTCGATAGATAATGTCGGTTCCCCGTGAGAATGAAACAAGTCCTTTTAAGAGGAACTTGAGTGGTTTGGAAAGTTGAAGTGCAGTGCGTCACTGGGTCCATGACGTCTTGTCTTCAATACCGATGTTACCATCAGTAGCATATGAAGTGAACCCGGTTTCTGCCCTAAGGTTGAATAAATGGAGGGCTATTTGTTTTCACCCTTTCCTCATTCAATTCTTTTTAATTCTTCAACCCCTTCAGTGCTTACCGAGACTTCATAGCTAGAACCTTGTTGGGTTTATTCCAGTACTAGCTCAGTCTTAGTCCGCACTCTTCCCATATCTCATTTTTCTCCTTTTATCATCATACCTAAGGACTTCTACACTAACTAGTGGATTGTCCCTGGGTAGATCCCTCCGGTTCTGGCGGATCATGGGAACACATACCTAACCTTATCATCCTTATATCACCGTACATAAAGTAGAGTTGGTCGGTCTATTTGGTATTGTTCATCTGCCATTGGAACCATTTGAAAACCATTTGAAAATCAATTCAGATACTTGTGATATATTATCAAAGCATTTTGTACCTGAATTGTTTTTGATATTTTTAGAACGAGAACTCCCCCTCAACATGTGCATCAAGTATTTGAAAATGTTTTGCACACGGAGGCAAGAGAAAGAATTAACTTCTTTGATTACCATTTTCTAAAAGATATCAACATCACTTCCCACATCAAATCAAGTAGATATAGCATTTCCGGGAAGGATGAGGTTTCCATAAATTTGCTCCCCCTCAATATGTGCCTCGAGGTTTGAAAAGAGTTTTGCACATACTAGAGGGAACTTGTTAAGAAGTGCATACATGATTACCAAAGGATTTAAAGCCATGTAATCAGGGTACCTTAGAAAGATTAAAAGTTGTGTGCCCTGATGACATGAATTTGAGAAGAGAATTCTCCCCCTTAATATATGCTTCGAGATTCGAAAATTGTTTAGCACATATTAGAGAGAAGTATGCAACAAAAATTTGTCATCTTATCTTTTAACATCTTTCATATTTATATCACATTTTCTCCCCCGATCAAAAATCTTAAATCCTTTGAGATTTTGGATCTCAAGTGATTTAAATATGTATGAGGTAAAATATTTGTAGGAGAAAACTGTGTCCGGTTTTATATGATCAGAAATGGACAACACAGATGTTTCCCTTTTTACAAGGGGAAACCACAGTACAAATCCTAGCACTATTACATGTATTACAGTTGTTCATATTTATTACACCACATATTACATATAATTAAAAACACGCCATAAACAGCATCCCGAACCCTTCCACCAACAAAACTTTCAAGGCTGCGGAAGATCCTTCGTGTCTTGAGTCTTCGTCTGATTGCAGCAATGAAGTGTTCACACCTCTTCACGTCATCATCAGTCCAAAATATAGTCTTAACCCAAGATTTCATATCAATTTTGACTTCTTTCATTCTGGTGTCAAGTTCTTCTTCGACCAATTTGAGAGTACCATCATTAAACTTGTAGAGCTCACATAGACGCATAAGCATACGAGATCCATATCTGTCGGTGAAGATGACGGCTCCAGGGGTGTCAAGTACTTTATATTCACGATGAAATTCATGCCCAGTTGCATTCCATTGTGGACTTGTAAGGTTGATCCTGGTTTGGTAGCTTTCAATGCCAAGCTGAAAGTCCTCAACTCGTTTTCGAATGACTAAGCCCCTGATCCAAAGAGTGACAGCTGCAGAGAGGGCCTTTTTCTCATGGACAGGTAAATGCTCAAGGTGTCCTTGAAGATTTAAGAGATAGAGATCTTCGAAATCATTTGGCAGAAGATGTTTGAAGTCGTTCTCTTCAATAGTATACACTTTGAAGTCTGCTCTTTTAAGGACAATCTTCTTCAAGTACTCATATCCATAGATAGGGAAGATCTCTACACTAACAACACTTAAGATTTGCAGCTTTGATCTGACATCATTGCGTCTTTTATCAGCACCATGTCTTTCGATGTAGAACTTCTTCTTTTTGAACCACCAGTGAGAAATACCATAAGAAGCGGCAATATCATATTTTTGTTCTTCAGCAGCCCATAATTGATCAGGAACCATCTGTTCAAGCCCCTGATCAGAGTAGGTTGCAGCTTTCATCTTTGATATTGATAGAGCAGGTCTTCTTTCAGCAAAGCGAGCACACAGATAGTCCAAGTCATGATTGAAGAAGAATTCAGCCTGAATGGTCATCTGACCAGGTTCACCACCAAGAGGAAGAGATTTTTTGACATTGAAGCGACTGATTTGCTCACTGACTTGGTCATTCAGCATCTTATGGCATTCTTCCATCTGATATTGAAGATGATTTGCATCAGAATGGAAGACTTTGACAATTTTGTAAGCTTGTCCTTCAAGATCTCTTGGAGTTATGGATGAGATACTCTTCCGTTCACAAAACCATCTAATAAAACTTCCCATATCACCAGTGTAGTGCAGAAGAGAGTCTTCAGCTGGAACTTCATAATTATTGGTGATAACTGATGCCCAATTGTTGTCAGGAATCATAGAGTCAGACTCTGGGATGGTCCATGTGGGTTCTGGAGAAGGAGGTCTATCTTCCACAATGCAGCTTTGAATTGTGTCTCTTGAAGGTGCTACCCTGGATGTGTTAGTGCGATTCCCAGCCATGTAAGTATCAAACCAATCTTCTGATGGCTTAGGAATATGCTTCGTCGATGCATCATCTTCATCTGGTTCTGAGTCAGCCATGACTTGCGACTCTTCGTGAACCATTTGATCATCAGGAATTGAGGTGGATGTGGACATGAACCTTGAATCAACCGTCATCCAGGCAGCAGATTTCTTCTTAGTACTCTGTTCTTTTGTAGGACCTGATTGATTAGAAGGTTTTGGCGGTGATGATGGTGGTTGTGGCGGAGGTGTGTTGGTTGTCGTAGAAGGATCACCAGCTCCAGAAGTTCCAGCGCCTCCCGTTGGTGGCGGAGGTGGAGGAGGATCTTTGCGGTTTTTCATCAATGTTTCCATCACAATTGTTCTCCTTTTCTTTTTAGCTTCTTTTTCCCCGAAGTCAATCATAAACTGCTCATAATTGTCGAATTTAATGGATTCTTCAAGTGCCTCATAGAGTTTCTTGTGAACCTCATGCTTGTCCTCTTCAGCATCATACATCTTTTCAAACAGAGCAGCTCTCATATCTGTGATAGGAAGGTCCTTGAATCGTCTAAGAAGTGGAGCCTCCATAGCCCATTCCACAGCATCCTTGACTTCTCCTTCAATAGCGGCAGTAACCCCTTCATTGAAGTTGAGGTGCTCCAATCTATAGACACGATCCACCAGAGAATCAACAGATTTAGGAAGTTGCCTTTCTAGAGCTTCTATCCTTTTTATGGCTTTATCCAATAGTTGATCAGAGGTGAGAATCTGTGGAGGGGAAGCTGGTGGAGCCACCTCATCTGCAATTGTAATGACAGGTTCAGGGGTTGGTGACGATGTTGGTGGTGTTTGTACAGTTGATAGAGTAGGTAAGGGAGGTGGAAGTGCAGTTGATAGTGAAGATGCAGACATCAGAGGAATAGTTGACGTATCTTGCTGAATGCTGACAGTATACATGGATTGTGCAGTATCTAAGGATTTGTCATTAATGAATTGATCACCAAAAGAGAAATCTGCATCAAGATTCTTAAGTGAGGATAGAGAGTTAGTAGACAGATTTGGTTCATCCATCTTCAAGGTCTCATCAGATCTTGTCTCAAGGTTCTCCTGCGAGCCTTTTTGCAACAGAGCGTCAACATTCAAGCCAGATTGAGTCTCACTAAGTGTAGGAGTTTCCTTAAACGTTTCAGGCACTTTGTCCACTCCAGATTGTTCTTTTGCATGAGATGATTCTGTTCTTCTCTTCAGCTCATATTGATTTGTGGTGCTTGATGGAGATGATGAGATAGTTAAAAGCATGTGAGCAGCTTGTTCAGTTTCAACACTTGCAACCCCTTTACCCTTGTCATGTGTAATTGGGGTTGTTTGTCGAGGTAGTTAAACGGGTTCTCTTAATACAACTCCACCTACGGGTGCTTTAACATTCTGACTTTCTAGACTTTGCTGGATTCCAAGTTGCAGATCATCGTCATCCTCATCAGTTAACCTGGTAATATTCCTTGGTACCTCAGTGTTCTCACCAATTTCCTTTTCCACTTTCTTCCTTTTTACTTTCTGCTTCTTGGTTATGGTCTCTGAATGTTGTGACCTTTCAAGTCTCTTTTTAGGAAGAGAGGCATAGGATGCTTGTGAGGCTGACTTGGATATGGGAGCATTTGGTTGTAGAGGAGAGGGTGTGACATCAGCAGAGGATCTGGTATCTCTTTTCTTGTATTGCTTGAAGTAGTCCTTCTTCTTGATATCTTCTGTGAGAAGACACTCAGGAATTGGCAATCCAAATAGTTCATTATCCATACCTCTAGGAACATATTTCAGGTTTCCTAAAACATATTCATCTTCTGCATTGTGTAGAGTTGATTCACTCCTAGGATTGAATTTGTGTGTTTGTTGTAAGTACTGGATAACAAGCTTAGAAAATCTGATGCTGGGAATTACAAGCTTGTTCTGTTTCTTTCGACCTTGAGCATTGTTCTGGAAATTGGTTCTATCAGATATGAATGTGTTCATTAATAAAGAGAATTCTTCCCAAATACGATCTGAGACATTCACATCAACCCTATTGACGATTCCCCATAGGATTTGCAAGTTAGGAATTCTCACTTTATCGAACCCTGAAGTTTTCCCAGATAAGCACAAGTTAAGAATGGTTGTAATAGCTCTCCAGGGTTGATACATGTGTCCGGTGATGATGTCGGATGCTCTTGAAATACTGTTCTGATAACCCAACCCAATTTGAAAGGCAATCAGATCGTCAACACCAGGTGGAGATTCAGAACGAAAGTCAGGGTTACATGGGGTGATTCCAAGAGCCTTGCTCCAAATATCAGAATCAATTGTGAACTCCCTATCATCCAGTTTGCAAGAGTATTGTGCTGTGATTTTGTCCCATTGAACGGTGTTCCAGAATTGTTGAATGTAAATGGTAGGAATTGAGCATTGCTTGGTAATTGCTCCGAAGAAGTTTGTGTTTTTGAGGATGTCAATAGAAACTCTGAGTATCGGATTTTGTTGAAGCCTTTGTAGGTCCACATAACAGTTGCTTTTTCCAATAACAGCCCATTGACTTCTGGGAAGGATTTATTCGTCTGAGAGAACTTTGGATGATGCCGAAGGGGTAACGCTCTTTTATGGGATTGAACTTGCCATTGATGTTCTGAGTAATCATACAATCAACAGTAATGAATGGGAACAGGTTAGATGATAAATGATAAGTGAGACAACATTGAGAGCACCCTTATGACATAGACACATAGAAGTGGTAACTCAGAAGGAGTCCCCAAAACACATACAGAGAAAGATAGAGTGGCATAGGTTTCAAATATATGACAACTTTCAACTATATGACAACTTTCATAAGTGAGAAATTTCAATGAAGTATAATCTTACAGATAAATAATCACATGACGAGCTGATAAGGGATAAATAGGCAAAAGAGTGCATTCCAAAGGGATCATGACATGAGCCAAGATACACATGTAGAAGTGATATAACAAATATGCATGAGGCAAAAAGTAACCTTTGGCTGTCGTGAGAGAAACCAAGTACCTTTTGCCTAAACAGAGATGTCATAACAGATTACATAGAGTATGTTGACTCAACAAGCCGAGTTAGGAGATCCTAAGTATTGTGAGAATGAGATCAACTTTAGCAATAAACCTTTGATCATTTTAATAACCCTCGACCCTAAGACTAATTTGCAACATGAAAGTGATCAATGTTGCTAACTTGTAAAGACAAGTCGCCATCACTAGTACCACAGACAAGTCGCTAATAGTTTAGCTCACTAAGTCGCTATGCTAATTCACTAACTTGTAAAGACAAGTCGCCATGAACAGTAACACAACCAAGTCGCTACAAATCTGTTAACTAAGTCGCTAAGGTTACTAATTCGCTAACTTGTGAAGACAAGTCGCCATGAACAGTAACACGACCAAGTCGCTACAAATTTGTTAACTAAGTCGCTAATGTTACCTATTCGCTAACTTGTAAAGACAAGTCGCTGACTACTAACTCGCTAACCAAGTCGCTAGAATAAAATAAACAAATTCGCTACAGAAACAT
Organism: Chrysanthemum seticuspe; assembly: GCA_019973895.1. Lineage (NCBI taxonomy): Eukaryota > Viridiplantae > Streptophyta > Magnoliopsida > Asterales > Asteraceae > Chrysanthemum > Chrysanthemum seticuspe. The sequence goes on along the minus strand of BPTQ01000001.1, from coordinate 186,833,358 downwards.
AGTCGCTAATATGAGCGCTAACTCGCCATGAAGAACACTCAAGCTAAGTCGCTACCAAGAACACTCATAACAAAAAACCCAACAGCTCAATCCGCTAACCATTCAACATCAGATCACGGAGACAAATTATCAAGCAATCAAAGTAATATATTCCAAACAATTTGAACACGTTCAATCATTATTATAACAACAACAACAAGAACATGATATCATTACAAATAGAACCTAGGTGGGAATCAAACAGACACAAGTCACGAGCTCGACGGGATCTAAAAAAAGAACACGTTAGAAGCTAGACCCAAACGCATAGGAGAGAACAAATGGGGTGTGATTCAAAACGTACCACTTTAAATCGCTAGACGGAATAATTTGACGAGAAAAAAACGAGAGAGAAAGAAAACTTATTAGAGAAAATGAGGTAAGTCGCTAGGGGTATAGAGAAAAAATCTTTGGAAATTTGACACATTCAGTCCTTGTGGTTTTAAAAATGAAGTGTGGTAAGTCGCTAGTGTAAAAACTATTTTGGCTATTTGACACATTCGATCCCTGTGGTTTAGAGGCAAGAGTGGTAAATTGCAACACGAGACTTATAGACTAAGACTCTATCATAGATGATGACAGTGATAACCATGAATCATCTAAACATTTAATCAGATAAAAGCATTTAATGCAAGGCACTCAATACATGCACTCAATACAAGGGCACACAAGGATAATCACATGAGCAAGATACGACCACAACCTATAACTGAGAGAAACACCATAACCAGATATTACAAAAGCATAACCAGTTAGTCACACAAGCAGGAAACAACCACAACTTACAAATAAGCAAACATCATAACCAGCACAGAAGCCAATGGCATATAAAACTGCTGCAAAATCTCCCCCTCAATCAATGTCATCAAAGATCATTGATTGATATTAACCAATCCCATTATAAAACCAAGAATATATCATTTGTTCGAACTTCATCTATGATCCCGTGCCATTATTGAATGACATTTCTAGGACCGTAGATGTTATCGATAACAAGGAATGTATTCTTTATTAGATTGAGGAAAATGATAAAATTTTGAATATAAAGAAATGACATAAAAAATGTGTAAAAATTTTAAAAATGGTGTGATCTTAAAGATTTTTTTTTTTTTTTTTTTTTTTTTTTTACACAGATATATAAAAGAGCGAGTCCTGATTCAAGATGAATAGGAGTCAAAGTAAGAAGTACATCAACTCTGGCAAGCTATAGCTCCTGAATGAGCTATGTTCATTTCTGAGGGGAACCAAGTCATGAAGTTCCTGATTGAGTTGAGCATTGTACCTGAAAAAGACTGAGAGCACATTGTACTTGAAGCACATGTAGACTTGTACATAGAAGGGTTAGTGACATGTTTAATCTCACATTTGGATGCATCACAGTGTAACACAGACGTATCATTAATGGGGATCCTATTGGGTTCTACATTCTTGAAGAGTTTACCTGTGGGAATCCACTTGAGACATGATCTAGGAATGTAAGTTCGTTTAAGTCCTGTAAACTTAAAAATTCTGCCAGTGGGAATCCATTTGAAACCACAGTTAGTTGACCTAATTGAGTGCACACCCTTGTTTTGACTAATTGTCCTTATGTGATTCGAGTATTTCTTAGGGGATTGTTCAGTCAAATGATGTTTTGCATGAGATCTAGTAATACTTGTTGCCTTACTGATCTGTGAGAATTGACTATAAGTCCGAGGTTTGAGATTCATCATATATGAACTAGGCAATGAAGTGACTGGTTTTGACAAAACAGACATATTATCAACTTGGGATGTAAGCTTAGATTTCAATGGTTTAGCTCTTTCAGACCTAAAGGCATTAGGTTGTTTAATAACTGTTCGTTTCAAGTGATTCTGAACATTTGATTTTCCCAAAGTTGAAGGTTTTGCAAACTTAGTGTTCATCCTATTTCCAACAGACTTCCTGAGCTCATTTTTTAGGGCAACAATATTGAAGCTCTTATCCTGAATTTGTGCTTTGAGGTCATCAATTTCTTTCCTCAGGAGGTTAGATTGATTGACTAACTTAGAGTTTGTTTCCTCAAGGTTAATTCTTAAATGCTCATTTTCTCTTAGAAGGTTGGACACACATAGAGCTAGTTCAGAATTTCTAGATTCAAGTGCATCACTCATCTCATGACAATCATATTTCTGGGCTTCTGAAAGAAGTAGTTTCAGATTGCCAATGGTCGAATCTTTGTCCTGAATCTGGGATTTTAACTGATTAATTTCAAAAAATTCTATAAATTCTGGAAGTTCCTGATTAGTACACGGTTTTTTCACATAAAACATTTCATCCTTTTGTTGTATTTCAATTTGCAATGAGATACAGTGTTTTTCAAGAATTGAAAATTTGTTTGAAAGCTCATCATATACCCTTTTTTCAATCATGTTACTTGCATTAGATTCAGGCAAAACAAAGACTGATTCCACATTGTTATGTTCAGAGTAAGAGTCATGTACCTTTTTATGAGAACTTGTGTGATCAGATAAGTGTACCTTATTGATTGATACCTTTTCTGACTCTGAGACTTTGATATCAGTGCTGTTCTCTTCATCCTTTTCCATCACAACTGAGATTCTGCAATCAGTGTCTTCTGCTGGTTCAACTGGAATGAAGCATGACACGTCATCATTGCTCCATGGAAACTCTTGGCACTCATTCAATTCATTCAGCTTGTTATTCTCATTAGCAGCTTCCTTGATGTATGTTTCCATATTATTCATAAGTTGAATAAATGAGTTTCTGAACTCATGAATTTCCATTCCCGTGTGTTTCTTGAACGATATTCCAGTCATGATATCATCAAAATCTGAGGAGTATTCTTCCCGGATAAGTGGCTGAAATTGATTGATGATGGTTTGTAGAGCAGCGTGAGAATCATCAGTTGAAAACTTTTCTTTGGTAATTTGAAGCCTCAATCGTTCTAAGTTAAGTAAAACAGTTCTTGTCAATGTGGGAAAATCCTGACGAAGGATGGCACAACTTGTTCGATCCATGGTTGTAGATAAGAGTAATTTGAGAAGCTGACTGAGATGTTGAAACGGCTCACTGGTGCATTCCATATTCTTAGCATCATTTGCAGACATTAAGAGTGACTTATTTGAGTTGTTCTGATTAATCGATACTGAATCATTAAGTGTATGGCATTCAGATAAGCATTCTGTTTCACTATTCTGTGTTGTGTCATAGAGAGCAAGTACTTTGGTGATTAAAGGATCCGTGATGACTGACATTGTGTTATTATGAATTACTCCCCAAGTCTCTAGAGATTTAGAACCAACTCGCTACCAACTAAATAGCAATAATCCCAAGTCGCTAGAAGATAATGCACCAAGTCGCTAACACTTAATTCGCTACACCACGAAGTCGCTAGAGTCCCAAGTAGCTATACAAATGCAAGTCGCTAGGTAGTAACTCGCTAAGCTTCAAGTCGCTAGCAAAATTTTGGCAGCAATTCGCTACTAAAGTCGCTAAAGATACAAGTCGCTAAAGAGCAACTCGCTACACACCAAGTCGCTACCACCAAGTCGCTACCCGTAATGGAGAGTCCACTACTTGTACTGTAAATCGCTAGATCAAGTCGCTAGGTCTAAAACTGTAACTCGCTACAAATTTGTAAAGCAAGTCGCTACGAAGAAAGTATTCCGTGTGTTAAGTCGCTAGCAAGAAAAAACCACATAAACATCACTTTTCAATCCAAAAACAACCCAACCAAGATGATTCAAGCTTACCAAATGAAAACCTACACACTTGTGATGATTCTAAACATAAAAGTACTAACAAAATCCAAACTTTAACACAAGAAATCAACCAAATGATGCAAAAACCACTAAACTTTTTCAAACTCAAAAACCACCTAAAAACCACTAGAAATCCAAAGATGTGCAAGATATGATCTAACCATGGCTCTCTGATACCAATTGATGGATATTGGATTTCACTTACATATCATAACATTCACACAATGGGCATAGAGATGATTTTAGAGAGAGAGAAAGTGGGACATTCTAGTAAGAGAAACTTGTAGAATATTAGATTACCAAAGAACATCCAACCCTATACCTTGCAAAGTAGAGGGTATTTATAGGTTACAAACTAAACGACCTCCTATCGGCCTGTGGATCAGGGATACAGTGGGTAAAGACCCGACCTTCCTCCACGGTGTTGCACTAAACTATTTTACGCTACTTGACTAACTAATTAACTACATAGAAACATAAATAACGACAAGTCTACGAGCTAACTTATGCTAGATAATAGTTGGGGTGACCGACTCTTCAATACTGGAATTTTCTAATTCCTAACATACTGCCCTAAGGTTGAATTATTGGAGGGCTATTTCTTTTCACCCTTTTTCTCATTCATTTCTTTTTCATTCTTCAACCCCTTCAGTGCTTACCGAGACTTCATAACTAGAACCTTGTTGGGTTTATTCCAGTACTAGCTCTGTCTCAGTCCGCACTATTCCCATATCTCATTTTTCTCCTTTTATCATCATACCTAAGGACTTCTAACTAACTAGTGGATTGTCCCTGGGTAGATCCATCCGGTTCTGGCGGATCATGGGTCCATTACCTAACCTTATCATCCTTATATCACCATGCATAAAGTAGGATTGGTCGGTCTTTTGGTATAGTTCTTCCGCCTTGAAACCAATTGAAAACCATTTGAAATTCAATCAAGATACTTGTGATATAAAATCAAAGCATTTTGTATCTCAATTGTTTGATAATTTTAGAAATGCTCCCCCTCAACATATGCATATAATTCAGAAATTGTTTTAGCATATGGAGGCAAGAGATCTTTGAAATCGTTAGATTAAGAATGACAGGTCCAATCTTTTGATTAACATTTTCTAAAATGATCATCATCACTTCCCAATCAATTTACTTTAGATACAACATTTTGAGGAAGGGTGAGGTTTTCAAAAGTTTGCTCCCCCTCAATATGTGCCTCGAAGTTTGAAAGAGTTTTGCACATATTGGAAGGAACCTGCACATAGAGATAATTCAATCACATTTCAATAATTTAAGGTTTAAAGTGGATTCTCCCCCTCAACATGTGCATGGAAGTTCTTGAAATCGTTTGTCACATGCGGGGAGGAGAGCTTATACATCCTTATTAAAACCATTTATCGAATTATCAGTTTAAATCCAATTTAAATCACAAATTCTCCCCCGATCTCAATTATCAAGTCAATTGAGAGTTGTGATCTCAGTAGATTTAAATTGAATTTGAAAGCTTTTAAGGAGAATTATTGTGACTTGATCTTGAGAAACTTAGACTCCAAAGATTAAACATGCTTGAATATCTTTTGAAAACTTAATAATAACCACGGTCTGGTACCATTGTTTGAAAAATACACTTTTTAATTTAGTTGAAAAATCATTCTCCCCCTCAATCAATGACATAAGTTGTTGATTGAGAGATAGATATTTATGACAACTGTTAAGTTCAGATGATTCTCAAAAATAGAGTCCGAGTAATTTTTTCAAAGCAATTAGTTTTCATTAGATAGTAAGAAATTGTATTTATAGAATCAGAGCATGAGATTTGAAAAACCAGATATAGCATGTTTCTGTTCTTTCTTTGAAAACGGGGTACTGCCTGAAATAAAAATAAACCACCATTTTTCTCCGCCTTTTTTTTTTTTTTTTTTTTAACTATGTACATTCGAAGAACATCTAAAGACCCGTGACATTCTTTGAATATCAACACAAAGACCGTAGATGACATCGAATAATAAAAAAAACATGACAAAATAAGAATATTTTTTAAGAAATTTTCAAGGTTTTTCAAATTTTTAGGGATTTTTGAAGTTTTATATTTTTTCTATTTGCTTTTTGGAGGTTTTGTAATTTTGTATTTTGCTTTTTGAATAAATATATACAAGAGATAGATGAATAAAGACCTTTACTCCTCGTCTTCCTCTTGAAGACGCTTGAGTGTTTCCGGTTGTAAACTCTTTAGTCCAAGACGTGGAAGGATAAACTCAAAACGTTCTCTAGGAAGAGCTTTGGTGAAGATGTCTGCTAATTGGTATTCAGTCCTCACAAAGTAGAGTTCCACCACACCTTTTTCCACATGTTCCCTGATGAAATGATGTCGAATGTCGATATGCTTTGCTCTTGAGTGTTGAACGTTGTTGCATGAGAGAGCAATAGCACTTTTATTATCACAGTATAGAGGGATATTGATGAATTCAAAGCCATAGTCAGATAATTGGGATCTCATCCATAGGATTTGAGCAAAACAAGATGACATGGCTATGTATTCAGCCTCTGTAGAGGAAATAGAAGTACTCATTTGCTTCTTTGAAGACCAGCTCACAAGCTTATCACCCAAAAATTGAGCACCTCCAGACGTACTTCGACGTGTATCTTGACAACCTGCATGATCAGCATCTGCATAGGCAGTTAGTGACATACCGGTGTCCTTCGGGTACCATAGTCCCATATTGATGGTTCTTTGGAGATACCGAAAGACCCGTTTAACCGCTTCAAGGTGCTTTTTAGTAGGCTTAGAGTAATATCTAGCACACATGCACACAGCGAATAGGATGTCTGGTCTACTAGCTGTGAGGTACATCAGGGATCCAATCATACTATGATATTTCGTTTGATCTACCATGATCCCTGAGTGGTCCTCATCCAGCTTGGTTCGTTCAATCATGGGAGTGTCGACAGGGTCACTAGAATCAAATCCAAATTTCTTTAAAATCTCATTTGCATATTTAGATTGATTTATGAAAATGCCTCCGGGACTTTGTGAAATTTGTAATCCCAAGAAAAATGACATTTGTCCCATCATTGACATTTGAAATTTGGAACCCATTTCATTAGAAAAACGATCACATTCATTGGGGTCAGTCGAGGCAAATATGATATCATCAACATATATTTGAACGTGAATTAAATGTTTGCCTGACTTTCTGGTGAACAACGTTGGATCAACTGCTCCTTTGCTGAATCCGGTAGATAGAAGAAACTTTGATAGCGTATCATACCATGCCCTCGGAGGTTGCTTTAAACCATAAAGAGCCTTCTTCAATCGATAAACATGAGTAGGATGCTCTGGATTCACAAAGCCTTCAGGTTGGCTGACGTAGACGACCTCTTTAAGATCTCCGTTAAGAAATGCGGTTTTCACGTCCCTCTGATAAACAACCATGTTCTTCCTAGCAGCATTAGCCAAGAAGATTCTGATCACCTCGATACGAGCAACTGGAGCAAAATATTCCTCAAAGTCAATACCTTCTTCTTGACGATAACCTTTAGCCACTAACCTAGCCTTATTTTTCAAAACATCACCATGCTCATCAAGCTTCACTTTGAAGATCCACTTAAGAGCAATGATCATAGCACAATCTGGAGCTGGTACTAATTCCCATACATCTAATCGATCAAACTCATTAATTTCATCTTGCATAGCATTGAACCAGCTGTCTTCATTCATAGCAGTTTTAACATCTTTAGGTTCGATCTTTGAGAGTACGGAGTTAAAGAAACACCATAAGGCATCAGTAGCAAGCTGTTTACGGGTGGATACCGGACGAGAAGGGTTTCCAATGATGTTATCCAATGGGTGATCATGTGTCCATTTTCTAAGATGTTCATGTGGTTGTGGTTGTGGAACCGAAGTAGCAGAGTCGATGTCTCCTGATGAATATGGTTCAGATGATGATTCAGGAGCAAATATATTTTCAAATGGAGCATCTTCGGGAGTAGCAAAGGGATTAACTTCATCATTGATGCCCGAAACAGTTCCATGATGTACATTTGAAGATTGATGATTTATTGATGAGACAGAGTGATCAGCAGCAGGCGCTTCTTGACTTAGTGATATTGAGACTGAAGGATTGACTTCATACATAGGGATATGAGCAGCCTCTGTTGTGGGAATTGACAGTTCATTAGCACTTGGCTCATAGTGTTCATCAAACATCGGATCAAACAATTTCTTCAAATCATCTTCAGTTGGAGGTACATATGGAGTTGCTGGAGAGGGATTTGGTACAAGAGATGAACCAATGGGACTGTTTTGAAGTGCTGGTCCTGAACTGGATTGCCCATGAGCCATATGACCGGTCAGCTCATCGAACGTAAAGTGAATTGTTTCCATGATATTTCGGGTTCTTTTGTTGTAGATTTTGTAACCCTTCTTGTTTGGTGCATAACCAACAAAAACTCCAATATTTGCCTTTGCTCTTAATTTTCCTAAGTCTTGACCATCATTCGTTGGATAACACAAGGCACCAAACACACGAAGGTAGGAGAGATCAGGTTTTCATTTATGAATAAGTTCATATGGAGTTTTTGCATGAGAGGTGTGAATAAGGGAATGATTTTGGGTGTAGCAAGCAGTGGCAATGGCTTCAACCCATAGAAACATTGGAACCTTTGAATAAATAAGCATTGTTCTTGCGGCTTCTACAAGAGTTCGATTTCGTCTTTCAACTACACCGTTCTGTTGAGGAGTTCGTTGAACACTTCTTTGATGACTGATTCAAACACTTTCATAAAACTGAATTAAGTCTTTGTTAACAAACTCTGTGCCATTGTCTGTTTGAACAATTCTGACTCTATTGTTGAGTCGAACCTGAAGCTGTTTGATTAGTTTGATGATGACATCTGGAGTTTCATCCTTTGTCCTCAAAAACTTTACCCAAGTAAATCGAGAGTAGTCATCAACAATTACTAGAATGTATTTCTTCCCATTTATCGTTTGCACTCTCATTGGTCTGCACAGATCCATATAAAGGGTATGAAGAACTTCCATTACAGAGTTTGTGGGTTTTGGTTTGTGGGCATATTTCCTGCTTTTTCCCAATTGGCAAGCTGAACAAAGATGATCTTTTTCATATTTTAATCTGGGTAAACCTCTGACAAGATCCTTTCTGGAAAGGTTGTTTATGGTACCAAAGTTCAAGTGATTGAGACGATGATGCCATAAACAAGACTTTGTTTTAGAAGCCTTTGACAGCAAGCAGATTGGAGAGGACTTCATCATGTCGTCGATAGAGATGGTGTATAGGTTTGAACCTCGAGTACCTCTTAATAATTACACACCATCAAGTTCTCTAACGAAACAAGAATGTTTTCTAAAAGCCACTTCTAGATCGGAGTCACAGATTTGACCAACAGAGAACAGATTGTGACCAAGACCTTCCACATAATATACCCTGGAAATCACACTTTTACCAACTACATAATCTCCATAACCCATAATAGCTCCAAAATGGTCGTTCTCGAATCTAACTGTCCCGTTGAATTTACTCACGAAGTTCATGAGCCGCGATCGGTCTCCAGTCATATGCTCGGAACAGCCTGAGTCTAGGTACCACAGAACCTTTTGAACGATCTGCAGTTGAACACAGACAAGAATGGATAACTGGATAATTGGGATCCCCATGCAAGAATGGGTTCCATTTGGTTAGTAACAGTGATTGGAACACCCACATCAGAAATAGAAACATCCATATCAGAAATAGAAGCAATGGAATCATTATGAATAGATGCAGTACTAGTGTCCGTATTTGCCCTATTCAAAGTATGTTCACTTCTTAAGGGAATATTTCTACCAGTAGGCATCCATTTTCTAGTGGGCATTGTCTGATTAACCTTATGGCCAATAGGTATCCACTGATAACCTATCTTGCTAAATGTTCTTCCTGTGGGCTTCCACTGTTTTCCAACTTTCTTTCGCCTTTGCCTTTTTGCCTTCTTAGCATGATATTTTGCATTAACAATATTAACTGGGGATTTGACAGCATTAGACAAAGCATTCACACCACATTCATGAATAGTAATAGAATTCAAGCAGACATCATTACAAGGTTTGCAAATAGTATCAGAATTCGAATTAATTACAGCCCGCCTATGGCTAATACTAGAATCAACACGATTCATTTTATTCTACTCAAACTTAAAGTTCCTAGGTTGGTCTTCTACTCTCTTCCAATGCACATTCTTAGCTTGCGAGATCCTATCATTCTTTGTATTGTCTTGAGACGTTGACCTGCTCGCTTTAATGTCACTGATTACTCCTGTAGATGGAATGGGAACATTAGTTGGTTTTGCTACTTTTTGCATTTCCTGTTTAGATGTGCTGGAAGTAGAACTACTTGGAGGCACACTGAAGTTCACTTTCTTAACACTAGAGGTGTTGGGATCTGAACTTCTTGAAGGCACACTAAAGTTCATATTCATGACATTGGGCATAGAATGAATTTCATACTTGGCACTAGGCATAGAACAAGGAATCAAAGGATCGACTTGCTCACCTAAGGATTTAGGGCATATTGTAATTAAGCATTCTAGAAGTTCTTGAGATCGTTTGGCATATAAGCATGCATGACCAATTGCATTATCAAGTGGTTTCTCTAACTTATCCTCTTCTACAATCTCACGGAGACATTCTAGACTATCCTTAAGGTAAGAGAAATATGTTTGCATGGCAAGTTTGTTATTCCTAAGGTGAGGAGGAACATATTTCACGGACAAAGCATATTTATTACAACCATGCACCTTTGATGCACCATTCTCCCCATTGGTCGTTGGCATTTTCCCTTTTACCTGACTCTTCAGATTCTCAATTTCCTTTTGCAACGAAGTTATTTGTTCATTATTTTTATTACGAGTGACTTTTATTGACTCAAATAACTCATTGAAATGACGTTTAACCTTTTCATTTTCTTCTAGAAAACTCTCATTTTCCTTTTGTAAAGCATTGACCAAGTTTTGAAGATGAAAATTTTGAGAATTCCGAGAATCTAAAGGAGGAGGCATTTGGGAGCCAGTCACATTGTTCATTTCACCCTTTAATTGAGAAATTTGGGATTTCAACTTTCTGATCGTGTTACAAAGAGCTCGAATCTGTTCATCACGTTTGTTAATTTCAAAAACTGCATCAAATTCAGGAACATCAAAAGATGTCTTGATATTTGAGGCTTTAACATTTTCTTTCAGATGTTGATATTTTCATTGCAAAGCCAGATGCTCAACTTCTAATTTAGAAAACTGTTTTACCAGGTTATCATGATCATCCTGTTCAACTTTATCATGCAGTTTAGAGTTAGTTTTTTCAAGCTCAATGACACGATCATGGGAGACTTTCAGAGCAACAGATAATTCATGAAATCGAGAAGCATTAATGGAACAATTCGTAGCAGTGTAAAACACATCTTGAGTAATGCATTCAGAAATAAGAGTCTCATTCAATGTATGTAAGTTCTTCCTCTCAATCTCATTATATTTTAGTGCTCGCTCATAATCACTAACCTCAACTATCATTGCATCAAATTCCTTTTCCATTCCTTTTAATATCTGAATCTATCCCCTTTTTAAGACTCTTAAATTGATCTTTTAGTTGTTTAAAGAAAGGCATGACCTCAGTTAGATAGCATTCTTTTGTTTGCTCAAAACCCCTTTCCCCTTCAGTAATCCCAGTGGGTGTGATCCTTTTCTTACAAGTTTTCTCAAAATCGACAAATAGTTGAAAAATAACATATTGACTGATTAAGGTCTTGCTCTTAGTGGCAATAGTTCTAGGAACTAAATGCATTGGTGTATTTGGAGGATACACAGTCGCTGCAGGCATTTTCCTAAGGGGAGGGTTTGTTTCAACAAGATTTTCAGCTTTTTGCTTATCAAAGTCCCTCTTCCAGAACACTTGTTCAGGTGTTAACAACGTTTGAGGCTTAAATTTTTTAAAGGAGATCCAGTTTTCCTTCTTGTAATCATGGGGTTTGATCATTATGTTATTCTTTTTACTTTCAAGATCATCTAGCTTCTTATTCATTATCTCCCTAGATGCATCATCTAATTTTCTATCTTCCTCAGTGCACTCAACGCAACTAGGTTTCTGTCTAGGCTTAAGGATTTCATTACCATCATAGATTACCTTATGAGCACTTCTAGCCTTTTTAATGACCTCTGGATTTGGTTCCTCAACAAGGGGAGTACTATGCTTATCACTTAAAACTCTGTGCTTAGTGATTAAGTGAGCAGTTTGAATGGTATTTCCTTGTACGTACAACTTATTTTCAAGATTGTTTTTCAAGGTTTTTAGATTAGAAAAATCATTCAAAAGTTTTGATTCCTTAGCACAGAATTCTTGCTTAAGCATTTTAACATTTTCTTGAAGTTCTTGTTTTTGCTTAGCAGTTTTAGAAAGCTTTTCTTGTAAGGAGTTTAACTCTTGTTTTAATACTTCTTCTCTAAACTTACTTTGTCTAATAGTTGTACGCATTTGGTCATCCATCTCCTGCTCAAGAGAGGTTAACTCAAACTTAGCTCGCTGTTCATAAATAGCAACATGTTCTTTATACGCATTAAGTTCAGAGATAACAGACTCATCAGGAGTACATGCAGTGTATTCTTCAAAAGCATAGTCATCATTCACTGCATAAGATACATCACTTGGTACAATCTCAATTTCACTTTGTTTCACATATTGATCATATGGGACAACATCGATATTGCCCATATTTTCAATATCTGACTCAATAATTACAGTTGATTGTACTTCATCATGTATCTTTTGCTCATCAACTTCATCGTATAGTTTAAGTACCTCAGAAATGATTTTGTCTTTGGATGAACCAGTTTGTTGTGGTGAAGAAATTTTTGGAGAAACCATAGGTGAGATGCTAGCCATGAAGATTGTTTGAGCAGTAGGTTCATCATCTACATCAGAGTCAAATGCATCACAATCAGCTACTTGAAAGGCATTCTGATGATTATGACCAATCTCCTGAATTGGCTGTTCATCAACATCAGCATCATATGTCTTGGCATTCCCTTCAGCAAGAAACAGTAACTCCTCTTCATCTAAAGCAGCTCCATTGTCCTGAGCTTGCACTAGCAACATCTTATCCCTGAAGTACTCGGCATTCTGAGGGCGTTTTGGTGATGTGCAGTTCCTTGCAATATGTCCTTCACCACCACAGTTGTAACACTTGATCGTCTTTACTTGTCCTTGATTTACATTCCTTCCCATATTCTGATTTGCAGCAAAACCTCTATCAACTCCACCTCTTCCTTGTTCATACTGTCTTTCTTGAACATGTTGTACCATAACCTTTCCGTCTCTGACAGTGGCTTGATTGTGTGGATTAGATGCAGTTCTGAGGTTGTTGTTGGTGTGTGGTAGAGAGTTCATATTTTGACTGATCATGAGAGCCAGTTGATTAATGAAGTTTCCCACGTGTGCATCAGCATCAGCTTGTTTGAACATTGGATCGGGAATGAGTTTGTGATTACCATTACCCATGGGTATGACTTGTGAGGCTTTGGTTGTGATTCCAATGTTTGAGTAGAAGGCAGTTGAATCATTCGATGAGCTTGTCTCTCCCTGGTTGGTTTTGAACTGATTAAGAATCCTTTTTTCAAACATAGCATGTCTCTCATTCTGAAGAAGGAATGCATAGAGTTGCTCATAGTTTGTATTCTTCAATCCTTTGGTTAGCTTCACAGAAGTGACAAACTTGTGCATTCGGGATTCATGTTGTTTACAAATTTAGAGTTCAACTGAATGTTCGGCATGGTCATTCTGATGTTCCTCATGTCATTGACAAGCTTGTGGAATCTCACGTGATACTCATAGACACTCTCATCTGGTTTCATCTTGAAGTGCTCAAACTAATCATAGAGTTGTGATTCTCTGTCTTCTATAGTTAATTCAGAACCAGACAGAAGCATCTTGACATTATCCCACACTGCCTTGGCTTCGGTGTTGTGATTGATTAGCTTGTAGATATCTTTTGGAAGACCTTGAAGTACGATGTTAGAAGCCCTGATATCAGCATCGAATCTCTTTTTCTCCTTATCATCGAGCTCATCATATGTCTTTGGTCTGTCTATTCCATAGATCATTGTTCCATCTGCAGCTATATCAATTAAGTCTCTAGTAGTCTCAATCTGATAAGGTCCTTCGTCAATTGACTTGAGAATGTTGACTCCGTTTTGTTTTCCCAAATAGTACAATCGGATCCGTTGTGCCCAAGAGTCATAATCAGTTCTGTCAAGCATAGGTGGACGTCTTGAACGTCCTCAGCTACTGAAGAAATAGTAGGAGCGATGTTTGCCATGATTACAAGTTCTGCGGGATTTTACTATTCTTTGATTAAACCGGGAAATTGATTCTTTCACGAGATTTTACTGAACCAAAAGAACAACCGTAAGAATGTAACACGAAGAAGTAACAAGCCTGAAATAGACAAGTAGCAAAACACACAACTCGCTTAGTTATCAACTCGCTAAACAACCAACTCGCTCAAGGAGACAACTCGCTTAAGGAATCAACTCGCTAAATAGCCAAGTCGCATTAGCATCAACTCGCAACACTGTCAACACGCTTAATGGAATAAGTCGCTAAATAGCCAACTCGCTTTAGTATCAACTCGCAAGACACACAACTCGCTTAATGAAACAAGTCGCTTTATAACTCAAGTCGCTTAAGGAAACAACTCGCTTAGAACCCAAGTCGCATGAAAATCAACTCGCTAAATAGCCAAGTCGCATATACTAACTCGCATACAGAAACAAAGCAACTCGCTTTGAAGAAAAACAAGTCCGAGACTCAACTCGCTTCGTCCTATGTTCACAAATAACCACTTTATCAATCAAGAACAACCAAACCACAATGATTTAAGCCTTCCAATTCAAAACATAAACACATACGATGATTCTAAACACAAAAGTACAAGCAAAATTCAAACTTTAACACTAGAATTTGTCCAAATGAATCAAACTCTCCTAAACCCTTAATACCTCAAAAACCTTATGAAATCCACCAAAACAAAGAGCATGAAAGATGAGTGATCAAACCTTGGCTCTTGATACCAATTGTAAACTATAGGATTTCACTAACACATCATATCAATAACATATGGGGCGTCCACAATAGTTTAGAGAGAGAAAGTTTTAGAGAGAGAAATAGAAGAGAGTTGGGAACTATGTGAAACAAAGAAAAATGGTATTGAAGCTCCAACCCTCTACCTTGGGAGGTAGAGGGTATTTATAGTGTCTTACAAATAAACCCCACCTACGGGTTGTGGATCAGGCATACAGTGGGTAAAGACCCGTCCGTCCTCCACGGTGTTACTTAACAAACTACTTACTAACATAACATAACTACGACTACGAGCTTTCTATTGAATGCTTATACTTGAGGTGACCGACTCTTTAACGACTGAATTTTCTAATTCCTAACAATCTATGAAACCTAGCTATTAATTATTGATTGGTTGTCTGTTATCTTAATTATAATTGGCCTAGGAGTGCATTAGGCCATCGTTGTGTTTGAATGCTTGAGTAATCTTTGTGAACCTTAGCTTATAAATCACATAGCGGAATTGTAGGTTAAACATCCGAAGATAACCTTAGAGTTAGTTTATGAAACCTAGAGATTTCGTAGGCAATAACCTTAAGGTAGTCTCAAAGAGTTAGGGATAAAAGCATACCCTACGACCTTAGAAAACACAACGCGTTAAGAATAAGGACGTGACAATTCAACCACCAATAAAAGATAACTAGGGAGTAATTGAATCTAGGTAGACACATTTTTAATCATCATACGAGCACACATCAAAAAGACATATACTACCCATTAGTTTAGATAATTAGATTGTAGATTAATCGATAGAAGTACCAAACCCCCAAATCCAAACCCCGAGATTTTACCCTTAGCTTTATAAAAAAATTATAAAAAGATAAAAAATAATCTTCCTCAACCTCAACCTTAGCGTAGTACACTTCTCACTAGCATTCCTATTCCTATAGAGAACGATATCAATACCCGAGGCTTACCCAATACTACACTACAATGATTAGGTTCACTGCCTAGGGTGTTGAAAAACTTCCTCGACGAAAAGGAAGTTCCTTTGACCCCGAACGCGTTATACGCGCAACAAGTTTTTGGCGCCGCTGTCGGGGAATAGAATTGCTAGTTAGATTTTTATCTCGTTTAGGTTCCCTTGCTTGATTCCTATCAAGTAAGATTTTTTTTCATTTTTTAGCTTCCTCGTAGTCTATCCCTCTTCTTCTTGACTTTGTTAGTAACCCCATCACTTTTCATCATGGAAGGTGATAATCCACCCAACAACAACCCACCACCAAATAAAACACTTCCACTCAAACCACAACCCATTGACCAACACCCCTCTAACAATCGTCGCAACCGATATGTTAGTAGAAACAACGATCTTCAAGATTTGTATAGGGTATTTGCGAGTAAAATTAGGGACGCTGTTGTAAAAGCGGTTAGCGCCTCAGTTGTTGGCTCTATGATTAGCAGTAGTTCGGGTAATGATTTAGTGAATGAAAATGTGAATGAGGAAAACAGTGCTTACTTCAATCTTTACCCCACTAAGGAAGAAGTTGCTTACCACCAATACATAATTGATAATCCTCGATCACCCATCATTAGGATATGCCCAAAGATTAGGAGAGGAAATTCTTGGAACATCAAAATCCCTTGTATGATTGGATATAGGAATGTCGAGCATGCCTACATAGATACGGAATCTCTCATTAATGTGATGTCATCAGCAGTTTACAATGACATAATGAATGAGCGGCTTAAAATTAGGAGAGACCCTAAGTATCTTGGTGGGGTTTGCAATTTTGTGGGAAGAGTCAAGGATGTACACGTCTTTATAGGAAAATTCACCTACTTAGTTGATTTTATGGTCCTAGAAGACATAGGGTGTGTCATTGACTATAGCTTGTCCCAAGTTGTGTTAGGAAAACCGTTTGTTGAAAAGTCTAAAATGAGCTATAACAAATCCGAAAGAACGGGTAGGTTTGTGGAAGGGGAAGATGAGATCACTTATAGCATGCCTTAGAAGATGAATGGATATGGCCCTTTATCCCTTTATGAGCATGATAACATTAGAGCTTTTGAGGAAAAGAGCGAAGACGATGTTGAAAAAGGTTTGAATTTCATGTAGGAGAAAAGGAGACTTTACTATAAGGATTGCTTGACCCTAGGACCTAGGTATAAAGTAGACGAGAATTTTGTCAATATGATAGAGTTTTCATTGAGGATGAAAAACGAGACAACGTAGGAACACGACTTCGAGTCTAGCTACAAGACTCATAAATAAATAAAAAGCGCTTCATGGGAGGCAACCCATGCTTAATTGTTTGCTCGTTTGTGTAACATATATCTTTTCATTATTGTTTGATCTCATGTTTGAATTTGTGAAAATGCTTTATTTTGTCTTTAACCTCGTCTTAATTACATATAAAGGTATTTTACAAAAAGGATAAGTGTAGGGAGGATTACACACATTTTCAAAAGAACGTGAACATGAGAACTACGATTATTGAAAAAGATATATATGTGTGTTTTTTAGAGTCAAATGCTTGTATCGAGTCATAATGGATGTTTTGCAGGAATGTTTTCCAGATTTTAAAGGTGTAATTTTTCCAGATTTTTTTCAGAAAAACGCAGCAGACCAGTTTCTGTCAGGATAACCTGACGGCGTCAGGATCATAACCTAACAACGTCAGGAGGAGCAGAAACAACTTATGAAACTTTCTGTCGTTTTCTGTGCTAATTATAAATTTTTGGAAATTCTCAGGTCTTAATTTTCCAGAAAATCTGCAAACATCCATTCCACATGCATTATATCCTAGTGTAGTAGAGTCATATATAGTTTTACCATCGATTTTACGTGAAGGTTTCGTCTATTTTCGTAAAGTGTGCAGGTTTTATTTATCAAGAAGAAGAAACATAATATTGGATGGAGCTTATCACGCATACATTCTTCTTGGAAAGAATTTAACCACTACTTCACACGGATCCTACCGAGCTAATCAGGGGAGTACTAGTTTCTTTTTCTTTTAATTACCTTCAGTTATCATAACTTTGATACTTTCGGGGAACATTGGGGACAATGTTCAGTTTAAGTGTAAGGAGGGAGAATAAAACGAGAACTTTGAAACTATGCTTATCCTTGATCATTTGTCTTGTCTTATTTCATTTGTGTAAGAAGCTATGAGAAATATTTTTTAGGGCAATTTTAGCGCCAATTTTAAATTTTTTCATGACATGTACGAGTGGGACTTTAGTCTTAATAAAGCATCTCATGGATAGGAGTTATATGACTAGCACAAAAACCCTTTACCACTTAAATTCCACCCCAAAAATGTGAGGTTCGCCGCTAGATCTATAGGAATTAAATCATTCACCTTTAATGCTTCGAGAGTGCACCGGTAGTATAATAGATTCTAGAACTTGTTTTGTGATGCATTCCGAGATCGCTAGTGAGACTACACTTGTGTAGTTAGGAATAACTAAATGATAAGAGGCATTAGGATAACCCTTGTTTGATACCCGTATTATAATTACTTCTTCCACATCGGTCGAGTAATTCCCCCACACCCTTGCGATGTACACATCTTTAGTGCACGATACCCCTAGTTAACCCCTCAGAGCCTATCCTTTTCGCGGTTCTCGTGATGTTTCGGTTTTCTGGAATGTCAATGAAGAGCATTGTTTACAATCCACCCCCAAATGTACACCCAAATCGCCTTAGCCTACCTTTTATGCACTCACATTTAGTGCATTATTGTTATCATACTAAACCCTTAGTTCAATTATCTAGCTACTTGCATGGTTGCTAAGTCGAGTCATATCTTTTGTACACAGTTTTGGGACGATTGGGACGATTGGGTAAAGTAAAATTTTATGGAGTGACGGGAAAGAACGTTAAATTCAAATTCCCTTTATTTACGTAATAAGGTACTCCAAGTGTTTTGATCTTTTCAATTCGGGTCAAATTAGTGTTAGATTAATAAAAACTCAAGTGTAGGGATGCTCTTATAAATCTCTTATATTTTGATATTATCGTAGAGGATGGTAGAGTAAAAGTGTATGCCAAAAAAAAATGAAAAAAACATACGGGATACAATCCTACATCTATCTTTATATTTATGTTTGTTTCAAAGTTATTAAGAGTTTAGTGAGTCGAGTCTTGGCTTAGAAACGTCATTCTTTTCATGCTTGTAACATAAGATTTTTGACTTGCCACCACTAAATCGCCTATCCAACCAAACCCTTTATTTCCTTACCGTAAGCCTAACGTTACAACCCTTTTAAAGACCTCTTAGATAGTTGTTCCTAGGTGCTTACGCCAAAGAGGTGGAGGTTTGATCTAGTCTCAAGCCTATGGTAATCTATGTACTATGACCGGTTAACGAGTGTTTATCTTCCATTAAGATTTACTATATTTCATATACACCCGAGAGATGAGAGAATCCAAACACCCCTTGTGAGGTGCTAGTATATAATTTTCGTGCTTGTTATGACTATTGCGGTGCTTTTACTTGTTATGAATTATGTTAGACCAATACTTCATGCCCCCTTACTTTAGGGATATTTGCTTAAGGACAAGCAAATACCAAGTGTAGGGATATTTGATAAATATTTAAAACGTACACTTTTAAGGGGTCATTTAAGCCCTTAATCGCCCACTTTTATATCCGTTACTGCTTAATTTCGTTCATTTTTACTTTTTAGGTCTTTTGGAAGCAAAATGCTGGAATGATGCATATTTGGACGAAAAGGAGTGAATATATGAAGAAAATGGCTAAGTCAAGATCAAAGACACTCAAGCTGATGGAATTGAAGTTGACGGCGTCACAATCCAAGGGCGACGCCGTCCCTCTCTACGTAATTAAATTTGCGATGACTGAGTATACTTTTTCCTAATTTACACCTGACGGCGTCAGGCTTTGAAGAGTAAGGGCGTCACGAAGACTTTTCTTCCCAGACGACATAGATCAAGATTCAGACGACGTCACTACTGAAGACTGACGGTGTCACAACCACAACGTGACGCCGTCCCAACTATTACTTGGCCAAGACGAAACCCTAATGATGGTAATCTGACGGCGTCCCAACTATAAGGTGAAGCCGTCGCGAATGAAAAATTATATATAGAAATCGAATTTTCAGAATTTTAGGAGGTAGACTTGTGGAGTAAAAAACCTAAAATGACTTTGGTCCGATTTGGACAGTATCTTAGGGTTCTCATACCCTATTTTACATCAAGATAAGTGTTTTACTTCATTGATTTCATTATGTCTTCGATTATATGTGTGTATGCTTGCATGTTTAACATGTCCGGCTAAATTTCTTGTGTGTTTGCTTAGATCTATGAAACCTAGTTATTAATTATTGATTGGTTGTCTCTTATCTTAATTGTAATTGGCCTAGGAGTGCATTAGGCCATCGTTGTGTTTGAATGCTTGAGTAATTTTTGTGAACCTTAGCTTATAAATCACATAGCGGAATTGTAGGTTAAACATCCAAACATAACCTTAGAGTTAGTTTATGAGACCTAGAGATTTCGTAGGCAATAACCTTAAGGTAGTCTCAAAGAGTTAGGGATAAAAGCATACCCTACGACCTTAGAAAACACAACACGTTAAGAATAAGGACGTAACAATTCAACCACCAATAAAAGATAACTAGGGAGTAATAGTATCTAGGTAGACACATTTTTAATCATCATACAAGCACACATCAAAAAGACATAGACTACCCATTAGTTTAGATAATTAGATAGTAGAGTAATCGGTAGAAGTACAAACCCCCAAATCCAAACCCCAAGATTTTACCCTTAGCTTTATAAAAAAATTATAAAAAGATAAATAATAATCTTCCTCAACCTCAACCTTAGCATAGTAAACTTCTCACTAGCATTCCTATTCCCCTAGAGTATGATATCAATACCCGAGGGTTAACCAATACTGCACTACAACGATTAGGTTCACTGCCTAGGGTGTTGAAAAACTTGCTCGATGAAAAGGAAGTTCCTTTGACCCCGAACGCGTTATACGCGCATCACAAATGGTTAACAATTGTGGTTTCAGAAGAATGATTAGAGATATTTGTTAGTCTTATGTGGTAGGGATGTTGAATCTGGCAGATGTTCAAGTTATAGTAGTATTAAAGTGAGGCAAAGAAAATACTTTTCAAAGAGGGTGAAGGAACTAGAAAATATGTTAGGATTTAGAAAATCCTATAATTAAAGAGTCGGTCACCTCAAGTATATGTATTCTTTAGAAAGCTCGTAGTCGTAGTCATTTTAGTGTTAGTAAGTAGTTTGTTATGTAACACCGTGGAGGACGGACGGGTCTTTACCCATTGTATGCCTGATCCACAGCCCGTAGGAGGCTTGTCTTGTATGAACCTATAAATACCCTTTGCCTAGCAAAGAAAAGGGTTGGAGCTTTCATATTTCATTTTTCTTTGTCTCACTAAAGTTCCCAAATCTCTTCCACTTTCTCTCTCTAATCTTTATTTCATACGCCCCATATTTGTGTTTGATTGTGTGTTTATGAAAACCAATATGTTACAAATGGTATCAAGAGCCAAGGTTTGATCATTCATCTTTCATGTTCTTGGATTTCTAGTGGTTTTCATAAGGTTGTTGGGGTTGAATGAGTTTAGAGTAGTTTTCATCAATTGGATCATTTCTAGTGTTAAAGTTTGAATTTTGATAGTACTTTTGTGTTTAGAATCATTACAAGTGTTTAGGTTTTGTTTCGGAAGGCTTGAATCATCGTGGTTGGACTGTTTTAGATTGAAAAGTTTAAGTTTTTGAATGTTTCTATGATGCGGTTTGTCCCTCGAATGACTTTTCTTTGAAGCGGTTTGACAGCCAAATCAAGCGGTTTGTCTCAATTATTAAGCGGTTTATCTCAATTATTAAGCGGTTCGTCTCATTTCTTTGAAGCGGTTTGTCAAAGAAGCGGTTTGTCTATTGAGATAAAACAACAAGAAAGGACAAAGTAATGAGTGTACTTGTGTACTAAGCGATTTTTCAAGTTAAGCGGTTTGGTGTTAAGCGATTTGACAGGTAAGCGATTTGACAGGAAGCGATTTGTCAACTATGCGATTTGACTGAAGCGGTTTGTCAAGGGTGCGATTTGTCTATTGAGACTTGTCATTTCTTCGTGTTACGTTTTATGGTTTTCTCTTGATTTAGTAAAATCCCGTGAAAGAATCTATTTCCCGGTTTAATCAAAGAGTAGTAAAATCCCGTGGAATCAGTAATCATGTCTACAATAACTTCTTCCCCTGCAGATGACGTTCAAGCTGCAGGATCCGATACTCGTCCTCCTATGCTGGATTGAACCGACTATGACTATTGGTTTCAAAGAATCAGACTGTATTGCTTAGGAAAGGAAAGTGGGGTTAACATCCTTAATTCAATTGATGAAGGACCATGTCAAATTGAAACTACCAGAGATATCCTTGAAATCGCTGGTGATGGTTCAGTTGTATTAGGATTGGATAGGCCAAAGATGTATGATGAGCTTGATGATAAGGAGAAGAAGAGATATGATGCAGACATCAAAGCTTCAAACATTATACTTCAAGGTTTACCTAAGGACATTTACAAATTGATCAATTACAACACTGAAGCTAAGGCAGTCCGAGATAATGTTAAAATGCTTCTCTCTGGTTCAGAACTGACTAAGGAAGATAGGGAGTCTCAGTTGTATGATGACTTTTAGAACTTTAACATGAAACCAGGGGAAAGTGTTACTGAATATTATGTGAGATTCCACAAGCTTGTGAATGATATGAGGAATATCAAAATGACAATGCCAAATATCCAGTTAAATTCAAAGTTTGTAAATAACATGAATCCCGAATGGCACAAATTTGTCACTGCAGTCAAACTAAACAAAGGATTTAGGAACACCAATTACGAGCAATTGTATGCTTATTTGCTCCAAAATGAGAAGCATGTTGCATTAGAACGAATGATCATGGAAAAGTTCAATACCAATGCTGGAGATGCAAGTTCTTCAAATCATTTCACCGCATTCTACACAAATGTGGGAATTACTACCAAAGCATCACAAGTCATACCTACTAGGGATGGTAATCACAAACTCATTCCGAATCCAGGATGTAAGCCTTCAGACTCATTCATGGAACAACTTGTCAATCAACTGGCTCTAATGGTTAAGCAAAACCTAAACTTTACCCCACATACCAACAATCATCTCAGAACCGCATCTAACCTTCACAATCATGCCACGGTTAATGATGGAAAGGTAGTGGTGCAAAATGTGCAAGGAAGACATAATGCATACCTTCCATACAATGAACAAGGGAATGATGTAGCTGATTATGGGAATGCTGGTATAGGTGGAGGATATGTGGGTAATCAGAATCGTGGAAGGAACATGGCCCAGGGTTAAGGAAAGCCAATCAAGTGCTACAACTGTGGTGGAGAAGGACACATCGCAAGAAACTACACTCTTCCAAAACGTCTACAAAATGCAGAGTACTTCAGGGACAAAATCTTATTGGTGCAAGCTCAAGATAATGGAGCCATGTTGGATGAGGAAGAATTGCTATTTCTTGCTGAGGGAAATGCCAAAACTTATGATGCTGATGTGGATGAACAACCAGTGCAGGGTATGGCTCAGAACAATCCCAATGCATTCCAAGTTGCAGACTGTGATGCAATTAACTCGGATGTTGATGATGAACCAACAGCCCAGACCATCTTCATGCCTAGTATCTCACCAATGGTCTCTCAAAAGGTTCCTTCACCACAACAGGCCAATCCCTCCAAGGAATCGATCATATCAGATGTACTAAAATTATATGATGAGGTTGATGAGCAAAATATTCATGACAAAGTACAATCAACTGAAGTTATTTAATTAGATATTGAAAATATGGGTAATAGCAATGTTGTCCCATATGATCAATATGTGAAGCAAGATGAAAGTGAAATTGTACCAAGTAATGTATCTTCTACAGTCAATGATGACTATATTTTTGATGAATACACTTCATGTGCTCCTGATGATTCCATAACTTCTGAACTAAATGCCTACTAGGAACAAGTTGTCATATATGAACAGCGTGCTAAATTTGAATTGACTACCCGTGAGCAGGAGATGAATAACCAAATACGTACACTTATCAGAAAAAGTAATTTTAAGAAAGAAATATTAAAACAAGAGTTAAATTCCTTACAAGAAAAACTTAATAAAACTGTTAAGCAAAAGCAAGAGCTTCAATAAAATGTAAAAGTGCTCAAACAGGAATTTAATGCTAAGGAATCGAAACTTTTAAATGAGTTTTCCAACCTAAAAACTTTGAAAAAAAAACTTGAAAACAAGTTGTACGTACAAGAGAATACCATTCAAACTGCTCACTTGATCAATAAGCATAGAGTATTAAGCGATAAGCACAGTACCAATCTTGTAGAGGAACCCAATCCAGAGGTTGGTAAGAAAACAAAAGCTGCTCAAAAGGTAATCTATGATGGCAATGAGATTCTTAAGCCTAGACAAAAGCCTACATGTTTTGAGTGCACTGAGGAGGATAGAGAATTAAAAGATTTCACTAGAGAGAAATCGGATAAGAAACTAAAAGATCCATGGTGCATAAAGTATAATATCACATTTAAAACACCAAATTATGCTAAGGAAAATTGGATTGCCTTTAATAAGTTTAGACCTCAAACCCAGCTGACCCCTGAGCAAGTATTCTGGAAGAAAGATATGGATAAGCAAAAAGCTGATGATCTTGTTGAAAAGAATCCCCCTTGTATGAAATTGCCTCCAGCCACTGTGTATCCTCCAAATGCTAGAAAAACCTTAGTCAGCTTATATGTAGCTTACCAACTATTTGTTGACTTTGACAAAACTTGTTAGAAGAGAATCACTCCAACAGGAATTACTGAAGGGGAAAGGGGTTTTGAGCAAACTAAAGAATGTTACTTAACTGAGGTCATGCAAAAGGCCATAGATACAAAGGTTTAAGACATGAAAATAATGTTTGATGAAATGGAAATTAAGGTCAAAGATTATGAATGTGAGCTTAAAATTAATGAGATTAAGAGGAAAAATATGCATAACTTAAATGATAACTTGATTTCTAGATTTGTTGCTCAAGATGTGTTTTACACTGTTATGAATTATTCTATTACTGCTTCTCAATTTCATGAATTATATGTTGCTTTGAAAGTTTCCCATGATCGTGTCATTGAGCTTGAGACCACAAACTCAAAATTGCATGAGAAAATAGAACGGGATGATCATGATAGCTTAGTCAAACATTTTTCTAAATTGAAATTTGAACATCTTGCTTTATAATTAAAATATCAACATCTCAAAGAAAATGTTAAAACCTCAGATGTCAAGACATCCTCGGATGCTCCTGAGTTTGATGCAGTTTTTGAAATTAGAAAACGTGATGAACAAATTTGAGCTCATTGCAATACGATCAAAAGATTGAAAACCCAAATTTCACAATTAAAGGGTGATAAGAATGATGTGACTAGCTCCCAAATGCCTCCTCCTTTAGATTCTCAGAATTCTCAAAACTTCCTTCTTCAAAACATCATTAATTCTTTACAACAAGAAAATGAGTGTTTTCAAGCAAAAAATGAAGAAGTTAAACAACATTTCAAAGAGTTATATGATTCAATTAAGGTCACTCGTGACGAGAACAATGAAAAAATAACTTCTTTGCAAAAGGAAATTGAAAATCTGAAGAGTCAGGTAAAAGGGAAAATGCCAATCATCTGTGATGAGATTTCTGCACCAAAGGTATCTGCTTGTTCTAAATATGTTGTCATTGTAAAGTATATTCCCCCTCATCTTAGAAACAATGAACTTGTATGTCAAGAATATTTTTCGTACCTTAAGGATAGTCTAGAATGTCTCCATGAGATTGTTGAAGAGGATAGCCTAAATAAACCACTTGATAGTGAGGTTTGGTTTGCATGCTTATACACCAAACGATCTCAGGAACTTTTAGAATGCTTAAGAGCAATATGTCCTAAATCCTATAGTAGGAAAGATAATGTCGTTATGCCATGCTCCATGCCTAAAGTCAAGTATGTGACCTTTGATGTGCCTACTAGTATTTCAGACCCCAGCACTTCTAGACCAGGAATGTAGAAAGTAGTGAAACCAACTAATGTTCCCATCATTCCCTCTATAGTAGTAATCAGTATCACTAAGGCAAGCGGGTCAAGGCCTCCAGGCAATACAAAGCAAGATAGGACCTCGCAAGCTAAGAGTGATCAAGGGAAGAAAGTAGAAGACCACCCTAGGAATAATAAGTTTGTGTTGAATAAGACGAATCGTGTTGATTCTAGTATTAGCTATAAGCGTACTGTAATTAATTCCAATTCTGCTACTATTTGCAAAACATGTAATGAATGTTTGGTTTCTGGTATTTATCATGAATGTGTTGTAAATGAATTGAAATATATTGCTAAATCTCCAATCAAAACCATAAGAATGGCTAAACAGGTTAAGGATGTTAGAAAACCAAGGTGGAAAAAGGTTAAAAACCATTGGAAGCCAACAGGAAGAAAATTTAGTAATGTAGGTTATCAATGGATACCTACTGGTCGTAAATTCAATCTAAATGAATTGTGGCCTAAATTATCTAGAACAATGCCCATTAGGAAATGGATGACAACTGGTAGAATCATACCTTTAAGAAGTAAACACACTTTGAATAGATCTACTGTCACTACTAGTCCTGCATCTACCTCTAATGATATCATTGATTCTGCTTCTGATGTGGGTGTTCCAATATCGTTTACTAACTAAATAGAACCCATTCTCGCATGGGGATCCAAATTGTCCAGTCATCCGTACTTGTCTGTGTTCAACTGCAGGTCGTACAAATTGTTCTGTGGTATTTGGACTCAGGTTGTTCCAAGCATATGACTGGAGATCGCTCGCGGCTCATGAACTTCGTGAGTAAATTCATCAGGACTGTTAGATTCAGGAACGACCACTTTGGGGCAATTATGGGGTACGGAGATTATGTAGTTGGAGACAATGTAATCTCCCGGGTATATTATGTTGAAGGACTCGGTCATAATTTGTTCTCCGTTGGTCAATTATGTGACTCTGATATAGAAGTGGCCTTTAGAAAACATACTTGCTTTGTTAGAGAACTAGATGGTGTTGAACTTTTAAAGGGAACACGTGGAACTAATCTTTACACCATCTCTATCGAAGATATGATGAAGTCTTCTCCAATCTGCTTGTTGTCAAAGGCCTTAAAAACAAATTCATGGTTATGGCATCGTCGTCTCAATCACTTGAACTTCGGGACCATAAATGATCTTTCTAGAAAGGACCTCGTTAAAGGCTTGCCCAGATTAAAGTATGAAAAAGATCATCTTTGTTCAGCATGCCAATTGGGAAAAAGCAAGAAATATGCCCACAAACCCAAACCTGCAAACTCAATTATGGAAGTTCTTCATACTCTTCATATAGATTTGTGCGGACCGATGAGAGTGCAAACCATAAACGGGAAGAAATATGTGCTAGTCGTGGTTGATGACTATTCTCAGTTTCCTTGGGTTAAGTTTTTGAGGTCAAAGGATGAAACTCCAGATGTCATCATCAAACTTATTAAACAGCTGCAGGTTCGACTTAATAAAACGGTCAGGATTACCGAACAGATAATGGAACTGAGTTTGTAAACAACGAACTAAGTCAGTTTTACGAAAGCATTGGAATCAGCCATCAAAGAAGTATTCCACGTACTCCTCAACAAAACGGTGTAGTTGAAAGATGAAATCGGACTCTCGTCGAAGCCGCAAGGACTATGCTGATCTACTCAAAGGTTCCAATGTTTCTTTGGGCGAAAGCCATTGCCACTGCATGCTACACCCAAAACCGTTCCCTTATTCACACCACACATGGAAAAACGCCTTATGAACTTGTCCACAACAAAAAACCATATCTCTCTTTCCTTCGTGTATTCAGTGCATTATGCTATCCAATGAATGATGGTCAAGATTTAGGAAAGTTGAGAGCTAAGGCGGACATTGGAGTTTTCATTGGTTATGCACCAAACCGGAAAGGTTATCGAATCTACAATAAAAGAACCCGAGATATCATGGAAACTATTTACGTCACGTTCGATGAGCTGTCTGAGCAAATGGCTCCTGGACAATCTAGTTCTGGACCCGTATCTCAACATTTATCAAGTAATCCTATTAGTTCTTCTCTTGTACAGAACCCCTCACCTGCAGTTCCATATGTACCTCCATCGAGAGAAGATTTGAAGAAACTGTTTGATACAATGTTTGATGAATACTATGAACCTCTTGATGATGATCATTCTACACCATCAACCGTGGCGGCTCCTAATCTAATCAACGTAGATAACCCATAGGTTTTTGTGTCTTTATCTCAAGAAGCGCCTGCTTCAAATCACTCATCATCATCCTCAAATCCTTAATCCTCAAGTGTACATCATGGAAATGGTACTGCCTACTTTGATGGAGATAACCCCTTTGCCACTCCAGAAGATGCACCATTTGAAAATATATTTGCCCATGAACCAACACCTGAACCATCTTTATCAGGGGATCCAAATTCTGCCACATCAGTTCCTCAACACCAACCACATGAACATCTCAGAAAATGGACACATGATCATCCATTGGACAACATTATTGGGAATCCTTCTCGCCCGATATCCACTCGTAAACAACTTGCCACAGATGCCTTATGATGCTTCTTCAATTCGGTATTATCAAAGATCGAACCTAAAGATGTCAAAAAAGCAATGTCTGAGGACAGCTGGTTTAGCGCTATGAAAGAAGAAATCCATGAGTTTGATCGTCTTGATGTATGGGAATTAGTACCAGCTCTAGATTGTGCTATGATCATTGCTCTCAAGTGGATCTTTAAAGTAAATCTTGATGAGCACGGTGATGTTCTGAAGAATAAGGCAAGACTGGTGGCTAAAGGATACCGACAAGAGAAGGGTATTGACTTTGAGGAATCATTTGCTCCGGTGGCATGAATTGAGGCTATCAGAATCTTCCTGGCTAATGTTGCTAGCAAGAACATGGTGGTTTATCATATGGATGTAAAGACTGCATTTCTGAATGGAGATCTCAAAGAAGTAGTCTACGTGAGCCAACCCGAAGGTTTTGTGAATCCAGAACATCCTACCCATGTCTACTGCTTGAAGAAGGCCCTCTACGGTTTGAAGCAAGCTCCAAGGGAATGGTATGATACACTGTCAAAGTTTTTATTGACTAATGGATTCAACAAAGGAGCAGTTGATCCCACACTGTTCACCAGAAAGTTAGGCAAACACTTAATTAATGTTCAAATTTATGTTGATGATATTATTTTTGCCTCGACCGACCCTAATGAATGTGACCGATTTTCAAAGGAGATGGGCTCCAAATTTCAAATGTCTATGATGGGACAAATGTCATTTTTCTTGGGATTACAAATTTCACAAAGTCCCGGAGGCATTTTTATTAATAAATCTAAATATGCAAATGAAATTTTAAAGAAATTTGGATTTGATTCTTGTGACCCTGTTGACACTCCCATGGTGGAGCGTACTAAACTGGATGAGGACTACTCAGGAACCCCAATTGATCAAACGAAATATCGAAGTATAATTGGGTCCTTGATGTACCTCACAGCCAGTAGACTAGATATTCTGTTCGCTGTATGCATGTGTGCTAGATAGCAGGCAAAGCCTACCAAAAAGCACCTTGAAGCGGTTAAACGGGTCTTTCGGTATCTCCAAGGAACCATTAACATGGGACTTTGGTATCCGAAGGACACCGATATGTCACTAACAGCATATGCTGATGCAGACCATGCAGAGTGTCAAGAAAGACGTCGAAGTACGTCAGGTGGTGCTCAATTCCTGGGAGATAAGTTAGTAAGCTGGTCTTCAAAGAAACAAATGAGTACGTCTATATCATCTACAGAGGCGGAATACATAGCCATGTCTTCTTGTTGTGCTCAAATCCTAATATGTGCGAAACTCTAATATGTGCGAAACTCTTTCGAATATCGATACACATATTGAGGGGGAGCAATCAAAAGAAAACCACATCCTTCCCAAAATATTTTATCCTATGTATTTAAAATACTAGATTTGATCGGGAAGTGATGTTGATATCTTTAGAAAATAATTAATCAAAGATTGGATCTTTCACTCTTAATCTAAGATTTCAAAGTCCTCTTGCCTCCATGTGCTAAAACAATTTCTAATACATGAAGCACATGTTGAGGGGGAGCATTTCTAAAATATCAAAAACAATTAAAGGTTCAAAATATTTTGATTTTATATTACAAGTACCTTGATTGATTTTCAAATGGTTTTCAATTGGTTTCGAGGCGGAATGAACAATATCAAAAGACCGACCAATTTACTTTATGCATGGGGTTATAAGGATGGTTAGGTTAGATATCCGTTCCCACGATCCCGCCAGAGCCGGAAGGATCTACCCAGGGACAATCTACTAGATAGTGTAGAGTCCTTAGGTATGATGAAAAAAGGAGAATAATGAGAAATGGGAAGAGTGCGAACTGAGACAGAGCTAGTTCTAGAACAAACCCAACAAAGTTCTAGTAATGAAGTCTCGGTAAGCACTGAAGGGGTTGAAGAATGAAAAAGAATTGAATGAGAAAAGGGTGAAAAGAAATATCCCTTTATTAATTCAACCTTAGGGCAGAAACCGGGTTCAATACATATGCTACTAGTGGTTACTAAGGTAACACCATTATTGAAGACAAGACGTCATGGACCCAGTGACGTACTACACTAAACTTCCCAAGTTACTCAAGTTCCTCTTAAAAGGGCTTGTTTCATTCTCACGGAGAACCTACATAATCTATCGACTTTCTCTTAGAGATTGTTGATATTGAAGAAGGAGACCCTCTCCCTAGTCTCCGGCATAGGAAACCAAATATGCACTATTGAGTCTAGAGCCAAGAGATCATCAATAAATCTCATTAGGACACAATTAATGAAGACTCACAGTGTCACACAATGTGGAATGTGAGAATATATTTTAAGAGTCCTACGCATTATCCTTGTGGTATTGCCAGAACATCCGAGTGATATGTAAACATATTCACAATGAAGATGGAAAGCCTTCTAGAGCCATCATCAAACAAGCTCTTGGTGGGTGGCATGTGAGATCTATCCAATAGATCAATCATGTGACAACTGAACAGAAACAATGGGGCGATTCACATTTTGAATCAATCCTGGTTCAGGAAATGGATTGACGGATACCTTTGAAAAACCGATCGTTGTGCTCAAAAACTCTTTTCTGTAGCACATCGACTTTGTATTATATTTTCGTAATCAAAAGGTATTTATGATTGAAAATTGATTTTCCTTATAAAACCTTCGTTGTATTGCAAAAATTCTTTCTATTAAGCAATACACGATTGTTTTTCAAAATCTTTGTCTTCAATCAGCGAATCTCAATTTGCTGGTTCACTCACTCCGTGTTGTCTTCTTTGAGACGTTCCGGTTTGAGAACGACTAGTGCAGCTGCGAAACCCTGTCAAGGAAATTCTTCGGAATTATACCTGATCACAGGCAGTACTTGTACTGATCAACGGGAACCGTGGTTCTTGCAACCTATTTAACGAAGGTGATCAAAGACACTTTTCATGCGCTTTATTGCTAACTATTGTTTGCAGGGAAACCCTACGAATGCAGTGGTTCAGAATTGAGGAGTCAATCCATAGCCGCATGCTCACACAACACGTTCATTTCAAAGAAATCATGATAAGTGCATATCTTCATCAAGTGGCTCTGATATTTTCACTCCATGCTTCTGCTACGCTGCTGAAAATATCATGTCTCAACAAAAGCTTCCACAACTCTGATGAGAAGATATCATGATCCAAAATGTGAGCATGTCGGTCCAAAGGTCATAGCTTCACATAATGGCGATACTACAAAGGATGAGTCAGAGATTTACTGTGGCTGATGATCTCCATGCTGGCTCAAAACTCATCATGACGTGGATCAGTTAAAGACCTCCACATTATGATCAAAACATGCAGAAAATGAAGAATCAAAGACTACGGGCTACAGAGCAAAGAACTTAATCAAGATCCAAGATCATCATAATGTAATATATGTTTGTAATTGATGTAATTGAGGTGACCTCCCTTAGGGAGAGATTGTTAGGATTTAGAAAAGACTATAGTTAAAGAGTCGGTCACCTCAAGTATATGTATTCTTTGAAAAGCTCGTAGTCGTAGTCATTTTATTGTTAGTAAGTAGTTTGTTAAGTAACACCGTGGAGGACGGACGGGTCTTTACCTACTGTATGCCTGATCCACAGCCCGTAGGAGGCGTTTCTTGTATGAACCTATAAATACCCTTTGCCTAGCAAGGCAAAGGGTTGGAGCTTTCATAATTCATTTTTTTTTGTCTCACTAAAGTTCTTAACTCTCTTCCACTTTCTCTCTATAATCTTTATTTCATATGCCCCATATTTGTGTTTGATTGTGTGTTTATGAAAACCAATATGTTACAAAATATGGAGAAGGTACAAGTGTTCCTTCAAGACAACCTAAGAAACTTAAGAAGAAAACACTTAAGAAGAAATCGGTTAAACATAATGTAGCTGTTAGGGTAACTAGAATTAGTCAAAAAGTCAATGGTGAAGGAACTAGCAAAAAAGGAGAAGGTTCATTTGAAACACCACAGGAAAGTATCAAAGGTGTTGAGAATCTAGAGTCACTTAAGTGGACTAAATCAAAATATATGCTGAAAAGAAAAAAAGAAAACCAGTTTGTGGTTTTAGATTGTGAGCATCCTGGATGCAGGGAGAAAACACATTCCAAATTAAGTCATTGAAACCTGACCATAAATGCTCTAGAAACTACAACCTAAGGTCTTTAGTGACCTATAGGTGGATAGCACACCAATATTCAAAAGAGATTATTGCAGACCCTCACATTACTTTGTTGAAAATGAAAGCTGACATTAGAGAAAAAATTCGTATAAATGTCAGTCTTGGGCAATGCAAGAGAGCTAAACAAAGGGCTCTTTTTGATTTTTAGGGAGGTTTGGTTGAGCATTATGGTAGGTTGTGGGAGTATAGGGATGCTATCTTAGCCTCAAATCCTAGATTAACTTGTGTAGTTGAAGATGAAGAAACAAAAAGTAGTAATTGCTATTTTAAAAGAATGTATGTCTGTTTTAAGGTGGTAAAAGATGGGTGGTTAGGAGGGTGTAGAAAAGTGATTGGTCTAGATGGTTGTTTTCTAAAACACACTTGTAAGGGTGAGTTTCTCACAACAATTGGAAGGGATTCAAATAATCGGATGTACCCTATTGATTAGGCAGTTATCAAGGTTGAGAACAATTTGAATTGATTTTGGTTTTTATCCTTGTTACATGATGACTTGGACTTGCAACAAGGAAGTGGATTAACAATTATCTCAAATGCACACAAGGTATTAACAGAATTTTGAATCTTTTTAAATAGTAGTTACCACTATTTGTTTTACGTGTTATATACTAGCTTCAAACTTTGCTTGATACAGGGATTATTAGATGATGTGTTTGATTGGTTCCCAAATGCTGAACATAGAAAATGTACAAGGCATGTGTTTGCTAATTTTAAGAGGAAATTTAGTGGTCTACAGTTACAAAGGTTGTTTTGGAGAGCAGCTTCAACCACACTGGAACAACATTTCACCAATATGATGGAATAGATAAATATCATTAATAAAGATGCACATGATTATCTGATTACAAGGAATCCAAACACTTGGTGCAGAGCATTTTTTA
This sequence comes from Chrysanthemum seticuspe, assembly GCA_019973895.1. Lineage (NCBI taxonomy): Eukaryota > Viridiplantae > Streptophyta > Magnoliopsida > Asterales > Asteraceae > Chrysanthemum > Chrysanthemum seticuspe. Next base: position 186,799,701 of record BPTQ01000001.1, on the reverse strand, counting down.
GGTTGGAATCAAAGTGTCCATCATTTAAAAATGGTGTTGCTGAAAGCTTCGATAGAGAAATACTTGTTCAAAGAACAAAGCCAATCATCACTATGCTGGAAGACATAAGAATTTACATGATGCAAAGACTGGTAGCAATGAAAAATCTAGCATTCTCACTGGAAGACACAATAACACCCTCAATCAGAAAAAGTTTAAACTTCCTAATAGATGAACAAAGGTACTAGTATTTTCTATTAACAATTCATATGTTTCCAAAAAAAATGATAAAGTTTATGTGTAGTAACATATGTTTCATCTACACAGCCATTGGACAGTCATTCCTAGTGGTTTTCAAGAACTAGAAGTTAGGAAATGTGATAAAGCATATGGTGTGAATATCCATCTGAGACTATGTATGTGTAGGATGTGGCAGTTGTCTGGTATACCTTGTGTCCACTTTGTGGTAGCTTATATGCATATGCATAGAGAACTAGATGAAGGTGTTGATCAATGGTACATCTAAGATACGTGGTTAGAGGCTTACTAGTTTAGTATAACGCTTGTGTTTGGTAGTAACATGTGGAAAAGAACAAACTTACCACCACTGTTGCCACCTATGATGAGGAGGATGCCAGGCAGACCTAGGAAAAATAGAGTGAAGGCACAGTCTGAAAGTAATTCACATGTAGTAGGATTGGGATAAGGACCATGTTCCCAAACCACCAAAGGTCAAGGAACCTGTTTGTAGAAGAAGAGTACCAGATTTTCAAAGTTTTACATCAAACAAAGGTGGTGATAGAGGGTCTAGGGGTGGCAGAGTTGGTCCAAGTTGTGGCAGAGGTGACGCAAGTGGTTGAAGAGGTGAGTCTAGTCATATGGGTGCTGGTAGAGGAGGTGGCAAGGGTGTTAGGGGTGCAGGCAGAGGTGGTAGAGGGTCATGTAGAGGTGGTGGAGGGGCAAATATGCTGGTAGATGAAGAGGTATGAAGTTTATGTATTCCCATAGGTTTTTTAAAATAAGTGTTTTAGTTGTTTACATAATCTTAAACATTTGACAAGGAATTAAATGAGGAGGAAATAAAAAAAACATGGAACATGACTACATGGAGCAATTATTATTTCAAGAAGAGGAAAAAGAGGGTTGCAGAAGAAGAAAAAAGAAGAGAGGAGTGTAACACCCCCAATTTCGTGAACACAACGGAATTCAAATTGGGTGTTACTTAATGGCACAACAGTTATACCAATAGAAAACGAACTCTAACTGAGTCTTTTTAAAATATTTATCATTCAAATTATATAAATATCAAAGTTTACAAAATGAGGTCCCAATAGTTTCAAGGTTTACAAATTACATTAAATGGATTTTCGAATGATAATAAAATTTATAGCCTTCTTGATTATCCGTGCCAGCCTCGTTCATTATGGACCTGAGATAAATATGCTAAAGTGTCAACACAAAAGTTTGTGAGTTCATAGAGTTTGTGGAAATAAATATGGAAACGTTGTAAAAATCATCGTGACAAGTATATGTAAATACTAAATATAGTTTATAAAACCTTCGAGTACATGACTATTGCACATAAATACAATAACACATAGATATAGTGTTTTCGTTGCCCTAAGTTACTAGCACCGAAGTCTTAAGTTTTCTAGTTCCTCTTTTCTGGTATCTGCTTAGTTCATAATTATACTAAGTATGTTGAATCATCATTGTATCAAGTAGAATCATGGGTTACGTTATTATATACCCATAGTCGTCTCATCCCATTCTTGTAGATGTCGATATCGTAGTTTATCGAAAATCTACACAGTAGGGGGCCACCAATCGTTCTGGTTAACCTTTAACCTCGTACCAATAGATATTAGCATAATCGTTCTGGTTAATCTTTAACCTCGTACCAATAGAAATTTGTATAATCATTGCATCATTCTGGCTAATCTATAACCTCTAGCAAATAGAACTTGGCATAGTAGTCGCAATCATAGCCTAGTAGGTAATTTGTTGTTGTACCTAGTATTTATTGTGTTTGTTTGTTCTAAATGAGTCAACTTAATGGTTACACTAATCACAGTAGATCTAACCATAATATTCATGTTCACTACGCATAGTTCTTAATGGTTCATGATATAGAAACTCTAAGTATGGCAATATTGTTATTTAGCATAAATAAACATTTAGTTCAGATAAAACATATAGTTTGCAAATTATCGAGAATGAAATTAAAAGTAGTTGAGCATGTATCTCCCCCAAAGTATTTATAAAACAAGTATAAAAACGGGGCTATGACTCACTGTGGGTTGGATGATGTTTAGTGAGTAGTGAAAGTGGTGGTAGAGTCATAAAAACCTCTACGAGCAACAACTTTTGGCTTTCTATAAGAAAGGAAATCAAGGATTTAGAACTAGGACTTTGAGCAATTTCCCACACCTTATCAACCTTCTATACTTCTTGTATTCTTGAAGGGCTTGCGATGAGATCTTAGGTGAGTTGAGTAGATTTAAACTCAAGAGAATCACCTAAACTTGCAAGGAATTTGATGTAGTTTACTTGCATAGTTTAATCTTCTTGAAATACTTGAAGTAGAGAGAAAAATGAAGAGTGTGTTTGTGTTATGCATGTTTGGTGTCTAAATGACCAAGAGGGGGGAGGGGGTATTTATAGGGTTTTGAAGAGGTTACAAGAGTAGTTAGTCACCTTACTTACTAAGTAAGAAAGACATGTGTCTTTAGTTTAGGTAACCTTAGTTATTAAGTTAGAATACTTGTAATCATCCTAGAGATTAATGGTCATGATCAAGCCACCATGCTTGATGACACAAAAACTCCACCTATGGCTAAAAATGTGGAGGTTAAAAGTTTTGAACGTTTATCTTGCCTATACGGAGTGAGTTTTGGTCCCATTAATCGCTAACTATAAGTCGTTGAGTCGCAAAACGTAAAATCGAGTATCATAAAAATATAAAACTTGTATAAATGATTAAACTTATCATTATACTCCATATTAATAAATAAATTGAGTGATAAGTTTAATGGATCGCGTAAACGCTATTAAAACTGGAAACGTAGGTTTAAAACGCGTAAATTCGTAAAACGCAAAATCGAAAAATGTAAAATTCCAAAATTCTTGGGAATGTCGTAGGATGTGAGAAACACATATTTCTATTGTTTGTAATGTTGTATGGACATATCAAGATGTTCGAATGACGTTTAAACCTAAAAGTAAATCTCATACACGGTTTTGTGAAATCGGTTTTGAATGGATTCAACGTACGTCGTCAGGACGACTCGACGAGTATCAACTCTCTTGTCATGAGAAATGAAAAAAATAAAATTTGGTGATGAATAGTAAAAGTGAATAGTAAAAATAAATAGTAAAAATTCGAGATTGGTTAGTAACCTGAAAATGCGAATTGTTACAAAGAGCGGGATTAGGAGCATGAGGAAGAAGCATTGAGGTTAACACTTTAGGCAGCAGATAGAGCTGAGAAGGAATACTAGAAAAATTAAAAGAAGATGCAGAATTTAAGGAAAAGCATATGTGGTAGTATAGTGAGAGGTATAACCGAGGTATAGCCCAGAAGAAACATTTGAAGTGGAAACTTTGAATAGGAATCTGAACACTGTCAATCATAATCTTGAAACAAGAATATGTTGTCAAAAATTCAGATTAAGTTGAAGCATTTGAAGAAGGTGAACCAAATGACAAATGCCAAGGTGAAGCATTTGCAGATGAACAACAAGATGCAGATGCAAAAGCAATTGCAAATGCAGTTGCAGATGCAGAAGCAGATGATGAAAAGGGAAAAGAGATTGATACAAGTGCATCAGATAAACCGAAACAGAAGAAAGGAAGGAAAAGGAAAGCTACAACAGCTGACCCAGACATGAGAATTTACCACAAGAACAAGGGTAGATCTGAGAGGATTTTTGGCATGAAGATGAAGAAAACTGGTTTTGGTTCAAATGGTTAAGGGTCAACAGCAGATAAAGCATTCTCAGTGGAGTAGTATTGGAACCTGTTCTTTCTTTATTGCATTCATCTAAGTAGTTATGAGACACTATCATGTGGTATCTTTTATGGCCCCAAACTGAATGGATCTATGTCTTTTGTATTGTAAGGTTGAACTATTGTCTGGATGGTTGAATTATTGTCTGTAATGGTCCCAAGCTCTAGGGGTTTGTCCCTCACATGACTTATTTTCTAATGAATGAAAAAGCTTGTTTTATCTAGTATATTGTATCTTTTTACTTTCTGTATAATCTTGTATGTTAGTCACTTATGTTTAATCTTATATGACTGCATATCAACACATATAACAACAGTCAAACATGCCACATCATGAAATAAAACATATTTCCATTCATACCAAGGATTCCCAAAATACAACAATAACATATTACATTATGTTAAATCCTAACAAAAACCTACTTAGTGGATTGCTAGTACAACAACAAGAAGCAAAAACAAAATAAAACTTGTTGACTTCCAAAAAGTCAAAGGGGTCATAAGTGAGCGAATAACTTGATCATGCAACTTTATTAACCTTTCTTCACGGGTTATCTCATTGTCAAGTTGATGTCTTTCATTTGGGGTAAGCAACCCATACATCTCATTCATTTGTGCCCTGAACCAATCACATTTAATTTCGGGATCAAACCAAAGTCATGTCTCACATTTCTTTTTGACTGGTTTCTGAAATCAAATGAAATTTATTGAGGACATTCATTTTAATGTCATAAATAGTGTAAATAATCATGAAGAACTTACTCCACGAATTGGACAACAAGAAATCATCTACTCGGATTGGTTGGCGTCCATGATGTTAAAACCCTAGCTAGAAGCTTGCAAGTACATAACTTGGAATTATGGCGATGATAATGAGACATTGTGGGTGTGATTTTTGGAACGTTAGGATTAGGGTTAGGGCTATGTTAATGAGAAGAAGGAACGGTTTATATTATGGGGTGTTTTTTTACCGTTGGAAACCCGACCTAATTGGACCATGTAAAGATCGTTGTAAGCTCTTAGACTAGGTCTAATATTATATTTAGGAACACATAATAATGAAAGCGGAATATTCAAACATAGAATCAACATTATTATGAACAAGGTTTTTAATTATCATAAACTAACTATAATAAAGATCAAAGACTTGATCTAATACTAACTAACTAAACCCTATGCGTTTTCCCTACGCCTAGGTTCCCACACACACACACCTTTTAGGTTTACATCTTGTACGTACTATTAAACTAATAACCATATGTCTCTTTATATACTAGAGACATCTAGGGTTTACAAGAGGAATCATAATACAATTAGGAAACTAAATATTCTTTTAAGCATATCTTCTAGAATCTTCCAAATCCTCCATCTTTTTATAGTTTCCCTTCTTGTCACTTTTAGTCCTGCATGTTTCATTCTTCTTGTTTTGTATCATCAAATCTATAATAGACCCAACAATCTTCCCCTATTTGATGATGACAAAACAAACAAGATTCTTGTACGAACTTCCCTAAACGAAGTAGAGAAATTGAGATAATTAAATCTCACCATGAATGAAACAATATTGTTTTCCATGCTTCCCCTTGACTTGAACATGTCACTCAAACATCTCTTCCCCTTTTTGTTATCAACAAATAGAGAATGAATAAACCGTAGAAACTTCCCCTCGAGTGATACATGAACATCAACTGATTCTTCAAAATCTGTAGGCTTTATGTAATGATTACTTGTGAAGAAAACCGAGTATAACGAATTTGATGAAGAAGTAGAATTTCCCAAACTTGTGTCTTAAATCTTGTACTATCCACGGAACTCCATACTTATACGAAACACCAAATATAAGTAGACCGCAATCCCTTGACAAAATCCTCAACTAATATGAGACACTGAGCACTACAATGTAACTCCTTTAAGTGATAGCCAATGTGTGCATAGAGCATCATAAGAAAAATCACACATTGCTAGATTCATCAAGCTATATGATAAGAACACAAACCTGTGAAACTCAACTACAACATCAAATAAATGATATTCAACCTTCTTCGTAATCAATTAATCCATAAGAATCAAATACGAGCCTTTTTTAATCCTTTATAAACTTAAACTTCTTGTGTGTGTGAACAATAACCTCTGTGTGTGTCGTCCAAAAATCATAACAATCATCATGCTTGACTTCCCCTTAACTCCAAATCTCCTCGTAATAAACCATTAGACTGCCAATCCAAATAAGTTTTGCCATGCAAAAACCTTGAGCGGTACTTTGAGAAGAATCAGTACCTTAAGCAGTACTTTAAAAAGAAGCAGTACTTTGAACATAAACAGTACTTTGAACAAAATAACCTTACTGGTTCATATAAATATCAGTACCTTCAATCAATAACCAATTCACTTGTTTGATCGATGTACTCTAACCAAACTAACTTAAATAGCTTGTTAAGGTTTAATAACCTCGGATAAATCCTAAGTTATTAACAGAGAAACACTGAGCAAACTCTATTAAGTATGCGGAATTTACTTAACAAAGCTAAGAAGAATAACTTTAACTATAAACGATTTTATTAATAACTCTAACTCTGCTTATTATGCAGATCTTTAACAACTCTAATAATATCGAACTTCTCTCTAAAACTCTAATAAAATCACGTACATCTTATGCCAATCTAGGGGTCCTTTTATAGGCTCAAGGATACTCTAGTCGGTTTACAATTTGTATCCTTGTACATCAAGTAATCTAATATAGAATATTCTAGAATTACAAGACTTTCTATAAACGAATAAAACAGTTCTTTGATCTTGCAGTACTTTGACTTCATATGCAGTACTTTGACTTTATCATTTAGCAGTACTTTGATTAATCTTCAGCACTTTAATTGTTTAGCACTTTCATATCCCAACAAAAATGCCGCTCAACGATTGGTTCGATTGAAGTGGGGAATACCCAACTTGATATCCTAAAGTTGTTCATGAAACTGTCGAGAGATAGTTTAGATGAAAAGCATAATGCAAACTGCATACGACCATCAGAAGAGCTACGATGGATGAATGACATGAATCTTTGAGACTCCATGATTGGAGACGAAGCTATGCTTAAAATCTCACCATGGATTGTGTGATACGTTTAGTA
>BPTQ01000001.1:186741242-186792490 GCA_019973895.1 Chrysanthemum seticuspe | reverse complement strand
ATATATATATATATATATATATATATATATATATATATATATATGTAGTATGTATGTCGACTGAATGGAAACAAAGAGATCGATATACTTCATAAGAACGAAACAAAGAACACGAGAATCAAAACCTACACCCTTCGTACAAAACCCAACCCTTATTCGAAACGAGACCACACGAGCAAAACTAAGACGAATAATCCCCGGATCACCAAGACCACAGCTTGATCGCCACAACTGATTACCAACAAAATACCACTTCGTTACCTTGATCTTGAGAGAATGAGTTGTCGTTCTGTTGTAGGTTTTTTTTTTTTTTTTTTTTTTTTTTTTTTTTTTTTTTTTTTTTGGGAAAAGTGAGGTTCAGTTGGAATTAAAGAGGTAAGGTGGAGAATGAATTGCCGAGTCTCATGGAGCAGTTGATGACTATCTCATTCCCAACTTTTTCAAACTTTCGAATATCTTTGGGCTCATAAGGTTGTGTATACAATTAAAAATGAATTGGTCTACATGTGACCTATATAAATGTAGAATTGTTGTCCAAGGCTAGTATATGTATGTGTAATATGATAAAGAAATGCGTCCCCATGATTCATCAAACCTTTAATATCGAATTTAATAAAAAAAAAACATAGACTTTTATTTGTAGCTTAGGTTTAGTATCTTTTATTCGTGGTTTTAACTTATAGCATCAGTATATCCGTTAGTCAAATGTTCAAAATTTTAGGTAATCTTCGTATCAAACGTTCAATTGATGTTTCGAATTTTAGGTCATTATAGTAGAAATTTACGAAACAAGTTATAGTGAGCGAATTGAAATTCAATTGGAGTTGTTGGTTGAAAACTTTCTCTTCTTATTGTTAATTTGTATGTATATTTGTTATTGTAATAAGTTGCGGTAACTTCATAAGAAATAAGAAACAAAATTATATGTATGAGTCACTTTATTTTGCTTACCGACAAATTCATGCTTACTAAAGGACAAATCTCCACTATTTATTTAATTTGATCTAATGGTGAGGATTAACATAAGATTTAAAAGGTAAACCTAAGTTCATGTTTTTTTTCTTTTCTTTTTGTCTTTCTTTTCTATTCAAATATTTTTTTTGTCTTTTATTTTAAAATTCACGTTTTTTTGTTTAATTCATTTTTTTTTTTTTTTTTTTTTTTTTTTTTTTTTTTTTTAAATTCACGCTTTTTTTTAATTCGCGTTTGTTTTATTTATGTTTTTCTAATTCGCTTTTTTTTCTTCGCTTTCATACGTTTCGTCTGTTTTCATTCGTTTTTGTCCGTTTTCATACGTTTTCGCCCATCTTCATACGTTTTCGTTCGTTTTCATACGTTTTCGTTCATTTTCATCAGTTTTCTTTCATTTTCATACGTTTTCATCCCGTTTTTAGACGTGTTTTTACGCTTTCATACGTATTCGTCTGTTTTTTTACACTTTCATTTGTTTACATTTAGATTAAACAACTTAAACAAGTTGATTTTGCTTTAAACACATAGTTATTTAGTGTACTTTTGTTTATTATTTAAGTTGTGATTGAATTTGTCTATTTAATGGATACATTGTGAGTATTTCAATAGGTTTTACAACGGGATTTGAAAATATCTGTGGTTGATCAGTGAAGAAGATATGGTTAAACAAAGCACAACATCTGTTGGGAATTAAGGTAAACTACTGATTCTGCCGAAGTATCTACCGAAGAGATTCTGCCGAAGAAGAATGAATTCTGCTGAAGTTATACTTCAGCAGAAGTGTTAAAGCAGAAATCGTGTTCCTGCTGAAAGTACGAATCCACGTAGGAGAGATAAGCTCAGTATGGAGTAAAAGTCAGCGCCGTATTAAAAATAGGTTGGCGCCGTATTATGTAGAGCTTACTCAGAATAAACAATATGATTAACAAAACAATATGATTAGTTGCATGCTTGTCTAGATGCATGCTTGGTCTATGTTTGTATTAGGAGCGTACATTGTAAACGCTCATTAGGGTTTCTTGCCTATATAAGGAACCATAATAGTTTGTAATAGATAAGCTTTTCTCAATTCTTTCAAGTCTTGTAATATATCCGAAACATAGAGTTTCTATAATCAAAAGATCCATAGAGGATCAAAGAGTTCTTAGTTATTATAACTTGTATTTACTTTCCGCTACAAAATACGAGTTGTAGAGATCTTCTATTAGTTTGCTTGTGATTACATAGGCAACACTAACGATCTCCGAGTGCTTAAGATCTATCAAGGTCTGTGTGTGTTCAACAAGTGGTATCAGAGCCTCGGGAAAGTCTCTACGATACTAAGAACCATTCTCACCCCCATACAATCAAACATTCATTCACCATGCCTGGATCCGATAATGAAACTGAAGTCACCAACACAAACAACACCAACACCACTTCCATGCAGCAGCTCAGTCTCTCAAACAGTAATGGTAAATTTCCTTATTTGAAAAGGGAAGAGTATGATCTTTGGACTATGAAGATGGAAAACTGGATTTCCAATATTGATTGGAATCTGTGGGAGGTAGTGAAGAAAGGAAACAGTCTAAAGAAAATGATTCCTGACAGGGATGGGAAGTTTATCATGGCTCCTCCAAAAACTGCTGAAGAGGTGCTGGCTATGCAGAGAGAGCATAAGGTAAAAACTATTCTGCTTCAAGCCATACCTGAAGATCATCTGTGTGATTTTCACCATATGGATGATGCAAAGGACATATGGATGGCTCTCAAAGCAAGGTTCGGTGGAAATGAAGAATCAAAAAGAATGAGGAAGTCCATGCTAAGACAACAATTTCAGGACTTTAATATCTCCGAAGAAGAAGGTATCCACAAGGGATACGACAGGTTCCATAGGATTTTGAGTCAGCTAAACCAGCTGAATGCAAAACCTGATAATGATGACTGCAACTCAAAGTTCCTTCGATCTTTACCTCCATCATGGTTACATGTAAGTATTGCCCTCAAGGCTAAAGGAGGGTTGGACATGCTTACCTTTGATGAGCTGTATAACAGACTCAGAACCCTTGAACCTGATGTCAGGACTCCCTACCGTACATCTTCTTCTGGCCATGCAGCTTTTGTTGGGACATCTCACTCCAACATGATGGTACCTGCTCCTGGTTCCAACTACTTTCCATCATCTCCCAGTTCCAACTACCTTCCATCATCTTGCACTCCCACTCCACCACATAACACTCGTCCCACTCCACCATGTTCTCAAACTAAGACTAGTAGTGTGATGGATGATGTTCTTCATTCGTTTGTTGCTGATTATGATACTCAGCAGTATCTTGCATATGAAGACTTTGATCAGTTGGACCCTCTTGAAATGGAGGAGATGAAACTGAAAATGCAGGTGGCATTGCTGTCAATAGACATCAAAAGGTTTTAAGAGAAGTCTGGGAGGAAGTTTGCTTTCAAGGGAAAGGAACCAGCTCGCTTTGATAGGAGAAAAGTCAAGTGTTTCACTTGCCACCAGATGGGGCATTTCTCAAGGGAATGCAAAGACAGGAAAAGTGGAGATGGAGCTAACTACCTTTCCTATCAGCAGAAACAGCAGGAAGCTGGAGCTTCAGCAGCTCTCCTCACCATGGATGAACAGGTCAACTGGACTGCACATGAACCTGTGAATGAGGAAGCTCATGATACTGATAAGCTTGGATTACTGGCAAGGTGTACTTCGGATGAAAGGCATGATCAGTTTGCCTTGATGGGACTATCTCAGGTACACAACTGTATATTTGGTTGTAGTCTAAGATACAATGAACTTAAAGAAGAGTATGATGCTATGAAACCTAAGTTTGATGAATGCTATGTAGAAAATGAAGCTCATAAACTAGCATTAAAAACAGTAGAAAGACAAAAAGTATGGTTTCAAAAGAATCAAATAGCTTATGAAGAAAAGATAAAAGTGTTACAGTTTGATTTAGAAGTTGCTAATAATTACTTAAAACTGTCTGAGAAAGCAAAGGATGAAGCTGTGTCTGAGAACCTAGAGCTTAAAGAAAAGGTAGCTGAGGAAATAGCTAGGAATAAACAATGGTTAATTTCAGGTGATAATCTGGCTAGAGAACTCTATAACAGTCAATCAGTAACCTCTGGCTTAGGATTAGGCTTTCAAAAATATGTAGGAGTAGAAGCTAGGTATGATGGTCGTAAATCCACACCAGCAGGGTTAGCTAACTTTGTAAAAGAAGGTAATATGCATGCTGTCCCTGGTCCTATTAGAGGTGGATTTATGCCCACAGACCTATCCATCACTGATGACTTTGATGGATCACATCATCTATATGGCAGAAAGTCAAAAGACTTGCCAGACCCTGAAACCTCATCTAATGACTTTGTCTCTTGCTCTGACAGTGACAATTCATCGGATCAAGGGTCTACTTCCTATGACAGCTGTGATTCAAATGAGAAGTCTGACCTTCCCAAGCCTGAACCTACACCCAAGCCTGCACCCCAGTCTACTTACAAGCCTTCTAAGGAAGCTGCTGAGGAATCAATTTCCAAGACAGTTTCTTCTGAAGACTTTTCTTTTAAATCTTTGAATAATCAGTTTGTTAAAAACAATTCCTTGAATGTTTCTGTTTTAAGTACTTCTGCATGTAATCAAACATCTCCCTATTTGAATAAATCTTCCAAGAAGAAGACATGTTTTGTATGTGGAAGTAAATGTCATTTAATTAAGGATTGTGATTTTTATGAGCAAAGATTGGGTGCATGTGCTACTCACCAGAAACATAAATCTAAGTGGACCAATGTTGCTAATATTCTACCTTATGTCCCTCAAGCAGCTAATACTGACTCTCATTGGAGAGGTTCAGTTACCAGACCTTATGTGCAACCAACTAGCCCATACTTTAAACATGGTTATTGGCCTACCTATATTGACTCTATGTATGCTGGGATGGGATATGGGGGCACTGCTGTGAAGCCCTCAGCAGGTTGTTCTTGGACTAACAAGGGACCCAATTATCAATGGAGGACCAAGAACAATGGTGGATCCTCTAAATCTTCATGCCCTAAACCTGTGATCCACAAGGCAGGTTCAAGTCAGTAATGACTTGAACCTCCATCGAATTCTAACCGTTTGTATATATTTTGTTGTTATTTGTAGGATCATCCCCTTAAGCATAAGAATATTGGTATTGTTGATAGTGGTTGTTCCAGAAGCATGTCTGGAAACAGAGATATGATGCACAATTTTGTTCCCATAGAAGGAGGAGGCAATGTGACTTTTGGAGGAAGTGATGGAAGTATCACAGGAAAAGGTACCATAAAGACACCTCATCTAGATTTTGAAAATGTGTACTATGTTAAGGAACTTCAGCATTTCAACTTGTTCTCTGTTTCACAAATCTGTGACACTAAGAACAAAGTTCTCTTCACTGAGAATGAATGTCTTGTGCTGTCTAAAGACTTCAAACTCCCAGAAGAAACTTCAATTCTGCTGAAAGTTCCTCGAACTCACAATTTATACACATTCAACCTTAATGAAGTTCAACCTGATGGTGACCTCACGTGTTTGGTGGCTAAAGCATCACTTGATGAATCTACTAAATGGCATAGAAGGATGGCTCATGTGAATTTCAAGACCATTAACAAACTCTCTAAAATGGGTCTTGTTGAAGGTCTTCCCACCAAAGTTTTCACCAATGATCATAATTGTGTCGCTTGCAACAAAGGAAAACAACACAGAGCTTCTTACAAAGCTATCAATGCTATGAGCATCATTACTGAACCTCTTCAGTTTCTCCACATGGATCTGTTTGGTCCAACTCAAGTCAGAAGCATTGATCATAAGTGTTGGAATCACTCCTAAACAGTATTTCAAGTATTTATATTTCATATGTAATAGGTAGCTTTGTTATGGCCTTTATGTTTGTTTAAGGTCAAGCTTATGTAGAAGGCCCATAAGCTTGATCCAAGCCCAATAAGGAATAGGGAAGGAGAGGGAGTGTTGCCCTAGCTCCTTGCCTATATAAACTATTGTAAACCCTCATTTGAGGGTTGGTTGTTCAAGTTATTCTTTCACTCACTCTCTACGCCTAACCGGTTTTACTTATACGTGTGTGTGTGTGTGTGTTTAGCTTGTTCAATCGCCTTATCTCTTTCTCTATAAACTTGTGTTGTAAAACTAGTGACCTAACAGTGGTATCAATCGCCAAATAGTTGGGTGTACTCGTTTGTTTTTGAAGCTTTTGGTTTTGAATCTTACGCGTAAAGATAACACAATCTTTGGTTCGCTTAAAAACTAATTTTTTACACTTTTGAATCCAAGATTCTTGTACTTTCAACGTTATTAGGTGTTAAACTATTGGTTTTTGGCAAAAAGTTTGGAACTTTACGTGTTTTTCCTTGTTTTTAATCTTGTTTTTGTACGCAAGTGTTATCCTACGCGTAACTGTTTTAAGTGCTTTGGATCATCAAGTTTCACACTTTTGCGTTATTTTGGTGTTATTGAAGCTATTTCAACACACAAAAACTGGTTTAGAAACACATTTGGATAGAATCAAAGTTACGAGTAATCTTTCGCGTAACAAAACCCTAAAATTACGCGTAAGACTTTCCTTGGTTTGATCTTCAATTTTCTGGTTTATTCCGTGTTTTCTTACTTGGATAAGTCTGAAAATACGTCGACTTTGGATATCTTTTGCACTGTGAAGTGTAAAAGATCACTTGGGATAAAACCCTAATCTTACGCTTAAGCATAAGCTTACGCGTAGAAAATATTACGCTTAAGATTCATCTTACGCGTAGACTTAGTCCTACGCATAAGGTAATCCTACGCCTAACTTACTGTTTACGCATAACATTAGTCTTTTTTCCTGCTTACGCGTAAGCTAAATCCTACGCGTAACTTTTGGTGTTTTTACGCATAAGTGCTACTTGGTTCTTGTCATTTCTACGCCTAAGGATACTTCATCAACAAAGGTTCATTCGACTACAAAGATCCATTCTTACTACACAAGTTTATCATCATGTCTCAACCACCATACTCTAACTACTTCCCTCACACTTATAATCATCAACAACAACAACAATTAACTCCACAACATCAACAATGGAATCAACAACAAGCCATTTATCAACAACAATTTAATCAGCAACATACTCCACAACTTGGTGCAATTCCACAACCACAAATGGTTCAACCACCACCAAGTCTTCAAACTCTACCCTACACAAACGATTTCAATCAACATCCATCACGAAGCACTATGAAGGAACCCACTTGGTTTGCAAAGATGTGTGAAGCTTTAAGCAGCCAACAATCAATTCATGAAGCTGGATCACTTGATAGACCTCCAATGCTCACTCCAGGAAACTACGATCAATGGGTGATAAGGTTCTTTAGGTTCTGTGATCTGAAGAAGCCACATGGAAAGTTCTTAAAGAAGGTTATCTTGGAAGGTCCATTTGAGATGCCTACTGTCATTGTACCCGGAGATCCAAACGCAGTTCCACCAAGAGATGAACAAACCAACATTGCTACTGTTGCAGATTTAAATCCTACAGAACTTCTACACTATGAAGCTGATGAACTTGCAATGGAATACATCCTTTTAGGATTACTAAACCCAATTCTTCGTAGTGTTGATGCTCAAAAGACTGCACAAAAAATGTGGGATCATATTCGTCTTCTTATGGAAGGATCTGTACTCAATCAGGAGGATTTGGAATCCAAAATTTACTTGGCTTATGAACACTTCATGATTGAACCTGGAGAGACACTAGAGTCCTATCATCATCGATTTTCAGATATCATCAATGATTTGGATAAACACAACATCATCATGCCAAGAATTGCAGTGAATACTAAGTTCCTGAGTAGTCTTGGTCCAGAATGGGAGAAGTATGTCATTTTTCTCCGTCAAGCGAAGAATATGCATCATTCTACTTATGGATTGTTGTACGATTACTTGAAGCCTCATGAAAAGGAAGTTGATCGGGAAAGGATTCTCCGTGCTCAAATTGCTAAACAGTCACAACCGGACAATCAACAACTTGCCTTGTATGCTCAACAGAATTATCCCTCTCAACCAGCAACTCAACCAACTGCTTCCAACACACCTTCACAGCAACAACCTCAACCTCAACAAAATCAATTGGTCCCATACAGCAACAATGCTCAAGCATATGTCAGTGAAGCGACTGAGGAAACAGATCCGTTCGAAGCATTGCAACAAGGATTTGTGATGATTGCTAATGCTTTTGGCCGTTACACCAACAAATCCAACAATCGTATTCGTTCCTCATCTAACACACGGACTCAAGCTGTTGTGAACAATGGACGTGTTGAAGTTCAGAATCGTGAATATGGTCGTCAGATGGGCGGTGGTCAAGGGTTTAATGCTGTGGGTAGGAATAACAACAGAGCTCAAGTGGTGGAACAGGGAAATGCTCAGAATCGGTTAAATGGTCTTAGATGCTACAACTGCAATGAGAAGGGACACCTGGCTAATGCATGCCCAAAGCCAAGGACTCGGGGCAGTGCTTATTTCAAAGAGGCATTACTTTTGGCTCTTAAGGATGAAGCCGGTGGATCTCTCACAAACAAAGAACAGAGCTTTATGGCAGATGCAGACTCAGATGATGATATGGAGGACTTGCAGGCTAATGCAGCTGTTATGTTGATGGCTAATATGCATGAGCTGCACATGAGTGATACAGGCCCAGTGTATGACACTGATGGCTTGTCTCAGGTACCCGAACAAACCATCATCATATCTGAACTAATATCTCCGCCAATATCTGAATCCGGCACGGATCAAACTGTTCAAAATGAGTCTTCTACATCCTCGTCTGATGATTTTCAAATTAACCCTGTAGTTACATTTGACGATCAAGATGACCTTATGGTCCCCTTTGATAATCAAATTGACTCCGTGGTCGTACTTGAGGATCTAAAGAATGATCATGTTGAGACTCAAGTTGAACAAGATGATCTGTTGCCTCATCCGGATTTTGCTTGGTTAATTCAAGACCATAAAATCAAAATGGAGGAATGTTATGCATTAAATCAATCCTTAAAAAGTAAAAATGCACTGTTAACCAAGGATTTTGAATGTTTACAAATGCAACTCAACTTTTTCAAAACTCAAAAAAACCGTGAAAAAGGTTTTGAAGCCGCTTTTGCAAAATCTCATCAAAACGAAAAATATTTAGAGAGACAGATGCGTGATCTAGCCGCCTCGAAGAATGCTTTGTTGTCCGAATTAGAACAACTGAAACATGAACATAAAAAGCAAATTAACGCTCTCACCTTAGAAAATCAAAAAGCTAAGGCTGAGTTGTTAAATTGTCAAAAACAGTTCTCCGCATACAAAAAGCATTCAACGAATCGGGTAGATGACCTTCTTGCAGAAATTCTCGGTTTGCAAAACAAAATTAAAGAGTTTAAAACTGTTGTTTACAAACATGGTGAATCAGTAACAGCTATAGAAAAGTTTACCTTAAAACCTAATCCAAATGGATATGGAAAAAATCTAGCTGATTACAAACCAAAGCTTTCACTAAAAACATTCAAACCAACTCCTGAAGTGTCCAGTGCAAAATACAAAATTGATAATACTGTCATGAGTGTTGTTGAATACCATCGTCAAGAGGAATTAGATGCAGAAGACGAGAGTCGATCAAAATTAAAAAATGTTGTTTACAACAAACCTTTTAATTATAAAAACGCGGTCACTTTCGTCACACCAACGGATTCTTCTAACACACCAAGGGTTATCATCAAAACACCCGAGTCTTCTATTGTTAATCCCAAAACAGTCCTTGCACAAACTTATGGTCCTTTACCTTCCATTAGTGAAGTAAACTCAAAACCTGAAAATCGAAAAATTCTTCGATATTTTGACATTTTCATGGCTGACCTCAAAATTTTACAACATGAGATAGAATATCGATCTGAAATCAAAGTTGAACATTTTCAATCGCCTCTGGCGCGAGAACAAAGAGACATTTTTCAGAAAAATCTTTTACCTAATGTTAAAAACTTGAAAAGTTGTGCAATTTCCTGGGAAAAGGATTTTCATAAGGAACTTGGGGTAATGAAAAACGTTTTCGAGAAAACAGAAACATCTATTACTAACACAAAACGCATAAAGAAACTATTGAGAAAAGATGTTGATCGACTCTTGGAAGATGTTATCTGTGCTGATATCCATAATGTTGTGCTATTCTATTCGTTGCCATATGCATCTGATCATATCTCTGCTGATATTGTTGAAACTGTTGCAACTGTTGAGAACACCGATAATGTGCTTCAGATCGAGTCTTTAAAAGCTGAAAATAAACGATTACACACGGAAATTTACAATGCAAAACGACGTCTACATTGGTGTGAAAAAGATATTCACAACCATCAACTTAGTTTTCAAAAGAAAATCGCTCAATTGAGTGCAAAATATTCTGATACTAAAATTGAGCATCTGGATGATCAAAACGTGTCTTTGAAAAGTCAAATCTCAAAATATGAACAAGAACTTTTAAAAGTTAAACAAGAATATGGTGTCATATTTGATTTACTCAAAAAGACTCGAGATGAAGCATCAAACGAACTTGATCACTGTCTTGCTCACACTAGAGAAGTCATGAATTTTGCTGGTAATCTTCGTTCTGAAAATCAAGATCTGATTCACACCATCTCTAAGTTACGGGAAATGTTAGGAAAGTATGAACAACTCCCGCCTACTGTGATTAAGAGATTAGCACCAGTCACACTTAGTAATCGTGAACCTAGAATTCCCACTGCCAAATCACAAGTTGCTAATGTGTTTCCCTCTACTGAAACAGGAATAGTTGCATCTTTTCCAAACGTCCGCACTTCACAGCCTAGGAGCACTCAAACGAAGAATAGGAAGTTGTGACCTAAGAAAAGATCAATAAGGAATGCTAAAGTAGAAGAACACCCTAGGAATCTGAATAAAACTCATGTTACTTCCACTATAGATGTTGCGTCTGGCAAATGTAATAGAAATAGTGATGTAACGAATGCTAAACCGTTAAGTACCTTTGATATTCAGTCTAATGCACCTTGTGATATTTGTCAAAAGAGTATGAATTCTGATTGTCATGACAAATGTGTTGCTAAAGCTATAATCTCTAGATTACGGAATCCTAAGAATCGGAATACTTCTAGGCCCACTAATCATTCTAAGTCTGTGCTTGGTAAACCACCATCTTTAGATTCTAAGGCAACCATTGCTATCACAGTAGCTCCCGCTTCACCTCCTAAGAATGTAGTACCACCTAGTGCTTTCACTAAGACTAAAGCAAAGAGTAGTTATAGATGGCAGAAATGGATATATAACACACTAGGATTTAAATGGATTCCTAAACTTATGAATGTGTGTATATCTGATATACCTGCTTTGGAACCCTCTAACATTTCGGGTTCCACATCTACTTCTATTCCATCTGTGTCGTCTGTATGTAATGCAGGTGATACAGATCATTCTCTGGATTGTTGATAGCGGATGTTCCCGACACATGACAGGCAACCTTAAACTGTTATCAAACTTTATTGCAAAGTTCATTGGCACTGTCAGATTCGGGAACGATCACTTCGCAGCCATCATGGGCTATGGAGATTATGTTAATGGGAACATCGAAATCAGCAGGGTTTACTATGTGGAAGGCCTCGGTCACAATCTGTTTTCAGTAGGTCAATTTTGTGATGGAGATTTGGAGGTTGCTTTCAGGGAGAAAACTTGTTTCATTCGTGATCTACAAGGAAACGACCTTATGTCTAGCTCGCGTAATTCTAGTCTCTACACTATCTCTATGCAAGACATGGTTGCTTCCTCTCCCATTTGCTTACTTTCAAAGGCAACATCTACAAAATCATGGCTATGGCACCGTCGTCTATCACATTTAAACTTTCAAACCATCACCAACCTTGCTCGACACAAACTAGTTGAAGGACTCCCACGATTCCGGTATTCAAAAGATCACCTTTGCTCAGCCTGTGAACAAGGGAAAAGCACTCGTGCTCATTTTCCTTCAAAGGTGGAACACAGCTCTCAGCATGTGCTTCATCTTCTTCACATGGATTTGTGTGGCCCGATGCGCGTGCAAACGATCAATGGCAAACGCTACATCTTAGTAATTGTTGATGACTACTCACGATGGACTTGGGTCTACTTTCTTCGTAGCAAAGACCAAGCTCCACAAATGATCATCACCTTTCTCACAAAGATACAGGTTCAGCTCCGCAACACCGTCAGAATCATCAGAACAGACAAAGGAACTGAATTTGTTAACAAAACCCTTCGTGAATTTTATGAGAAAGTGGGAATTCAGCATCAAACATCTATTGCACGGACACCTGAACAAAACGGAGTTGTTGAAAGACGAAACCGAACGTTAGTGGAAGCTGCAAGAACAATGTTAATCAATGCTAAACTTCCTGATTACTTATGGGCAGAAGCTGTATCCACTGCATGCTATACTCAAAACCGTTCTATGATCACAAAACGCCACAACAAAACACCTTTTGAGCTTGTCCACAACCATAAACCTTTTGAGCTTGTCCACAACCATAAACCGAATAATGATCGTGATGACTTTGGAAAGCTCAAAGCAAAAGCTGATATTGGAGTATTTATTGGATACTGTGACAATTCTAAAGGTTTCCGAATCTGGAATCGTCGAACTAAGGAGGTAATGGAAACGATTCATGCTCATTTCGATGAACTCACGGAAATGGCTTCTGAGTATAACAGCTTAGAACCCGGACACAACCGTTTAAACTTCCCTCAACCCCCATCATCAGCTGAAGAAAGCCCTCAGCTAACTCGTCAACAAATGGAAAGGTTATTTGCTCCTCTGTTCTGTGACGACATTGATGAACGTGCTCCTGGTGTATCCGCTGTTTCCGCTGCACAACCTGATAATATTCCTATACCTGATACACCTGCTACAACAACTACTGTTGAAGATGCACCTACACCAATTGACTCCAACACAACAGTTGAACACACCGCTTCCAACAATGATGAACCAGCTGATGATATTCTGAATGAAGTACCCCCACCTGCAGATTTTGATCCAAATGCGTTCTTCAACCCGTTTGCCAATGAGACTGCTGCACCAGATGTTGCGGAATCTTCAACAAACCATTTGAATCCTCAGAATCTGCACAATGTATATCAACATCAACCCTCTACACATAGATGGACTAAAGACCATCCTCTGGCTAATATTATTGGTAACCCGAATCAACCAGTCGTTACGAGACAACGTCTTCACTCAGATGGTGAACACTGCATTTATGCACTTACTGTCTGCCAATCTGAACCTAAAAACATTAAGGATGCAATGACAAAAGACAACTGGATTGAATCCATGCAAGAAGAACTCAACCAATTCAAACGTCTTGAAGTATGGGAACTGGTTGAAAGACCAACAGGGGTCTACGTCATCGGTCTAAAATGGATTTGGAAAAACAAATTGGATGCTGAAGGGAACGTCATCCGAAACAAGTCACGTCTAGTTGCTAAGGGTTATCGTCAGGAAGAAGGGATAGACTTTGAAGAATCTTTTGCTCCGGTTGCTCGTCTTGAGGCTGTTCGGATATTTCTCGCGTTCGCGGCTCATATGAACATGACGGTCTATCAGATGGATGTCAAAACGGCGTTTCTCAATGGGCAACTTAAAGAAACGGTCTATGTCAGCCAACCAGATGGATTCGTTGATCCTGAGTTCCCGAACCATGTTTACAAACTGAACAAAGCCCTATATGGTCTCAAACAAGCCCCTCGGGCATGGTACGATAAGTTATCATCTTTCCTCATTGCCAATAATTTCACCAAAGGCTCGGTTGACCCAACTCTTTTTATACAATATCACGGGGCACACATCTTAATTGTTCAAATTTACGTGGATGACATCATTTTTGGGTCAACACATAAAAAGTTTTCAATCGCTTTTGCAAAACTAATGAAGAAAATTTTGAAATGTCCATGATGGGTGAATTTACGTTCTTTCTTGGACTGCAAGTTCATCAATCACCCCGTGGTATTTTTCTGAGTCAGTCCAAATATGCCCTTGAACTGTTAAACAAATTTGGAATGATTACCTGTGATACTTATGCCACACCAATGGCTCATACCAAGAAATTAGACGCTGATTTACATGGGAAATTGGTTGACCCTACCAAATACCGAAGTATTATTGGGTCTCTCATGTATCTAACAGCTAGCAGACCTGATATTGTCTTTGCTGTTTATCTATGCTCCCGTTATCAGTCGCGTCCAACTGAAACCCACCTCTCTGAGGCTAAAAGAATCCTCCGATACATCAAGGGAACCATTAATTTGGGGATCTGGTATCCGAAGGATTCTGGTTTTGAACTAATAGCTTTTTCAGACGCTGATCACGCAGGATGCTTAGACTCAAGGAAAAGTACTTCAGGAGTTCTACAATTTCTCGGTGATAAACTGGTGTCTTGGCAATCTAAGAAACAGGACTGTACATCGCTGTCATCAACCGAAGCAGAATATGTAGCCATGTCCGCATGTTGTGCTCAAGTCATTTGGATGAGAACACAACTCAAAGACTATGGTTACGTATTTGACAGAATCCCGATGTACTGCGACAATCGGAGTGCCATTGCAATCTCGTGCAACTCAGTTCAGCACTCGAAATCAAAGCACATCGATCTACGCTATCATTTCATCAAGGACCATGTGGAACAGGGTACAGTTGAATTATACTTTGTGGGTACTGAATACCAATTGGCAGATCTTCTCACAAAAGCCTTGCCTCCCGCTAGGTTTAATGAGTTGGTCCACCGGATTGGTATGAGGTGTTTGACTCAAGAGGAATTGGATGACCTCCTAAAACAGTCTTAAAAACATGTCAAACACCAAAACATCTCTTGTAAATAAATAAAATCTTTCAAAAACAAAATACAAAAATATAAAACCTGATAAAACAACAAAAATATTCTCCTCATCTATTTTCTTTCACATGGCAAGTACATTTCTTCCGTCAACACTTGCATCTATCAGTATTTTTCCGATCAAGTCAACTCTTTCACTCCTCATTCATTTTCTTAAAATCAAAAGATCCTACGCCTAACAATCACTCAAGAAATCTGTGCTTTTGATCTTCATTTTGTAAGTAGTTTCTTGTGTAAAACATGTTTATAAGCAAAGGTTTTTTATTTCATTCAAATCCTACGGCTAAAACAATTTTTACGCGTGATTATGTGCTCTACGCATAAGCGTATGAACACACAATCATTGTGTGTATGTTTGTGGTAAAATGGATGGTCTCAAACCGTTTCTTAAGCATCAAGGATAACATTTTTACCATCAAAATCCACCCAGAAACTCAAATTGATGAATTTTGAAAACTAGGGTTCATATGACGAATTGGGTTTTTCTAAATGAGAAGTCTTTTGGTAAAAATGAATGTTGGGATATGGTCATAAGGCTTTGAATTGATCATTTCCATTGTTGAAAACCACCCAGAAACTCAAATTGATTGTCAATTCGAAAATAGGGTTTAAGGTTCATAACGTTTGGGTATTTTTGATTCACAACGTTTTGGATGTTATAACTTGACCTAAAGTAGCTATCAACACTCTAGAGCTACCAGAATCAATACGGTGAACATTCCATGGCTAGATTTCATACGCGTAAGACTAGGGTTTAGACTACGCGTATGAGTTTCTACGCGTAACAGTTAAACATGAACTAGGATGTTGTTATCTGTGATAAATTGTTGTTTTGTGTGAACATTGATGAGTTGATAAATTTATTTCAGGCTTTGCTACGCTTAAACACTCAGAATCAAGGTCATAAGACTCTCTACGCATAAGGATTACCCTACGCGTAGTCATGTTATGCGTAAAATAAAACCTACGCATAACTATTACGCGTAAGGTTCTACAATGGGACTACGCGTATCCTGTGAAGGATATGCGTAAACAGTGACCTCTACGCATAAGGTCTACTCTTACGAGTAAGCCTTACGCGTAAGGTTCTTATACGCCTACGCGTAAGCTCTACGCGTAAGGTCCCCTTTTTCCTACGCGTAACATTTCTTACGCGTAAGAAAGGATCCTACGCATAAGCTTTCGTCTACGCATATGTCGCGACTGTTTACGCGTAACTTTGTCCATCCTACGCTTAAGCCATCTTTGACCTTCATTATGAATTGTTACGTGTACAAAACTTGTTAATAAACTTATCATAACGTCACGAATCCAATAATGTCACTAATAAACCAAAACGCTTGATATGTTGTGAACAATAAGTGATAACATAAACTTTAAAACTTAAAGTTAACTAACTCACGAAACATTTCACGACGTCATTAGACTATTGGACATACAAGTGACTTAGGACTCATAACAATCATTGACGTTGTACATTAAATAACTAGACAATAAGACCTTCTGTTGACTAACATTATGTCTTCCGATATGTTGGTTCTTTTGGCTAATATTATTTCAGATCACGACATGGCTGCTCAACCAAACATGGATGCACCAAATGTTCTCTCCATTGCTGACATCTACCCTAATGGCTACCCAATGAAGATTGGAAAGAATAATCTCTGAGTTGACTTCAGCACTCTCACTTGCTCTGAATCTTCATGTCTCATTGCTATCGATATTCTGAGGACTCACCCATATCAGAACATGCTTACTCACTCTGCAACCATTCCTGAGATCTACATCCAACAGTTCTGGAATACTATGGAAAGGGTCAAAGGAAGGACTGCTGTGACAGTGACTCTAAACCACAAACAAGTCACTATTACACCTGCAGATTTAAGGGCTGCTCTCCTTATTCCTGAAGTCAATCCAACCAAACTTTATGCCACACCTGCTGAAGAGTTAACTCTCCAATTCTTAATCAACATCGGTTATGATGAGGCTACAGGAGTAATAACCAAGCACTCTCACATAGAGCTTAAGAGTATTCCTCAACCATGGAGAACACTCTACATGATCATCACCAAGTCTGTTTCTGGTCGTGATAGCGGCTATGAGCATCCTAAGCTCATAGAACTGCAAATATTTTGGGCATTTGTCAACATGAAACACATCGCCATTGAAGCTCTGATTTGGGATGACATGATGTCATTTCTCAACAAACTTGGCTCAAAGATTCCCTACATCAGATATACCAAATTGTTGATCCAGAGAGCACTTGGACTTCACCCTGACATTCCCAAGAGGCTCAATGACCCAGACAATCACGATATGTTGACGGAACCCATTCTCACTGTTAGAATCAAGGAAACGTCCACAAAGAAACAAGGTGCTGTATTGCCAGATTTCCTTCTAACTGAAGATGTCAGAAAGCTCGAAACGTACCAAAGATATCTGGAAGCAGTTAGACAAGGCAAAGTTGGTCATCTTGACGAAAAATCTTCTGGAACACCTGTCAGGAGAACCAGAAGAGGAAGTGCAGGAAGCACAACAAGTTCTGCGAGTCAAAGGAAGGTTCCTAAAAGGAAAGCTCCTTCTATAAGGATTGTTCCCGTAAAGGAAGCCGAACCTATCCCCACACTTGAACCTCAAAGACAACTTAGGGATGAGAGCTCTGAAGATACTGAGACAGATGAAGAGGTTCATTACTCTGCAACTGCAACCGAAACACCTGCCTCAGTGACAAAACCTCCAAGTCCTCCAGCTGTCCAAGAAAAAGGGAAGACTCTAGCTATTGTACCTTATGATGAGAGCTCTGAAGATGAAGAAGAGCAATTGGATAAATCATACAGGAAAAAGTTGGGTGGCCCCGGAGGATCAAGTGGTGCTGCCCACTCCTCTCCAGATCCTGATGCGGTTAATCAACCCGATAAGGGATCTGGTGCCACCACTCTTCTGCAACAACAACCGCTTGTTGAAGACACCATTGTGTATGATTTTGAGAAGCAGGAAACTGAGAAAGAAAAGTCTAAGGATGACGAGGATGATTATACAAAGTTTCTTCTAGACAGTCCAACTCACTCAAAGGAGAAAACCTCAGAAACTCCTAAGGACATGAAGTCTCCTCATGTCTCCTCATCATCAGACTCTTCATCTCATTCATCACCACCACCATCAACTAAGTCAACCAGATCATCATCCAAATCCGTGAAGAAACCACCAAAGTCTTGGATTTCTCAAACACATGCAAGAATTGTGAAAGCTGTCAAACAAGTTAGAAAGAAGGACATGCTTCAAAGAAAACTTAATTGGTATGCTGAACAAATGCAGTACTTACATGATGAGAATGATGAGATGCGGAAAGATAGGAAAGCTATTCAGGAGTTCATGAGAAGTCATCGTCAGGGGGAACTAAATGAAATGATTGAAGGTTACACTCAAAAGTACCTTCAGGATATCGTTCCAAAAGTCCAAAAGGAACTGGAAAAGTCAGCAAGAGAACAAACCCACAAGTTTCTTCTCGACACTGTCCCCAGTGTGACAAAAGAAGTATTTTCCAGACAACTCACCCCTAACATCGTAGCATTGGTCAAACATACAATGGCAAAAGAAGCTGATCTCTCCGAATCTGAGTTAATAGCTAAACTAGTGATGCAAATGTCAAAGAGATCTGGAACGTTTACTTCAGATGAAGCTAAATTTTTCGAAATTCTACTTGACTATCAACTCAGATCATCATGCAAGGAGTCAGCCACTCAACCCAAAAGACCAAGAGATGATGATGATAAGGATAAGGACTCTGCACCTAAACGTCAGAAGCAGTCTGGTCAATCTACATCTATGCCACCTCCTCCACATCGAACTTCTTCTCAACAAAAGTCTTCTCCACCACGGTCTTCCACTGATAAACCTCGGGACGATTCCGAGTTACCACCCTTGACTCAGAAAACTGGTGATCACTTTGAGTATACGGGTGGTGACGATGAAGAGGTCCTTGAGCCCCAACAACAACCCTCCTCTCCCAAACAAGTGAAGAAACCCGAATCATCATCAAGGCCTTCTAAAAGCAAGAAAAAGACGACTCAGCCTGATGTCGTATCATGGCTAGATGACGATACAACCGCAGAATTTGAATGGTTTTCTACTCTTGTTAACGACACTCCCTACCCTGAAGAAGGTCAAGAATTGGTAGACGGTAGTACCTTGGAGCATGCAAAAATCTTGCAAGAAAGATTCCGTGTGAAGAAGATGACAAAATCCGAGTTGAAGCGCATCAAGAATGACGCATTCCTTCTGTTGAAAAACAGCTCGGAAAGTGCAATCGAGGTTGAATATCACCTTGAAAACATTGCTCGAGCCATGTCTAACAACATGGATTGGCTCAACCCAGAAGCAAACATCGACTTCACTAAACGGAACAACCCTCCATACTACACTGACTGGACCAAACCTCTACCAACAATCGACCAACAAGAAGAACCAAGGATTCCTTTCAGATATTTCTTCAACAAAGACCTGGAATTTCTTCTCCATGGTGGCGATGGTTCACGAAAATAAACTACATCATTGACTCTTCCATTCCCTGCGGCTACTTACTCAAACTGCATAGCTATATAGGAACGTGCAACTCACTTGTTTTCTGACAACGTGCAAGCATATGACCAAGATGCATTGTATGGGATTCATCATTGGCCTGAACGCCGAAGAATCTACTACAGAAGCTGCCTGGTTCAGAAGTCTCAACATGAAGTGTATTGCTCAAAGAACATGGTAGCCATCAAACACATTGATGTCAAGTCTAAATGGGACTACACATTCTTGAAGAATATCATAGTCAAA
This sequence comes from Chrysanthemum seticuspe, assembly GCA_019973895.1. Taxonomy (NCBI): domain Eukaryota; kingdom Viridiplantae; phylum Streptophyta; class Magnoliopsida; order Asterales; family Asteraceae; genus Chrysanthemum; species Chrysanthemum seticuspe. The sequence continues at coordinate 186,772,764 of BPTQ01000001.1, read as the reverse complement.
CGACAAGATGAACAAGACTATGAATTCTCAGAGGCTGACTTTGAGAACTTGTCACTCAACGACATCGAAGACATGTACCTTGCCAAAGTACAGGGTCGTATGAGACAATTCTCGACTGAAATTCAACGTGAATTTATCAAGTCAGTTCTCATCTTCATTAGACGCATTGTGATCAAAGAACGTGTCGAAGATATACAGATGGCTGTTGAATCATATCAGAAACGTGTAAACTTCACTCCACCACAGCTTGATCTTCCTGACATCAACCAGCTCAAACAACTTACGCTCATCAGCAAACCTTTCGGCATTGTTTACCGCAGTGAACTTCGCAGAAACTGCTTAATGGCGTGTAGTGAGCTACATAAATTCGGGGATCATACCTTGAAGATGGTTAGGGATGGATTGGCGTACAGATTGAAGGATATACGCCTGAAAGTTGGGAATCCTAAGCGCTGGAACTCTCAGGATAGAAGGGATGTGAGAAGGATCATCACCATGATTGATGAACGGCTGTTCAGAAGGGATCAGGTCAGACGCTTGGAGAGCTATGTTGGTGGTAGACCCAGGATAAACATCACCGGCTTTCAACGCCCTGTGCGCACTCCTGGGAACATCACTACACTTCCTGGTACCCCTTGAATTGTTTCCTTCATATGATTTTGGATGAATGTTTATATATGTGAATGGCTTGTGCACACATAACAGTGTACAACCCGTAATGGTCAAGAAAGGACCCTGTGGTACGCCTCAGTGCCACAATCCTTATAAAAGGAGCGAAAGCTTCTTATTTTTGAGTAAAACCTATCAAACCTTTCATTTTTCAAGGTTTTGCTCAAAAAGACAAGTACTTCCCCATATGATTTCAAAATCTCAACCGTTTATCACTAGTTGAGGGGGAGTATTTGATTAAAACTTTGTTCACAAATTGTTCACAGTGGTCACTCTTCCCGCAACACTCAAAATGGTCATATTTATTCTCAACCGTTCAAAAATAACATTTTTATATGCCATTTTTGAGGGGGAGAAAATTTGTGTGATAAGAAATATGTTGTGCTGAATGCAAATGAATCCGTGTACCTCAGACTTAACCAACGAATTGACGGTACAAAACTGTCTATAACTCGAAAAGACTTGTCCTGGACGGGTAATAATTTCAAGCTAGTTCGCTAGTGATGTAAACGTGTCTCACAAAGGACTCGTCTTAGTAGAAGGTACCATTCGAGAAGCTCTTGATAGACATGAACTCTGACGGGTATGACAACCTTTCGAGGTTTGTCTACACCTTCAAGGTAGTTATTAGAGCTAGTTGTCACCTAAAAGCTGACAATGTAACTCTTTAACTATTCAACGTAACCGTGTCTCGCGGGAGATTGTCTATCTTTAGTGGATCAATTCATAAAGTGCGCGCTCTTTCCTCACTGTGCATTTAACCATTAAAACTATTAAGCACATGTGGAGGGGGAGTATTTATGCAAAAACTTATCTCTCACTGTGGTTCAAACATGTTTTTCATTTACAAACCCTTTGAGAGATATTTTTAACTTACAGTGGTTATAATGGCAAACATAGGACAGTCATGGAGTTATAAGGTGACTAAGGTTAGGAATAACCGTCCTATGATCCGCCAGAGCCGGAGGGATCTACCCAAGGACACTACCATTAGTTAGTGTTAGAAGTCCTTAGGAATGATTATAAAAAGGAGAAAATGAGAATCGGAGAAAGAAGGAGTTGAAGAATCAAAAAGAAATGTAAAGTAAAGGGTGAAAAGAAATAGCCCTCCAGATTATTCAACTTAGGGCAGACACCGGGTTCAATTCATATGCTACTGGTTGTCACTTAGTGACACTGGTATTGAAGATTAAAAGTAGTCATGGACCCAGTGACGCATGCACTAAACCTTCTTAGCCACTCAAGTTTCTCTCAACAGAAATTTGTTTCATTCTCACAGGGAACCCTACATAAACTATTGGCTTTCTCTTAGAGATCGCTGGTATTGAAGAAGGAGACCCTCTCCCTAGTCTCCGCTCAGGAAAACCAAAATGCACTATTGAGTCTAGAGCCACGAGATTCATCAAAAGATCTCTTAGGAACACTTGACATTTAATCACTTGTTGATCAACTAATAAGATCTTCAGTGATTCAGTGGTTCATATCGAGTCCTTCACAGATCTTAGCAATCTGTCGAGAACATTTATGAGAGGTTCACATCTGTGATCCTCAGTGATTGAATGGAAACTCCTGCCGGGGTCAACATCAAACAGCCCTGACAGCAGGTCACTTCGGTAACTCCCCGTGGATTACGCGGAGTGTGTCTCAAACGGTCTACAGTCGTGAGGTGATGCTTCGGTGTACCTCAGCGACTCATCTGAACTGTAGATGTACTTCGGTACATCGCGTTATCTCACTTGTGGGACTCCAGTTCAGGAACGGCCTTTGTAAGAATTAGAGTTGTGTTTTCACACTATGCTGTTAACACTCTCGAAGTTCAAACTTGTAAGTGCCGGAAACCGCTTATTACTAACCGTTTGAAATGTTTTCTTCTTATGGAAGCTCCGGAGCGGGATGATCGTGCTGATTCTTCTCATGCTCACGCCAACATCATCACTAATGAAAGTTCTATTCGAATGCAACACAACAGTCAGAATGATTCTTCATCAATCAAAGAATCTACAAAGTTAAAGACTTACAGAACTTCATAAGTATTGATTTCCAACGTCAAAGAGCGTGTGAGCATGTTGAAGAATGACGTGGAGACACTGGAGCAGCGAAGCAGACCTGAGGCAGACTGATGCAGACAACAACATACTATCACTTTCACCACAAAGAACAATGATCAAAGAACAAAGTTAATGATGACGTCAAAACATAACTGTTCAAAGATAACTATCTCTCTACACTGGGGAGATTGTTCGAATCAAGACAATTCCTCTCACAAGAAAGAAGAATGTCAGAAGACGTCACAGCTACTATTACATCAACGCCTTCACCGTTTACATTCATATATACTTGAGGGGGAGATTGTTGGAATCACTCCTAAACAGTATTTCAAGTATTTATATTTCATATGTAATAGGTAGCTTTGTTATGGCCTTTATGTTTGTTTAAGGTCAAGCTTATGTAGAAGGCCCATAAGCTTGATCCAAGCCCAATAAGGAATAGGGAAGGAGAGGGAGTGTTGCCCTAGCTCCTTGCCTATATAAACTATTGTAAACCCTCATTTGAGGGTTGGTTGTTCAAGTTATTCTTTCACTCACTCTCTACGCCTAACCGATTTTACTTATACGTGTGTGTGTGTGTGTTTAGCTTGTTCAATCGCCTTATCTCTTTCTCTATAAACTTGTGTTGTAAAACTAGTGACCTAACAATAAGTTCTTCTGTTTGGTTATCACTGATGGCTATAGCAGATTTTGTTGGGTTTTCTTTCTCAGAACCAAAGATGAAACATCTCAAGTACTGACTGAATTCATCACTCTCGTTGAAAATCAGTTGAACAAAAAGGTCAAGGGTATTCGGTGTGATAATGGGACAGAGTTCAAAAATGCTATTCTTATAGAACTCTGTGGGTCAAAAGGTATAAAAAGGGACTATAGTAATCCAAGAACCCCACAACAAAATGGGGTGGCTAAAAGAAAGAATAGGACCTTAATAGAGGCTGCAAGATCAATGCTTGCAGACTCTAAACTACCCACTATGTTCTGGACTGAAGCTGTTGGCACAGCGTGCTATGTGCTAAACAGGGTCTCCATTACAAGACCACAACTCAAAACACCATATGAACTTCTCTTTGGGAAGGTTCCAGTCATTCACTACCTAAAACCTTTTGGTTGTCAAGTGACCATTCTGAACACCAGTGATCCGTTGGGAAAGTTTGATGAGAAGGCTGATGATGGTTATATTGTGGGTTATTCAGCTCATAGTAAGGCCTACAGAGTGTACAATTTGCAAGCCAAGAAGATAGAGGAGACGTTGAACCTGCGATTTTTGGAAGATAAGCCTAATGTTCAAGGACAGGGTCATACGTGGTCCTTTGATCTTGACTACTTAACTGATTATCTGGGTTACAACAGACATTTGGCTAACCAAAATGCAGGTCCTCAAGAGTCTCCAACTAACTATGCAGGTCCCTTAGATGATGACTCTGAAAATGAGTTTGAAGATGATGAGCAACCTATACTTGTGCCTTCTTTCTCCCCTAACAATATTGCAGGTACCACCTCCAAGGAGATTGCTGATAAGAATGATGAAAATGACTCTCATTATGCTGAGGACCTTGCTAGGCTTCAGACTCAAGAATTTGCTGCCAAGCTTGAAGCAGAGAAACTGAATGGGGAGGTGGCTAATGAAGGAATCAGTAGAACCCAGGTTTCTGCTGAAGTTGACTCTGTCACACCTATCATCCACAAATCTGCTGAAGGCTATGCTGTTTCTTCTCATGTTCCTTCTTAAGTGTCTTCAGACTTTGGAGAGCCTCATACACGCTTTCTAAAACCCTCCGATCTTGGAAATCATCAACCCAAAGCTGGCATTTTCACTTCACCCTCTTATGATGCTGAATTTGAACCAACAATCTCTAATCTTGATTCATCCATTGAAGTCAGCCCCACTGCCACTCAGAGGATCAACATTGCTCATCCTCAATCCAACATCATAGGTGATCTTCTGGCACCTGTTAGAACTCGTAGGGCAATAACAAGTCCTCAATTTGGGCAAATTGCTTTTCTCTCTTATGTCTCCAACCAGCAAAGAGACAATCACACAGACTTCAAACATTGTCTGTTTACTTGTTTTCTATCTCAAGTGGAACCAACTAGTGTTTCTCAAGCTCTCAATGATTCAAGCTGGCTAGAAGCAATGCAAGAAGAAATGCAACAATTTCACAATCAGCAGGTTTGGATTTTGGTTCCCCTCCCTGATGGCAAATATGCCATTGGGACAAAGTGGATTCTGAAGAATAAGAGAGATGCTAGGGGTGTTGTGATAAAAAACAAAGCAAGATTAGTAGCTCAAGGCTTCAGACAAGAGGAAGGGATTGATTATGATGAAGTGTTTGCACCTGTTGCCAGAGTTGAAGCAATTCGCATTTTCTTGGCTTATGCTTCTTACATGGGTTTCATGGTGTATCAAATGGATGTCAAAGGTGCTTTTCTGTATGGAGAGATTGAAGAGGAGGTTTATGTTACTCAACCAAAGGGATTTGAAGACCCAGATCACCCAAATCATGTTTACAAGGTTGTTAAAGCTCTTTATGGCTTACATCAGGCACCAAGAGCTTGGTATGCTAGGCTTTCATCATTCCTGCTAAAGCATGGCTATAGGAGAGGTGCTATTGATAAAACTCTGTTCCTAAAGAAGAATTATTCAGACATCATTCTGGTGCAAGTTTATGTGGACGACATTATTTTTGGCTCCATAAACGAAGCTTGGTGCAGGGAATTTGAGGAACTAATGAAGGGTGAATTTCAAATGAGTGCTATGGGAGAGCTTACTTTCTTTTTGGGTCTCCAAGTTCAGCAGAAACAGGATGGCATCTTTATCTGTCAAGATAAATATGTGAGGGACATTTTGAAGAAGTTTGGTATGGAAGGTGTTAGGACTGCCACAACACCTTATGAAGCTCCAAAGACTAAAGCAAATAATGAACCAGATCTACCTGTGAATGTTCATTTGTACAGGTCCATGATTGGTTCATTGATGTATCTAACAGCTTCAAGACCTTATATTACGTTTGCTGTGAGTGTTTGTTCTCGACATCAAGTCACTCCACTTACTTCCCATCTCAATGCTGTTAAGAAGATCTTTAAGTACCTCAAAGGCCAACCTCGTTTAGGCCAACCTCGTTTAGGCCTTTGGTACCCAAAAGAGTCTCCTTTCAAGTTGGAAGCATATAGTGACAGTGATTATGCTGGTGCAAATCTGGATAGAAGATCCACAACTGGAGGATGCCAATTTCTTGGCAAGAGGTTGATTTCTTGGCAATGCAAGAAACAAACCATTGTGGCTGCATCAACTACTGAAGCAGAGTATGTTGCTGCTGCAAATTGCTGTGGTCAGGTCCTCTGGATTCAAAACCAATTGCTGGACTATGGGTACAACTTCATGAACACTACAATTCATATAGATAATCAAAGTACCATCTGTATAGTCAAAAATCCAGTTTTTCACAGTCGAACTAAACACATTGAAATCAGGCACCACTTTATACGAGATGCATATGAAAAACATTTGATAAAAGTGGCAAAAATTCATACTGATGATAATGTGGCAGACTTGTTAACAAAAGCGTTTGATGGACCAAGGTTTCAACACCTCGTGGTCAATGTTGGAATGTTAAACCCTTGACTGCATAGTTTAAGGGGAGGCATATGCATCAGGGGAGGCATATGCCTCAGGGGAGGATTTGTGCAAACTCTGCATATCTTTGTTTGTTTGTGTCATATTTTGTTCAATAAACAGTTTTCCTTTTTCTAAATTTGCTTCTATCATTAGGTTTGTAAAAACTTCATTTTGCCAATAGTGATAGCGTTTATTTAATACATTTAATCTTTTTGATTTTCTCTATTTGCATTTTTGCCTCTGTTATTTATAATTCTTTGCTAACACTAACTGTCTAATTATTCTTTAGCTTGTTCTTGTGTTGTTCTTGTGTAGTGTTGTGTCTGTTTTGCAGTTGTCTGGATTGCAGTTTGTCCATTCCATGATCAAGTTCAAATTCATCAAGTGTGACCCAAACGGTACATGGTCAAGATAGCTAAAAGAGTGTTGCTTGTTTCTTCTGAAATTAAAAGTACTGAAGCAAACAATTTGATTCCACTGAAGTTATAATACTGAAGAAAAGAAATTGAAGTCAAATTGTTCATTCATTCATTCAAGAAACAGTTTACAGCTTACAGCTTACATAAAGTCAACCTACTACATATGCATCTACAAGATACGAGCTGTACAAAGCTAATCCTAATCTGGTGTATATCTTCCATTCTGAAATCTAAGTGAATGTTGGATATGCATTAGATGCTGGCTTTGCTTTTGTAGGTCTTGCATAACCACCCATTCTGTCTAACTGGCTGGTTGGATATGCATGACCAGCTCGACGAAGATGCTAAGGACCAAAATGGAGGGGATAGATTGATGCAAACGATTGATGATGACGATGACCACGCAGGATGACGGAGAAAAATAACGTGTCCTGTGTGCTTCATCTATTCATTTCAACCAAAATGCAATCGATCCACCCTCTCTAAGCCCTTCTATTATACGATGTGTGTTGATGCACCAAAAGATGGTGCAGTGAGACCAAGAACCACCTCTCTATCTTTGGGGAGTGGCGGATTCCTGGCACGAGGTCTTTGTTGAGACCGAGGTGCTGGAGGTTGGGAGTAAGATGTTCCCTCCTTATAGGAGTCATCAGAATCATCAGCAGATTCACTTGGATTCACTACACTGTCATCTTCTGAAGAAGGGAGAAAGGGCGATTTATTTGGTCTTGGATAGGGTTGAGGAAAGTAATGTTGCCATGGGTTTGATTCACCACTTGATGATGATGAAGAGGATGATGAAGATGAGGAAGTGAGATCTATGATCTCAGGTTTGGTATTCATGGTGCAATTTGGTTAATTGGGGTTATTTTTGCATCTAGGGTTTGTGGTAAATATTTGGGGATCTTGATGAAGAGATGAGTAACATTGGGATCATTTTATAGACGGGTTCGAGGTTCAATGAGTTTAATGCAAGTGGGTGGCACAGTAATTCTAGAAACTTACCAAAGATATTCTTATCTTTGATGCATTCTACTGAAGTTATAACTTCAGCAGATTGATCATGTGTTCCTGCTGAAGTGTTGTTTTGGGTTGGGTCAAAGATGCAATACACGTCAGCAATAGTCAACCAAACGGTCAATTTTTCTTTGACTATAATTTGGGCAAAAACTATCAATCCACCATCACTCTCTTCAGAATAAACAAATTCCCCCTCATTCCGCTTTCATAAACACTCACCATTTCAAGAATCATAACCCTAAACACTCATATCCCTCATGACTCTTGAATTTAAACATGATCACAACAAAGTTGCATTTCTGGGAAATGGCAAGGGATATGAATTGTACGAACCAATGGTGGAATTCCTGAAAAGGTCTAAGATTTGTTATGCTCTAACTCATTCTCCAAATGAGATATATGAATCACTGATTACTCAATTTTGGGAATCTGCTGAGAAGAGGAGTGAGACAGAGATTAGGGTTGTGATTGATGAAACAGAGTACATAGTAACAGAGGACCTAATTAGGAGGAAGCTTCACTTGGAATATGCTGATGGAGTATTTTACTCTAATCAGGAAGATGTGCTTAATGGGCTAAGAGCTATTGGCTATCGAGGAACAAGAACTGATATGTGGCTGAAGAAGGAACTCTGCCCGAAGTGGAGGTTCCTGGTTCACACGCTGCTTCAATGCATGAGCAACAAGACTGGAGGATGGGACCAGTTCTCTACACAACTGGGCTATGGTATTGTGTGTCTTTCCCAAGGGGTATCTTTCAATTTTTCTAAGTATATTTTTGAAAACTTGGTTGAAAATATTCAAAAGAAAAAGGGAAAATTTTTAATGTACCCAAGGTTTTTACAAATTATTTTAGACACCTCTACCCAAGCCCAATCTTTCTATCCCATAGGTTCTTTAACTGCTAAATTGTTTGCAACCATGAGAACCCACTTTCAGGGGGAACATCATCCCTTGCTAGCAGCCATGTTGCCACAAGGTAATGAGGCTGCTGATGAGGAGAATGTGACTAATGATCCTCCTACTTCACCTGGTGCTACTGATGGTAATCCATTAGTTAACATAGATGAGGGACCTTCATCAACTGTTGAAGCAACTCATGTTGCTCCAGTCCAGCCACCCTGTCCCAGTCCAACACCCACACTAGTTACTCAAGATGAGTCTGATCTTAATAGACTACCCACACCAAGTCCTGTTAGGGATCCTCTCAATGAAGATCTTCCTCACATTGAGCATGACCATATTACTACTGAAAGGTCCAATGAAGCTCCCCTTACCACAGAGCAATCTGCTGGTGGAGCTGAGGACCCTATTACACTCTCATCTATCCATGCTCTTGTCAACAGGTATGCTGCTGAGGTCACTAGTCTGAAAAAGGAGCTTGCAGAGACCAAGTCTTCTCTTGGGAGTAAGATTGAAGAACTGCAGAATCAAGTCAAGGAGTTAGAGGACAAACTCAAAGGGAGCTCCAAAAGGAAGCTTGTGGTTTCTTCTGATGAAGAACAAGAAGTACCTCAGTTTGGGTCTCTGGATATGTTGGCTGATGTGTCTCTTAATGATCCTTCATCAGGAGTTGCTGCCTCCTCTAAGAAGAAGGAACCTGTCCTTTACAAAAGAAGAAAGAGATCTTATATTCATAAGGTATCTTCTGAAGCTTCAAAGGAACCTGATGTTGACAAGGCTGCATCTGCTGATGTGTAAATGGAGGATGCATCTTCGGATCCTAATCAATCTTCATCCGTTCAAGAACCAACAGACCCTTCACCTTCAGCAGATCTGTCTGACGTTGCTGCTATGACCACTCCAGCTGATAATCTGCATCAACATGTTGACTTGGGTATTGCAACTGAGGTGCCTGTTGTTGATTTATCTGAAGATGAGTGTGTTAAGAAGCCTGATGACAAAGGGAAAAATGTCATAACTGAAGATGAGCTTGGTCCTGACCTAGTGAGTGAGGAGGAAAGACTAGGTCAAGCAAGTAGATTGGCAGAGTTTGAGAAGTCAAAGGAAAGTGAAGTATTGGCTCATCAACTTGAAACAGAGGAATTTTCATCTTTAACTCCTGAGAGAAGAAGAGAACTGGATGCACTGAGGGTTCAGATGCCTGCTGAACACTGGGATATTCTAACTCAGCAAGTCATTTCAAGACCTTCTCTTGCTCAAAGTATACTAGGTGGAGATTTCCTCAGTGACAATTATGTGGAGCGAATGATGGCTCAGGGAAGACAAAGGAAGCAAGAAGCTATCGCACAAAAGAGGGCCATCAATGCTCAGAAGGACAAAGAGAAACCTCCTTCCAAAGCTGAAATAAGAATGGTGGTGAAAAATCAATGCTCGATGTACAACTCTGGCTTAACAATGAAACAAGTCAAGGCTTTTCCTGATCATGTCCTGTATCGCAAATATAATCAGATCATGAAGGACAAATTATCATCTGCAACACATTCTACCCACTTGAGAAGGATTACAGAGAATGAAACTGCTCCAGAAGCCAAAAGACTCAAGTCTGATGATGCTCCAGCCAAGGAATCATCTCCAGTCATTCCTACTGAAGCATCTGCTGAAGTTGCTTCTTATACTGACAAGGGTCCATCTGCTGAACCATCTTCCAATTCTCCTGAAGCACCTGATATATTAGCCCCCATTTCATCTGTGGCACCCGTGGTCAAAATAGAAGATTCTGAAGTTAAGGAAGCTGATCTCGCTGAAATAAAAACAAAAAGGGCAATAAAGATGCTTCACAGGATGAATGCACTTCGTGTTCCAACTAAGTCTCCCTCTACCTCTTCAAGTCTTATCACAAGTGTTCAAGATGAAAATGCTCCCTATGGGGAAATCTATAAACCTGGTAGGAGGACAAAGAGAATGGCCAAAAGATCTCCAGTAGATCTTGAAGCTGATAACTCAACTTTCATTATTGAGGGCTCTGCTGCTGATTTTCCTGATGGAAATTCAGATGAGGTGGTAGATTGGAAATTGAAGGATGATGAGATGAATGTCATTCATCGAAGGGACTCCACTTCAATGGAATTCACCTTTCTAAAGGAAATTCTACACTTGGTAGACAGGGCAGACTTACTTTCTCTGTTCACTCGTGTTACCACCTATTATTGCAACAAGGAACCACAAGGTTCTGGGATGTTCTTACCAGGAGATCTTCAAGTCCTGTTAAACTCTCACATTCCCAATAGCAAAGCACATTCCATTTGGGAAAACTCACATCGGTGGAAGCTTGCATCCTGGAGATTCTATCCTCTCCCTCGTGTGCATGTGCTTGAGACTAAGGGTGGAATCACTGTCTGCATGTTTTCTGAAAGAAAGTATCCTTTGCCCAAAAGACTTATGGAAAAGATGCTGAGTCAGAAATTGGAAATTCCTCCAGATCCTGTGGGCAATGAAAGACAGTCTGCTTTAACATTGGTGGGATTGATCAAGACTCAACTTCAACAACTGCAATAGGCCTCATCCTCATCCATATCAGGACACTTGGTACCCTATGCATTACTTTGTTTTGTTGCTTTTTATTTGTGTTAGTTATATCCCTGTCTTTTCCTGTGTTAATTTTTCAATTCTTAGTTAAAAAAAAAAAAAAAAAACTAACTTTTATGCAGGTTTGTTTGTTGTCCAATTCTGATGGTTTTTAACTCACCTGATGTACCTTGTGTATGTCAAAGAGTTGGCTAGTCCAAAGGGTACAGCTTTGGTAAAGACACAACAAATCTGTTGATAGCTGTAATGGTTTGCTCAAAATCATAGGGTCTGCAACCACCCATGCTTAACTGCTGAGGGTTGTATGGTCATCAATTCACCATGGTCTATTCCTTTTTGGAATCCAAGAATTGGCTAGCCCACATGTATATGGCATGTGGTAAAGGAAACTGAATCCATATTTGGTTCTCAATTCACCAATTCTAAGAATTGACTAGTCCTGAGCAAACGGCTACAGGTAAAGACAAGTCAAATCCGTTTATATGGTTGCTGGTTTGCCAATAAATCAGATGGTTATCAATGTACCATAGTTTTCGAACTCAAACATGTGGCTACTCCACTAGTGATGGCTATTGGTAAAGAGACATCAAACCCATTAATTTCAATGATTCACCTCTCACAGAAGTTAACACACCTGGAAGTGATGAGACTAGTATGAAACTTATATGTTTTGATGTACCTAATGTCATATGTTGCTGCAAAGATCCGGTGTATCACAAGTCAATCATCATAGAGATGTTCTTCTCCTGAATCTTTGTTGCTGATCCTCTAGAAACTGGCCCTTCATAGCTCAGAAGTGTTTAAGATATGGGGAGGATCCTGTTTGGAAATTTTTCGTAAAATGGTACAATCCTCAACAGCATTATCGATCTATCAAGGAAACTGGAACTTAACCTAGTCAAATTCCAGTTTAGGGGAGGATTGTTGGGAATTAAGGTAAACTACTGATTCTGCCGAAGTATCTACCGAAGAGATTCTGCCGAAGAAGAATGAATTCTGCTGAAGTTATACTTCAGCAGAAGTGTTAAAGCAGAAATCGTGTTCCTGCTGAAAGTACGAATCCACGTAGGAGAGATAAGCTCAGTATGGAGTAAAAGTCAGCGCCGTATTAAAAATAGGTTGGCGCCGTATTATGTAGAGCTTACTCAGAATAAACAATATGATTAACAAAACAATATGATTAGTTGCATGCTTGTCTAGATGCATGCTTGGTCTATGTTTGTATTAGGAGCGTACATTGTAAACACTCATTAGGGTTTCTTGCCTATATAAGGAACCATAATAGTTTGTAATAGATAAGCTTTTCTCAATTCTTTCAAGTCTTGTAATATATCCGAAACATAGAGTTTCTATAATCAAAAGATCCATAGAGGATCAAAGAGTTCTTAGTTATTATAACTTGTATTTACTTTCCGCTACAAAATACGAGTTGTAGAGATCTTCTATTAGTTTGCTTGTGATTACATAGGCAACACTAACGATCTCCGAGTGCTTAAGATCTATCAAGGTCTGTGTGTGTTCAACAACATCTTCAAAAACAAACTGAAGAAGCTCAAACACATGTTACATAACAGGTGATATCACGTGTGGTATCACGTGTCGTATCACAAGTGATATCACCTGTGATATCACAGGTGATTTCACAAGTGATATCACACGTGATATCACATGCGATTTCACAAGTGATATCATCTGTGATATCACACATGATTCAACAAAATAGAAGAAGCTGACATATTTGTGATGTCACCAGTGATATCAAATTCTCCTCCCAAAAGTTGAACATCATGAGAATGAGATACACGAAAAATTAGCAATAAAAGTGTGATAGTTAGTTGTTATTCAAAAAATCACAAGTGATATTCTAAATATCACAAAGTGATATTCAGAAAATCACAAGCGATAATCAAAATATCACAAAATGATATTCTGAATATCATAGAATATCACTTGTGATAGTCTGAAACATATGAAAACGTAAGAAAACGGACGAATACATATGAAAACTGATGAAAACGTATGAAAGCGTAAAAACACGTCTGAAAATGAACGAAAACAAAAGAAACCGAATGAAAACGGACGAAACCGAATGCAAACGGACGAAAATGGACGAAAACGTATGAATAATGGACGAAACGGACAAAAACGTATGAAAACGGACAAAAACGTATGAAAACGGACGAAAATAGATGAAAATGTATGAAAACAGACGAAAACGTATGAAAGCGAAGAAAAAAGAAACGCGGATTAAAAAAACGTTAAAAATGTGAAAAAAAAGGATAAGAAGTAATAACGTATATTAGAAATAAAAAAAAGACAAAAAAAAAGTGAAGAAAAATAAAAAGACAAAAAAAAGTGAAGAAAAAAAAGACAAAAAGACAATAAAAAAAACATGGACTTAGGTTTATCCATTAAATATTAGGTTAATCCTCACCATTAGATCAAACTAGATGAATGGTGGAGATTTATCCCTTTGTAAGCGCCAAAATTAGAGTAAGCAAAAGAAAATTCCTCTTATATGTATATGTAAATCGTACTTTCAACTTCATATTTGTATGTGCTGACTGCTGAGTAGTCACTAAATATTAGGGCCCGTTTGGTTTGTAGATGGATTTAGGATTAGGATTTGAATTTGAATTTAAATTTAGATTGTGATTTGGATTTGAATTTGATATACAAAAGAGAAAATATATTATAAAATATATAAATTATTATTTCTAAATATAAAAGTAAACATGTGTTATTATAAATTGAAACAAAAAATAATAAATATACAAATGAGTGGTTGAGTTAAAAAGATGGTCCACTTATTTTGTAAAAGTACAATAAAATGTGATACAACTTGGTTAACCCGATCATTTACCTAGGATTGCTAGATGCCATATTTTCAACCTTAATGCCCAATCTTGAGACCCACTATTTTCTACCAAACAGATTTCTATTACCATGATGCCAAACCCCATGACAAATCATGTAAACCAAACGGGCCCTTATTTTCTTTCATATTTGTGTGAACATATGGTTCAACTCTCTGAGAAGCATTTAGTTCTTATATCTTTGTATGAAAACATAGTCATTTGTACCGTCTAACATGAAATCATCACAAGTATAATTTGAAGTATCAATCTTTAGACCGATTATTATGAAAATAGCATGCAACAGAAACAACGTGTAACAAACACTAAGGGTGCGTTTGGAATCCCCGAATGAGAATGAGGGAATGATTTTTCATTTCAATTATGTGTTTGTTTAAGATGCAAATATTTCAAATGTGGGAATGAATGATATATATGTTCCATACTCCATATACCTCACAAAGGCAAAGTATGGATCTTTAATACCGATGGGTACACCACTACTATCAAACTTATGCCCATTGTGATTCATGGCGGCATACTAAACGCACCCTAAAGTTATTTAACTATTAAATATATGATTAATCAGATTAATGCAAAGAGTTGAAGACTTATTTAGATAACATAAGTGGCCCAAGTTTTACTCGTCCTAACATCTTTTAGATATGGTGTCCCTAACTTGGGGCGTGTAAGTTTTCACGCCTTTTTTGCTAACATAGCATGGTAGATTTGGAAGTCCCGAAATGAATATATTTTCAGCGATATCAGACCTTGTCCTTCGCGCACGATATCAAGGTTGACTTGCATATCTCATGATTTTAATTCGGTGTTTCCATCATCGCTACCCTTATCTTGTGTTTCAGATGATCGTGATGAATCCCATGAGAGTTAACTTCGGTGGATCCCCCATCTGTAAGTGTGTGAAGCTCAATTGAGATGCGTCCTACATATCAGACCGAATATCTTCAGGTATTATTGTGCGTGACTTTCAAGAATATATTATTTTATGTTGTAGTGAAATTGTTTTCACCTCTAATCCACTCACTGCTGAACTCTTAGTCATCCGAAGCGCATGTTGTCTAGCTCTTACTTATGGTTGGCAAATTGCAATAGTTGAGTCGGATTGTAAATGTCACACCCCCAAATTACCTGTTTTGCAGCGGAATGGAATTCCTGGGGATTGACTGTCATAGCATCACAATCATAGTTATATTGAACGACCTAAAGTGTCGTTTGGAAAATACATCGTTTGATTTAATAAAACAATCAGAGTTACAAAGATAGGTCCCAAATGAAAGTTACTATGCATGGAAAATAAGTTTAGTACAAGTCGAACGATGTTTTTAAAGTTCATAAAACTCAAGTGAGACGCGTCGTCACCGCGACTCCATGATGTGTCCAAATGCATGCCATGAATTGTATGCCTTAGATACCTGAGATAAAAACATGCTAAAAGTGTCAACACAAAGGTTGAGTGAGTTCATAGAGTTTGTTTTGAAATGTAAAGCCTTCCAAATTCGTTTATGCAGCAAAGGCATTGTAAATCCACCCAGTTCCAAGTTCCGCCCATACAAAACTTGCAACCTGTGTATTCACAACCCACTGCCAAAATGTGTATAGTTTATGTTCAAACACATGATGTCAAATGAATTCACAATAGTACCTAACTCGACGTAGAACGATAGCACTAAATCAATAAAACTAGACTTAATGTATCAGTAGTCAACTGATTTAGAACGTTATACGACGATGTATCAGTAGTCAACTGATATAGAACTTTATACGACGATGTATCAGTAGTCAACTGATTTGGAACGTTATACGACGATGTATTAGTAGTCAACTGATTTAGAACGTTATACGACGATGTATCAGTAGTCAACTGATTTAGAACGTTATACGACGTAGAACTATAGCACGCAAACAAGAACAATTGATATAGTATAACATTTGATTTAGAAACAATGGTGATCATGATAGAGTTTAGCCTTAAAAATCTAAAGTACTTGTGAAAAATAAATGAGCATGTATCTCCCCCAAAAGTAATTCAAAACAATTAAAAGAGTAGGGGCTATGACTCACTTGATAAACTGGTGTGATGACAAGAGTGAGTACACTGAGGTATAGCGTGATACGTTAATCTGGACCTATTACGAATGATATGATATGTAATGAGTTATGATGTAATGTTATGCATGCATTTCGTATGTTATTTATACCATTTGTGAGTTTTGAAAAATAATACTTATCGTCGAAAAATACTCTTTTGATGTCTTGACCATTCTTAAATCACTTTACAAGTTTTTACGTCAAAATGTCATCCTACAATGGTTTTGTAATGATTTATGGTGAAATTAACACTTTTCGTCGTAAAATAATGTCGTCGAAAATTTCATGAAATTGACAAAAATGGCTTCGAAAAACTAGTCGTAAAATGGTGTACGTCGATCGTTAGAAAACGAACTCGACAGTTTTAGAAAGTTTGTATCAAAATCTAGAAGTTTCAGTTCAGGAGTTTTCGACATAAAGGTCTCGAACATAAAGATAATAAGGGTTAAAGATAGTGATTTTGTCTAATTGTTGTGTAAAAAGTGAGTTTCGGCAAAGTTTGAGCAACCGTAATTAATTTATTACAACTCCGCTATACAAACGGTTGATCGTTTTAGAAAATATGCTTGGTGATCTTAATTTTATTAGAAGACATTTCGTTCCAAAAAGTTCCACATCATCGTTAAAAACAGCCCTCAATATGGTCATTTTAGTTACCGTAACACTTATCTCGTAAAAATAATATAGTTTTTCTGAAAATAATAGTTACGGCAAGTTTTGTAAAAACGTGTATATCTTAGTCGTTTCAAATCCGTTTTCTACGTATAATACGTCCTTAGCTTCGTATCAAAGTATACTAATATATTTTTGACAAGTCGAAATAATTTGTAAAGCTTAGGACTCGTTTTTGACTCGAATAAAGTAAAAATAGGTTGCTGAATTTTCTTAAAAAAATATATATTTCGTCGTCAAACTTTAAAAATTCATAACTTCTTCGTTATAACTCCGTTTTTATCCGTTCAAGCGGCCATGGATTCGTTTTAAAGTATATTTTCTAAATATCAAGGCCAAAAATTCGTGCCTACTGTCGGATTTTCCAGAAAATCAAAACAAGGACAGAACACTTTTTATACTTATCGAAAATAGTTTTTCTCGTACTAAACTTATTCCAATCCCTTCAAATCAACTCCAAAGCTAATCTAATCCTACCATACACCTTCTTAGGGTGTCATGGGTTCCTAAACATCATCAAGACCAAAATATACCAAGGGAATAATTATAGGATGACCTTATATATATAACTCTAAAAATCATGTAAAAATGGTATAAATCAACATAAGTCTTGCATACTTGCTCCAAAAATGAAGAGATAAATATGAAATGAAAGTGAAAGAGGTAAAATGAAGTGATATGCTTACAAGTAAACTATGATGAGGTGCAAAGAACCAAGGGTTTTTCCTAATCACTTGAGGTTTTTATTGCAAAACCTTAACAAGAGTGATACTAGATTGTTGTAATCTTGTATTAGAAAATTTTATGATGATCCCTCTAATATCCTTGTGGCTGCCGAATTTGATGAAGAAGGATGAGAGAACAAAAATTTTTTTTTTTACACCTTGAGATATGAATGTTCTATGTGTAGAATGAGTATAATATACATATAAGTAGATATCTTGGAGTGTATATCTAATCAAGTAAGAAAAAAATGGCCAAGCAATAAATGCTTTCACCTTTCCCCCCCCCCTATGGCCGGTTTAGGGGGGATATGTTTTCCAAAATATATTATTTTTTATTTTTTATTTTTTTTATAATGAATATACTTTGTGTATAATTGTTAACAAAAATATGTAAGTAAATGAATTCAAGTTAAGGTAAATGGTAGCTTTTAGGTACAAGTAAATTTTTAATAGATCAAAGTAGAGTATAATGATATCATAAAAATTGTAAAAATACATTCCTTGTAAAAATTGAGTGATATAATAATTATCATATAGTTTTTAAGAAAAACGTCGTAATAATATAACTTTAACGATTTATATACAAAATAAATTTAGAACACTAGGTAAACTCAAAATATAGTTTTTATAAACTAAATGTAAATATAAAAATATATCGGGATCATCTTTAGAAGTATCGGATTAATTTTTCAAAATAATAACTCACGCGATAACGTTTATTTAATATAAAATTTACGCGTTAAATGTGAAATGTAAAATCATGAATGAACTAACATGATAGAAATGATGTTAATGAAATGTAGACTAAACTTAGTCTATATGAAATGTCCGTGATGATATGATCATGAATTCGCCGCTAAACCATTAAGGTTACGCGAATTTGGAACACGTAAACCTAGTTTACGATAAATGATGAAATAGTGAACTTGAGAAATGACTTGAAATTGCGAGTTGTCACATTCGCCCATCCAAAAAGGAATTCAGTCCCTGAATTCAGTTCGTGTTGGTCTATCGAATTTTTGAGTTTGTGATGAATAACGAGGAGAAAAGACATGGGGAAGTGTCGTTACGGTTATCGATGATTGAGAGCGTATAAAACATCGTAGTAAAGAAAACATCGGATGAATCTCTCATAAGTAACACTTTGACTTTGAAATATGTGAAGATTTTGCTTGCACTAAGATTTATAATTAACTGCTCCCAACATAACATGATCCCTCCAGAATTAGACATAGTTAGCTAGGCTATGTATAATTAAGGAACGATGATGTGACGTTCGGTTTAGTTGTTATAACTCTCGATGCTTACAAGGATTTAAACCGTGTCGTTAAAATGGTCGATGAAGTAAAAAGAAGTAAAATTCTCGTAAGTAATAACAAATCGGAAAGAAAATAAGTACGATAGATGAGAATATTTTACAACGAGTGGTTTAGCAAAAGTAGTACATCTTAAGTCATAAGATCCGAATATGATGAAAGACATAAACTTAGTACAACATAGTACATAAGGAAAATTAAGACTGTTAGTTTCCAAACTTCTTCAGTCTTCCGCGTTGTTGTGACCATGACGAGCTTCTCCTCCTCCTAACATGTATGCATTCCCATGAGCACCTTCAACTGGTTGACCTTGATTTTGAGGACATTGGTTCCGATAGTGTCCTTGTTCCCCACATCCGAAGCATGTGACTACAGCTTTGCCCTTACAGTCCTTAGCAAGGTGTCCTACTTTGTGACAGCTAAAACATATACCACATGGACCATTATGATGTAGCGTGCATTGGTGGCATCGCGGTAAGTTTCCTGCATAAGCTCTTCCCTTTGTTGGTGCAGCAACATAGACCCTGGCGACTTCTTGTCTTCTATTCTGTTGTTGATGATGGTTAGTGTTACGGTTTTGGTTGTTGTTGTTATAACCTCCTTGGTCATTTTTCCATTTTCTTTTGTTGTTGTTGATTTGGTTATTGTCGTTGTTGTTGTTGTTTTGGTTATTGTTGTAGTTGGTGTGGTTGTTGGTATTGTTGTTACGGTTGGTGTTGGTGATATTTCCTCTCTTTACTACTTGTGCCATAAGTTTCTGAGACAGTCGAATAGCTTCCTCAATCGTTTGCGGATCAAAGGAAGTCACATCACCTTGAATGATCTCGGGAAGTCCTTCAATGAAAGCCTCCAGTAGTTTCTCATTATCCGAAACCATAGATGGACATAACACGGCCAATTCTTGAAACCTTCGAATGTAAGTATCAATATCATACCCAATAGTTACCAACTCATAGAATTCGGTCTCCAACTTCTTCACCTCCGTACGCGGACAAAACTTCTTTGTTACCAAACCTTTGAATTGCTCCCAAGTGAGCTTGAAAGCATTCTCCATTCCCATCGGTTGAGCATATGAATTCCACCACGACAATGCTCCATCGAGTAGTGTACTTGTAGCAAACTTGACCTTATTATCATCCGGGCAATTACACAGCAAAAACACGGACTCCAATTTCTCGAACCATCGCACCATGGCAGTGGCTCCTTCAGTCCCTTTAAACTTGGTGGGATCTCCACTTTTGAAATCCTTATACGAACAGCTTTTAACTCCGGACCCTCCTGCATTTCCTGCAGCAGCAGCAAGCCTAGCGGCTTCAGCAGCAGCCGCGGCCTCAGCAGCAGCAGCCACCGTTTCCCTTTCAATCCTTAATGCCTCTGCTACACTATCCCTTACCAACTTTTGAATAGCCGCTTGGGTCATTACAGGTGTGGCTTTCTTCGGCGCCATATCTTCTTCAAAATGAAAGGAAAGGTGAGATGTAACAAAGTCCTATGTTAATAATAAGCGCTCTAAAGAGATGTGATAAGAGATGATAAGTTTGAGGTTATTTTTCAAAATGATCGACGGTTTCCCCAAAAGATGGGTTATGAGATGTTGTAAGTGCTCCAAATGTATAATGGTTTAGTGACTTAATGTGTGAATAAAGTGTAACTCGACATGTTAGTGGTGAAACAAAGGAGTGAGAGTGACTTCGCCCTATATAAAGGTTTATCTCGGCATTCGACGTTATCGGTGATGAGTCAATTGATGTAAAAATTATGATAGGGAATGACAAAGTATTCACCACATTAGAGTATGAGGAAAATGATAATGGGATGGGAATTTAAAGGCATCCATGTGACAATCGATATGAAATGAAAGTAATTAACTCGAAAAATGTACGTATAAATCGCATGCAAAGTGAACATGCACTTGTGATGAAATGATGAGATGCTATGATGATGTAGTTATAGTCTAGGGTCAATGATGCAACCTAGTTCTCTATAACCGAAGCTCTGATGCCAATCTGTCACACCCCCAAATTACCTGTTTTGCAGCGGAATGGAATTCCTGGGGATTGACTGTCATAGCATCACAATTACAGTTATATTGAACGACCTAAAGTGTCGTTTGGAAAATACATCGTTTGATTTAATAAAACAATCAGAGTTACAAAGATAGGTCCCAAATGAAAGTTACTATGCACGGAAAATAAGTTTAGTACAAGTCGAACGATGTTTTTAAAGTTCATAAAACCCAAGTGAGACGCGTCGTCACCGCGACTCCATGATGTGTCCAAATGCATGCCATGAATTGTATGCCTTAGATACCTGAGATAAAAACATGCTAAAAGTGTCAACACAAAGGTTGAGTGAGTTCATAGAGTTTGTTTTGAAATGTAAAGCCTTCCAAATTCGTTTATGCAGCAAAGGCATTGTAAATCCACCCAGTTCCAAGTTTCGCCCATACAAAACTTGCAACCTGTGTATTCACAACCCACTGCCAAAATGTGTATAGTTTATGTTCAAACACATGATGTCAAATGAATTCACAATAGTACCTAACTCGACGTAGAACGATAGCACTAAATCAATAAAACTAGACTTAATGTATCAGTAGTCAACGGATTTAGAACGTTATACGACGATGTATCAGTAGTCAACTGATATAGAACTTTATACGACGATGTATCAGTACTCAACTGATTTGGAACGTTATACGACGATGTATCAGTAGTCAACTGATTTAGAACGTTATACGACGATGTATCAGTAGTCAACTGATTTAGAACGTTATACGACGTAGAACTATAGCACGCAAACAAGAACAATTGATATAGTATAACATTTGATTTAGAAACAATGGTGATCATGATAGAGTTTAGCCTTAAAAATCTAAAGTACTTGTGAAAAATAAATGAGCATGTATCTCCCCCAAAAGTAATTCAAAACAATTAAAAGAGTAGGGGCTATGACTCACTTGATAAACTGGTGTGATGACAAGAGTGAGTACACTGAGGTATAGCGTGATACGTTAATCTGGACCTATTACGAATGATATGATATGTAATGAGTTATGATGTAATGTTATGCATGCATTTCGTATGTTATTTATACCATTTGTGAGTTTTGAAAAATAATACTTATCGTCGAAAAATACTCTTTTGACGTCTTGACCATTCTTAAATCACTTTACAAGTTTTTACGTCAAAATGTCATCCTACAATGGTTTTGTAATGATTTATGGTGAAATTAACACTTTTCGTCGTAAAATAATGTCGTCGGAAATTTCATGAAATTGACAAAAATGGCTTCGAAAAACTAGTCGTAAAATGGTGTACGTCGATCGTTAGAAAACGAACTCAACAGTTTTAGAAAGTTTGTATCAAAATCTAGAAGTTTCAGTTCAGGAGTTTTCGACATAAAGGTCTCGAACATAAAGATAATAAGGGTTAAAGATAGTGATTTTGTCTAATTGTTGTGTAAAAAGTGAGTTTCGGCAAAGTTTGAGCAACCGTAATTAATTTATTACAACTCCGCTATACAAACGGTTGATCGTTTTAGAAAATATGCTTGGTGATCTTAATTTTATTAGAAGACATTTCGTTCCAAAAAGTTCCACATCATCGTTAAAAACAGCCCTCAATATGGTCATTTTAGTTACCGTAACACTTATCTCGTAAAAATAATATAGTTTTTCTGAAAATAAAAGTTACGGCAAGTTTTGTAAAAATGTGTATATCTTAGTCGTTTCAAATCCGTTTTCTACGTATAATACGTCCTTAGCTTCGTATCCAAGTATACTAATATATTTTTGACAAGTCGAAATAATTTGTAAAGCTTAGGACTCGTTTTTGACTCGAATAAAGTAAAAATAGGTTGCTGAATTTTCTGAAAAAAATATATATTTCGTCGTCAAACTTTAAAAATTCATAACTTCTTCGTTATAACTCCGTTTTTATCCGTTCAAGCGGCCACGGATTCGTTTTAAAGTATATTTTCTAAATATCAAGGCCAAAAATTCGTGCCTACTGTCGGATTTTCCAGAAAATCAAAACAAGGACAGAACACTTTTTATACTTATCGAAAATAGTTTTTCTCGTACTAAACTTATTCCAATCCCTTCAAATCAACTCCAAAGCTAATCTAATCCTACCATACACCTTCTTAGGGTGTCATGGGTTCCTAAACATCATCAAGACCAAAATATACCAAGGGAATAATTATAGGATGACCTTATATATATAACTCTAAAAATCATGTAAAAATGGTATAAATCAACATAAGTCTTGCATACTTGCTCCAAAAATGAAGAGATAAATATGAAATGAAAGTGAAAGAGGTAAAATGAAGTGATATGCTTACAAGTAAACTATAATGAGGTGCAAAGAACCAAGGGTTTTTCCTAATCACTTGAGGTTTTTATTGCAAAACCTTAACAAGAGTGATACTAGATTGTTGTAATCTTGTATTAGAAAATTTTATGATGATCCCTCTAATATCCTTGTGGCTGCCGAATTTGATGAAGAAGGATGAGAGAACAAATTTTTTTTTTTTACACCTTGAGATATGAATGTTCTATGTGTAGAATGAGTATAATATACATATAAGTAGATATCTTGGAGTGTATATCTAATCAAGTAAGAAAAAAATGGCCAAGCAATAAATGCTTTCACCTTTCCCCCCCCCCCTATGGCCGGTTTAGGGGGGATATGTTTTCCAAAATATATTATTTTTTTTTATTTTTTTTTTTATAATGAATATACTTTGTGTATAATTGTTAACAAAAATATGTAAGTAAATGAATTCAAGTTAAGGTAAATGGTAGCTTTTAGGTACAAGTAAATTTTTAATAGATCAAAGTAGAGTATAATGATATCATAAAAATTGTAAAAATACATTCCTTGTAAAAATTGAGTGATATAATAATTATCGTATAGTTTTTAAGAAAAACGTCGTAATAATATAACTTTAACGATTTATATACAAAATAAATTTAGAACACTAGGTAAACTCAAAATATAGTTTTTATAAACTAAATGTAAATATAAAAATATATCGGGATCATCTTTAGAAGTATCGGATTAATTGTTCAAAATAATAACTCACGCGATAACGTTTATTTAATATAAAATTTACGCGTTAAATGTGAAATGTAAAATTATGAATGAACTAACATGATAGAAATGATGTTAATGAAATGTAGACTAAACTTAGTCTATATGAAATGTCCGTGATGATATGATCATGAATTCGCCGCTAAACCATTAAGGTTACGCGAATTTGGAACACGTAAACCTAGTTTACGATAAATGATGAAATAGTGAACTTGAGAAATGACTTGAAATTGCGAGTTGTCACAGTAAAGTAGCTATTTCAATTGCTTCTTTAGAAGATGGTCCTCCTTGGTCGTTATATGCTATTGTGGCGGACATTAGAATATTGGCATCCCAACTTGTAATTTTTTTCTCATGAGTTAAGCGTGAATGTAACGCGGCTCATGTTGTTGCTAAAATACCTTTTAGATCTCCTGAAAACTTCCTTTGAGATGTTAGTTTTCCAGATTTAATTACCTCTATTGCGAGGAGTGACTGTGTTATAAAGTTTTTGCGAGCTTCGGCCCTTTTCATGTTTAAAATAAAATAAATAAAATATTAGATTATTTTTACACCAAAAAGTTTTTCTCGCATGAACTCTTATACACAAACATTTAATCAAGGGAATATATCAGCTACAATTTTTGTGCAACTAATTGGCTGCAAATTTGTAATACAAATTTTAGGTTCATTAGTCTTTTTGTGGGTCTTTGAGTCCTTTTTGTGGGTCTTTGAGTCCTTTTTATGGTTCCTTGAGTCATATTTCTTATGTATTTTTGGTGGAGGATTGCAGCCAATTGGCTACAAAAACTGTAGCCAAGCTATCCTATTTAATCAATCATGTAAAATTGTAGAGTACATATTTATGCAGATAAGTAAACGCGAACAATTGTAGATCTTGATCAGAATTACACGAACACGAATCATGAACCATGATAACAACACACTTCAGATCAATAATGTGAGTTGACCGATAGTTAGTTCACACTAACACTTAAACGACTCCCTTCGGCTGCAAGGGTTAATTACATATCATATCAAAAAGAGGTTATGCATACACACTGTATGTGTGTTCGGCCGAACCAAGAAGGAGGGGAGAAGAATTAAGGTTTTTTTTTTTTCTCCATAAAGCTGCAAAACTTCTTATTTAGGTTATTCATAGGTAGGGGTGTTCAAAAAAGCCGTGAAACCGATAAACCGAACCAAACCAAACCGCTCAATCCGAAATCGAAAAAACCCGAAACCGAAGAAACCGAAACCGATAAAAACAGAAACCGAAAAAACCCGCTTATTACGGATCGGTTTCGGTTTTTGTATTTAGATATCGATGGTTAACCGAACCGAATCGTGTATAATATACATATAGGTTTTTAACTAAATATTTAAATAATAGTATAAGTATCGATTATATTATTACACTACTCTTATTGTATAACGAATTTTTTGCTTCTAATGTACACGTTTACTAAACATCTATGTGTGAAAATAGAATAATGTGTTTGTAACATATAAACTTCGAACAAATATTTTTTGTTAATGTGTCATGTATGCTTATTTGAACGTAATTATTGTGACGAAATAATTTTAAAATGAATTAGTTCTATTCAATATTATTTAATACACTAAAATTGCGTTTTACCTTTTAGATCATGTTATTGTTCATACGGTTAAACTTGTTTAAACGTCTAAAATGGTTAACCGTGAACCGAACCGCGGATAACCGCTCATTTCGGGTAACCTCATGTCCGGTTACCCGCCTAACACGGTTCGGTTTCGAGTAGTAAAATAAATTACTCACCCCGTGACGGATAGTTAAAATATCCTAACTAACCGAACCGAACCACCCCATGAACACTCCTATTCATAGGCTTCAAACCATAATAAAATACTTTAGATTACTACCTTATGTTAGGAAAGATATCTCTTAATTAATTAGGAGATTTAATTTTTATCCAATAAGATAATTCATCTTTAAAAAGTAAATCTTTTATATTATAAATAAAAATTTTATCCTAATCAAATAAGAACATCTTTTATTTTGTTCAAAGAAAAATCCAACCGAAAATTTCTTACGCTCTGTTCTCGAGTTTTTTTTTTTTTTTTAAGTAATGGAAGGGGAGGGGAAGAGAAATAAAGAAAAAGGGTGTTCTTGAGTTTTTTTAAGATAGAAAGGTAGGGGACGGGAAGGTGGAAGGGAGGGAAGGGATGGTTTTTTTAGTGTTATTTTGTTCCGTCCATTTTTGGGCGGATTAGGAAGGGAAACGGGTCTAAAACATTACAGGCCTTTGTTAAATTACAATATTATCCTCGATCTATATATTTCGTAACCTCATAAATGTTTAGTCATTCGTGAGTTTGTCCGGCATTTGCTTAGAATGCTTTATTTTTTGTTGTCGCCCAGTATTTACAGCAGTGGATAAGATTAGTCTTATACGATCACATGAGTATCTACTATACCTCATCATTGGTTCAATTATACAAGTGGGACATTGAATGGATATTGGTGACTAATATGTTGTGGGACTACATCTATGCAAGTGAATTTGGGTAAATGGCTCTCAATTTTCTGGTTTCTTGCGTCAGTTCATTAGTTTTAGGTGACGGGTTAGCTTCTTGTCTTTGTCTTTGTCTTTGTGAAGTAGCATATTGGTAATACAAGGGTATATTGGTAATTTGTATAGCTTCATTTCCTTTCCTTGCTACTTTAAAAAAAACTCAAGAACACAAAAATAAATTACCACTTTCTTCACCATGTCATCCCCTCCTTTGCCCTTCCCATCCCATCCCCTTCCGTTCTTTAAATTTTAGACTTGAGAACAGGGCGTTAGGGAATTCGATACATCCAATACCCCTATTGGCTTTATTGCTGACACGAACGCTTAAACGGACAAATTTTCTTATTCATGTTCGTTTATTAAGAAAATAAGTTGTTCATGTTCGTTTATTAATCTATACTACATAAAAAGAGAAAATGGTCAAATAGTCAATAATTGAAAAAGTGATAAGTGAAAAAGTGGAACATGTGAAATCTCATGCCATTGAATGCTATGCTGTAATCTCAACTTAAATGCGATGTTGTATCTTTGGAAAGTATATATTGATTTGAAATGTTGCCCAGCCCATTCGTGAAAGTCTCATACCATGTCAAACTTGATAACTTTGAAAAATATGGCTGATTTCTTCAATCTTCAAAGCCGGGATTTTAATATAATCATTTAAATTGGATTCTTTAACGCTTAAAATACTGATTCTTGAAACAAACTTAATCGCCGCTAAAATTTTGTTGAAACTAGACACCGCTGCTGCTAGGTGCGGGTACTCGTCTAGTACACTAAACGAACATAAACGATCGATCATAAATAAACATAGACAAATAGGCATAAACTTTATTAAATTATGCGCAATATATTATTTTATAAATGTTGAAAAAATCAATTTTAAAATTGGGCAAATCACATAGAAATGTAGTTAACTTGCCACTTTTTCCCATTGTATGTAGCATTCTTTTTTTTTCTCATTCTGTCAATAAACTTGTATCGTTAGTCCTTTGTGTGTACCCGTTACAAAAAAAAACCTGCATCGTTAGTCCTTTTTGCTAACGACCGTTAATAAATAACTTAAAATTTGGTTATCTTACGCTAAACTTGCGTCGTTGGTCCTTTATAGTAACACTCGTTAAAAAATAACTTAAAATTTAGTTTTCTTACGTTTCCGTCCGTTTTTTTCACGTTTTCGTTCGTTTTAACACGCTTTCGTCCGTTTTTTCACGTTTTTATCCGTTTTTACACGTTTTCATTCGTTTTTACACGTTTTCGTCTGTTTTTTCACATTTTCGCCCGTTTTTGCACATTTTCATTCGCTTTTACACGTATTCGTCCGTTTTTACGCGTTTTCTTCCGTTTTTTCACATATTCATGCGTTTTTACACGTTTTCATCCGTTTTAACACATTTTCATGTGTTTTTACATGTTTTCATCCGTTTTTACACGTTTTCATCCATTTTTACACATTTTCGTCCATTTTTGCATGTTTCGTTCGTTTTTACATGTTTTCATCCGTTTTAACACGGTTTCGTCTGTTTTTTTCACGTTTTCATCTGTTTTACACGCTTTCATCCGTTTTAACATGGTTTCGTCTGTTTTTTTTCACGTTTTCATCTATTTTTACACGTTTTCATCTATTTTTGCGTGTTTTCGTATATTTGCAGGTTTTCGTATGTTTTTACACATTTTCGTATGTTTTAACATGTTTTCGTCCATTTTAACACGTTTTCGTCCGTTATTCACGTTTTCATCCATTTTTTCACGTTTTCATCCGTTTCTACAAGTTTTCATCCGTTTTTGCACGTTTTCGTTCGTTGTTTCACGTTTTCGTCCGTTGTTTCACGTTTTCGTCCGTTGTTTCACGTTTTCATCCGTTGTTTCACGTTTTCATCCGTTTTTACACGTTTTCATCCGTTGTTTCATGTTTTCGTTCGTGTTTGCACATTTTCTGTACAAATGGATGAAATCGTGAAAAAAACAGACGAAAACGTGTAGAGACGGATGAAAACGTGTAAAAACGGAGGAAAACGAGAAAAACGGACGAAAACATGTTAAAACAGAAAAAATCGTGTAAAAACATACGAAATCGTACAAAAACAGTCGAAAACGTGCAAAAACGGATGTAAACGTGTAAAAACGGATGAAAACGTGAAAAAAAAACTTACGAAAGCGTGTTAAAACGGACCAAAACGTGTAAAGACGGACGAAAACGTGAAAGACGGACGAAAACGTGTTAAAACGGATGAAAACGTAAAAAAACGGATGAAAACGTGCAAAAACGGATGTAAACGTGTAAAACAGATGAAAACGTGAAAAAACTGATGAAAGCGTGTTAAAACGGACCAAAACGTGTAAAGACGGACAAAAACGTGAAAACGGACGAAAACGTGTAAAAACGGATGAAAACATGTAAAAACGGATGAAAACGTGAAAAAACGAACGAAAACGTGTTAGAACGGACGAAAACGTGTAAGAAGGGATGAAAGCGTGCATAAACAGACGAAAATGTGTTAAAACGGATGAAAACGTGTAAAAACGCATGAATATGTGAAAAAACGGAAGAAAACGCGTAAAAACGGACGAATACATGTAAAAGCGAATGAAAATGTGCAAAAACGGGCGAAAATGTGAAAAAACAGACGAAAACGTGTAAAAACGAATGAAAACGTGTAAAAACGGATAAAAAAGTGAAAAAACGGACGAAAGCGTGTTAAAACGAACGAAAACGTGAAAAAAACGGACGGATGCGTAAGAAAACCAAATTTTAAGTTATTTTTTAACGATTGTTACTATAAAGGACCAACGACGCAAGTTTAGCGTAAGATAACCAAATTTTAAGTTATTTATTAACGGTCGTTAGCATAAAGGACTAACGATGCAGGTTTTTTTGGTAACGGGTACACACAAAGGACTAACGATAGAAGTTTATTGACAGAATGAGAAAAAAAAAAGAATGCTACATACAATGGGAAAAAGTGACAAGTTAACTACATTTCTAGGTGATTTGCCCTTTAAAATTATACAATTTAAACGACAATAATGCAAATAGAAACACATAAATAGTGTAACTTTAAGCGACAATAATACAAAGTATCTTGTATTCAATATTTACGTGCTCATTTTTGGTTGACAGCAAACAGGCAGTGTTCAATAGTGGATCTATGATTTTCTATAGCGAGACCATCATTGAATTGATGTAAGATAACCAATTATAAATTTGACCAATTAAATTACTCATATTCCATTATATGTTGATAAACTGAATGAACATAATTATGATTATGAATTTAACAAGTTATTAATTTGTCAATTGCAAAAACGTGCATTAAACGAATGATGTTGCAATCTAAAAAAAGATTAGCGGTGCAACTTGTTACTCGTTTCTCTTCTATCTTTATATAAATCTAAATTAATTCATAAAATATAATCAATTATTGCTAATATAACAAGTGTGTACAGTTTATAAGTTTTCCTTTTACAGAAAACATTAAATACAAAGTAGTATATATATATTCGTGCATTTTGGCTTATACACTGTAGTCTAACTCGGACCATATCATTATATCAAGCCTCGGATATTAAGCTAAACATACAGGTATCATGTATGGAAGCTTGTATCATTGTTTAAAGTAGGGATGTGATTTGAACACTCTCAAAAATGATTAGTACACTTAAATTATGAGTGTTTGGACATTTATACCCTTACGTAAGGGTATAAATGTCCAAACACTCATAATTTGAGTGTACTAATCATTTTTGAGAATGTACAAATCACTTCCATTTAAAGTATAGTGCCACACAACCAAGTCCCTACATGTCATTGTTGAAAGATTACAAGGATATTGCTATTATGATTTACGCCTGGACCTATCATAGTCGACATTAATTGGCTGGCTTAATTGGTGTAGGCCCCAAAACAGAAAGTATGAGAAATACTCCTAACAAACTAATCTATACAACTTTATTAGATCATGTGGCAAACTTGTTGAGTTTCACCAGCATTACCACAACCATTTTATAAGCTACTCATGATAGAGCTGAGCTTCTTGTGAGATAATCGAGCTTGGATTTTTCAAAAGCTCGGTCTGAGCTTCTCGTGAGTAACTAGAGTTCGGACTTTGCTCGTTTTCAACCCTATGAATTACACCAATAGGTAGTAATCCGTTGTTAGTGATATATACAAAATTTAGTCTCTTCCAGAGGCCGAGCCAGGAATTCTAGTTAAGGGGCCGGGTTTTTTTTTCCACGTACTGATGATAACTTTTGCATTTGAACGGCGTAGCAGGTCTTAAATATGAAAGATGAATGAATAATAAAGATCGTATTTGCTCTAAATAGAAAAATATTATCGACTTCGCTAATTAGTTTTCGAGAATATCATCACATCCTGTTTGTATTTTTCATTAACAATTTTTGGTTAGGAGAAAAAAGGTTGTTACGCTAGGTTTCAGTTCTATAAAAACTCAATTATTATTGTATCTCATACTTGTTAAGCATTCAAACAAAAAATCATAAGCCAATTACCAACTGTAGTAAACTTTAATTAACCGACTTAATTATAATCATATGCTAATTACAAGACATAAATATCAATATTACATTTTTGTTTTAAAAGTAAACGTATGCTAACTTAATGATTGACGCTCATGTGTTTCTCTAAATGTTTGACTGAAACAATAGAATGTGAATGTCTATTGTGTTGGTGCGGAGCGGTGTGAAGTTTTTTGGGACGGTGATAGGTGAACAATGGCATTTTGAATTTTAGTGGTTGTTTGGCCAAAGAGCGATAAATTTTGGCTAAATTTTAGAAAAACTAATATTCCAATGTTTTTTAATACTTTTTTAATAAGCAGTGAACGATGAGCTATGATAACTGCTCACAACTCAGAACTACTTCTCATTGCTACCGTTAGCACCCTAATAAAAACTGCATATGTTTTCTTAACATATAAACACGTATTGTTAAA
>BPTQ01000001.1:186271321-186741142 GCA_019973895.1 Chrysanthemum seticuspe | reverse complement strand
GCAAACTCTATTAAGTATGCGGAATTTACTTAACAAAGCTAAGAAGAATAACTTTAACTATAAACGATTTTATTAATAACTCTAACTCTGCTTATTATGCAGATCTTTAACAACTCTAATAATATCGAACTTCTCTCTAAAACTCTAATAAAATCACGTACATCTTATGCCAATCTAGGGGTCCTTTTATAGGCTCAAGGATACTCTAGTCGGTTTACAATTTGTATCCTTGTACATCAAGTAATCTAATATAGAATATTCTAGAATTACAAGACTTTCTATAAACGAATAAAACAGTTCTTTGATCTTGCAGTACTTTGACTTCATATGCAGTACTTTGACTTTATCATTTAGCAGTACTTTGATTAAACTTCAGCACTTTAACTATTCAGCACTTTCATATCCCAACAATCCTCCCTTAACTTGAATTCTACTTGTTTGACTTCAAGTTCCTTTGTGAATTTATCTTTATCAGCTTCATCTTTAAGAATAAATTATGTCTTTGTCTTTGGATTGTATCTTTGTAGTTTTTGTGCATAGTCAAAGTATCTTTAGAAATATTCTTTTTACAGCATCATCCAGCAAGCTCCATCTTTTCAGCAACACAACAACATATGACAATTTGTACATTAAGTCAGTTTAAGTTGCAAACTATTCTCATCACTTCCAGGTATGTTAACTCCTGTGAGAAGTGAATCATTGAAAATTTAATGGATTTAGATCTCTTTACCAAAGCCATTAACTCTGGAGTAGCCAAATGTTTTGGTGTGTAAGACCATGGTACACTGATAACCATATGATTTTTAGCAAATCATCAGCTATCAACAGATTTGTTTTGTCTTTACCAAAAGCTGTACCCTTCTGGACTAGTTAGTTCTTTTATCTAATGGTGAACTAATTACCAATAATGGTTTTTCCACAGCCTTTACCACAAGCCATTTTCTTGTGGGCTAGTCAACTCTTCACATTACTGATATGGTGAGTTGATTACCATCCAACTTGTTAGTAAGTTGTCAACTAAAAACGGATTTGATATATCTTTACCAGAGTCGTTTGCTCATGGATTAGTCAATCCTTTTGTAACCATGGCGGATTGATAACCTATTGATGTTATCATCTCAAAAACCATTTATTCAACCTTTGTTTCAAAATATTTGTTACTTAACAAAAGTTTTCTTCAAAAATCACTTAACTGGTTAAAAAGCTGCAAGCAGTACTTTTGATTAAAGTACTGTTTGATCAGCAGTACTTTGAATAAAGTACTGATTTATCAAAAATAATTTATTCAATTAAGTCTCATACCAGTTATTCATTATCATCTGCAATCGTAGTCCAGTTGATAAACAAATTGATGACCATACAAGCAATTTCATTGTCTTCTTCAACTTCCATTCCATGCTCTAGCATCCTCCTCATAAGATCAACTGTAAGAGGATATCTTCTATCTGCAAACATATGAATCATTGTACCAGTTTCCAGCTCTAGAACATGAACTCCAGACTCTTCAAAAAATCTCCAGCAAACAATTTCCCAGTTCTCTTGATTCTTCCAAATTTCATCATTGCTCTGTTCTTCAGTTTCCCATGCAGTTGTTAGATCTCCAAGTAAAACTAAACCAATTCCTTCTGATAGATGATGTTCAAAATATTCTTTCACCACATGATATAAATAGAATAGATCCACTCTATCTATGATATGCAATAAATCCCATAGTCTGTTGAACACTCTGAAACTTTCATCTTCTCTATGAAACATCATATAGCTTCCATCTTTAGATTCCACAACTTCAAAAGCAATAATCTGAGATCTGTTCATCTTCATGTCAACATCTTCTCTGGAATATTCAAAATCTACTATTCTGAGATAATTTCTTAATTCATCTCTAGTTTCAGATCTTAACTCAACTTTTTCTTTCTTTGAAAACTGTATATCTTCAACTTCAGTTTTCCTTTTTCTTTTTATACTTTTCTTTCTTTCTGCTTCAGTCCAAGTAGCTTCATCTTTATAATCTTTGATACTTGCAACATCCTTCTTATAAGCTTCTGTCTCAGCATCATATAATCTTTTCATATCAACATGCTTCAGCTTCTGCAATCCTTTATATCCTCGACTTTTCAATTAAGCCATCATTGCATTCCTTTCTTTAGCAAGATTTGGTTTTCTAGGCATAAAAGAAACAGGAACAGGTGACTCTAATTGTTCACTAGCTTCAGCATTCAATTCCTCATGCAACTTCTTAGCTGCTTCTCTATTCTGAGCTTCTTCAGCTTCCTTATCTTCTCTATCTTTAGCATTTAATTCTTCTTGAATTTTTCTAGCTGCTTGTTCATTTAAAGCATCTTGAGCAGCCCTTAACTGTGCTAAAGTTGGTTTCTTCTTCTTAACTTCTACCAAAACACCTTTTCCTTTATCCTTAGGATCAATAGCAGGTTGAGAAACTCTTGGTTGTTCCTCTTCTTGCACTCCTAGAATAGTAACAGCCCTTGGCTTTGATAAATCATGCAATATAGTTGCAATAAATTCATCATCACTTGCAGTGTGTATTCTTTGAGGTGTATCAGGTATCTCTGGTATAACTTCAGATGGACCAGCTTGTTCTTCATGTGGAACTGTTGAAGGACCAGCTTCCTCTTCAAAGTCTAATACCCTTGGTGTAACCAATTCTTGTCTGTGAGTTCCAGTGAAAGCAGTACTTTGTTGTTCAGTACCTTGATCTTCAGACCTTTCTTCTTCAGTACTTTCAATAATAACATGCTTTTCAGTACTTTGAGGTTCTTTCTCCTTAACAACATCTTCTTTCAAATTCTTTTCTTCTAAATTCCTCCCCAATTTGACAAAAGATTGTTTGTGAACCTTTGTGCCTTTGGTTTTCTTCTTAAACTGCCTTCGGCGCTTTTTTTCTTCCTTAACCCATAAGCGATAACGTTTGATAAAAGGTGTAACAAAAGTCTTTAACCTTTTATACTTGATTGTCAATCTCCTAATCTGTTTTGCTTGAGCCTCAGTAGTCTTTTTCAATTTGACCAACTCCCGTGTCAAAACATAATTATCCAATGTTAAATTGTCATGTGATATAGTATGCGAAGCATCTCCTTGAATTGGTGAATGTTCCTCTGGTTGAGAAACAGGAACATATCGTTGTGGAGATGTAGAAGGTGAACCTGCAACATCTTCTTGAATTTCAGTACTTGGGGAAACAGTACCTTGAGATGCAATACCCTCTTCAGATGCAACACTTTGAGAACCAGTACTTGCAGATGCAGTACTTGCAGATGCAGTACTTGCAGATGCAGTACTTGCAGATGCAGTACTTGCAGATGCAGTACTTGCAGGTGCAGTACCTTCACTTTCTTCATCATCTTCAGCATCAGCTCTAACAGCTTGAACAACTTCCATCATAGAAGTAGTTAAAGGCGTATCTGGACCTCTGAATAGATCACTTCTTCTCGCCATAAAAGTAAAAATCTTTGCTTGTTGTACAATAACAAGTAGTAAATCTGTAGGCTTCGGTACATCAGCAAGTTGTTTGTTTAAGAAAACTTGTATAAACCTAGGATACGTTAACCACTTTGAACCATGAGAGATGTGGGAAAGCATGCCATCTAGAATAAGCCTTGAAAAATTGAAAACACGATCTGTAGCCAATCCCACCATAGCAGATGCTATATTTGATCCAAATTGCTCCCAAGAAGTACTTTTAGCACTAATACAATGAAGCAACACATGTACTAAAAACTTCCATTGAGGACAAAATAGTTGTTTCCTGAATGTTTGTTCTGTTAATGACCCTTCATAACCAAGGTGCCCAAAAGTTTCCCAAATCAACTGCTTATCAAAACGAATAGCCCCTTCTTCATCATTAAACAATAAGTCTTCTCGAATAGATGCTTCAGTAATCTTCACAGTTCTTTCAACAACTGTAGCCCTAATATAAAATTCATCATTCTCCATATTATCCCTAGCAGTAGCCTAAAGTTCTTGAATCCAAGGTTCAATGATATCCGGCTCCACTAAAAGAGCATAACTAATTGGCGACCCAGTGAGATAATCAATAATATCATGAAAAGCCTCATTATCTTTAGTCTTGTCTAAATTCGCCACCATGTTTTGCTTTGAAACAGTAGGACGATTCGCCATGGTTGAGTATGTAAGCACAATGAAAGATAGAATCGAATAATAAAGAGATGGTGAGAGAAATATGAAAAAGATATGAGAATATCAAGATGAGAGGGAAAATCAGAAAGTAGTTATTTTATAGATGAGATTTGAAAAATCACAGCCCATAATAACAAAGTTACCGTTAGTAGAATTACCCCTCAATATTACCGTTGAAACAGTACTTCAATAAGACAAACAGTACTTTCCACGTGTGCAGTACTTTCCCAAGCAGTACTTTCATAAAAAATCAGTACTTTTCCAAATTCCTCTGTATAAGCTAAATATACATAAATATCCTCCCCTTAAACAATGCACAGGACTATACAAATACTAATAGTCCTCCCCTTAAATGTAGCTCAGTAGTTAATCATGCCAATGCTTACTACCAAGTGATTAAATCTTGAAACATCAAAGCCTTTGGTGAGTAAGTCAGCTACATTATCATCCGTGTGAACCTTGACCACATTTATGAGTCTGTGCTCATAACAATCTCTGATAAAGTGATGCCTAATCTGAATGTGCTTGGTCTTGGAATGATAGACTGGATTCTTCACAATACAGATAGTACTCTCATTATCAATATTGATAGGAGTATTCTTGAAGTTGAACCCATAATCCAAGAGTTGATTCTGCATCCACAGAACTTGTCCACAACAACTTGCAGCAGCTACATATTCAGCTTCAGTAGATGATGTTGCTGCAATTGTTTGCTTTTTACACTGCCATGAAACTAATCTTCTTCCAAGATATTGGCATCCACCTGTGGTTGATCTTCTGTCATAATTATCACCTGCATAATCACTATCTGAAAAAGCCTCCAAGTGAAAAGGTGAATCCCTGGGATACCACAACCCTAACTTAGGTTGTTGTTTCAAATAACATAAAATTCTCTTCACTGCATTCATATGAGAAATATTTGGTGAGACTTGATATCTTGCACATAAACAAACTGCAAACATGATATCAGGCCTAGATGCAGTAAGATACATAAGACAGCCAATCATTGATCTATATAACTTGACTTCAACTGGGTGTCCATCTTCATCCTTGCCCAAAGAGTTAATTGATTTAATAGGTGTAGTGACAGACTTCATGTCATCGAAATTGAACTTCTTAAGTATGTCAGATACATTCTTGTCTTGACTTATGAAAATTCCTTCCTTTGACCGTTAAACTTGAAGTCCCAAAAAGAAATTTAACTCACCCATTGAACTCATTTGAAATTCTTTCTGCATAAGCTGCTCAAACTCCTTAACCATAGACTGTTTGGTAGCTCCAAAGATGATATCATCAACATAGACTTGAACTAACATGATATCCTTCTTGTCTCTTTTGATGAACAAAGTCTTGTCAATAGCTCCCCTCTGGTAACCATGTTGTAATAAGAATGTGGAAAGCCTCTCATACCAAGCTCTAGGTGCCTGGTGAAGACCATAAAGAGCCTTAACCACCTTGTAGACTTTGTTAGGATGTTTAGGATCTTCAAAACCAGGAGGTTGTTTTACATAAACTTCTTCTGTGATAGTGCCATAGAGAAAAGCACTCTTGACATCCATATGGTAAACTTGAAATCCCATATATGAAGCAAATGCAAGAAAGATTCGAATAGCTTCAATTCTTGCTACAGGAGCAAATACTTCATCATAATCTACTCCTTCTTCTTGTCTGTAGCCTTGAGCTACTAACCTTGCCTTGTTCTTGATAACATTACCTCTTTCATCTCTCTTGACTCTGAAAACCCATCTGGTTCCAATAACTTTCTTCCCATCTGGAAGATCACATAGTACCCAAACTTCTTGAAGTTTGAATTGTAGCAGTTCTTCTTGCATAGCTTCAACCTAACTTTCTTTTGTCAATGCTTGAGCAATATTCTTGGGTTCCTCTTGAGAAATAAAACAAGTAAACAGACATGTTTGATGGTCCTTATGATTCAGCCTGTTCTGTTTATAGACAAAGCTAAGTAAAGCATTATGAGGTTTAGTAAAACTCTTGGCTTTGTGTCTTGTCATCACTCCAGAAGTAGAAGGACCAATGATTTGATCAGTAGGATGATTCTTATGAATTCTTAAGATTGGAGACTGTGGAACTTCATACGCATCATCCAAGTTAGTTAAATCATCATCTTCATTGGAATCTGAGAAAATACCTTCATCTTCAAACTCATCATCAGTTTCTTCTAAACCAGGCATGGTAGGATCATCCAAATCATCTAAAGTACTGTCAACTGGTGCAGCAGTACTTTGTTCGAAAGTACTGTCCAAAGTACTGTGAGAATACTCTGCAGTCTTATCCTTTTTCTTTGCTTCTTCATAAGCTCTTCTTTGTTCATCAGAATAAGAATATGCCATTACATCTTGTAAAAGCATCTGATTAAGTGTCTCTTGAATATCTTGATCCTCAGCAGATAGTGAAGATTTTGGTATATCAGTACTTTTTGTTGGTGCATCAGTACTTTGCTTTGGAGCATCAGTACTTTGCATTGGACTAACAGGATTTTCATCAGGTCTAAGATGAACTTCACGAACAACATATTGTAAGTCTTCTCCATCTGTACAGGTTGATTTTCTTCTCTAACAGGTACATAGTTCATAGAAGGAGTTAGAACTTCAAGATCAAACATCCAATCAGGACCTTTACCTTTCTGATTCTCTTGATCTTCTAAAAACTCAACATGAAGACAATCTTGAACCTTCTTAGTGACTATGTTGTACACTCTAAATCCCTTACTGTTGGTACAATAACCCAATAAATATCCTTCTTCAGACTTGCCATTAAACTTTCCCAAATTATCAATTGTGTTTAAAATAGTGAGAGGGCATCCAAAAGGCTTCATAAAACGAATGTTGGGTTTGTTGCCCATTAGCAACTCATAAGGTGTCTTCATATGTGGTTTTGTGACTGATACTCTGTTAAGTACATAGCAAGCATTACTTACAGCTTCAGCCCAGAATTGAATAGGTAGTTGGGAATCTGCAAGCATAGTTCTGGCTGCTTCAATCAAAGTTCTATTCTTCCTCTCTGCAACACCATTCTGCTGTGGTGTTCTGGCAATACTGAACTCCCTCTTTATTCCTTTGTTAGCACAAAATTCATCCATAAGCTTGTTCTTGAATTCAGTTCCATTGTCACATCTAATACCTCTGACCTTGAGTCTCAATTGGTTTTCAAGTGCTATTATAAGTGTCTGAATTGCATCAAAATTATCATCTTTAAATCCCAAGAAAAATACCCAACTAAATCTACTGCAATCATCTGTAACAACTAAGCAGTACTTTTTCTTGTTTAAACTTGCCACAGAAACAGGTCCGAACAAATCCATATGTAACAGCTCCAAAGGTTCTCTAATTGTCCTCTCCTCAAGCTTCTTGCATGAAGCTTTGTGTTGTTTGTAACACCCCCAATTTCGTGATACGCAGCGGAATTCAAACTGGGTGTTACTTCATGGCACAACAGTCATAACAATAGAAAACGATCTCTAAAGGAGTCGTTTAAAAAGGATTTATCATTCGATTTATATAAATATCAGAGTTTACAAAAATGAGGTCCCAGTTGGTTCCATTGTTTACAAAATATAGTAAATAGGTTTTCGAATGATAATAAAATTTATAGCCTTCTTCAGTATCCTTGCTCTTCCGTGCCAGCTTCCGACATTATGGACATGAAATACATGCTTAAAACTGTCAACACAAAGGTTGAGTGAAATTCATAGAGTTTTGGAAATCAGTTGAACACATAATGTTTGTAGTGTGAGTTATAAATTCACACCAATGGTTTGAAAACCAAAAGAGATATTATTGCACGGTACGACTGCCTCAAGTATATGATACTTGAGCCCACTTTTGTTTGTTACGGCTGCCTCAATACGTTGTGATACTTGAGCCCGCTTTTGTTTGATACGGCTGCCTCAATACGTTGTGATACTTGAGCCCGCTTTTGTTTGATACGGCTGCCTCAATACGTTGTGATACTTGAGCCCGCTTTTGTTTGAAAGCAATGTATTCGGTTTAAAATAGAGCATGTATCTCCCCCAAGGGTTTGTAAAACAATTAAGTAATAAAAGTGGGGCTATGAACTCACCAAGAGTTGATGATGTTAAGTACTAACGGATGCGATGGATAAGTCGGAATACTTCTACGTGCAACCTAAAAATGAAATGTTGCGACTTAGGTTTGGAATAATGTTTAAGAAAACATAAACCATCCTATATATATATATATATATATATATATATATATATATATATATATTCCTATGTTGATCATGATGTAGTCAATTATCATATGATGTTTATAGAAAGATCTTTAATATGTGAAAACGTATTTAGTTTATAGATATCGTACTACCGTTCGGGCCATCATAATTCAGAGGTCATGCAGTAAACGTTCGAGGAGCTAGGACACTTTAAATCGTAAATCTAGCAATTCGTTGATACATTTTACTCAAATGAAACCCCTCACATGAAGCTCCCTACTATTGTAGCACTTAGTAAATACGACATATGTTTTGAGTGAAGGTTGTTATAACATAAATTTTATCATGTTTTAATAAGTATCTAGTTTTTATAAGTTCTCGTCGTTTCATAAGTATAATTACCATAGTTAACGGTCTTGGGCAAACAAGCCTTGAGGCTTTAGCCATGGCCTTGCCGTGACTTTGGTCTTGACTACCATGGTCTTGAGACTTAGCTTTGACCTTATCCGTAGCCGTGGTTTTGGCTTATGGCCATTAGGCCTCTTGGTTTGCTTTTAGTTGTGACAAAAGTATAGTTATGAGACTATATTTACG
The DNA here is from genome assembly GCA_019973895.1 of Chrysanthemum seticuspe. Lineage (NCBI taxonomy): Eukaryota > Viridiplantae > Streptophyta > Magnoliopsida > Asterales > Asteraceae > Chrysanthemum > Chrysanthemum seticuspe. The sequence continues at coordinate 186,732,199 of BPTQ01000001.1, read as the reverse complement.
GCAGTTTCTGTTTTTGAAAGATTTATGGCCTGTTTAAGCATTTTCAAGGTCCGAACTTCTTTTATATTAAAGGAAAATGTCATTCCGGACAACTTTCGTGCTTTAACTTTTTGATGATTCAGACCAGAAGGGCCTCTAAAAGTTTCAGATTTTAGGCAGAAAGCTATTTTGGCAGATTCATATTTTAGCTTCCCTAATTTCTTTTTGTCATAACTTTTGACTCGTGTGTCCGTTTCGGGTGATTCAAATTGCTACATTTTTGTTTTAATATTATCTACAAGAATATGAAAAGTATCAGATCTATATGTGGTCGATTTTATGGAAACTTTGTACAAAAGTTTATCATTTAAACACTTATTAACCCAAGTTTAACATATAAGTTCTTATAACTTGTTTTAAAGATTTTTGTACATCATGATCCGACATAGTAACTATATATATAGCATGAAATAGTTAAGAATATGAATAATAAAGATGAGATGATGGTGGTGATAAGTTGCTTACAACTTTTGGCTTTCAATAAGAAAGGAGTAACTAGTAAGGATCGGACTTTGATTGATCGCGAAAGACTTCGGATTGAGCTAGCTTTCCACACCTTGGCACCCTTGCAAACTTGAAGAGTTGGTGATGAAGTAGTAAGTGACTTGAGTGGATCTAAACTCAAGAAGATCACTTAAACTTGCTAGAGATTTGATGTAGAAGCTTGATCTTTGGAACTTACTTGCATAAACTTGGAGTTTATAGATCAAATGATGGAAGATGTGAGTGTTTTAGGCTATGAACGACCCAAATCAGTATGTGAGGGAGTTTATGATGTATTTCACTTCCTATTTATAGGAGGGTAAGTTTGGTTAACCATATATTGGGTTAAATATTAACCATGGTTAAGTTAGGACACTTGTAAAGATCTAAATGAACCATGGTTAGGATGATGCCACAAAAATGATGACTCCTCCCCTAAGTCGGCCAAGACATGATAAGATGACTTAGGTGGTTATTTTTGATCTTATCTTGAGTTTAGAGTAAGTTTTGGTTCCGTTAAATGCCAACCGTGAGTCGTTAAGCCATAAAACGTAAAACCGGGTATCGTAAAAATACGAAACTTGTAGGAATGATGAGACTCATCATTATACTTCATCTAAAAATATAAAATGGGTGATAAGTCTCATTGGATGCAAAAACGCTGCTTAAAACTGGAAATACGGGTCAAAAACGCGTAATTCGCAGTTTATCGGAAAAGAACGAAATTTCAGGGAAACGACCGTGAATTTATTTAGAGTAGACTAAAAATAGTCTAAAAGTGATATGAGATGTTAAAATGTGGTTTTCTTCATACGCGGGATAACTTTACAATTATTCGTGAAGTTTAAAAGTTACGCGATTTATGCAAAAATGTAGAACGCATAAGGTTAATTCCTTTATGGTCAAAGGAGGAGGGAAATATGTTTGACTTTTCCAAAAAATGTAAAAGTTTCAAAAACATATTAGAAACACAGTGCAGGAATCGTTAAGTCTGGATGTAAGTAGAATTGTTTAAAACGTAAGTTTAGTTTTGTTCTGCGCTGGGCTTATTTGGTAATATTAAAAATAATAAATCTTAAAAATTCTCAAATTAATCATGAGTGATCTAAAAATTTATCTGATGCGAGAAAAATTGTCAGAGTTGATTTTCGTTATACGCGTGATGTTTAAACGGTGGACCGTCTAAAACGAAACTCTAAAACGATGTTTTCTTAATAACTTTTGTGAAAATGATCTAACGATGGTCGAATTCTCAGGTTATTACTAAAATAACTTATCTTACGAGAATGTGAAATAAAAATTTTACGGGATGAATAGTGAAAATGAATAGTAAATGTGAATAGTAAAAGTGAATAGTAAGTTCTCGAAAATGAAAAGTAACCTAAAATTGCGGGTGGTTACAGTCTCACCCCCTTAATGGGAATTTCGTCCTGGAATTCAATGTGTGTTACTCGATGTTGAAGTGTCTAGGAACATGAGGGTGTATACGCTGAATCCTAACCTTTGCGTTTTCAAGTTTCTGGTCATAGAATGTATTATGTACCATGTGGCTTAAGTTGATCACTTAAAGGGTTTTGTTAAAATCTTATAGAGTCCAATATACCTCAAGTTTGGCTTTTCTCGATTCTCAAAACGAATCATATCTTATTGTATCAAGGCAATCAATAAAACCTTAATTTCTAACATGGAGTTTTTGGTGATAGTGTGTGGCATGGAGCCTAATTTGTATGGTTTCCTTAGTTGTTTCGGGGGTGATCTCTGAACACCTTAGTCCAGCAAATGGTTAACTAACACTTTCGTCTATATAGTGCCTCAAAATGGAATAGTTTTGTTGTTGTTAGGGTAACTGTTGTTAATCAAAGGTGTAAGATATTGTTGATGTGAAATGGTTTATAATAATGCGACAATTGTCGTTGTAGGAAAGTCTTGCTAGTGGCAAGTGGTTATCCAAACCACTTCCAAAGTTGATCATGTCTTAGGTGGTTTCGGGATGAAGGCTATATCGTATAGTGTTTATGTCTACTAGTGTTTGAAAGAAACGTGATACTGTGAAGTTTTATATATTGACTTAGATAATGATGTGATATGTTGACGATTAGAAGAGTGTAGCATACGCTTACCATTATTCTTAGGTAGAGATGTCAAGTTTGTTTTAAAATCAAAAGTGAATTTTAAAATATTATGGCGGAATGATATCCTTGAAACCTAAACAGGCTAGCACTTCTAAGAAATGACGAGAAGATTTGATGACTATCCCAAGATAGTAGTTAGGATTATTTCATAAATGAAAACTTCAAGAATGAAATTAGGTAGTATAAATAAGATGTTAAGATTTTGCTGAGTGGTAAGACACTATCGTGTCTCTAGGTCTTTTTAATGAATTCTGATGGTTTATCGAGTTTAAGTAGGAAATTAACCTGAATATAACCCTTGTATAACTATTCTCAGTGTTTGAAAATTTTAAGTCGAACATAGTTAATCAGACTATGATCCATTATCCCAGGGTTAAATATAGGTGATTAGGCTATATTTAGCCGAGGTTCGATAAATTTTTCAAATACCTAAATTAGGTATACTTGTGATATGTCCATAGCTTTTGAGAAATTGTCCACTAAGCAAAGGCGATATCAAACCATCCAGTTGCAAGTCCTGGCCATAAAAGACTTGCAACCTATGTTTTCACATTCCATTGCATAAAAGATAGTATGGGTAGATACGTGTGGAAAGGAAATCTTAAGTAATTCTAAAATAGACCATACTTGGCTAGAATCACGAACCTTTAATAACGAAGGTTTTAGAAGAGAATTTTGATGAACGTAGAGAAAGTTGCTGAACTTCAGCTTTTGTAGATGATGAATCAGTTTATCTTTTAGAAATCCCATTTCTTGTATTTCCATTAGGGAAATTGATAGACTGTGACGGTTTCATGTAAAACAATATCATATATTGTTTATAAGATAATTTTTAGAGATTATTGTATAACTTACAATATCTGAGGAGTAGTTGAGACCATTGTGCAACTCACAATGTCTAGGAAATAATAGAGACCATTGTGTAACTCACAATGTCTAGGAAATAATAGAGATATCATTGTGTAACCCACAATGTCTTGAGAAATAAATGAGACCACTGTAGGATTTACAGTGTCTGAGAATGTAATAGAGACCACTGTAGGATTTACAGTGTCTGACAAAAATGAATGAGACCATTGTATCTCACAATGTCTGGGAAGTAGGAAAGACCATTGTAGTCAGTTACAATGTCTTGGATAAAGTTTTGTAATCCTAAAAAGCACGAGTAGATGCATGATTTAGAGATTAGGAAAATATGATTGTTCCGTAATGCCTTAGAATAGGCATATGCAGTTATGTTTTGTCTATCGTTTAGCTAAAATGATTGAAAATATGTCAAGTGTATATATCAATATACTAGTATGTTTGTATAGCTTAAAATACCTAAAAGTCACATAATCGTCTGGAGGATGGAAGGCACGGAGAGCGAAAGGCTATAAAATGTTTTTGTTTGAAAAAGTAGTTATAGTTTAAGTCTCGATTAGACCCGTTTCTCTATAACTGTGGCTCTGATACCAATCTGTAACACCCCCAATTTCGTGATACGCAACGGAATTCAAACTGGGTGTTACTTCATGGCACAACAATCATAACAATAGAAAACGATCTCTAAAGGAGTCGTTTAAAAAGGATTTATCATTCGATTTATATAAATATCAGAGTTTACAAAAATGAGGTCCCAGTTGGTTCCATTGTTTACAAAATATAGTAAATAGGTTTTCGAATGATAATAACATTTATAGCCTTCTTCAGTATCCTTGCTCTTCCGTGCCAGCTTCCGACATTATGGACCTGAAATACATGCTTAAAACTGTCAACACAAAGGTTGAGTGAAATTCATAGAGTTTTGGAAATCAGTTGAACACATAATGTTTGTAGTGTGAGTTATAAATTCACACCAATGGTTTGAAAACCAAAAGAGATATTATTGCACGGTACGGCTGCCTCAAGTATATGATACTTGAGCCTGCTTTTGTTTGTTACGGCTGCCTCAATACGTTGTGATACTTGAGCCCGCTTTTGTTTGATACGGCTGCCTCAATACGTTGTGATACTTGATCCCGCTTTTGTTTGAAATCAATGTGTTCGGTTTAAAATAGAGCATGTATCTCCCCCAAGGGTTTGTAAAACAATTAAGTAATAAAAGTGGGGCTATGAACTCACCAAGAGTTGATGATGTTAAGTACTAACGGATGCGATGGATAAGTCGGAATACTTCTACGTGCAACCAAAAAATGAAATGTTGCGACTTAGGTTTGGAATAATGTTTAAGAAAACATAAACCATCATATATATATATATATATATATATATATATATATATATATATATATATATATATATATATATATATATATTCCTATGTTGATCATGATGTAATCAATTATCATATGATGTTTATAGAAAGATCTTTAATATGTGAAAACGTATTTAGTTTATAGATATCGTACTACAGTTCGGGCCATCATAATTCAGAGGTCATGCAGTAAACGTTCGAGGAGCTAGGACACTTTAAATCGTAAATCCAGCAACTCGTCGATACGTTTTACTCAAATGAAACCCCTCACATGAAGCTCCCTACTATTGTAGCACTTACTAAATACGACATATGTTTTGAGTGAAGGTGTAACATATTGGATTTCATAAACACACAAATAAGCTCAACAATGGATCGAATAGTATAGAGTTTAGAGAGAGAAAGTGTGATCCTTTCTAGAGAGAGAAAGTGAAAGAAACATAGAAGGTTAGATTAAGATGAATGAATGGTCCAACCCTCTACCTTGGGAGGTAGAGGGTATTTATAGTTACATACTAACGTCCTCCTTCGGACTGTGGATCAGGCATACAGTGGGTAAAGACCCGTCCGTCCTCCACGGTGTTGCACTAAACTAAATAACTAACTAAAAAACTACTAAATAACGTAATGTCTACGAGCTAACATATGCTAGACTATAGTTGGGGTGACCGACACTTTACTATGGAATTTCCAATTCCTAACAATCTCCCCCTAAGGGAGGTCACCCCATGATTTATATTTTGAATCCCAGCATTTTATCTTTGTCTTTAGTTCTGAGCTCGAAGACTTCAATTCTTCAATTTCAGCAATCTGTGTGCTTTAACAGTGATTCTTCAAAGTCCGACTGCTTTGTACTTTTAGTGGAGGTCTTTGAACTGATCCACGTCTTTGATGATCTTCGAGCTTTCATTGAGATCATCAGCCACATCAAATCTATCTGGATCATCCATAGTTGTGTTGCCTTCATGTGACGTTGTGACTTTTGGACCGACATGCTCACACTTTTGAATCATAACATCTTTCCATCAGAGTAGCGGAAGCCTTACTGGTTCATGACATTTGCAGCAGCGTAGCAGAAGCATAGTATAGAAATATCAGAGCCAGGTTCTGAAGATATGCACCAGTCATGATTTCTTCAATTAAGTGTGGATGCTGTGAGCATGCGGCTTTGGATTGACTCCTCAATTCTGATCAGCTACAACCACCCAAATGTACCTGCAAACAACAGTTAGCAATAAAACACACGAAAGTGTCTTTGATCACTTTCGTTGAATTGAGGTACACGGCCCACGGTTCCCCGTTGATCAGTACAAGTACTGCCTGTGATCAGGTAGGATTCCTAAGAATCTCCTTGACAGGGTTTCGCAGCTGCTCTAGTTGTTCTCAAACCGGAACGTCTCAAAGAAGACAACACGGAGTGAGTGAACCAGCGAATTGAGATTCACTGATTGATGAAAAATGATTTGAAAAACAATCGCGTATTGCTTGAAGAAAGAGTTTTGCAATACGACGAAGGTTTTATGAGAAAGATCAATTTTCAAACAAAATACTTTTTGTATTAGAGAATGAGTACACATTCGACGTGCTAGCGAAAAGAAGAGATTCGCACATCGAACGGTTTTTCTAAAAGTATTTTTCAATCAGAGATACTTTTTGAATTTGAAAACATTAGTACACATTCGACGTGCTAGAGAAAAGAAGGTTTGCACATCGAATGGTTTTTCCAAAAGTATTCGTCAATTCCATTCCTGGACCAAGGTTGATTCACGAGTGAATCGCCCCATCGTTTCTATCTAGTTGTCACAAGTTTGATCTTTTGAAAAGATCTCACATGTCACCCACCAAGAGCTTGTTTGATGTTGGCTCTAGAAGGATTTCCATCTTCATCGTGAATACTTTTACATACCACTCAGATGTTCTGGCAAAACCACAAGGATAATGCGTAGGACTCTCAATATATTCTTACTTTCCACATTGTGTGAAACAGCAAGTTTTCATTAATTTTATGTCCTAATGAGATATTGTGGATGATCTCTTGGCTCTAGACTCAATAGTGCACATTTGGTTCCTGTGTCGGAGACTAGGGAGAGGGTCTCCTTCTTCAATATCAACAATCTCTAAGAGAGAGTCGATAGATTATGTAGGTTCCCCGTGAGAATGAAACAAGCCCTTTTAAGAGGAACTTGAGTAGCTTGGAAAGTTTAGGTGCAGTGCGTCACTGGGTCCATGACGTCTTGTCTTCAATACCGGCGTTACCTTAGTAACCACCAGTAGCATATGTATTGAACCCGGTTTCTGCCCTAAGGTTGAATTGATGGTGGGCTATTTCCTTTCACCCTTTTTACATTCAATTCTTTTTCATTCTTCAACCCCTTCAGTGCATACCAAGACTTCATTACTAGAACCTTGTTGGGTTTATTCCAGTTCTAGCTCTATCTCAGTCCGCACTCTTCCCATTTCTCATTTTTCTCCTTTTTTCATCATACCTAAGGACTCTACACTATCTAGTGGATTATCCCTGGGTGGATCCCTCCGGTTCTGGCGGATCGTGGGAACAAATACTAACCTAACCATCCTTATAACTCCATGCATAAAGTAAATTTGGTCGGTCTTTTGGTATTGTTCATTCCTTCTCGAAACCAATTGAAAAATCATTTGGAAAACCAATCAAGGTACTTGTGATACGAGATCAAAGCATTTTGTACCTTAATAGTTTTGATCATTTAGAAAACCTCCCCTTCAACATGTGTGTATGATTTATAAATTGTTTAGCACAAGGAGGCAAGAGGACTTTGAAATATTTTCTTTGATCACACTTTTCATACGAAAAAGCCATTTGATTTTCATGGTAAAATTCTCCCCCTCAATATGTGCGTAAGATATTTTAAAAACATTTTTATCACATAGAGGCAAGAGTTAATTTGAAGCACATCCACAATCAAAAGAGCCATTAAGAAACCATTTGAAACTCAATCAAGGTACTTTATGTTAAAACATAAAAGCATTTGCACCTTGATAGTTTCTTTTCTTTAAAAATGCTCCCCCTCAATATATGCTTCGAGATTCGAAAACGTTTAGCACATATGAGAGAGCAGCGTGCACAATTAAATCAAAACGATCACCTTTTATCAAATTTCATTATTAAATCACAAATTCTCCCCTGATCAAAAATATCAAACCCTTTGATATTTTGGATCCCAAGTGATTTAATTAGGTTTAGAAAACATAGGAGAAAATGTGGCCAGGTTTAAATACTCATCTTGTTTTTGGATAAATGCTCCTCCTCAACATGTGCATTGTATATTTGAAATTGTTTGGCACATGGAGGCAGGAGTGCCTATAAAGGACTAAAACCAATTCCATTAAAACAGATATGAGATTTAAATCACGATCTCTCACCCAATCAAAAATTTCAAACCTTTTGAGATTTGTGATCCCAATTGATTTAAATCATTTAAAAGAGTTTGGGGAAAGACGTGGCAAGATTTAATTTTTTTGAAAAATGACAGATAAGGACCAATTTAAGACATTAAAGATTGTTAGTGTCAGGTATGATAGTTTTTAAGAGATCTTTTAGTAAAATAAAACAATTTAACAATCAAACAAGAACAGAAAAAATTTCATTTTGAAAGACCTTGATTCTAAAGAAAAAATCATACCATGACATAACATTAAATCTTTAGATCACCACTTATATTGTACAAAGCGGAACTTTTGTGAAGAAATATCGTTTGAAAATATTTTATTTTAAATCACTCTCCCACTCAATCCATGACCGTAGTCGATAATTGAGTGACTCAAGTTTTGATAAAATGAAGTCCGGTGATTATCAAAATTAAGTCCAATTAATTTTCAAAACAATATTTTCCATTTTCAAAACAATTTAATCAAATTATTCAAAATTGTTTAAAAATGGTATCCTGCACAAAGATACGTTAGGTGGTTGAGAAGCTTCCGTTGTTGCTGTAGGGCTTGGAAGAAAATCGTCTGCAGATGCAGTGAGACTTCTTCTTACGTTGCATTTTAAATGCCAACTGAGGTCAAATTAAGCTCCGTTTCTTCAATCTCTTAGAAGAAAACCATCTGCTGATGCAGTGAGACCTCTTATGTTGCATTTATGCCAACTTTCCATTGAAGTCAAATTAAGCTCCGTTTCTTCATTTGTCAACCCAAGATATAGTTACCCTTTCCTTTCGGCATCCAATCATCTTCAATTATGGGATCCGGATCGGGAACATTCTTTTATACCAATATACCTGCATACGTTAGTGAACACACATACAAATATATGGTGGTCGACATCACCCAAACAACAATCGACTAATTAAAGTCAATTTAACATAACAATCAGATCATATAAGGCATGGGGTTTATGTGTTAATCAAACTCTAATCATCTAAACCTAACAATCATATCCTAAATTCCTAGTCCTTCGACACAGGCAAATATCATTTTTAATTAAGCACGTAGGATAATTAAGAAAGCTCGTTAGATGATATAGATTTGAAAACATTCTCCCCCTCAATCAATGACTTATTTTCTGAAAAGATTAAAAGCGCTAAAGTCATTGATTGAGTTTTCAATTTTTTACGAAAAACTCTGAAACTGATTGGTTTTGCAACTCATTAACCACCATTTTGTTAAAACACCAAATATTTTTCTGAAGAATTTTAGACGGAAAAACATTTGTGTAGGAACAGCAGTCCTTCGACATACTTTCCTTGTATTGTTTTTAGGATAAGTGCACGAAATATTTTGAAAATAGTTTAAGCGTAGCACTTTCCTTTCTTGAAAAACGGGTTGCTATCATAAATAATAGCAAGCCATAGTTTAAGCATGGGTTACAGACCGAAATAACTGCAAGCCATTATTTGAAGCCCGGGTTACAGTCTGAAATAACTGTAAGCCATAGTTTGTGACATGTTTAGAAAAAAAATATTTACACCTCCTGCTCGAACTTCATCTAAAGTCCCGTGCCATTATTGAATGACATTTCTAAGACCGTAGATGTTATCGATACCAGAAGACATGTCTTGAGAAAACATATTTTTGGTATTTTTCAATTTTCTGATTTTTATGGGCTTTTGTTGATTTTATATTTTTCTATTGTGCTTTTTGAAAAATATGTACAACGATAGAGAAATAGTTTAAGAAGATGATGATACAAGTACCGAGATAAGGAAATCGTTCAGCACTTTGTAGAAGATAGAAGACATCATCTCTTAAACTTTCACCACCAAAGCTTTCGAGGCTCTTGAATCGTCGTCAGAACTTGAGCCTTCTGAAAGTGAGACTTTGGTAGCTTCCCCCCAAACCGACAAACTAAGAACAAAGACCATTTCCCCAAGAAGTAGAAATGAACAAAAACGGTCTCATTGAAAGAAGGTCAGCACCCCGAAGAACATGAGAACACCAAATTAACAAGTTGAAACATTGATCGTCTCAGTGGTTATCAAATCCGGAATAACTGATGAAGTCCGATCACATGAACCTGTTGTGCGTCCCCGATGTACACATTACTCTTCGAGAATGACCAGTTGTCAATTCAGAGGAACAATACGTCAACATCTTCATTTTACCAAGTGCATTCCAAATATCTTTCATATAACCAATCAGCCCATAATGTACACAAGTACCCAACCAGAGTCGAGACTATGACATCCAAGTAACATGTTGAATCACTGATTATCTCTGCGGATATCAACTCCGGAATAACATAATAAGCTCGATCAAGTGATCATGTTGTGTGTCCCTGATGTACACAAATCTTTCCCCTGATGGTTGCGATCTCATTGAAATCATCATTACAAAGTGTACATGAAGCACAAACCAGAAGCACTTTATCATAATCATATTGAAGATGTCGGTAAGCAATATCATCTCACGCTCCAAATATTCTTCTCATATTTCTTCCTACTGAAAGCTGAGTTAACACAAACCGAAAGTATCCAAAGACCACTTCCTCCCAATTAGTTGGAATAATACACCAAAGGCTACGAGTTAAACACTGAGTTTCTCTACGGTTATGACCATTGTCTTTCCGGGATAACTTCAATTAGGTAGAAGTGTTAAGTTCATCATGTGTACTCGTTGTGCTTTTAGATATATGTCTCCTTCCCCCTTGCTGGTTTTGATACCTCAGATTTAGCAAAACATAATATACCCAAAAACTCGAAATCTTGTGAGAAGAACTCAAATAGCCCAAATGAATCCTGTGAGAATCAACTGCAACGGAAACTCTCTCTGACTATCTTTATCAACCCATATGTAGACAATTTGAAGTGACCACTGATGAAGAATACCCGATATACCAAACTTGAAACTGAAGTCAAATTCCTACATTTGTATCTTAAGCTTGCACTTAATAATGGAAGAACGGTGTCGAGAATTTATGCTTCAAGCAAATTCCTAAGTACTCACTACTCAAGCAAAGTATGAGACATTAACACCTCTTGCGATTATCCACACCGACATATGCGTGTGACACTAAGTAAAACAAAGTAACTCCTAATAGTGATAGTTAACCAGGTCTTCAACCTTCCACCTCGACTACTGGTAACTAGATAACCCAAGACTTCAACTCAAATTCTTAAGCCCGAGCAAGTTATCAGATAAGAACACGCCTTTGTGAATGTCAACTTCAACCTCAAATAAGTGATAAAAGAGTAACTTCGAAGTAATCAACTTGTGTCAAATGTCCAACACTTGAATAAACATACAATCGGATGAACATTGACCCAATGAATGAACCGAAGCAAATGATTCCTCAACATCAATGCATTCTTCCTCAAGGTATACATGTAGAAGCTGATCTGGAAGATTTACTAAAAATGTCTTCTAGCGGATGAGGAAGTCATTTTTCCTTAATGTTCATGTGGTTGATTTATAGCGTGCACAATGAGAGGAACAATAATCCGTGAAGATTTGGCAAAGGAATACCAAAGAGCGGATCATTATTCATGAACAATAATCCGTGAAGATTTGGCAAGGGAATACCAAAGAGCGGATCATTATTCAGTAGTGCAACTACAATATCATGATAGTCATTATCAACGCCTTTTGAAGTAACTGGAGATAAGGTTTCTTGAGAGTTCTGAGGAGTACTTCTTAGATGGTGAACTAGTTGAGTCAGTAGAAACCGGAGCATGAGCTTCAAAAGCTGGATGATCAACATTCGTTAGAGGTTGGAAGTACTCATCAAACATATCTTTGAAAAACAATGAATCCCAAACAATGAATCCCATTTATCCTTAGTAATTGAAGCATTAGGCGTTGGAGGAGTGTCATCAAAAATCAAGCAATGAATCATTGCTAAAGAATCTGAGCAAGTCTAATTGGGGATTAAATTTTGGCTTTTCAATCTCCCCCAATTAGTGCTATCCCCTAAACTGACGAAGATTTTCAAGTGTTCTTCTCAGCCCAGATTAAGAAGAAGTCTTTAGATCATCAAATGCAATTCGTTTTTAGTCTTCTAATCATGTAGCTTTCAAATGTAGATTTGACTGTAGACTCGACCTTCTTCAAGATTATCCGAATGGGGAAATAGACAGATAACATCTTCTTCACACCAAAGGCATTCCCGTTAACTTGTAAATAGCAAATCCCCTTAATTAAAATCCCTCCCAATCAAACAAGAACAGAAAGATGTTCATCAAAGAAATCAGCCCAGCAACTAGAAGCACTTTGTCATTTAATCATATCAGCCCGTGTGAAGATGTCAACCAATGGCTCTTAGAAGAAACTACATGTGAAGATGATCCGATAAGAAGAATCTCGGTTCTTACATGGGTTAGGAGCCGTTTGACCATATATTCTCAAATATCAGTCAACCATGCAAAAAATTCACACTTCTTCTCCCCCTCAAGAATTGCATACAGAGATGCCATTCTTGATTAACCAAGTGATTATCATCCAAATGTATTCTATTCACACTTCTCCCCCTCAAAATTAGCACATGATGTCGCCATCTTCATTATATTGAGCAAGAGGAAAAAGAGTAATTATCAATAGTCCGGTTCACTTGATGACTGAAGCGCATGGAAAAAGCATGAAGCATGTTGATGAAGAATGTCGATGAGAATGGTCATAAACATGAAGATTTCTCTTCTTAAGAAGATAAAGCGCACTGAAGCTTACACCTTTCTTTTCTTTGAGGAACGGGGCCTGAAGTGTTATCTGCAGACGCCATAATAATGAAGTACGAGGCCTGAACTGATATGTACAGATGTCATAGCCGATTGAATATCAATGTTGAGTAACTTGAACCCGTGAGTTATGAGATATCAATCCTTCTGTTATCCATACTTTAAGCCAGTCCATGTATTGAAGGATCGAAGTATCTGCAACTAAGTAAGGACTACCTGCACTAATATTACAAACTTGATTGCATATATTTTGGTTAGTGACATCAGTATCCAAACCCTTTGGGGTTTCACTGTCAACATTGAGATTGCCAATGGTAAACATCTTTCCTGTAGGTATCCACCTAAGTCCAGCATCCTTAAAAATTCTACCAGATGGTATCCACTTATGGCAAGGTCTAGGATTGTTAGGCTTATTATGCATAGTGGGAGACTTATCCTTATTCCTTGTTTCCAAAGATTTAACAGTTGGTAACCATCTAGGCGAGGCTTTTGGTTTCATTTGCTTCATATGCACTGTGGATGACTTAGTGTAAATCCTAGACTTAACAGGTTTTACCATTGCATGAGCATTTACTTTCTTCAGGGATTTAGTGAAGCATTTATCATGATTAGCATTAAAGATACATTTCAGACACTTTGAGCAAACAGCTTGTTTGGATTCAGAAATAGGTCTAGATTTCTTAGCGTGATCTGCTATGGGAATAGCTTTAATCGAAATGCAACTACTCTTAGAAGTAAGCCAATCCCTAGTATTTAGATTAGTGTTCCTAGGTAATGGTTTAGAACTACTAGCAGTGCCTTGAACTCTTGAAGAATTCATCACCCTAGGTCTTGCACCTAAAATTCCGTCTTTGCGATTCTGTGCCTTCTTTCTAGCCATTTCTAGATAAGAGTTCTTATACAAGTCATTCATATCAATTTTCCTAGGCAAGTGAGATGAAGTGACTGGTTTTGTCACAACTTGTTTCGCATCAACTTGGGAGGCAAACCGCATTTTTGAAAATTTTGGTCGTTCAGATCTAAACGCATTCGGTTGTCTAATAACTGGTTTCCCTAATAATGATGGTTTTGAAAACTTAGTGTTCACACTATTCCCTGTTGTTTTTCTGAGCTCATTTTTTAAAGCAACAATAGCGAAACTTTTTTTCTGAAGTTGAGCTTTGAGATCATCAATTTTTGCTATCAAAGAGTTTGTTTGTTCTATTGACTTAGTTCTAGCTTCTTTGACAGAGTCACTTAGTTCTATGTGATGCTTTCTCAAAGACTCATTTTCCTTTAGTAATTTGGCCACACAAACCGCTAATTCATCATTTCTCGTTTGAATATCATCAATAGCATTAACATCAGAATTACTTGTAACCAAATTACTTTTCACATGCATATCAGAAATATGTTTCTTCAAATTGTTGATGGTTGAGTCTTTGTCTTGAAGCTGAGCTTTCAAAATTTTCATTTCAACAAATTCACGGAATTTAGGAAGTTCCGGATTTTTACATGGTTTGTTAATTTGGAAACTTTCTTCTTTACTTTGTATTGCAATTTCAAGTGAAATGCAATGTTTTTCAAGTTTTGAGAATTTGTATGAAAGTTCATCAAAAACCTTTTTATCAACCATATCATTCGTTTTGAAATTATTAGACTCAGCCTCAACCAAGGAACATTTATCAGAATCATGTTTAGCATTAAGATCAGAATGTTTAAGTATTTTAGCAGATGCATTGTGTTGTACAGTAAAGGGCACCTCATTACATGACACCTGCTCAATTTCTGGTCTGATATCTGCATCCACATCATGTGTAACAAGAGTCACTGGACCGCTGGCTGTGTCAAGCTTATCTATCTTTGAGCCTCTGTATTCAGTGTCAACTGATCCAACATATGGAGCTTTACCCAACTCAACATTACAATCTTTTGATTGTGCCCGACATTCATTCCCATTTCTGATTTTAGCATCTAATTCTTGTGTGTTAGGAGTAACTGAAGAGCTGGTTACATCATTAATTGTAGTCTCTGACATTCTGCATTCAGCAACACCCGACCTTTCAACAGATACATTACCCAACTTATCACAACTATCTCTCAACTGCACTAGACACTCATCCACTTTTTCATCTGTCTGAGTAACTTCCTCAATATACTTCTCCACATTATCCATGAGATGAATAAGTGTCTTTATGAACACGCTAATTTCCATTCCAGTGTGTCTCTTGAAGGACATTTCAGTCATGTCTTGATCATAGTCTGATGTGAATTCCCTTCTAATGAATGATTGAAAGTGTTTGTAGATCACTTGAAGTGCAGCACTTGAACTATCCTTTTGAACCTTCTCTTTGTCAAGTTGTAGCTCCAATTGCTCTAGGTTTAACAGCAAAGTTCCTGTTAATGAGGATAAGTCCTGACGGAAGAGGGCAGTACATGTTCGTTCCATTCTTATCGGTGTGAGTAACATGAGGTGTGAATGAAGTTGTTGATAAGGTTCAATGCTACTTTCTTTTTGCATGGCATTCTGTAGCCTGAACAGGTGCAAATCTTTCTCATTGGATTCAGGGCATGAAGAACTCAAATCATCATTGATTGATTCCATCATCAGTAACCGTTCAGTGTAGCAAACATTATCAATGTTGTCCACAACATCATACAATTTAAGTACTTCTGAAATTACTGGGTCAGTAGAGTAAGACATGATGTAGTAGAATGCACGGGATTTTACAAGTCTATGATTTAAACCGAGAAATAGAATCTTTCGCGGGATTTTACTAAAATCAAGACCAAACAGTTAAGCAATGACCAATAGAATGTGTTAAGATGACTTCTGTTCGGAGAGGATTTAGGCCTTTAGTTCATTCGGCGTGTCATTCTCCTCGTTCTCACGGTCGTTTTGATGGGTAGAATGCTGAAAACGAAGTTACGGATCAAAAGTTATAGCCGTTTGAAGTTTTGTCGGGAAAAGTCAACAAAACCCACTGATGAAATGGTCAAACCGCTTCTAACAATCCTCTATGAATGCAACTCGCTAGTTACAAGTCGCTAGAGACAACTCGCTATGAACCAAGTCGCTACACACAAGTCACTATGAAGCAAGTCGCTACACACAAGTCGCTAT
Source organism: Chrysanthemum seticuspe (assembly GCA_019973895.1). Lineage (NCBI taxonomy): Eukaryota > Viridiplantae > Streptophyta > Magnoliopsida > Asterales > Asteraceae > Chrysanthemum > Chrysanthemum seticuspe. The sequence goes on along the minus strand of BPTQ01000001.1, from coordinate 186,716,062 downwards.
GAACCAAGTCGCTAAACACAAGTCGCTATGAACCAAGTCGCTAAAGAGCAACTCGCTAAGTGGCCAAGTCGCTAAAGAGCAACTCGCTAGTAACAACAAAGACAAGTTGCTAGAAATTGTAAAGACAAGTCTCTACGCCAAGTCTCTATGAAAATAGGCGCCAAGTCTCTACGCCAAGTCTCTATGCCAAGTCTCTACGCCAAGTCTCTACGAAAATAGGCGCCAAGTCTCTACGCCAAGTCTCTAGACAGATACATTGAATCTGGACATAACCACAAGTCTCTACGAAGAAATATAACTACAAGTCTCTACGAAGAACATATTCAAAAGCACCACTTTCCAATCCAAAAACAACCCAACCACGATGATTCAAGCCTTCCAAATCAAAACCTAAACACTTATGATGATCTTAAACACAAAAGTACAATCAAAATCCAAACTTTAACACTAGAAATCAACCAAATGATGCAAAAACCACTAAACTTTCTCAAACTCAAAAACCACTAGAAATCCAAAGATATGTAAGAGATGATCTAACCATGGCTCTTGATACCAATTGTAACATATTGGATTTCATAAACACATAAATAAGCTCAACAATGGATCGAATAGTATAGAGTTTAGAGAGAGAAAGTGGGATCCTTTCTAGAGAGAGAAAGTGAAAGAAACATAGAAGGTTAGATTAAGATGATTGAATGGTCCAACCCTCTACCTTAGGAGGTAGAGGGTATTTATAGTTACATACTAACGTCCTCCTTCGGACTGTGGATTAGGCATACAGTGGGTAAAGACTCGTCCGTCCTCCACGGTGTTGCACTAAACTAAATAACTAACTAAAAAACTAGTAAATAACGTAATGTCTACGAGCTAACATATGCTAGACTATAGTTGGGGTGACCGACACTTTACTATGGAATTTCCAATTCCTAACAGAAGGTTGTTATAACATAAAGTTTATCATGTTTTAATAAGTATCTAGTTTTTATAAGTTCTCGTCGTTTCATAAGTATAATTACCATAGTTAACGGTCTTGGGCAAACAAGCCTTGAGGCTTTAGCCATGGCCTTGCCGTGACTTTGGTCTTGACTACCATGGTCTTGAGACTTAGCTTTGACGTTATCCGTAGCCGTGGTCTTGGCTTATGGCCATTAGGCCTCTTGGTTTGCTTTTAGTTGTGACAAAAGTATAGTTATGAGACTATATTTACGGCAGTTTCTGTTTTTGAAAGATTTATGGCATGTTTAAGCGTTTTCAAGGTCCGAGCTTCTTTGCTATCGAAGGAAAACGTCATTCCGGACAACTTTCGTGTTTTAACTTTTTGATGATTCGGACCAGAAGGGCCTCTAAAAGTTTCAGATTTTAGGCAGAAAGTTATTTTGGCATATTCATATTTTAGCTTCGCTAATTTCTTTTTGTCATAACTTTTGACTCGTGTGTCCGTTTTGGGTGATTCAAATTGCTACATTTTTGTTTTAATATTATCTACAAGAATATGAAAAGTATCAGATCTATATGTGGTCGATTTTATGGAAACTTTGTACAAAAGTTTATCATTTTAACACTTATTAACCCAAGTTTAACATATAAGTTCTTATAACTTGTTTTAAAGATTTTTGTACATCATGATCCAACATAGTAACTATATATATAGCATGAAATAGTTAAGAATATGAATAATAAAGATGAGATGATGGTGGTGATAAGTTGCTTACAAGTTTTGGCTTTCAATAAGAAAGGAGTAACTAGTAAGGATCGGACTTTGATTGATCGCGAAAGACTTCGGATTGAGCTAGCTTTCCACACCTTGGCACCCTTGCAAACTTGAAGAGTTGGTGATGAAGTAGTAAGTGACTTGAGTGGATCTAAACTCAAGAAGATCACTTAAACTTGCTAGAGATTTGATGTAGAAGCTTGATCTTTGGAACTTCCTTGCATAAACTTGGAGTTTATAGATCAAATGATGGAAGATGTGAGTGTTTTAGGCTATGAACGACCCAAATCAGTATGTGAGGGAGTTTATGATGTATTTCACTTCCTATTTATAGGAGGGTAAGTTTGGTTAACCATATATTGGGTTAAATATTAACCATGGTTAAGTTAGGACACTTGTAAAGATCTAAATGAACCATGGTTAGGATGATGCCACAAAAATGATGACTCCCCCCCTAAGTCGGCCAAGACATGATAAGATGACTTAGGTGGTTATTTTTGATCTTATCTTGAGTTTAGAGTAAGTTTTGGTTCCGTTAAATGCCAACCGTGAGTCGTTAAGCCATAAAACGTAAAACCGGGTATCGTAAAAATACGAAACTTGTAGGAATGATGAGACTCATCATTATACTTCATCTAAAAATATAAAATGGGTGATAAGTCTCATTGGATGCAAAAACGCTGCTTAAAACTGGAAATACGGGTCAAAAACGCGTAATTCGCAGTTTATCGGAAAAGAACGAAATTTCAGGGAAACGACCGTGAATTTATTTAGAGTAGACTAAAAATAGTCTAAAAGTGATATGAAATGTTAAAATGTGGTTTTCGTCATACGCGGGATAACTTTACAATTATTCGTGAAGTTTAAAAGTTACGCGATTTATGCAAAAATGTAGAACGCATAAGGTTAATTCCTTTATGGTCAAAGGAGGAGGGAAATATGTTTGACTTTTCCAAAAAATGTAAAAGTTTCAAAAACATATTAGAAACACAGTGCAGGAATCGTTAAGTCTGGATGTAAGTAGAATTGTTTAAAACGTAAGTTTAGTTTTGTTCTGCGCTGGGCTTATTTGGTAATATTAAAAATAATAAATCTTAAAAATTCTCAAATTAATCATGAGTGATCTAAAAATTTATCTGATGCGAGAAAAATTGTCAGAGTTGATTTTCGTTATGCGCGTGATGTTTAAACGGTGGACCGTCTAAAACGAAACTCTAAAACGATATTTTCTTAATAACTTTTGTGAAAATGATCTAACGATGGTCGAATTCTCAGGTTATTACTAAAATAACTTATCTTACGAGAATGTGAAATAAAAATTTTACGGGATGAATAGTGAAAATGAATAGTAAAAGTGAATAGTAAGTTCTCGAAAATGAAAAGTAACCTAAAAATGCGGGTGGTTACATTGTTTACCCTTCTTACACGCCAAACAGGAGTGATCATTCTTGTAAGTCTTTGAAGGTAAACCTCTAACTAAATTACCTTTGACCAGTTTGTTGATATTCTTGAAATTTACATGGCCAAATCTTCTATGCCACTGATGTGCTTCTTCAGTTGTTGCTTTTGCCACTAAACAGGTGGCTCTTCCATAAGAGTGAAGACTTTTCATGTCCAGACTATACACATCATTGGTTCTTGGTACTCTGAGAACTACCAAGTTTTCATCAACATGCTTGAATTCAGAGGAAAGGATGAGACATTCTGTGTCAGTGAATAATACAGGATGCTTTTTATCACAAATTTGAGAGACTGATAATAAGTTAAACTTGAGCTCCTTCACATATCTAACATTCTCAAAATCTATACGTCCTGCTACGATGGTTCCTTTCCCAGTAATTCTTCCTCCATTGGGATCATTCCCAAATGCAACTCTTCCTCCACTAATAGATCTAAAATCAGACAGAATCTCCTTGTCTCCTGTCATACTTCCAGAGCAACCACTATCCTCAATAAGATGATCTTTAAGCTCCTCCTCTGGGTTGCCCTGCACAAAGATTTAGAGAGTTAGTTTCTTTTAGGAACCTAATCCATTACTGACTTGTGTTCCCCTTGTGGAGTTACAAACTCAAATTCTTTGAGTATGTAATTTCCACTGTTTTTCAAAACATGATCCAGAATTATCTTTTGATTTTTAGCATGTGGATTTTCAAAACTTTCTGGATTGTCAACAGAACTCTCTTTTGCAAAATCATTCTCTTTTTCTTGTATTATAAAAACATCTGATTCATTTTTTGTTAAAAGTACTTTTTGTCCCTCAGCAGTACTTTCTCTCTTAACCCATTCAGTTTTAACACTTGGTTCCTGTGATCTAGATCCCCTATGTGAATTGTAGTACCTTCTAGGTTGATAGTAATGAGATCTCCTAGGATTTCTGTTCCAAGTGATATTCGCAGTACCTTGGTTTGACTGAGCAGTACTTTGTGAAGGTACTGCATGTGAAGGTACTGGTGGTTTAGAAAAAGGTCTTCTCTGGTGGGGTACCTATGATCTGGTGAGAAATTGCTGTGATTAACCCTATTACAACTATTCCATACTGGTTTGTTCTCTCTAGGTTTCTGGTTGGCATACCTGAGTGATGTTCACAATCCTTGATTAAATGAGTAGGACTAAAACACACAAAACACAGTTTTTCACCCATACTCCCATAGTGACTTCTCCTATGTCTATGACCAAAACTATTGTGCCTTCTAGGTGAATGATTAAATCTGTTTTGACCAAAATTATCCCAAAAAGGTTTAGCAGTATTGTTTTGAAAAGGTTTTCCTGAAGGTACTGCTTGTGGAGTAGTACTTTGAGTAGAAGGTATTGCTTGACTTTGAAGATTTGTTTCAACAGTTTCTTTTGGGGTTTCAGACCTATATTGACCAATAAGCTTCTTCCTAAACTCTAGACTGTCTACACCAAAACGTGAAACATCAGGTCTTATGGGTTGATGACTACCAACTAGATGTGTAACAACATGATAACCTCTGTTTTTCTTATACTCAGGAGGTGATTCACTAATTGAACCCTCATTACTAGATGTGTCTACATAATTAATGAGTTCATCATCACTAGTGGTTACATCCTCAAAATCACCTTCATCCTTATCACTAGATGTGTTTTCTTCTATGTTATCAAAGTCCATACCAAAACCTAATCCAGTTCTAATGTATGCTCTCCTCTGTTTTTGAACATAAGTAACATGTGACAGACCAGATTCTTTCCAGGCATCAAACTTTGCTAACAAATCATCTCTTTCCTTAGTGAGTTTCTCAATTTCAGAAATTTTACAGTTTAGTTTCCATTCACTGAGTTTTAACTGGTAATCCTGTTGTTCATATTTTTCAGCCCAAGCCATTTCATTATTTTCATGTGTTAATATTTTAGCTTCCATAGACTCTACGGTTATTTGATAACCTGCTACCTCAGACATAGCCTTAACACAATTATCTCTTTCAAACACACAATTATCTCTTTCATACCCATCTCCAGTTTCCAAAGCAGCATGATCAACTTCCTCATCGAAAACAGTGCTCCAGTCCAATTCTTCTACCGAATCTTCAACTGCTTCTTCCACTGCTACCATACAATAAGTCACTGGTTCATCATCAAACTCTTCACTCCAGTCAACTTCTGACAAATTCTATTGAGAAGATTTTGAAACCTATCATATGCTGCATCAAGACTCTCTCTTTCACCTACAGTGAAAGTTTCAAACTGTTGCTTCAGCAGATTTCTGTGCATCTTCTTAGAAGCTTCATTCCCTCCAAATCTGGTCTTGAGAGCAGCCCAGAGCTGCTTAGCATCTTTAGCATCATGAAATTTGAGAAGATGACCATCTGGTATGGCAGATAAGAGAATATTGAGTGCCTTCTCTTGATTTCTTAAGGTTGCTGCTGGTAGGACTGCCTTAGGTGCTTTAGGTTGTCCAGGAATGTCTGCAGGTTTTGGAACTACTTCATTACCATTGACAATTACATTCCATAGAGCATGGTCTGTAATGGCAATGTACTGCCTCATCTTCATACACCATAGATCATATTCGCCCTTCTTGATAACAGGAATCCTCATTGAGGTAATGGAAGGTGGTGGAACAGAATCAGTCGACATCTTTAGGTTTTAGGGTTTCTTCTTAGTCAGAGTTTCCACACAAGCTCTGATACCACTTGTTGGATCGATGTACTCTAACCAAACTAACTTAAATAGCTTGTTAAGGTTTAATAACCTTGGATAAATCCTAAGTTATTAACAGAGAAACACTGAGCAAACTCTATTAAGTATGCGGAATTTACTTAACAAAGCTAAGAAGAATAACTTTAACTATAAACGATTTTATTAATAACTCTAACTCTGCTTATTATGCAGATCTTTAACAACTCTAATAATATCGAACTTCTCTCTAAAACTCTAATAAAATCACGTACATCTTATGCCAATCTAGGGGTCCTTTTATAGGCTCAAGGATACCCTAGTCGGTTTACAATTTGTATCCTTGTACGTCAAGTAATCTAATATAGAATATTCTAGAGTTACAAGACTTTCTATAAATGAATAAAACAGTTCTTTGATCTTGCAGTACTTTGACTTCATATGCAGTACTTTGACTTTATCATTTAGCAGTACTTTGATTAAACTTCAGCACTTTAACTGTTCAGCACTTTCATATCCCAACAGACCAAAACCGATGACTAGGCAAAAACAATTCTCACGTGGATAAAAAAAAAAAGCCAACTGTAAATTAAGTTTGATATGTTGGTGGTATTTATCGGTACCAACAACTTTTGTTGATGATAAAAGTATTAAAAAGGGTTAATTACACTGATTGGCCATGAAATTTCAGAAATTTCTAATGTTAGGTAACGAACTTTCAAAAATATTAGTATCACAATAAAATTTTGTGTTACCTACTATTATAGGCCATATGACCGTTTCACCATCTGTGGGCCCACATTTGGCCACAGATGACCACTTTCCCTCTTTTTTCCCTCTTTTTCCCTCTTTCTTCATAAACCCTAATTTCCCCATCTTTCTCTTAAATCAATTTCTGCACATAATTGTTTCTATATGATGGTTGTATCTAATGTCTAATTGTGCTGAACTACTTTCTACTGCAAACTAACCAAGAGTAAAAAAGGATATAACAAATCATCAGTTATATTTCATTTGTATATATAGATCATCAGATGTCATTACAAATTAGCTATTGAATTGTAAACTTCTTTCTCTTATAATACACCTGCAAATTAGCTAATTCGAAGTTCTTCTCTTTTGTTGAATTTCCTGTTGCTAAGTGCTTCTTCTTCATTTCACTTTTTGATTTCTGGAAAGAACAATTCGTACATATCAACAACTTCCTCTTCCTCCATCCAGCCTCTCCTTTTCACATTTGATTCTTCAAACACATTTCATCATCAACTGGTAATTTCAATATCAGGCCTCTTGAGTTTTTTTATTTTCATCATTCCTGACATTACCATCAGCTGGTCTGAATCAATAACATACCCTACCAAGCTTCATATGTTGACCCCTATTTTCAAGGACTCAGCTCCCTAATACATCTATAGTTGATGCCCATTCATTCCAACACCCATACACATCCTTAATAGACCAAAAAAAATCATTATAAACAAAACCAAAAGATTAACTAGAGATAAGCTCATTATCAACACTTCTTTCACCAACTATAAAACACAAATCCAATGTAAACACTTTTCATTTATTTTTTCTTATCAGAAAACCCTTTCAACAAATTTAACCTCCCCGGAATGAGTGTCATTTTTCTGACACAGGTTTCATGATTTGGTTTCTATTTTTGTTTTTGGTGGTGGTTTTGGTTATGTTTGTTTGTTTGAGAGATCGGTTTCATGTGTTTGGATGAGATGCGAGTCTTTAATCATTTTTTGTGTGTGATGTTTTTGATTGGGATTGTGGGAGTTCTTAGATCCGGATCTGGGTTTTGTTCCTTTTTTTGTTGATGATAAGGGTTTTGATTGATCTGTGTTTTGTTGTTTATTAAAGTTTGGTACAATGGTAACCAATTGCACCTGTTACAAGTTGCAAAAATAGACTATATGGGTAACAATGAAACACAACAGAAAGTTTTATTAGTGATACTAATATTTTTGAAAGTTTGTTACCTAACATTAGAAATTTTTGAAAGTTCATGGTCAATCAGTATAACTAACCTATTAAAAAGGTAAATTACTCGTATTTGAAAATTTTGAAAAATTCGTTAGTAGTTTAAGTTTTTAACCCTAAGAATTATGTGAAACTTCCTCAAATTCTCATTGTGCTAAAAGTACTACCTCTTATTGTAACACCCCCAAAATGGCTCAGCGGAAGCACACAAGTATTGGGGTGCTACTAAATTGATATCACAACATAAGCATAGAACAACTGATTTTCATAAATAAACTTTTATTAAATCTTAAAAACAATGTTTACATTATTGATTTGTGCGGAAAATGGCCCATTTTAAACAGGTGGTCCTAATACATAAATCAGAGTCGTCTATGACCATGCCATGCCTTTGCCTTGCGCCTCCAAAGATAAGCTATCACCTCAAAACCTGAAGATACATGCTAAAAAGTGTCAACACGAGGTTGGTGAGTTCATAGGTTTTTTTAAAAGGCACCTCAGTATACCATTTATCATTTGGTTTTTGATGATCATTACGTCTTGCATAATGTCATAAAATTTATGATTATATTTCATAAAAGAATTCCATTAGTGGACCATAAGCAGGGTATATGCACATTACAACGAATATAATTCCATATAATATAAATCTATTACGCCAGCACTAAGTTCATGCAACCGAAGCTACGACAGTTTCTGTATGCAAAAATGTAGTCATACAAATAAGGAGCCCATGGAGAGTGTTTATCCCAATACACTCGGTTCCAACATGATATATGTTTCGCCTTGACCCATGCGGGGCCAACCGAACAGGGGAGTCACCCCCAATAGATCTATTTATAACATTCGCGCTTCCCAGCAGGAATTGACGGTTCATGAAAAGGGCAATATGGGATCTAAGGACTTAGGCTAAGCTGCGTAATATTCTAGGTCAAGCATTATGGTATGGTCCATAAAACATCTATGTATGATGTATCTTAAAACATATCAATCAAAAGGCATAGTATGCATGGAAATGCACCATTAAAATCATTTAAGTAAAATGAGCATGTCTCTTCCCCCAAAACAAGTATAAAACAGATTAAAAGTAGGGGCTATGAAACTCACCTTGCCAATTAGTAGACCAAAGAGAATTAAATCAAGGGATGATAGTGCACGGCTCCGACACGCAACCTAATTAATACGACGATTTAGTCTTTATGTTTAAGACTAAATAAGGTTTAACTAACTTTATAAATTTTAAATGTTTTTGTTGTTGTTGTTGTTGAGGTGGCATCATTTATCTTAGAACAATATCCAAATATTTGGATGGATCTCAGCTTATGAGGGTATGACATGGAAGGAATCTCACGGAAGGAAATTTCGACTTTGGTTAAATGATGACCAAATGATAATACTTGGAAGAGTACACGCAGAAAAAGATATCAAGGATGAACAAGACTTCGGTTTGTTGATAACCGAACGACGATGTACGAAAAGTATGTACATTTGTTATGAGACATTATCGGATTAATTGGATATCATGAATGAAGAAAGTATATTTATCGGATTAAGTACAATATAACTTGTATACATTAGTACATTTCAAAATACATTTCACGGGTCATTAATATAAATGTATATACTTTAAAAGAATGGTTAAGCAAAAATGATTCAAGCTTGTACTTTGAAAAATGAAGTAATGTCGACATAATCATTCCAATTGTTATTGAAAATGTATAATATAGTTGTAGAAAATTTGGTGTGACTCGGATGAATATCCGTATTTGGTTAGGGTGATTAATGTCAAAAGTCTTATAACAAGTTTTACCAAATTGAATACTAGGTTTAATAATATGCTTTTGTTGTTTTTAACACGTAGGACTACAAAAAAACATTTCATTTGGGTTATGTAAAAATATAAGTTTCTAATTTATGTGTAAAACTCGTTTCATTTGAGTGACACGCTATTAAGTTTCACGTTTTTGCTTTTTGTTTCATGACTACTTATATATCACAAGACGTGTCGAAGAAATATCATGGAATGCGGACGAATCATGTGAAATTTGTAAGTCGTGAGTGGCGAGTCGTATGTGATGAAGAATGAGTCGAATGAAAGGGAATTTACTACGAGGAAACTGATGAATTCATACAATCTAATGCCCCGAGCGGGCTGTTTAAAAGACCAAACGGACCCTTAACAAAATATGGGCTTAGGCCCAAACTGCTATATACTTATAGTGAAATTAGGTTGGGCTTGAGTACATAGTAAACCAACGCACCCTTTGGAGTTGACAGGGGCTTGAAGCCCATATGAAAAATCAACATTCTTTTACCAATTTAAATTTTAGCCCATCCGAGCAAAATATTAGTATCTGATGATAATTGTGACTTGCATTTTTTTTATGTAAGGAGGAGGTGAACCAAATGGTTCGATATCGAATTTCGAGTGACCCAGTTATGACAAAACTATTGTATCCTAATCGGCTGAGATTACAACCAAACGCACACTTAGCTGTTTCACTTTCTAACCGAATGCTAGTCCAAAATCCAATAACACTTTGAGGTTGTCATTTTACCATAAAGAGTAACAAGTGTTGGGTTTATTGATTTGATGATACAAAACAATAAAGAATGAAACATCAAGGGCTTAAAGTGACAAGAAGGAAATATACAAAAAGATGGAGGGACTTGCTTGCAAAAGAAGATTTACTTATTAGTCCTTCGTAGTATCTTGTAAACCTTAATCCTCTAGTATATAAAGAGGACATGGGTGTAGGTTTTAAATAATTAAGTCTTCCAATATTCAGACGTCTAGTAAAGGTGTGTGTGTGTGTCTAGGGCGTGTGTTCTTGTAAACGCCAAGACTAGAGTTAGTGTTAGTTAACCCCCAAGATCAAAGAAGTCTTTGATCCCTTTTACATTTAGGTAACACGTTATTAATATAATTGGAGGCGATGGTGAATGAAACCTTGTGTCAATAACATAGTTGTTTGTTTAATTCCGATGTGCATTTTATTTATCTATGTTATTGTTAAACCCTAAGGCTCAAAACGATCTCAAGGAGTCCTAACAAACTCCACAATTGGTATCAGAGCGAGGTTCTGATATTTTGATTTAGAAGATCCAAGGAATAAGCTTAACCTACTCACTCAATTCAATGGAGATGGAAAACCAGTCCAACTCTTCTACTACAAGACTTCCTAAGCTCAAACTTAATGAGTTTGAGATGTGTAGGATAATGATTGAGCAATACTTTCTCATTCAAGACTGTGCTCTATGGGAGATCATCTTAACTGGTGATTCTTTCAAGCCTGTGACGAAGACTCAGAAGGTTGGTGACGCAGATGTTGTGACAGTTTCTGTGCCTGAGACTAATACTGAAAAAGCACTGAAGAAGAATGATCTAAAGGCTAGAAGTTTGTTGCTAATGACTCTTCCTAGAGACCAAATCATTGCTTTCAGCAAGTTCACGACTGCAAAAGAACTTTTTGAAGAGATTTGCTCAGTGTTTGGTGGTAATGATGCTACAAAGAAGACACAAAAGACATTGTTGATGCAAAGTTATGAAAACTTCTCTGCTTCAAGCAATGACTCACTTGATAGCATCTTCACCAAACTCCAAAAGATTGTTACACAACTGAATGTGTTTGGCATTGAGGTAGAAAAGGAAGACCTCAATTTGAAGTTTCTAAGAAGTTTGCCTTTAGAGTTTCATACTAATGTTACAGTCTGGGAAAATAAACCAGATATTGAAACTAAGAAGCTCAATGATCTTTACAACAACTTCAAAATCATTGAACAAAGATTGAAGAAGGCTGGGAAACTTAGTACAAGCTCAAGCAGCTTGGCTTTGATGTCAACCTCTGTTGACAGTGATGATTCTGAAGATGACTGTGATGATGACATTGCCACTGCTGGTTCTACAGTTTCCACTGGTAATGTTAGTGTTACCACTACAGGTTCAAAGAAGAAGATTGCTGGTATTGGAGATCCTACCTTTTATGCTTTTATCTCCACTCAAGTTAATGGCTCTATATTAACTCATGAAGACATAGAGAATTTTGATGAAGATGACTTGGAGGAGATGGATATAAAATGGAAAATAGCTCTTCTTAGCATGAGGGCTAGGAAATTCTACAAGAAGACTGGCAAGCCAATTCACATCAATGGTGGTGAAACTGCAGGGTTCGACAAAAAGAAAGTAGAGTGTTTCAATTATCACAAGTTGGGGCATTTTGCTAGGGAATGCAGAAGACCAAAGATGAAGGACAACAGGTCTACTTGGTACAAGCAAAAGAAAGAACCAACTGTGTAAGAACCAAAGGCAATGTTGGCAATTGATGGTGTGAGCTATGATTGGAGTTTCATGGCAGATGAACAAGAGGAAGAACCTTCAGATGCTGCTCTTGTGTCTACTGAATTTGCTCTCATGGCTTTCTCTGACTCTGAGGTACAAAACTTTGAAAGTTGTTCTAAAACATGTAGGGCTGCTAGAGAAGTTGAAAGGCTTAATGAATCTTATGAAAGTCAAAGAACAGAGTTGTTTGCTGCTAATTATGTTGTGTCAAACCTTAGGAGAGGTATAGCTGTATTAGTAAAACAACTAGAGCACTATAGAGAAAATGAGTCAAAATATAATGATGATATGATTCTTCTTAGAAGAGAGGTATATCATAAGACAGCTGTGAATGAGGCTTTCCAAGCAGAGCTTGAAAAACTTAAAAAGATAAATGATGTTAGGAATTAGAAATTCCCGGTATTAAAGAGTCGGTCACCTCAAGTATATGTAATCGTTAGAAAGCTCGTAGTCATAGTTCTTTTAAGTTAAGTAGTAATTTAGTTAAGTAACATCGTGGAGGACGGACGGGTCTTTACCCACTGTATGCCTGATCCACAGCCCAAAGTGTGGCGAGTTATGTAAGACTATAAATACTCTCTACCTTCCAAGGTAGAGAGTTGGAGCTCATAATAATATCTTTCACTTTCTCTCACTAAGTTCCCTAAACCTCTAACTTTCTCTCTCTAGAATTCCATCTATATGCTACTTTGTGTTATGGTTTGATGTGTATGTGAAAAGTTATATCTTACAATTGGTATCAAGAGCCATGGTTAGATCATATCTTGCACATCTTTGGATTTATAGTGGTTTTTAGGTGGTTTTTGAGTTTGAAAAAGTTTAGTGGTTTTTGCATCATTTGGTTGATTTCTTGTGTTAAAGTTTGAATTTTGTTGGTACTTTTATGTTTAGAATCATCAAAAGTGTTTAGGTTTTCATTTGGTAAGCTTGAATCATCTTGGTTGGGTTGTTTTTGGATTGAAAAGTGATGTTTATATGGTTTTTCAAGCTAGCGACTTAGCTCACGGAATATTTTCTTGGTAGCGACTTGCTTCACATTTTTGTAGCGACTTACAGTGTTGAAGGTAGCGACTTAGATCTAGCGAGTTAAAGTACAAGTAGTGGATCCTCCACTACGGGTAGCGACTTGTGGTAGCGACTTGGTCTGTAGCGAGTTGCTCTTTAGCGACTTGCATATCTAGCGACTTGTGTAGCGAATTGCTGCCAAAATTTGGCTAGCGACTTGGTCTGTAGCGAGTTACTATTTAGCGACTTGCTTTTTGTCTAGCGACTTGGGACTCTAGCGACTTAGGGTGTAGCGAATTAAGGGTTAGCGACTTAGTGCATTAACTTCTAGCGACTTAGTGCATTATCTGCTAGCGACTTAGTGCTTTATCTTCTAGAGACTTAAGTGATTGTTTACGGTTTTCTCTTGATTTAGTAAAATCCCGTGAAAGAATCTATTTCCCGGTTTAATCATAGAGTTATAAAATCCCGTATAATCTGTTAACATGTCTACCAACGTTCCTACTGTCATCTCCACTGTTGCCGAGGATGTTCAAGCAGCTGGCTCAGATACTCGTCCACCCATGCTTGACAGAACTGACTACGACTCTTGGGCTCAACGAATCAGACTGTATTGCCTTGGAAAGGAAAATGGTGTCAACATTCTCAAATCCATTGATGAAGGTCCATATCGGGTTGAGACGACTAGAGACATACTTGATACTAATGAAGATGGTACTCCTGTTTACGGAATGGACAGACCTAAGATGTACGATGAGCTTGATGATAAGGAGAAAAAGAGATTCGATGCAGATATCAGGGCTTCAAACATTGTTCTTCAAGGTCTTCCTAAAGACATCTACAAGCTGATCAATCATAACACTGATGCAAAGGCAGTTTGGGATAATGTTAAGATGCTTCTCTCAGGTTCAGAATTAACTATGGAAGACAGAGAATCCCAACTCTATGACGAATTCGAGCACTTCAAAATGAAACCAGATGAGAGTGTCTATGAGTACTATGTGAGATTCCATAAGTTAGTGAATGACATGAGGAACATCAGAATGACTATGCCTAACATTCAGCTGAACTCAAAGTTTGTGAACAACATGAATCCCGAATGGCACAAGTTTGTCACAGCTGTGAAGCTCACTAAAGGATTGAAGAATACAAACTATGAGCAACTCTATGCCTTCCTCCTTCAGAATGAGAGACATGCCATGTTTGAAAAATTGATTCTCAATCAGTTCAAAACCAACCAGGGAGAGACAAGCTCGTCTAATGACTCAACAGCCTTCTACTCAAACATCGGAATCACAACCAAAGCATCACAAGTCATACCCTTGGGGAATGGTAATCACAAACTCATTCCTGATCCCATGTTCAAACAAGCTGATGCTGATGCACACGTGGGTAACATCATTAATCAACTAGCTCTTCTCATTAGTCAAAACATGAATTCTCTCCCACAAACCAACAACAACCTCAGAACTGCATCTAACCCACATAATCAAGCCACTGTTAAAGATGGAAGGATCGTGGTGCAACCAGTTCAGGAAAGACAGTATGATCAGGGAAGAGGTGGAGCTGGGAGAGGTTATGTTGGAAACCAGAATCGAGGAAGAAATGGTAACCAAGGTCAACCTAAGCCAATCAAATGCTATAACTGTGGTGGTGAAGGACACATTGCAAGGAACTGCACATCTCCAAAGCGTCCACAGAATGCTGATTACTTCAGAGATAAGATGTTGCTGGCACAAGCTCAGGACAACGGTGCTGCATTGGATGAAGAGGAATTCATGTTTCTTGCTGAGGGCAATGCCAAGACCTATGATGCAGATGTGGATGAGCAGCCTATTCAAGAGATAGGTCACAATCATCAGAATGCCTTTCAAGTCGCTGACTGTGATGCATACGACTCTGATGTAGATGATGGACCTACTGCACACACAATCTTTATGGCTAGCATCTCTCCAATGGTTTCTCCCAAGATCTCTTCTTCACCACAAGCTGGCCCATCCAAGGACAAACTCATCTCAGAGGTATTAAAACTATACGATGAAGCTGATGTGCAACAGATGCATGACAAATTACAATCAACTGAAACTATTGAATCAAATGTTGAAAATATGGGTAATAACAATATTGTCCCATACGATCAATACGTGAAACAAAGTGAAAGTGAAGTTGTACCAAGTGATGCATCTTCTGCAGTCAATAATGACTATGTCTTTGATGAATACATTGCATGTGCTCCTGATGATTCCATAATTTCTGAACTAAATGCCTATAAGGAACGTGTTGCTATTTATGAACAACGTGCAAAATTTGAGTTGACCACTCGTGAGCAGGAAATGGATGTCCAAGTGAGTACAATAATTAGAAAAAGTAAGTTTAGAGAAGAAGTATTGAAACAAGAATTAAATTCCTTGCAAGAAAAACTTTCTAAAACAGCTAAACAAAAACAAGAACTTCAAGAAAATGTGAAAATGCTTAAGCAAGAATTTAATGCAAAGGAATCAAAACTCTTGAGAGATTTTTCTAATCTGAAAACTTTGAAAAACAAACTTGAAAACAAGTTGTACTTACAAGGAAACACCATTCAGACTGCTCACATGGTCACCAAACATCGTGTCTTAAGCGATAAGCATAGCATTCCCCTTGTTGAGGAACCAAATCCAGAGGTAATTAAAAAGGCTAGAAATGCTCATAAGGTGCTTTATGATGGTAATGAAGTCCTTAAGCCTAGGCAGAAACCTAGTTGCGTTGAGTGCACTGAGGAAGATAAGATATTAAATGAAATCACTAGGGAAAAGATGAATAAGAAACAAAATGATCCCAAATGCAAAGAGAAAAACATAATCATCTCTCCTCATGATTACAAGAAGGAAAACTGGATTTCCTTGAACAAGTTTAAGCCTCAGACTTTGTTGACTCCCGAACAAGTCTTCTGGAAAATGGATTTAGATAAGCAGAAAGCGGAAAATATTATTGAGACAAACCCTCCCCTTTGGAAAATGCCTAGAGCGACTTGTGTATCCTCCTAATACTCCAATGCATCTTGTTCCTAGAACAATTGCCACTAAAAGCAAGACATTAATTAGCCAATACGTTATATTTCAACTATTTGTTGATTTTGAGAAAACTTGCAAGAAAAGGATCACACCCACTGGTATAACTGAAGGAGAAAGAGGTTTTGAACAAATGAAAGAATGTTATTTAACTGAGGTCATGCCCTTCTTTAAACTTCTAAAAGATCACTTTGAGAGTCTTAAAAAGGGGGTAGAAACTGATATTAAGGGTATGGAAAAGGAATTTGATGCAATGGTTGTTGAAGTTAGTGACTATGAGCATGCACTGAAATATAATGAGATTGAGAGAAAGAACCTGCATACATTAAATGAGAATCTTATTACTGAATGTGTTGCTCAAGATGTCTTTTTCACTGCTTCAAATTGCTCTATTAATGCTTCCAAATTTCATGAACTATCTGTGGCCCTGAAAGTCTCCCATGATCGTGTCATTGAGCTTGAAAAAACTAATTCTAAACTAAACGAGAAAATTGAACTGGATGATCACGACACTTTGGTTAAACATTTTTCTAAACTAGAAGTTGAGTATTTTAATTTACAACTAAAATATCAACATCTCAAAGAAAATGTCAAAACTTCAAATATCAAGACATCTTCAGATGCTCCAGAGTTTGATGCAGTTTTTCAAATTAACAAACGTGATGAACAGATTCAAGCTCAGTGCAACACGATCAGAAAGTTGAAAGCCCAAATCTCTCAATTAAAGGGTCAAACGAACAATATGACAGGCTCCCAAATGCCTCCTCCTTTAGATTCTCAGAACTCTCAAACGTTTCATCTTCAAAACCTTGTAAATGCTTTACAAAAGGAAAACGAAAGTTTTCTAGAAGAAAATGAAAAGGTTAAACGTCATTTCAATGAGTTGTTTGAATCAATTAAAGTCACTCGTAACAAAAACAACGAACAAATAACTTCATTGCAAAAGGAAATTGAGAATCTGAAGAGTCAGGTAAAAGGGAAAATGCCAATGATCAATGAGGAAAATGTTGTATCAAAGGTTCACTCTGGTAATAAATATGCTTTATCTGTGACATATGTCCCCCCTCATCTAAGGAACAACAAGCTTGCCATTCAAACATATTTCTCATCCCTTAAGGATTGTCTAGAATGTCTGCGTGAGATTGTTGAAGAGGATAAGCTAGAGAAACCTCATGATAATGCAATTGGTCATGCATGCTTATATGCCAAACGATCTCAAGAAATCTTAGAATGCTTGATCACAATTTGCCCAAAGTCATTAGGAGAGAGAATTAATCCTTTGATTCCATGCTCAATGCCTAAGGCCAAATATGATATGCACTCGATTCCCAATGTTTTGAATGAGAGGCGGAGTGTACCATTGAGTAGTTCAGATTCTAGATCTGTCAATGCTAGGAAAGTGAACTCAAATGTGCCTTCTAGGAGTACTAATCTCAGTACCTCTAGTGTTAAGAAAGTGAACCTTAGTGCACCTGCTTGTAGTTCAGATCCCAGCACATCTAAACAGGTGGTGCAAAGAGTAGTAAAACAAACTAATGTTCCCATTCCCTCTACAGGAGTAATCAGTGACATTAAAGGGAGCAGGTCAAAGTCTCAAGACAATACAAGGAATGATAGGACCTCGCAAGCTAAGAATGTGCACTGGAAAAGAGTAGAAGAACAATCTAGGAACCTTAAGTTTGAAACGAATAAAACGAATCATGTTGATTCTAGTATTTGCCATAGGCGTACTGTAATTAATTCGAATTCTGATACTATTTGCAAACCTTGTACTGATGATTGCGTGAATTCTGTTTCTAATCATGGATGTGATGTTAATGTTCTGCCTAATGATGTTAATTGTCCAGTTAATTTTGTTAATGCTAAAATTCATGCTAAAAAGGCTAAAAGGCAAAAGCGAAAGAGAGTTAGAAAACAATGGAAACCCACAGGAAGAACATTCAGCAGAATAGGCTTTTATTGGATACCTGTTGGTCATAAGACTAATCAGATAATGCCCACTAGAAAATGGATGCCTACTAGTAGAACTATTCCCTTAAGAAGTGGTCACACTGTAAACAGGGCTAATACAGACACTAGTATTGCATCTATTCACAATGATTCCATTACCTCACTGTCTGATATGAATGCTTCTATTTCTGATGTGGGTGTTCCAACTGTTGCAACTAACCAAATGGAACCCATTCTTGCATGGGGATCCCAATTATCCAGTTATCCATTCTTGTCTGTGTTCAACTGCAGATCGTTCAAATCGTTCTGTGGTACCTAGACTCAGGCTGTTCCAAGCATATGACTGGAGACCGGTCGCGGCTCATGAACTTCGTGAGCAAATTCATCGGGACTGTTAGATTTGGTAATGATCATTTCGGTGCTATTATGGGTTATGGAGATTATGTTGTTGGTGATAGTGTCATCTCTAGAGTGTATTATGTGGAAGGTTTAGGTCATAATCTGTTCTCTGTTGGTCAATTCTGTGATTCTGATCTAGAAGTTGCCTTCAGAAAACATACCTGCTTTGTTAGAGACCTTAATGGTAAGGAACTGTTGAAAGGAACTCGTGGCTCAAACCTTTACACCATCTCTATCGATGACATGATGAGAGCCTCTCCAATCTGCTTGTTATCTAAGGCTTCAAAAACAAAGTCATGGTTATGGCATCGTCGTCTCAATCACTTGAACTTCGGCACCATCAACGATCTTTCCAGAAAGGACTTAGTTGTAGGTTTACCTAGACTAAAGTATGAAAAGGATCATCTCTGTTCAGCATGTCAATTGGGAAAAAGCAAGAAGTATGCCCATAAACCCAAACCTACTAACTCTGTCACAGAAGTTCTTCATATGATTCATATGGATTTATGTGGACCAATGAGGGTGCAGAATATCTTTGGGAAGAAATATGTGTTAGTTGTGGTTGATGATTATTCTAGATTCACCTGGGTCAAGTTCTTAAGGACAAAGGATGAAACTCCTGATATCATCATCAAACTCATCAAACAGCTGCAGGTTAGACTAAACAAAACTGTCAGAATTATCAGAACAGACAATGGAACTGAGTTTGTCAACAAACAACTTAGTGAATTCTATGAAAGCATTGGAATCAGCCATCAAAGAAGTGTTCCACGAACCCCTCAACAGAACGGTGTAGTTGAAAGACGAAATCGTACTCTTGTTGAAGCTGCTAGAACAATGCTGATCTACTCAAAGGTTCCAATGTTTCTCTGGGCTGAAGCAATTGCCACTGCATGCTACACACAAAATCGTTCCCTGATTCACACTATTCATGGAAAAACTCCATATGAACTTGTCCACAACAGAAAACCTAATCTATCTTTCCTTCGTGTGTTTGGTGCATTGTGCTATCCAACTAATGAGGGTCAAGACTTAGGCAAACTTAGGGCCAAAGCTGACATTGGAGTATTTGTAGGATATGCATCAAACAAAAAGGGATACCGAATCTACAACAAAAGAACCCGAAATATCATGGAAACAATTCACGTTACGTTTGATGAGCTGACCGGTCAAATGGCTCCTGGACACTCCAGCTCAGGACCCGCACTTCAAAACAGTCCCATTGGTTCATCCCTTGTTCCAAACTCCTCTCAAGAAACTCCATATGTACCTCCATCTGAAGATGATGTAAAGAAATTGTTTGATCCTATGTTTGATGAACTGTATGATTCAATTACAAATGAGGTGATGATCCCTACAACAGAGGTTGCTCATATTCCAGTGAATGAAGTCAATCCTTCAGTCTCAATATCTTTAAGCCAAGAAGCACCTGCTGCTGATCCTTCAGTCTCATCAACAAATCATCATTCTTCAAATGTACATCATGGAAATGTTTCTGGCATCAATGATGAAGTTAATCCCTTTGCTACTCCTGAAGATGTTCCATTTGAAAACATATTTGCTACTCCTGAATCATCATCAGAACCATCTTCTTCAGGAGACATCGACTCAGCTACCTCAGTTCCTCAACAAATGCCACATGAACACCTCAGAAAATGGACTCACGATCATCCATTAGACAACATCATTGGTAATCCCTCTCGTCCTGTATCAACCCGGAAACAACTTGCAACCGATGCCTTATGGTGTTTCTTCAACTCCGTACTATCTAAGATCGAACCAAAAGATGTTAAAACCGCCATGAATGAAGACAGCTGGTTCAATGCCATGCAAGATGAAATTCATGAGTTTGATCGTCTTGATGTATGGGAGTTAGTACCTGCTCCAGATTGTGCTATGATTATAGCTCTAAAATGGATCTTCAAAGTAAAACTTGATGAGCATGGTGATGTGTTGAAGAACAAGGCTCGATTAGTTGCTAAAGGATATCGTCAAGAGGAGGGTATAGACTTTGAAGAATCTTTTGCTCCAGTTGCTCGAATCGAGGCAATCAGAATCTTTCTGGCTAATGCTGCTAGTAAGAACATGGTAGTTTATCAGATGGATGTAAAGACGGCATTTCTAAACGGAGATCTTAAAGAAGTCGTCTACGTCAGCCAACCTGAAGGATTTGTGAATCAAGAGCATCCTACTCACGTTTATCGTTTGAAGAAGGCTCTTTACGGTTTAAAGCAAGCTCCAAGGGCATGGTATGATACACTGTCAAAGTTTCTTCTATCAACCGGATTCATCAAAGGAGCAGTTGATCCTACATTGTTCACCAGGAAGTCAGGCAAACATTTGATTCATGTTCAAATTTATGTTGATGATATTATTTTTGCCTCGACTGACCCAATGGAATGTGATCGTTTTTCAAATGAAATGAGTTCAAAGTTTCAAATGTCAATGATGGGACAAATGTCATTTTTCTTGGGATTACAAATTTCTCAAAGTCCCGGAGGCATTTTCATTAATCAATCTAAATATGCAACAGAGATTTTAAAGAAATTTGGATTTGATTCAAGTGACCCTGTTGACACCCCCATGATTGACCGAACCAAACTAGATGAGGACCTCTCAGGGATCATGATTGACCAAACGAAATATCGGAGTATGATTGGATCCCTGATGTATCTCACTGCTAGTAGACCAGACATCTTGTTCGCTGTTTGCATGTGTGCTAGATACCAGGCTAAGCCTACTAAAAAGCACCTTGAAGCAGTTAAACGGGTCTTTCGGTATCTCCAAGGAACCATCAATATGGGACTATGGTACCCGAAGGACACCGGTATGTCACTAACGGCCTATGCAGATGCTGATCATGCAGGTTGTCAAGATACTCGTCGAAGTACGTCAGGAGGTGCTCAGTTTTTGGGTGATAAGCTTGTGAGCTGGTCTTCAAAGAAGCAAATGAGTACTTCCATTTCCTCTACAGAGGCTGAATACATAGCCATGTCATCTTGTTGTGCTCAAATCTTATGGATGAGATCTCAATTATCTGACTATGGCTTTGAATTCAACAAAATCCCTCTGTACTGTGATAATAAAAGTGCTATTGCTCTCTCATGCAACAACGTTCAACACTCAAGAGCAAAGCATATCGACATTCGACATCATTTCATCAGGGAACAAGTTGAAAAAGGTGTGGTGGAACTATATTTTGTGAGGTCTGAATATCAATTAGCTGACATCTTCACCAAAGCTCTTCCAAGAGAACGTTTTGAGTTTATTCTTCCACGTCTTGGCTTGAAAAGCCTTCAACCAGAAACACTCAAACGTCTTCAGGAGGAAGACGAGGAGTAAAGGTCTATATTCGTCTATCTCTTGTATATATATCTATTGGAAAAACAAAATACAAAATTATAAAACCTTCAAAAATCAAATAGAAAAATATAAAACTTTCAAAATCCATAAAAATCTGAAAAATTCGGAAAATCCTCAAAAAATATTGTCATTTTGTCATATTTTTTCTCGGTTCGATAATATCTACGGTCTTTGTGCTGTCATTCAAAGAATGACACGGGACTTTAGATGTTTGTTCGAATGTTATTATTAAAAAAAAAAAAAAAAAAAAAAAAAAAAAAAAAAAAAAAAAATCAAAAAATATTTTTTGGGAGAAAGAGAAATGGTTTATTGTCATTTTCAGGCAATAACCCGGTTTTAATAGAAAGAACAGAGCCATGTCTTAACATGTTTTCACATTCCATGCTCTGATTCTATAAACATTTATCTGCTGAAAACCAAATGCTTTGAAAAATAACTCGATCTCCATTTTTGATAATCATCTGGACTTATTTGTCAAAATATCTATCTCTCAATCAACAACCTATATCATTGATTGAGGGGGAGAATGATTTCAATTAAATTAAAAAGTTATTTGGCATTAAACTGTTTTCAAAAGATGTACATGCATGTTTTATCAATGGAGTTTAAAGTCTTAAAATCCGATCCTTATCAGTTAAAACGCTTTCATAATCAAGTCACAATTCCCCTTAAAAGCTTTCAAAATCAATTTAAATCAATAAGAGATCACAAATCTAAAATGATTTGATAATTGTGATCGGGGGAGAATGTGTGATTTAAATTGGATTTAAACTGATAATTTGGTAAATGGTTTTATAAGGATGTACATGCTATCCTGCCCACATGTGACAAACGATTTCAAATTTTCCATGCACATGTTGAGGGGGAGCATCTATCTTAAACCTTTGATTTGAAACGTGATCATTCATCCCAATGTGCAGGTTCCCTCTAGTATGTGCAAAACTCTTTTCAAACCTCGAGGCACACATTGAGGGGGAGCAAATTTATGGAAACCTCATCCTTCCCGAAAATGCTATACCTACTTGATTTAATGTGGGAAGTGATGTTGATATCTTTTAGAAAATGGTAATCAAAGAAGTTAATTCTTTCTCTTGCCTCCGTGTGCAAAACATTTTCAAATACTTGATGCACATGTTGAGGGGGAGTTCTCGTTCTAGAAATATCAAAAACAATTCAGGTACAAAATGCTTTGATAATATATCACAAGTATCTGAATTGATTTTCAAATGGTTTTCAATTGGATCCAATGGCAGACGAACAATACCAAATAGACCGACCAACTTTACTTTATGTACGGTGATATAAGGATGATAAGGTTAGGTATTGGTTCCCATGATCCGCCAGAACCGGAGGGATCTACCCAGGGACAATCCACTAGTTAGTGTAGAAGTCCTTAGGTATGATGATAAAAGGAGAAAAGTGAGATATGGGAAGAGTGCGGACTAAGACTGAGCTAGTACTGGAATAAACCCAACAAGGTTCTAGCTATGAAGTCTCGGTAAGCACTGAAGGGGTTGAAGAATTAAAAAGAATTGAATGAGAAAAGGGTGAAAAGAAATAGCCCTCCATTTATTCAACCTTAGGGCAGAAACCGGGTTCACTTCATATGCTACTGATGGTAACATCGGTATTGAAGACAAGACGTCATGGACCCAGTGACGCACTGCACTTCACCTTTCCAAACCACTCAAGTTCCTCTTAAAAGGACTTGTTTCATTCTCACGGGGAACCGACATTATCTATCGACTTTCTCTTAGAGATGGTTGATATTGAAGAAGGAGACCCTCTCCCTAGTCTCCGGCACAGGATCCAAATATGCACAAATTGAGTCTAGAGCCACGAGATCATCAATAAATCTCATTAGGACACTTTCAATGAAGACTCTCTGTTTCACACAATGCGGAAAGAGAGATTATATCTTGAGTCCTACGCATTATCCTTGTGGTATTGCCAGAACATCTGAGTGATGTGTTTACATATTCACAATGAAGATGGAAAGCCTTCTGGAGCCAACATCAAACAAACTCCTGGTAGGTGGCATGTGAGATCTATTATATAGATCAACCATGTGACAACTGAACAGAAACAATGGGGCGATTCAATCTCTTGAATCAATCCTGGTTCAGGTTATGGATTGACGGATACCTTTGAAAAACCGGTCTTTGTGCTTAACAACTCTTTTCTTTAGCATATCGACCGTGTACTCATTTTTCAAACCAAAAGGTATTTTTATGATTGATAATTGATTTTCTATAAAACCTTCGTTGTATTGCAAAAACAATTTCAATTGAGCGATACACGATTGTTTTTCAAATCTTTTCCATCAATCAGTGGACTTAAAATTCGCTGGTTCACTCACTCCGTGTTGTCTTCTTTGAGATGTTCCGTTTGAGAACAGCTAGAACAGCTGCGAAACCCTGTCAAGGAAATTCTTCGGAATTATACCTGATCACAGGCAGTACATGTACTGATCAACGGGGAACCGTGGGCCGTGTACCTCAATTCAACGAAAGTGATCAAAGACACTTTCGTGCGATTTATTGCTAACTGTTGTATGCAGGTACGCCCGACGTTTGCAGCTGATCAGAATGATGCGGTCAAACCATAGCCGCATGCTCACTCAACACATTCAACTCAAAGAAATCATGATTAGTGCATCAATGACTCTGATATTTTCACACCAAGCTTCTGCTACGCTGCTGCCAATATCATGATTCAACAAAAGCTTCCGCTACTCTGATAAGAAGATATCATGATCCAGAATGTGAGCATGTCGGTCACAAAGTCACAACATCACAACATACCAACACCACAAAGGATGTGTCAGAGATTGTTGATAGCTGATGATCTCCAAAGATGGCTCGAACTTATCATCACGTGGATCAGTAAAAGACCTCCACTTGGAATAACCAAACATGCAATGTGAAGAATCAATGACTACGAGCTTAGGAGCAAAGGACTACATCAAGAATGCAAGATAAATTGTTAATGTATTATCTGGTTGTATTCAATGTAATTTTGGTACATGATTGAGGTGACCTCCCTTAGGGGGAGATTGTTAGGAATTAGAAATTCCCGGTATTAAAGAGTCGGTCACCTCAAGTATATGTAATCGTTAGAAAGCTCGTAGTCGTAGTTCTTTTAAGTTAAGTAGTAATTTAGTTAAGTAACACCGTGGAGGACGGACGGGTCTTTACCCACTGTATGCCTGATCCACAGCCCAAAGTGTGGCGAGTTATGTAAGACTATAAATACTCTCTACCTTCCAAGGTAGAGAGTTGGAGCTCATAATAATATCTTTCACTTTCTCTCACTAAGTTCCCTAAACCTCTAACTTTCTCTCTCTAGAATTCCATCTATATGCTACTTTGTGTTATGGTTTGATGTGTATGTGAAAAGTTATATCTTACAAATGAAAATGTCAATTTAACTGTAGACACCTGTTATTATCAGTCTAAGTCAATTGATAAATTTTGGAATGCTCAAATTGTTAATACAAATAAACCGTAAAAACGTTTATTAATATTTTGCGATCTCTTTGTGTGTTGTTGATAACAAATATAATGTTGCCTTAAGTATAATTATAAGGATACATGTTATTTTTGTAAAGCATTTACATATAGCCATTTAAATACAAAAATATAGTAATTAAGCATTTGTTGTAATAGTTTATTAGGATGGGTAAAAACCATAACCCATAGACCATAACCCATGGATCTTAACCCATACCCAAGAAGACTAGATACAATGTATACTTAGATACATTGAATCTAATGAAAACCCATGGACCAACCCATAACCCATGACCCATAACTAAAAACCCCATGGGCAAAGAGGAGCATTCCACGGATCCCTTGGTTTACACTAGACGGATCCCTCAAGAGAAGGATCCGTGGGAACAGTGAAGGAATTTGCCTATAAATAGAGAGCCATTTCTTCATTCTAACTTACCCCTCTTCTTACTAAATCTCTCAAACACTCTCATTCTCTTCTAACATATAGATCACTTGATCTAGAGAGTTGTTCTTCTTTCTTTCTATTGTGATCCTCATATAGGTCCTTCTCTAAGGCGAGATCACGAGCATTCTACAAGTCATCCAAGCAAGGGGTCCTTGATTGATTTGTCACTCCGCAAGATTTCTGTAGCGAAGATCTTGTATTTGATATTTCACATATTTGTTGTGTAATAGTCGTGTTGGTTTGGTCCACCGTGTTACGGACTTGGTATCTAGCTTTGTACCGAAAAAAGTGTAAGCAACGTTGTGAAGGCTTCTCCGCCAAGTGAAGGAGTTTGTAGACATAGTGCTTGAACTCTCGAGTAGGTGACTCGGGGAGTGGAGTAGGGCAAGGAAGGTGTCCTTGTAGCCGAACCACTATACATCGGTTGTGACTTTTCTTTCCCTTCGCTTTACTTTATTTACTTACTTTATCATTAGATCTATACTTTCTCCACATCCACAAGATCTCACATATCAACGAATCTAAAAGTTTTTGAAACTAACGTAAAATCGGCAAAACTATTCAACCCCCCCCCCCCTTCTAGTTTTCCACAATTGGTATCAGAGCTAAGTTTATAAAAGTTTTAAAATAAAATTGTATTTTAAAAACTTTTCGATCACTATGGGTTCTGAAAATTATAAGGAAGGGCAATCTATGCAACGACCACCACTACTTGAAACTAATGGTTTTATTTACTGGAAAAATAGATTCGAAACATATGTGAAGTCTAAAGATATTGAACTTTGGTACATTATTGTTGAAGGTGATTTTGAGGCTACCTCAAATGATGATAAAGGAAATTTAGTTCACATACCTCATGATAAACTAAACGATGAAATGAAGAAAAAGCTTTCTAAAAATAGTGAAGCAAAAATGGTTTTATATAATGCTTTACCGAAAACGGAATTCGAAAGAATTTCTATGCTTAAAACCTCTAAAGAAATTTGGAATTCTTTAGTTGTAACTCGTCAAGGCAACCAACAAGTTAAAAATAATAAAATTGATTTATTTGTTCAACAATATGAACAATTTTCAATATCGGATGAGGAAACTATAGATCATTCATTTGCTAACTTTAATACTATTATTACATCTTTACAAGCACTTGATGAATCCTTTTCTAGCCGTAATCATGTTAGGAGATATCTAAGGGCACTTCCATCAAAGTGGAGATCCAAGGTGACGGCGATCGAAGAGTCAAAAGATTTGACAATTCTTACCCTCGATGAACTCATAGGCAACTTAAAAGTCTACGAGCTTGTCCTTGCTAAAGATTCCGAAGCTTCAAAAGTGAAAGAGAAACACAAATCTCTTGCACTTAAAGCCAAAAAGGCTACGAGCGATGAAGAGAACTCCTCTTCGAGTAGTGACGACGAAGTGTACGCGATGGCGGTAAGGGACTTTAAAATGTTCTTTAGAAGAAAGGGAAGATACGTCAAACAACCATATGACGATAAGAAAGGCTTTCGGAAAAGCAAAGAGGACGAGAAGCCAAAGTGTAAAACCCTAAAAATCGTAAACGTGTTAAATACCTATTTTGCCCCTCGAGTTTAATATTTATAAAATACGTAAAATACATTAAGCTCATTAAATACGTTTATAACCTAACTCGTAAATATGTAAATTGTACAAGATAAATGAAACCGATATATTTGCGTTTAAATTCATATCACACGTCTACTTTTGTAATATTTGGAAAGTGAAGAAATTAAATTTGTCTTGTGATTTCCCCATAATTTCGTCCAAATCAACGCCCCTCCCTTAATTCCCATTTAATTCCATTTATTCCATTTAATGCCTATTCATTTACCTATTGTCTCACATATTCAAAATACACTCAAAAACCTAATTACAAAAGTGACGGCTGGACCTTGTTCTTCTTCTTTTCATCCGATCAAAAAAACAAAACGAGTAAAAGAAGATTGATCGTGGGTTACAAGGCTCGAAAGGTGGCTGTTTGTTGCTGGCTTGTCGTAGGTTTTGGTAGAAAGGGTATAAGCTGTTTTAGTTTCGGACTTGTCGTGTTCTTGGCTCTTGTTTTCTCCCATTCGACACGCTACAAGGGTAACAAATTAATCCTTGTTTCAACCTTCTTTCTTTGTTTTTCATCTGAATACTGTCGTGAGGTTCTAACCAAATGCATGCATGAAATCAAATGAAACACTACGTAAAATAATATGTTATAAGCTTACATGAAATCTTAACTTTGTCACATGAAATATCAAATGAAAAGGCCATACGTTTAACCCATCTGCAACCTGTTTTGAGCCTTGATCGACATGCATTCACACGACCATAATCATGCGTATCTATCTTGCTTCGAGTTAAAACGGAATAATAAAACACGTGTATATATTGGCTTAAGTTTTGTGTCGAAAACAATAAAAGAAAGAGTTTACAGTTGGTTTGTGGGGTATGTTCGAGGGTCATCGCGGGATTATCAAGTGAGTTATTCGGTGCATAAAAAGGATGTCGGGGAAGACGAGTCGGGGGTTAGTCATTAGGTGCGTTTACCGAGTCGTGATGGTAAGTTTTATGAACCGCGGGCGAGGGTAAATTGCATGTCGAAATCAAGTGGGAAAACGTTTTACAATGAGTTGTGAAATGTAGACATGAACCTGTACGTATAATATTATGTTATATATTTTGACATTTTTTACTTTTAACCCTCATCTTTAAATGTTATCGTATGCAAACCTTGAACTATGATGAAATGACAAAATATACCCTAAACTATGATAGTGATTATATTAAACCTTTAAGTCTATTTCAATTGGCAATTATAACCCTAAAGTATCAAGTTACTAATTCGAGAAATCTATTAAATATGGAAAGTTACCTAAAATGGAAAGTTACTAAAAGTAGAAACCTGCTAAAAATGGAAAGCCGTCTAAAATGAGTAATCCGATCTTAACAAGCATTATCTAATTCATAGGTTCTGGACAGCGGGATTGATTCATCATGTGACCTTACGTTTCTATTTTGCTTGCTTCGAATGAGGTACAGATATTCTATCCCTTCTCCGTAGGGATTTCTCATGACTTTTCGACCCTTTGACTTTGCTTCATTTATGATATTCCATTGCTATGATTCTTTATGCTATGACCCTTTTGATATGATTCCGATATGATCTTTTGGTACGATTCTGTTCGCTATGATGTTCGTTTGTTATGATTATGAACCTTCTGGTTATGAACCCTCTGATTATGAACCTTATGATTATGAACCTTTGATTATGAACCTCTGATTATGAACCTATGTTATGGAACTCTGATATGAACCTCTGACTGCTGAACCTTTGATATGAACCCTTATGATATGATTATCCTTTGACCCTTCAGTCTGATACCCGAGCCAAATATGTTTCCTAGTCATGGAGGTACTATGACCATGTCATTGATGCACCAATGGCATGACTCCAGTGTGTACGAGTGATGTTACACACCGTCCCCTTTCCGTTATATGATTATGAGCTCAAGATATATGTTTGGCCACTATGTTTCCGCGGGGGCGTATGGATGCATCCTAGATATGTTTTGATATGATATGATATGATATGATTTATATGGTGAATGATGTCGTGTGCAATACGCGTCTTCACAGTCTGGGAGCTAGCTACTCCATTGGTTACTGAGGTCTCCCATCCTATTATATATGGTATTTCGAGGTCACCCCTCCGAATACAATGGTTACTTATGATATGATATGATATGATATGTTCCGGGCTCGTGGTAGATTTCTGACAACCCTTACCCTTTGATATACCTATATTGTACCTCCTGTATTCCTCAACGCACCATATTCTGTATTAACTGTTCATTACTCAGCACCCTTATATGATTCACTCAACTACCAAGATATGTATATATTTCATTTCATTGATCTGTCATACTCTCATTCCGTTACTTTAGATATCGTTCCATTCATGCACCGGGTTATTATATGTTTATTGGATTTGATTATGCTATTCATGTTTTATGTGACTACCGATTACCCTGTTGCGATATGATTAATATACAGTTATCTGATTTACCTGTTGCCATCTGATGATATGTGATCTCACTGTTATGTGACCCTCTGATTTGTCTGGTGACCATGCTAGTGTGTGATCGATATTTTTGTATGTTTTATTTTGTACACTCCGTTCAGTTAATCTCGTGGACTTTGACTATCCGATAGTGTCCTTATCTGCTTGTTGTTGACCTGCCATGTTTGTATTTCTGTTTATGCTACGGTTTGATTGGGTAAATGGTTCAACTTGTGACGTCTGGCTTGTTAATTTGTTTAGTTGCCCTGCTATGTCTTTAGTTCATTCAATTATATCGTTTATACTGTATTCCTACTTGTTACGTGCGACTGCCATATGTTGACTGTTGTTAGTACTTCCGCTGTTATGATGTTGGTTATGTTTTCAACTAAGGGTTTTTGACCTGTGTGATTGCCATGCTCACTTACTAATTAATTTCTTTCGCTTGCCTTTAGATTTCCTGAATTGATTGTATGCCATATATATGTTGTGTGGATACGACGTTTACTATGCTTGCTTATGTTTCGGTACTTGTGTGCCTGTTTTGTATGTGCTGGTATATATGTCATCGATGCTTTGCTTTGCTTCGTTCTCCTTGTTATCTGTTCTTTTGGATATCTGTATAATTGTGTTATGCAGGACCCTCATTGACTCATTGTTCTCATTTCGTTGCGACCTTGTTATCAGTTTCCTTATTTCATTTCGCATTTCTGATTTTATTTAGCTTTCGTTTTGTTATATCTGTTCACTGGGCTTTTTAAGCTCAGCCGCATTTCTTTTCCTGCGGCAGGTTTTAGGTTTGAAGATGGGCTTTGATGGGCTGAGAGTTGGATTATCTGAGTGGACCAACCCTAGTTACCTTATTATTTGGATTTATTTTGTCGGGCTATTGTTTTGAGATTTCATTTTATTTTATACATTTTGGATTTTGAAATCTTCCTTGTCAGTCGATTGTTTATATAATTTGATACTTCATTTTTAAGGTTTCCGTTTGTATGGATTTTATTTGTATGTTCTGATATGACACCAGAATGTGACACTTCTACCCTTGTCGGGGTTGGGGTGTTACAATTATGGTATCAGAGCAAAGGTTTCGTCTTGTTGACCTTAGGATTGACCTGTGAGGACTGGGTAGACACTAGGCTTTCGTCTGTTCTGATCTCTTTCGATTCCTTTTGATTGTTGTTCAGATTTAACTTCGATATTCTTTTGTCTTCACTGATTTGGACTTCTTCTCTTCGCATTTGATTTTGTTATTTGGTCTTCGCACATCCGTCTGTCGATCGTTAGTGGGAGACTACTCGTGGAGTCGAAGATGATGGTGTCGACCCTGCGTTGCTGCAACAGTCCCTGAGCAGGAGAGGTTCGTGAAACAGAAGCCGCACCCGATCGTGATGCTGCTGGAGACGTCAGGATGCTGCTGAAGGGAGTTGGACGGATCAACCAAAGAAGCAAAGACGGGGAAAATATTCAACTGGTGGCTGAGAAGATTCATCTACTTCTTATGATTGGGCGCGACTCGTGTTACTCCGATTTGTTGGTCACGCGTTCTGAGACGGTCTGATAATTTACTATATGATTTGATCGGTATTGCTTTTCGTTGATTTGTTCAGAACTCGATTTGAATCGTGAAGTTTTATCGTTTAGCATTTTGGTAATATCTCAGCTTTTCTTTTGAATCGTCAGTAATGAGTCATGAGGAATCGTTTTGTGCAAGTTGGTGGCATTCTTTCATTGTGTTATGGCAAGTTGTTAGATGTAGTTTATGCTGTGTGTATATGAATCTGGTCCGCTTTGGTATGTTACTTGATATCTGTATGTGATATGTTTTGTTGTGATATTGGTTATGTGATTTGTCATGACCCGGGACAGAATGTGAGGACAATAAGGACTTGTTATGTGATGCAAGTATTATGACGCCTGATCAACGTGATAATACTGAGATCATATAATTTGAACTTATTGAAGTCATACGACATCTTGGGAAATGCCTGGGGTTGGTAAGTGAATGGAATATGACTTGGATCCGTTATTTGTCACTCCTCATGTTCGATTGGTATTCTGTACCTCTTTGTGAGATTCTCACCGACATCTGTTACGTGTAAGATTTGTAAGCTTTGGAACTGATACGTTTATGATCTGTATGAAACTATGGATTGCTACGTCTGCCTAAGCCGGTATGTCTCTGTGTACCTCTGCGACTTCAATTTTCGAGGACGAAAATTTTTCTTTTAGAGGGGAAGAGTTGTAAAACCCTAAAAATCGTAAACGTGTTAAATGCCTATTTTGCCCCTCGAGTTTAATATTTATAAAATACGTAAAAAACATTAAGCTCGTTAAATACGTTTATAACCTAACTCGTAAATATGTAAATTGTACAAGATAAATGAAACCAATATATTTGCGTTTAAATTCATATCACACGTCTACTTAGGTTCATGGATCGAAATTTTGTACATAAAATACCAAAGCAATTAAATTAAATGAGAACCAACTACTTTTGTAATATTTGGAAAATGAAGAAATTAAATTTGTCTTGTGATTTCCCCATAATTTCGTCCAAATCAACGCCCCTCCCTTAATTCCCATTTAATTCCATTTATTCCATTTAATGCCTATTCATTTACCTATTGTCTCACATATTCAAAATACACTCAAAAACCTAATTACAAAAGTGACGGCTGGACCTTGTTCTTCTTCTTTTCATCTGATCAAAAAAACAAAACGAGTACAAGAAGATTGATCGTGGGTTACAAGGCTCGAAAGGTGGTTGTTTGTTGCTGGCTTGTCGTGGGTTTTGGTAGAAAGGGTATAAGTTGTTTTAGTTTCGGACTTGTCGTGTTCTTGGCTCTTGTTTTCTCCCATTCGACACGCTACAAGGGTAACAAATTAATCCTTGTTTCAACCTTCTTTCTTTGTTTTTCCTCTGAATACTGTCGTGAGGTTCTAACCAAATGCATGCATGAAATCAAATGAAACACTACATAAAATAATTTGTTATAAGCTTACATGAAATCTTAACTTTGTCACATGAAATATCAAATGAAAAGGCCATACGTTTAACCCATCTGCAACCTGTTTTGAGCCTTGATCGACATGCATTCACACGACCATAATCATGCGTATCTATCTTGCTTCGAGTTAAAACGGAATAATAAAACACGTGTATATATTGGCTTAAGTTTTGTGTCGAAAACAATAAAAGAAAGAGTTTACAGTTGGTTTGTGGGGTATGTTCGAGGGTCATCGCGGGATTATCAAGTGAGTTATTCGGTGCATAAAAAGGATGTCGGGGAAGACGAGTCGGGGGTTAGTCATTAGGTGCGTTTACCGAGTCGTGATGGTAAGTTTTATGAACCGCGGGCGAGGGTAAATTGCATGTCGAAATCAAGTGGGAAAACGTTTTACAATGAGTTGTGAAATGTAGACATGAACCTGTACGTATAATATTATGTTATATATTTTGACATTTTTCACTTTTAACCCTCATCTTTAAATGTTATCGTATGCAAACCTTGAACTATGATGAAATGACAAAATATACCCTAAACTATGATAGTGATTATATTAAACCTTTAAGTCTATTTCAATTGGCAATTATAACCCTAAAGTATCAAGTTACTAATTCGAGAAATCTATTAAATATGGAAAGTTACCTAAAATGGAAAGTTACTAAAAGTAGAAACCTGCTAAAAATGGAAAGCCGTCTAAAATGAGTAATCCGATCTTAACAAGCGTTATCTAATTCATAGGTTCTGGACGGCGGGATTGATTCATCATGTGACCTTACGTTTCTATTTTGCTTGCTTCGAATGAGGTACAGATATTCTATCCCTTCTCAGTAGGGATTTCTCATGACTTTTCGACCCTTTGACTTTGCTTCATTTATGATATTCCATTGCTATGATTCCTTATGCTATGACCCTTTTGATATGATTCCGATATGATCTTTTGGTACGATTCTGTTCGCTATGATGTTCGTTTGTTACGATTATGAACCTTCTGGTTATGAACCCTCTGATTATGAACCTTATGATTATGAACCTTTGATTATGAACCTCTGATTATGAACCTATGTTATGGAACTCTGATATGAACCTCTGACTGTTGAACCTTTGATATGAACCCTTATGATATGATTATGCTTTGACCCTTCAGTCTGATATCCGAGCCAAATATGTTTCCTAGTCATGGAGGTACTATGACCATGTCATTGATGCACCAATGGCATGACTCCAGTGTGTACGAGTGATGTTACACACCGTCCCCTTTCCGTTATATGATTATGAGCTCAAGATATATGTTTGGCCACTATGTTTCCGCGGGGGCGTATGGATGCATCCTAGATATGTTTTGATATGATATGATATGATATGATTTATATGGTGAATGATGTCGTGTGCAATACGCGTCTTCATAGTCTGGGAGCTAGCTACTCCATTGGTTACTGAGGTCTCCCCTCCTATTATATATGGTATTCCGAGGTCACCCCTCCGAATACAATGGTTACTTATGATATGATATGATATGATATGTTTCGGGCTCGTGGTAGATTTCTGACAACTCTTACCCTTTGATATACCTATATTGTACCTCCTGTATTCCTCAACGCACCATATTCTGTATTAACTGTTCATTACTCAGCACCCTTATATGATTCACTCTACTACCAAGATATGTATATATTTCATTGCATTGATCTGTCATACTCTAATTCCGTTACTTCAGATATCGTTCCATTCACGTACCGGGTTATTATATGTTTATTGGATTTGATTATGCTATTCATGTTTTATGTGACCACTGATTACCCTGTTGCG
Source organism: Chrysanthemum seticuspe (assembly GCA_019973895.1). NCBI lineage: Eukaryota > Viridiplantae > Streptophyta > Magnoliopsida > Asterales > Asteraceae > Chrysanthemum > Chrysanthemum seticuspe. Next base: position 186,681,276 of record BPTQ01000001.1, on the reverse strand, counting down.
ATATGATTAATATACAGTTATCTGATTTACCTGTTGCCATCTGATGATATGTGATCTCACTGTTATGTGACCCTCTGATTTGTCTGGTGACCATGCTAGTGTGTGATCGATTGTTTTGTATGTTTTATTTTGTACACTCCATTCAGTTAATCTCGTGGACTTTGACTATCCGATAGTGTCCTTATCTGCTTGTTGTTGACCTGCCATGTTTGTATTTATGTTTATGCTAAGGTTTGATTGGGTAAATGGTTCAACTTGTGACGTCTGGCTTGTTAATTTGTTTCGTTGTCCTGCTATGTCTTTAGTTCATTCAATTATATCGTTTATACTGTATTCCTACTTGTTACGTGCGACTGCCATATGTTGACTGTTGTTAGTACTTCCGCTGTTATGATGCTGGTTATGTTTTCAACTAAGGGTTTTTGACCTGTGTGATTGCCATGATCACTTACTAATTAATTTCTTCCGCTTTCCTTTAGATTTCCTGAATTGATTGTATGCCATATATATGTTGTGTAGATACGACGTTTACTATGCTTGCTTATGTTTCGGTACTTGTGTGCCTGTTTTGCATGTGCTGGTATATATGTCATCGATGCTTTGCTTTGCTTCGTTCTCCTTGTTATCTGTTCTTTTGGATATCTGTATAATTGTGTTATGTAGGACCCTCATTGACTCATTGTTCTCATTTCGTTGCGACCTTGTTATCAGTTTCCTTATTTCATTTCACATTTCTGATTTTATTTAGCTTTCGTTTTGTTATATCTGTTCACTGGGCTTTTTAAGCTCAGCCGCATTTCTTTTCCTGCGGCAGGTTTTAGGTTTGAAGATGGGCTTTGATGGGCTGATAGTTGGATTATCTGAGTGGACCAACCCTAGTTACCTTATTATTTGGATTTATTTTGTCGGGCTATTGTTTTGAGATTTCATTTTATTTTATACATTTTGGATTTTGAAATCTTCCTTGTCAGTCGATTGTTTATATGATTTGATACTTCATTTTTAAGGTTTTCGTTTGTAAGGATTTTATTTGTATGTTCTGATATGACACCAGAATGTGACACTTCTACCCTTGTCGGGTTGGGGTGTTAGACAAAGGATGATCGTACTTGCTTTAAATGTGGGGACCCAAACCACTTTATTAGTAAGTGTCCCAAACGGGATGATCAAAAGGCGTTCATGAGCGGCACATGGGGAATGAGTGACGAGGAGGATGAAGAAATTTGTCTCATGGCAAATGACGAGGTATGTCACGAATACTATAGTAGTTCATCACTCGATGACGACTCATTGCATAATGAATATGACAAACTATGCCATATTAGCTTAAAACTAATTAACAAAAACAAACTCTTAAAGAGTCAAAATCAACGTTTAGATAAAGAAGTCATAGAATTAAAAGCAAAACTAAAACGTTTAGAAAAGGGTAAAATAGCAAGTGGTGAATGTGAACTTTGCGTTCAACTTCAAACACTAGTAGATAACTTAGATTCTAAAATTTCTAGAATGAGTACGAACACTTTAGATACAATACTCGAAGGTGTTAAAACCGGTAACAATCAAAAGGGTCTAGGTAGTCAACAACTTGATCCATCAACTAGTAAAGAAACAAAATTTGTTAAGGAACTAGAAAAACCAGCCACTATTGTGGCGGATCCCACGGATCCCCTAAAAAGGGAATCGGCTAGTGTACAGAAAGGGATCCGTGGATCTGCTGTAGCAAACAGTAGCAATAACGTAGCTTCCTCATCTAGAACTGAGTTTGTTATAGTTAATAGGAAGAAACCAACTCATGTCACCACTAGACAACCACCTCAAAAATATAATCCTACCTTTTCAAGAAACAAAGCTACATCTTTTTCAAAACCTAATTCATTTAGGAGACCTAATAACGTTTACCCGAAAAGTAACCATCAAATGGGATGGAATCCAAACATGCAAAACGGTTTTCATTTTCAAAACTTTGCTCCATGGAGTACATACTCATCTTATCCATACATGTCTAACATGAATGGAATGTTTAACACTAATGGACCCATGAAAAAATGGGGACCAAACTTTTGAGTTTATTATTGTTTTAGGTGTGCTTAAAGGTCGATCTAGACCCCGATGAATGGGTCAAGGATAGCGGATGCACGAGGCACATGACCGGGAATAGGGATCTATTCTCCACATATGAAACCTTCAATGGAGGTAATATGGTGTTTGGAAATAGCAAAAGTAGAATCATCGGTAAAGGTACGATTTCTAACAAATCTCTAACCATTAACGATGTGTGTCACGTAGAAAACCTAAACTTTAACCTCTTAAGTATAGGACAAATATGTGATAAAAAGTGCAATGTACTTTTTACCGAAACCGGTAGTAAGATACTAAAAAATGGCATTACCATAGGAAAAGGAATTAGGAAACATGGAGTCTATGTCATTAAAATCGGTAATGAACCTAAGGACAAACTATGTCTTACCTCTATGGATGATACTTCGACCTTATGGCAACATGCGACTTCTTCAATCGCTATCATCCAAAGATCTAGTAAGAGATCTACCTAAGTTAAAATATGAACATCATTTTTGTGATGCTTGTAATGTAGGAAAACAAGCCCATTCGAGTCATAAAGCTAAAAACATGGTGGCCATAACTAGGTGTCTAGAATTACTACATATGGATTTATTTGGTCCATCCACTATCCAAAGTTATGGAGGCAACTACTATACTTTGGTCATAGTGGATGACTATTCTAGGTATATGTCACACCCCCAAATTACCTGTTTTGCAGCGGAATTGAATACCTTGGGGGAGGACTGTCATAGCATCAAAGTTACAGTTATATCGAACGACCTAAAGTGTCGTTTGGAAAATACATCGTTTGATTTATTAAAACAATCAGAGTTTACAAAGTATTGGTCTCAAATGAAAATCAACTTGTGCGGAATTAAGTTTGTTACAATTCAAACGATGTTTTATAGTACATAAAACACAAGTGAGACGCGTCGTCATCACGACTCCATGAAGCCCAAATGCATGCCATGAAGTGAATGCCTTAGATACCTGAGATAAAAACATGCTAAAAGTGTCAACACAAAGGTTGAGTGAGTTCATAGAGTTTGTTTTGAAATGTAAAGCCTTCCAAAATTGTTTATGCAGCAAAGGCATTGTGAATCCACTCAGTTCCAAGTTCCGCCAATACAAAACTTACAACCTGTGTGTCCACAACCCACTGCCAAGATATGTATAGTTTATGTTCAAACACATGATGTCAAATGAATTCACAATAGTACCTAACTCGACGTAGAACGATAGCACATAATCAATAGCACTAGACCTAATGTGTCAGTAGTCAACTGATTTAGAACGTTATACGACGTAGAACCATAGCACATAATCAATAGCACCTAACTCAATGTATCAGTAGTCAACTGATTTAGAATGTTATACGACGTAGAACCGTAGCACGCAAACAAGAACAATTGATATAGTATAACCTTTGATTTAGAAACAATGGTGATCATGATAGAGTTTAGCCTTAAAAATCTAAAGTACTTGTGAAAAAATAAATGAGCATGTATCTCCCCCAAAATAGTACAAACAATTGAAAGTGGGGCTATGAAAACTCGCGGTAATCCGTAATAGTTTAAAGTACTTGTGAAAAATAGTTAAGCATGCATCTCCCCCAAAACAGTTATGAAAACAAGTAAAAGCAGGGGCTATGAAACTCACAGTAATATGTAAGAGTTTAAAGTACTTGTGAAAGTAAAAGAAAACAGTTTGAGCATGTATCTCCCCCAAAAGTAATTCAAAACGTATAAAGGTAGGGGCTATGAAACTCACTTGATAAACTGGAATGATGGCAAGAGTGAGTACACTGAGGTATAATGTGATGCGTTAACCGAGGCCTATTACGAATGATATGATATGTCATGAGTTGCAATGTAATGTTATGCATGCATTTCGTATGTTATTTATACCATTTGCGAGTTTTGAAAATATTACTTGTCGTCGAAAAATACTCTTTTGACGTCTTGACCCTTCAAAAATGACTTTACAAGTTTTTACGTCAAAATGTCATCCTACAATGGTTTTATAATGATTTATAGTGAAATTATCACTTTTAGTCGCAAAACAATGTCGTCGGAAATTTCTTGAAATTAGCAAAAATGGCTCCGAAAAACTAGTCGTAAAATGATGTACGTCGATCGTTAGAGAACGAACTCGACGGTTTTGGAAAGTTTGTATCGATATCTAGAAGTTTCATTTCAGGAGTTTTCGTCCAAAAGGTCTCGAACATAAAGATAATAAGGGTTAAAGATAGTGATTTTGGCTAATTGTTATGTAAAAAGTGAGTTTCGGCCAAGTTTAGACATCCATAAATAATTTACTACAACTCCGCTTTACAAACCGCTTGTCATTTTGAAAAATATGCCCGGTGATCTAAATTTTACTAGAAGACATTTCGTTCCAAAAAGTTTCACAACCTCGTTAGAAACAGCCCTCAACATGGGCGTTACAGCTACCGTAACACTTGTATCGTAGAAATAATATAGTTTTTCAGAAAATAATAGTTACGGCAATTTTATGAAAACGTGTATATCTTTGTCGTTTTAAATCCGTTTTCTACGTATAATACGTCCTTAGCTTCGTATCAAAGTAACCTAATATATTTTTGACAAGTCGAAATAATTTGTGAAGCTTAAGGCTCGTTTTTGACTCGTACAAGATAAAAACAGCATGCTGAATTTTCAGAAAACTATACATTTCGTCGTCAAACTTGTAAAATCCATAACTTCTTCGTTATAAGTCCGTTTTATTCCGTTCAAGCGGCCACGGATTCGTTTTAAAGTATATTTTCTAATTATCAAGGCCAAAATGTCGTGCTTACTGTCGGATTTTCCAGAAAACCAAAACAAGGACAGAACCTATTTTATAGTTATCGAAAATAGTTTTTCTCGGACAAAACCTATTCTAATCCCTTCAAATCAACTCCAAAACTAATCTAATCCTACCATACACCTTCTTAGGGTGTCATGGGCTCCTAGACATCATCAAGACCAATGAATACCAAGGGGATAATTATAGGATGACCATATATATATAAAACTCTAAAAATCATGTACAAATGGTATAAACAACACAAGTCTTGCATGTTTTTGCACAAAAATAATGAGATGAGCATGAAATGAATATGTAAGATGATAAACAAATATGAGATGCTTACAAGTGATATGATGAGGTGATTAGGACAAGGATTAACCTAAACACCCTAGGTTTTTATTTCAAAACCTAAACAAGAGTGTAAACTAGATTGTAATACTTGTGCTTGCAAAATTTTTGGATGATCCCTTGTGATAACCTTCTATGGCCGGTTCTAGGAGGAAACAAAGAGAGAAGAGAAAGCTTTTCAACACTTGTATAATAATTGAGAAATGAATGAGTGAAGAAAAAAATATGAAGATTGTGTGTAAATATATACATATAAGACTTTAGTTACAATTTTTTGATACATCCCCCCTTAGGGGCCGGATTTTATGGATCTTGTGTCTCAAGATATTATTTTTTTTTTTTTATAAAATGCATATGATTTGTATACTTGTGTAATATTAAGAAATGTGTAAATAAAGTGTATATAATTGTAACTTGTAGAGTAAATGGTAATTTTTGGTGCAAGTAAGTTTTTAATAGATCAAAATAGAATGTAATGAGATGATAAAAATTGTAAAAATACATTCCTTGTGAAATTTGAGTGATAAAAATAATTATCGTATAATTTTTAAGAAACACCACGTAATAATTTAACTTTAACGATTTATGTACGAAATAAATTCAAAACACTAGGAAATCTCAAAATATAGTTTTTATAACTAAATGTAAGTATAAAAATACCTCGGGATCATTTTTTTGAAAGTAACGAATTAAATATACAAAATAATAACTCACGCGATAACGTTTATTTAATATAAAATAAAGTGTAATGTAAAATGCAAAATCGTTATGAAATGATGGATATGGAATATGAGAAATGACCGGAAAATGAGAATTGTGACATTCTTCCCATGTCAGCGGAATCACGTCCTCGTGATTCGATTAATGATACTATGGACCAAAACGCGACAAGGGTTCTAAAAGTTTATGCTCATGTATGGTCTATATGATTATGTCAATGCTCATGCATATGAGTTACCCACCCAACAAGATGCGTTCCCGTGCTATCGTGAGAAGTTCCCGTCCTAAATACATGCTTTCTTATGATTAGGCTCGATAAGACAAGCTTTCCCATTCTCAAGCAAAATTTTTAAAAGACTTTTTGGTAACCGATTTTTACTTAATCCCACAACTCATCAAACAAGAACTGTCATACGATTAGGCTAAATCGGTTTAGGTAACAACTTGTTTCTAGCTCGATCTTTGCAACTCATCAAACAAGAACTGTCACGCGGATCAAACTGGAAACAAGTGGTTTGAAGAAAATCTTTTGAAAATTTGGCTCGATTACGGAATTGCTTACTCATATGAGACTACTACTCCCTTCATTGCATGATTCTTCCTGAATTAGACATAGGTGATCAGGCTATGTATAATTTAGGAGTAACTATGCAATGCTTGGACTAATCGACTCATATGATGTTTGGTGTTGAGTCATAAGTTCGCATGTATAAAGAATATGCAATTATAATGATATGATGAGATGCTATGATGATGTGGTTATAGTCTAGGGTCAATGATGCAACCTAGTTCTCTATAACCGATGCTCTGATACCAATCTGTCACACCCCCAAATTACCTGTTTTGCAGCGGAATTGAATACCTTGGGGGAGGACTGTCATAGCATCAAAGTTACAGTTATATCGAACGACCTAAAGTGTCGTTTGGAAAATACATCGTTTGATTTATTAAAACAATCAGAGTTTACAAAGTATTGGTCTCAAATGAAAATCAACTTGTGCGGAATTAAGTTTGTTACAATTCAAACGATGTTTTATAGTACATAAAACACAAGTGAGACGCGTCGTCATCACGACTCCATGAAGCCCAAATGCATGCCATGAAGTGAATGCCTTAGATACCTGAGATAAAAACATGCTAAAAGTGTCAACACAAAGGTTGAGTGAGTTCATAGAGTTTGTTTTGAAATGTAAAGCCTTCAAAAATCGTTTATGCAGCAAAGGCATTGTGAATCCACTCAGTTCCAAGTTCCGCCCATACAAAACTTGCAACCTGTGTGTCCACAACCCACTGCCAAGATATGTATAGTTTATGTTCAAACACATGATGTCAAATGAATTCACAATAGTACCTAACTCGACGTAGAACGATAGCACATAATCAATAGCACTAGACCTAATGTGTCAGTAGTCAACTGATTTAGAACGTTATACGACGTAGAACCATAGCACATAATCAATAGCACCTAACTCAATGTATCAGTAGTCAACTGATTTAGAACGTTATACGACGTAGAACCGTAGCACGCAAACAAGAACAATTGATATAGTATAACCTTTGATTTAGAAACAATGGTGATCATGATAGAGTTTAGCCTTAAAAATCTAAAGTACTTGTGAAAAAATAAATGAGCATGTATCTCCCCCAAAATAGTACAAACAATTGAAAGTGGGGCTATGAAAACTCGCGGTAATCCGTAATAGTTTAAAGTACTTGTGAAAAATAGTTAAGCATGCATCTCCCCCAAAACAGTTATGAAAACAAGTAAAAGCAGGGGCTATGAAACTCACAGTAATATGTAAGAGTTTAAAGTACTTGTGAAAGTAAAAGAAAACAGTTTGATCATGTATCTCCCCCAAAAGTAATTCAAAACGTATAAAGGTAGGGGCTATGAAACTCACTTGATAAACTGGAATGATGGCAAGAGTGAGTACACTGAGGTATAATGTGATGCGTTAACCGAGGCCTATTACGAATGATATGATATGTCATGAGTTGCAATGTAATGTTATGCATGCATTTCGTATGTTATTTATACCATTTGCGAGTTTTGAAAATATTACTTGTCGTCGAAAAATACTCTTTTGACGTCTTGACCCTTCAAAAATGACTTTACAAGTTTTTACGTCAAAATGTCATCCTACAATGGTTTTATAATGATTTATAGTGAAATTATCACTTTTAGTCGCAAAACAATGTCGTCGGAAATTTCTTGAAATTAGCAAAAATGGCTCCGAAAAACTAGTCGTAAAATGATGTACGTCGATCGTTAGAGAACGAACTCGACGGTTTTGGAAAGTTTGTATCGATATCTAGAAGTTTCATTTCAGGAGTTTTCGTCCAAAAGGTCTCGAACATAAAGATAATAAGGGTTAAAGATAGTGATTTTGGCTAATTGTTATGTAAAAAGTGAGTTTCGGCCAAGTTTAGACATCCATAAATAATTTACTACAACTCCGCTTTACAAACCGCTTGTCATTTTGAAAAATATGCCCGGTGATCTAAATTTTACTAGAAGACATTTCGTTCCAAAAAGTTTCACAACCTCGTTAAAAACAGCCCTCAACATGGGCGTTACAGCTACCGTAACACTTGTATCGTAGAAATAATATAGTTTTTCAGAAAATAATAGTTACGGCAATTTTATGAAAACGTGTATATCTTTGTCGTTTCAAATCCGTTTTCTACGTATAATACGTCCTTAGCTTCGTATCAAAGTAATCTAATATATTTTTGACAAGTCGAAATAATTTGTGAAGCTTAAGGCTCGTTTTTGACTCGTACAAGATAAAAACAGCATGCTGAATTTTCAGAAAACTATACATTTCGTCGTCAAACTTGTAAAATCCATAACTTCTTCGTTATAAGTCCGTTTTATTCCGTTCAAGCGGCCACGGATTCGTTTTAAAGTATATTTTCTAATTATCAAGGCCAAAATGTCGTGCTTACTGTCGGATTTTCCAGAAAACCAAAACAAGGACAGAACCTATTTTATAGTTATCGAAAATAGTTTTTCTCGGACAAAACCTATTCTAATCCCTTCAAATCAACTCCAAAACTAATCTAATCCTACCATACACCTTCTTAGGGTGTCATGGGCTCCTAGACATCATCAAGACCAATGAATACCAAGGGGATAATTATAGGATGACCATATATATATAAAACTCTAAAAATCATGTACAAATGGTATAAACAACACAAGTCTTGCATGTTTTTGCACAAAAATAATGAGATGAGCATGAAATGAATATGTAAAATGATAAACAAATATGAGATGCTTACAAGTGATATGATGAGGTGATTAGGACAAGGATTAACCTAAACACCCTAGGTTTTTATTTCAAAACCTAAACAAGAGTGTAAACTAGATTGTAATACTTGTGCTTGCAAAATTTTTGGATGATCCCTTGTGATAACCTTCTATGGCCGGTTCTAGGAGGAAACAAAGAGAGAAGAGAAAGCTTTTCAACACTTGTATAATAATTGAGAAATGAATGAGTGAAGAAAAAAATATGAAGATTGTGTGTAAATATATACATATAAGACTTTAGTTACAATTTTTTGATACATCCCCCCTTAGGGGCCGGATTTTATGGATCTTGTGTCTCAAGATATTTTTTTTTTTTTTTATAAAATGCATATGATTTGTATACTTGTGTAATATTAAGAAATGTGTAAATAAAGTGTATATAATTGTAACTTGTAGAGTAAATGGTAATTTTTGGTGCAAGTAAGTTTTTAATAGATCAAAATAGAATGTAATGAGATGATAAAAATTGTAAAAATACATTCCTTGTGAAATTTGAGTGATAAAAATAATTATCGTATAATTTTTAAGAAACACCACGTAATAATTTAACTTTAACGATTTATGTACGAAATAAATTCAAAACACTAGGAAATCTCAAAATATAGTTTTTATAACTAAATGTAAGTATAAAAATACCTCGGGATCATTTTTTTGAAAGTAACGAATTAAATATACAAAATAATAACTCACGCGATAACGTTTATTTAATATAAAATAAAGTGTAATGTAAAATGCAAAACCGTTATGAAATGATGGATATGGAATATGAGAAATGACCGGAAAATGAGAATTGTGACAGTATACTTGGACAAAATTTTTAAAGAACAAAACGGAAACCTTTAACTATTTTGAAATATTAAGCAAAAAGATTCAAAGACAACTAGAAAGTCCTATAGTGTCTATTAGGACGGATCATGGTAGGGAATTCGATAATGAAGTGCAATTCAGAGCCTTTTGTGACGCTAATGGTATTACTCACAACTTCTCGGCTCCACGCACTCCACAATCGAATGGGGTAGTAGAAAGAAAGAATAGAACCCTACAAGAAATGAGTAGAACCATGCTTAATGAACAATCCATACCTCAAAAGTTTTGGTGTAATGCCGTTGATACTTCAACGTACATACTCAATCGAGTCTTAATTAGACCAATCTTAGGAAAAACTCCATATGAGTTACTTCGAGGCAAAAAGCCTACGTTAAATCACTTTAGAGTCTTTGGTAGTAAATGTTTTATTCTTAACACTAAAGATTACCTTACAAAATTTGATCCTAAATCAACCGAAGGTATCTTTTTAGGTTACTCGCCAAATAGCAAAGCTTACGTCATATTAAACAAAGAAACAATGAAGGTAGAAGAGTCATTAAATATAAAATTTGATGAAAGTCCACCCAAACCCTCTCCACCTTTAATAGATGACGAGATTATAGAAAGTGAAGCTATAGTAATAAAGAAAAAGATTAGTGAAGAAGAAGAACCTCTAAGTGATGAAATAATAAACATTAAAGAGTCCAAAGATCACCCCGTAGATAAAGTCATAGGAAAACTTAACGAACGAACATTAAGGTCTCAAGTTCAAAACCAAAGTAACTTGTTTTGTTTCGTTTCAACCTTAGAACCTAAGAATACACAAGAAGCCATAAAAGATGAGAGTTGGGTAATGGCTATGCAAGAAGAACTAAATCAATTTGTTTCTAATGATGTTTGGACACTTGTCCCTCCACCTAGTAATCAAACCATAATAGGAACCAAATGGGTTTATAAAAACAAATTAGATGCAAACGGAGACAAGGCTAGACTCGTTGCTCAAGGGTATAACCAACAAGAAGGAATAGACTTTGATGAGACCTACGCCCCCGTGGCTAGATTAGAGTCTATAAGAATACTTCTTGCGTATGCTTGTGCTAATGATCTAAAGCTTTATCAAATGGATGTCAAAAGCGCTTTTCTAAATGGTGTCATAAATGAAGAAGTATATGTAGCTCAACCTCCGGGCTTCATTGATTTTGAAAAACCCAAACATGTCTATAAATTAAAGAAAGCCCTTTACGGTCTTAAACAAGCTCCAAAAGCTTGGTATGATAGACTCAAGTCATTTCTAGTTAAACACAACTACACCATGGGGTTAGTTGACAACACACTTTTTACTAAGAAAAGAGAGTCACATATAATCATAGTACAAATATATGTAGATGATATTATATTCGGATCCACTTGTCAAGACATGTGTGATGATTTCTCTAAAATCATGCATGACGAGTTCGAGATGAGTATGATGGGAGAACTTAGTTTCTTTCTTGGTCTACAAATAAAAAAAGTAGAAGATGGTATCTTCTTCAATCAATCTAAATACATCAAGGAGATGTTAAAGAAATTCGGTCTAGAAGAGTCAAAACCTATTAGGACTCCAATGTCATCCGACACCAAACTCACAAAAGATGAAGACGAAGAATCCGTAGATAATGCTAAGTATCGTGGTATGATAGGTAGTCTTCTCTACCTCACGGCAAGTAGGCCGGATATCATGTTTAGTGTTTGCTTATGTGCTAGATTTCAAGAAGATCCTAAAACATCACACCTAGAAGCCGTAAAAAGGATTTTTAGATATATTAAAGGTACAACACAATTAGGATTATGGTATCCTAAGGGCACGGGAGTAGAAACAATTGTATATGCAGATTCTAACCATGCAGGTGATTACGTTGATAGAAAAAGTACAAGTGGGGTATGTACTTTCATGGGATGTTGTTTAACGTCTTGGTTTTCTAAGAAACAAACGGCACTAGCTATATCAACAACCGAAGCCGAGTACGTCTCCGCCGGCAAAGCATGCCAACAAGCACTATGGATGAAACAAGCGTTAGTCGACTACGACATTCATCTAAGCGACATATCCATCCTATGTGACAACAAAGGTGCCATCGACTTAAGCAAGAATCCGGTATTGCATTCTCGCACAAAGCATATAGAGATTCGACATCACTTCTTAAGAGACAATGTTCAAAAGGGGAACATCTCTATTGAGAAGGTAGCATCCGAAGACAACATAGCCGACGTCCTCACCAAACCGTTGAAGCGGGAACAATTCAACTTACTTCGTCTTGGTCTAGGTCTAATGGAACAAACGTCGTAACTTATTTGACTCTACAAGGTATGTAAACACTAGCCTTCTCCTTTCTGAGTCTAGGATTTCTATTTCACGCACAACTCACAAACAATACGGGAATTTTCAAAACCCAAGATAAGTCTTCCACTTTTAATTTTTTTAACACATAACTACATACACATTTTTAAAGAAAATCTCTTTTCAAAATGTTTTCTAAACAGAATGATACCTTCCCGTATCAATTTCACAAAAGCAATTTCTCACGTCTAGGACAAATCGCTTTTTCATTATTAATACAAAGTAAAAACCCGTTTTCATTGCATCTCATGTCTTTTGAATGCTAAAGGGAACACATAACTAATATGTGTTTTCGGGTACATTCATTTAAGCAAAAATGAATTAGGAGCATTGATAACACAATATTACGTACTTATGTACCAAATGTGTATTTTCGGGTTATCTCAATAGGATTTATTTTTCTCTAGTTATTTTCCTTTTCTTTTTAGAGGTCGAGAAAACCGTAACTCCAAATAGTTTGCATATAGGCACACAATAGGCAAAAATGTTTCCAAAAAGAAAATTTTGTGCTGCCTGAATCACCAGACCCACGGATCCTAGCCTTCATGCTGGACGGATCCCTCAAGGGAAGGATCCGTGGGATCCGTGAAGACAAAAACTGTTTTTTTTAACTTCTACTTTTTCACTTTGGATGAAAAAACCACATTTGGTTCATTTTTGAGAGTATGCTGTTTAATGTTTGTATTCTCATGATCACATGCCTTGAATTCATATCTAATCATTATATTTTAATCCTCATTTTGGTTCAAGCATTCATTACAATGCTTTGTTTTTCTATATATAGAACTCCCAAAATGCTTGCATAATCCATCTCATCCTCACATACACAATACACCATGTCATTCAACTAGTACAAACAATCATGATATCCAAACCTTTGTACTTCCACCATCCAAAATACCACAATCAAACTCTAGGATATCCGCACGGATTAGTATCCGATCTTGTTGCTTAGCAAAAACAACCTCAAATGGTTCATCCTCAACAAATAACTCACCACAAGATGCTTCCATAATAGCACCTCCCTCATCTCCAACAAGTACACCAACCTCATCACCACCCAAAGTCACTCTTTTGGAACTCCTTAAGACTCCAACAAGATCTAAACAATCTAAACAAAAAGAAATAGGCTTTTCAACACCACCCACATCTCCAAATAATATCTTTCAAAATCTTGAAACATCACCACCATTAGCTCCCATCACATTACAAGAACATCTAGGTTCTTTTCCACCACCACTTACAAATATTCCGGATGTTGATCCATATTTTCCTATTTTTCCACCACATCTTCCGCATAACTCAAATAAAAACAACCCGGAAAACTTCCGCACTCATCACCCACATCACCTACATTGTGAACATTGCCAATCCACTAGGGAAATCGTAATAGAAGTTAGGGAAGAAATGCGATTCATACTCAACCTCATACTTGATCGCATCAATACCATCAATCATCAAAACCTCCATCCATAAACCTTATGCAAGCATGGACGGAATCATTACTACTATTTTCTACTATTTTTTTCATTTGAGTCATTTTCAAGAACAAGTCTTGTTCTTATTTTTACATGCTTGTAGGTGGCATAAATACCACTACAATTTGTTGTTTTATTACAATGCCTTGTTTACATACCTTGGCTCCCAATCTTGATTCTCGACAATCACAAGATTATTTAAGCATGTTACTAACCTTTCTTTTTGTAGGATTTCTATTTTTCTTCACTTGGCGCCCCAAACAAGGGGGAGCTACCGTCAAGGGGGAGTTAGTGATACGTGGACTATTTTTTTTCCACACCTTTATATTTATTTCTTCCTAGGGTTAACTTTTTGTTTCGACAAAAAGGGGGAGAAGAAGTAAAACTTAGGGGCTTTCGGGCTTTCAAAATTTACATCTATTCTTAAGTTTTACTCATCATAACATTATGTTTTGTCATCAACAAAAAGGGGGAGATTGTTAATACAAATAAACCGTAAAAACGTTTATTAATATTTTGCGATCTCTTTGTGTTTTGTTGATAAAAAATATAATGTTTCCTTAAGTATAATTATAAGGATACATGTTATTTTTGTAAAGCATTTACATATAGCCATTTAAATACAAAAATGTAGTAATTAAGCATTTGTTGTAATAGTTTATTAGGATGGGTAAAAACCATAACCCATGGACCATAACCCATGGATCTTAACCCATACCCAAGAAGACTAGATACAATGTATACTTAGATACATTGAATCTAATGAAAACCCATGGACCAACCCATAACCCATGACGAAAAAACCCATGGGCAAAGAGGAGCGTTCCACGGATCCCTTGGTTTACACTAGACGGATCCCTCAAGAGAAGGATCTGTGGGATCCGTGGGAACAGTGAAGGAATTTGCCTATAAATAGAGAGCCATTTCTTCATTCTAACTTACCCCTCTTCTTACTAAATCTCTCAAACACTCTCATTCTCTTCTAACATATAGATCACTTGATCTAGAGAGTTGTTCTTCTTTCTTTCTATTGTGATCCTCATATAGGTCCTTCTCTAAGGCGAGATCACGAGCATTCTACAAGTCATCCAAGCAAGGGGTCCTTGATTGATTTGTCACTCCGCAAGATTTCTGTAGCGAAGATCTTGTATTTGATATTTCACATATTTGTTGTGTAATAGTCGTGTTGGTTTGGTCCACCGTGTTACGGACTCGGTATCTAGCTTTGTACCGGAAAAAGTGTAAGCAATGTTGTGAAGGCTTCTCCGCCAAGTGAAGGAGTTTGTTGACATAATGCTTGAACTCTCGAGTAGGTGACTCGGGGAGTGGAGTAGGGCAAGGAAGGTGTCCTTGTAGCCGAACCACTATACATCGGTTGTGTCTTTTCTTTCCCTTCGCTTTACTTTATTTACTTACTTTATCATTAGATCTATACTTTCTCCACATCCACAAGATCTCACATATCAACGAATCTAAAAGTTTTTGAAACTAACGTAAAATCGGCAAAACTATTCAACCTCCCCTTCTAGTTTTCCACACAAATCACTAGTAAAGTTAAGTCTGGTATGGGTTATAATACAGTGCCTCCACCACTAAGAGGTGTTCCAGCACCTCCAGGTATAGATTTAGCTCATACAGGTCTAGAAGACTTTCAGGAACCTATTCGTGAATATGGTCCTCCCAAAACTATGAAATGTGAGGAAGAGGTTAAGCATAATAATGATGATAAAGTTGAAAGTATTTACTACAGAGTTCAAAGACAAGATAAAGATTTTATTCCAATGGATTCTGAAGAAGAAGCTAGAAGGTATCCTAATTTGAAGAGAAAGGACAAAGATAGTGAACCTCATACATTTAAGAAGACAAAGTTTGCTGAAAAACAAGAAGTTCCAACTGAGAAATTCACTGAAGAACAGCTGACTGAAATGATATTGATAGAAGAAGAAGATTTTTATCCAGAACCACTGCAAGTCAGACATCCTATTGTTGACTGGAAAGTTTACACTTATAGCAATTTTGATCCAACATGGAAGATTACAAGGCTAGGTGGTGAAACTTCATCATTCATACATTTTGAAGAACTTATCAAAGCATGTGACAGAGATGATCTTGATACATTGTGGAGATTAGTTCAAGAAAGGTTTGATGCTGAAAATCTTAAAGATAGGAAGGAAATGCAGTTATGGATAAATCTTAGAAGGCTCTATGAACTCGATGCAAATGATGATTTCTGGAAATTTGCATGTTCATGTCCTGGTACTACATGGACTTACTATGATTCATGTGAAGTTCATCATGTTTCTACATCAGATGGAGTGGATGCATTCATGTTTGCTGAGAAAGAATACCCACTCAGAGCTGGAACTTTCACTGTGATGTTGTGTACTACTATAAGAGTTCATGAAGATACTGAGAAAGTCAGAGCTTTGCTACATAGGCTTCAAGATCAATGTTCAAGAGCTATTCAGGCTTTGAGAAGAAAGTAATGTGTTTGGAAGAATTCCCAAATCCTTGCAGATAATGAAGATTGAAGAAACTTATAGATTTGCAAAGAAATCATAAGTTTAGGGAGGATTGTTGGGAATAAAGATAACAGTTACCACTGATATGCTTGTGGTTAACACTGCTAAAGATTACACTAGTAGTGGAAACTCGTTACCACTGCCAGTATCATTATTACCACTGCTATTAGGATAATTGTTATGTATTTGTGTATTGATAAGTATAGGAAAGATCTTGTGTATATTCTATATTGTTAGGATTATACTTATCGTGTAAAGGACTCCTTGTGCTATAAAAGGAGATCCTAGGTCATTGCTTAGTATACGTATTATTCATATTAGCTTCAAGGTGTAACCCTAGTGATAAGCAAGATCACTCGTATTATTTCTTAATAATATTGGAGCTTTGTGTTTATTGTTCTTACTTACATTACATCATATAATCTGTCTTCTAAGTATTACTAAGTATATTCACTTGCCTAAGCTTTGACCAAACAAAGTATTCCACCGTCCATAACCAATAACAATAGTAGTAACATGAGATGTACAATAGTATACTTCACGTGGCAGCATTGAATCTTAATCGAACAGTAGCAACAAATGAGTTCCAACAACAGATTAAAAGTACTAATCAACAGATATGAATGGCCAACAAGCAGTAGTACCAACACCCCAATAGAAAACCAATGAGCAGTATTAACAACTCATGAGCAGTGGAAACCGAACATGAGTATTAGCAACGTAACCCATATCAAGCTTCAACCAATACCATACTCGTAGCAGTACAAAGCTTCTGAATCGAGTAGCACTAAGAATCCATGAACGAGCAGCAAAGTAGCAAACACGTGAGCAGTAGTAACCAAGATAGCAGTGGTAATCAAACATGCCAATGTTCGAGCAATAGTAACACGACTAAACAACATGAGCAGCACCCATAGTACTCATGCAATATAATTCCATCAGCTTGTTGTACCCCATAGCAAAAGTCTGTTAAGAATGTTGCCAAATCCTTCAACACAGCCTCGATATATTCTGACTTCAAAAGGTAACCTTCCATCTCTAGATAGCAGTAGTACTAATCGATCATGAATAAACGAATATGAATATAAACTTACAATGAATCAGTATAAACCAACCCATGTGATCATGTCAACCAATAAGATATTAATAATGAAGTCATACCAACCTACTATCCAATCAAAACCAAGTAGCCATGTATTGGGTAAAACAACTTGAAGAAAAGAAGATATATATTAAATCAACCAAATCAGTATCCTTTGTAGGCTAAAAGCAGATTTTGTATCGACCCACGATTTAATTCGTACAAGGTTTATTAATTGTGAAAGAATACACCAAAGAATAATACCCATTGATTCACATATTAATTTTAGTACGAGATACTTTGTTACCTTTTTTTCGCTACAAAACAGAATATTCAATTCAAAGAATAAATCTTTCAAAATTCGAACACCATGATATCTTCCTCTGCAGCAAACTTCGACACCTTATATCTTTTTACTTAGAGCTCAGATTGACAATCCCTCTGGTGAAAGGTTAGACGGGTATGTAGAGAAGCTCTAGTAAACATTGTAGCCCGATCTAACGGTTCACGAAAAAGTTATCGACGTTAGAAAACAGTGCTGCAGAAAAGTTGCGAATTTTTGATAGCTTCGAATTTTTCTTCCTTCTTCACCAAGAAAACCTTGTGAATCCCTAGGTAACGAGCTCCCCGAGCTCTGATACCAATTGTGGAGTTTGTTAGGACTCCTTGAGATCGTTTTGAGCCTTAGGGTTTAACAATAACATAGATAAATAACATGCACAGCGGAATTAAACAAACAACTATGTTATTGACACAAGGTTTCATTCACCATCGCCTCCAATTATATTAATAACGTGTTACCTAAATGTAACAGGGATCAAAGACTTCTTTGATTTTGGGGGTTAAGTAACACTAACTCTAGTCTAGGCGTTTACAAGAACACATGCCCTAGACACACACACACACCTTTACTAGAAATCTGCATATTGGAAGACTTAATTATTTAAAACCTACACCCATGTCCTCTTTATATACTAGAGGATTAGGGTGTACAAGATACTACAATGGACTAATAAGTAAATCTTCTTTTGCAAGCAAGTCCCTCCATCTTTTTGTAGATTTCCTTCTTGTCACTTTAAGCCCTTGATGTTTCATTCTTTATTGTTTTGTATCATCAAATCAATAAACCCAACAATCTTCCCCTATTTGATGATGACTTAACAAACACGGTTCTTGTACGAACTTCCCTAGACAAAGTAGCAGAAGTTGAGATAATTAAATCTCACCATGAATGAAACAATCTTGTCTTCCTTTGTCTTCCCCTTAATCCATGCCACGCCACTCCAACATCTCTTCCCCTTTTTGTTATCAACTAATAGGGAATAAAATCAGTAGAAACTTCCCCTTGAGTGGTGCATAAACATCAAATGATTCTTCAAATCTGTAAGCTCCTTGTAATGATCACTTGTGAACAAAACTAAGTATAACGAATTTGATGAAGAAGTAAAATAACTCAAACTTGTATCTTATGTCTTGTTTATCCACGTGACTCTGAACATATACCAACCAATGTATAGGGAGACCGCAATCTCTTGACAATAATAACTGAGCACAATAACGTCACTAATATAATTGTTATGTCAATTCTTCGTCACAATCATTGAAGCACGAACAAGTTACTTTTAAACGATTCCGCCGTTTAAAAATATAATAAGGACATGCATCCAAGTAATTCCACTTCACCTTCAAATAAGTGATAAATAACCATCTTCGTAATCAATTAATTAATAAAAACCAAAAATGAGCTTATTAAAACCTTTAAGAACAAATTTCAAACTCCTTTTGTGTGTGAACCAATTCTTCTGTGTGTGTCGCTAAAAATCCAATAAACTTCGTACCAAAAACTTGTACAACTTCCCCTCAATTCCAAAACTATTCAAGAACCAGAAATCATTCCTTGTCCGATATCGATTAATGTTAGCAGTAGAAACTAATTTATCTCGGACAAAGTTAGCACTAGCAGTTAGATTCATGAATAACCATTCTATTAAAAATTGCTCTTGACCAATCAAAATAAACCATAAAACAATAATGATTTACCATAGACCAAATTACTTCTAGGTACGAGAATAATAAGAACCAGATTCACTTGCCTAAGCTTTGACCAAACAAAGTATTCCACCGTCCATAACCAATAACAATAGTAGTAACATGAGATGTACAATAGTAGACTTCACGCGGCAGCATTGAATCTTAATCGAACAGTAGCAACAAACGAGTTCCAACAACATATTAAAAGTACTAATCAACAGATATGAATGGCCAACAAGCAGTAGTACCAACACCCCAATAGAAAACCAATGAGCAGTATTAACAACTCATGAGCAGTGGAAACCGAACATGAGTATTAGCAATGTAACCCATATCAAACTTCAACCAATACCATACTCGTAGCAGTACAAAGTTTCTGAATCGAGTAGCACTAAGAATCCATGAACGAGCAGCAAAGTAGCAAACAAGTGAGCAGTAGTAACCAAGATAGCAGTGGTAATAAAACATGCCAATGTTCGAGCAATAGTAACATGACTAAACAACATGAGCAGCACCCATAGTACTCATGCAATATCAATCCATCAGCTTGTTGTACCCCATAGCAAAAGTCTGTTGAGAATGTTCCCAAATCCTTCAACACAGCCTCGATATATTCTGACTTCAAAAGGTAACCTTCCATCTCTAGATAGCAGTAGTACTAATCGATCATGAATAAACGAATATGAATATAAACTTACAATGAATCAGTATAAACCAACCCATGTGATCATGTCAACCAATCAGATATTAATAATGAAGTCATACCAACCTACTATCCAATCAAAACCAAGTAGCCATGTGTTGTGTAAAACAACTTGAAGAAAAGAAGATATATATTAAATCAACCAAATCAGTATCCTTTGTAGGCTAAAAGCAGATTTTGTATCGACCCACGATTTAATTCGTACAAGGTTTATTAATTGTGAAAGAATACACCAAAGAATAATACCCATTGATTCACATATTAATTTTAGTACGAGATACTTTGTTACCTTTTTGTCGCTACAAAATAGAATATTCAATTCAAAGAATAAATCTTTCAAAATTCGAACACCATGATATCTTCCTCTGCAGCAAACTTCGACACCTTATATCTTTTTACTTAGAGCTCAGATTGACAATACCTCTGGTGAAAAGTTAGACGGGTATGTAGAGAAGCTCTAGTAAACATTGTAGCCCGATCTAACGGTTCACGAAAAAGTTATCGACGTTAGAAAACAGTGTTGCAGAAAAGTTGCGAGTTTTTGACAGCTTCGAATTTTTCTTCCTTCTTCGCCAAGAAAACCTTGTGAATCCCTAGGTAACGAGCTCCCCGACCTCTGATACCAATTGTGGAGTTTGTTAGGACTCCTTGAGATCGTTTTGAGCCTTAGGGTTTAACAATAACATAGATAAATAACATGCACAGCGGAATTAAACAAACAACTATGTTATTGACACAAGGTTTCATTCACCATCGCCTCCAATTATATTAATAACGTGTTACCTGAATGTAACAGGGATCAAAGACTTCTTTGATCTTGGGGGTTAACTAACACTAACTCTAGTCTAGGCGTTTACAAGAACACACGCCCTAGACACACACACACACCTTTACTAGACGTCTGCATATTGGAAGACTTAATTATTTAAAACCTACACCCATGTCCTCTTTATATACTAGAGGATTAAGGTTTACAAGATACTACGAAGGACTAATAAGTAAATCTTCTTTTGCAAGCAAGTCCCTCCATCTTTTTGTAGATTTCCTTCTTGTCACTTTAAGCCCTTGATGTTTCATTCTTTATTGTTTTGTATCATCAAATCAATAAACCCAACAAGTGTTGTGCCCGCTATCTGAATGTAGAAAGAACATTTATACAAGCTCAATCAAGGGGAGAATACCCCTTGTTGGGGCTCGACTCACACGTCAAAACGACTACAGCAAGACATAAAGGAAAAAGGAACACCCACTGCTGGATTGCAAGCAGGGCGAATGAAGGGGAAAAATGAAATTAACCTCGCTTATCAATTTTAAACCAAAACAAACATACCGTTGTGGTTGCCCATAGTGGGTTTTGACCCCATAACGACATCCACATAACTAGGTTAACAAGACCTAGTATTGACAAGATGGGCCAAATAAAAATAAGCAAGGTCATAAGCTCAATAAGACGTCACCAAGACTAAAAATTAAGCTGAAACCAAATATGCCATTAAGCCGAAAATTACTAACAGATATTAAGCCAAAATGTTAAATCGATCAATACCAGATTAATTCAAACATTTTCATCACATTTTTGCCACATAATTTCAACAACAACAATCTCATATTTTGTATGACAACAACAATATTTTGCTATTATCATTATTAGTCCGACAATTTAACAACTTCAATAAAATCATTTCATGTGTAATATTCGACCATAAAAATGATAACAATCACAATAGTTCATTTTCTTTGTACCCGAAATTACAACAAAATGAATTTAGATTAACAAGAAAATGATGCTTACAACGAAATCAAGAAACGAGACGTATGGTTATGACCACCGAACACCAAAGAGCCGATTGGAGGAGATTCATAATGAATTGGTACAATTGACAACTTGGGATAGCTTCCTTACGCATCCAAGAACAAAACCCCTCAATCAATTTTGAAAAGCCCCTTGATTTGAGAAACCATAATTTCGCTGGAACCCTAATTGAAATGGTGTTTGTGTGAAACTTGAATAAGACCTGTGATTCTTGTTCCCTATTTATAGATACATGGAAGTAATGTCTTGGCTCTCCTTTCTTAACCTCAAGTTTGTTTGATAGCTTCTCTTGGCACACACCTCTTTCCACAGCCGCATCTTGTGATAACTAGGGTAGTAGGGAGAGCGAATTTGGCATGTAAGGGTGATGGCTTTTAGAAGTTGACTTTCAAAAGAAGAAGGATTAACCATTTCTATGTTTGGTGTTTCTGCCTTGTGTCGACAAGGGAGAGAGAAGAAGAAACAGAATAGAAACGTGGGAGAGAGAGGGTGACACAAGTTTTATTTCTTTTGTATTATTATACAAAGCAGTATAATCGGTACCCCGTGTTTTGTCGAATCCTCGAGTAAACGTACCTTCCCGGTACCCGAAAAATATAGAAATTATATCTTCGGAAACGATTTCTTAAACGTAATATTATGACATTATTATTACGTTGAAATTTGATTATAACTGTTTGCCGTTATTAATTTGGTGTCGGTATGCTTGCGGTGCCGTGACTTTCTAAATTCACGAGATAACCTCTCGTTTTCTTCCGTAAATTATCCTTGAATGATAAAATGTGCATATTTCACTTATCTCATTATTTATTTTTAGTTTTGTATGCTACTGCGTTGCAGTATGCGGAATAACTAATGGATTAAGCTTATGTATGCTTAAATTTTAACTTGGATAATAATAAATTTCACATTTATTATACAGATACTTAGTGGACAAGTATCGTGTGTGCGGTGTCTTATTTCCAAAGAAACGAGATGACCTTTCGTTTTTAAATATAAATATTTACATCTGTCAGAAAATAACCGATTTAAATTTTCTGACGTGATAAATTTTATTATAATAATCCGAAATTTTACGGGTTGTTATACTTATGTATGAAGGCAATTTTTAGGGTCATACTATACAAACCCTTTTATGATGTGACATAAGATGGGTTTTGGTCAAAGATTCATTTTGTCCCCTATTTATTTCTGGAACAACACAGTTTTTTGTCAGTTTTTGTTTCGTATTTTAGACAGTTTTAAGTGTTTCACTTATTCAACTTTATATTTTATGTTCCATACTTTCAGGTTTATAGTTTTTTGAAGTAAATAAAATTATAAAAATAAAAAGAAAATAAAAAATAAATAAAAAAAAACGCAAAAAATAAAGGAAGATGCCCTTTATAGAAAAAGAGAGATTTGTATAATACCGTCAATTTTTATTATAAATATCTATTTCTTTTTTCCGACCGATATGTAAACGTGGTATTCGGTTTAGGCCAATTCATGAAAAACGTGTACACGCATGAGAAAAGATGAATTGCTAGCGTTTTGTCATGTTGCATACGGTCAAGGGTTTCATTGGATGGTGTAGATTGTGTCCACACATAAAACATTGTGACTTGAATAATTGAGTAGATATTGTCTCTTGTCGATATCGATATACGAATTATAGACAACGAGACGAGGAAGAGGAGTACACCCAATAACTTCTTCACTTGATGTAACTGGTCACTTAAAAAATGACATCATATTCGATGGTAGATTTTCTTATTTGAGTTATTCGAGAAGGGTGATTTTTTATTCTTGTTTAAGTTAATGAGAGTGAGGTATTTTTATGAAGGTCAAACGGCACAAAAAGGTACTAAAATTAGGGTCTATATTCAATCAAGTCATTTTTTTTTCTTGCACAAAAAGGTTGCCAACAAATTTTTTTGGCGGATTTGGGTTTTTTACTAACTTCCGTTAACCCACTTCGTTAGTAAATTACATATTTGGTCCTTGATTTTGTAAAGTCATTTTATGCACCATCCCTCCTCTTCCACCGTCCACCACCACCCTCTTCCTCCACTAACACCGTCCGCCACCATCACCTGCCAATTTTAAACGAGATACTGAAGAAGTCAAAACTTTAATGGAGTTGATGGAGGAAAAGATTGAGCGGTTGATAAATGAGGAAATCGTAGTTAGCCAATATGGAGTTAAGGTTATGTTGATAGGAAACCTTAAACTTCTAAGCAAATCCGCGAGGTTATGAATGCAACTTCCATGAACAACAACATTGTGCTATCGATATGTGTTGCTTATACTTCCACTGATGAGATTTTTCATGCTGTTCAAGAATCTTGCGATAAAAAATGGCACGAAAACAGAGTTTCGGATGATGGGTTAAGAAGAGTTGATGTGTCAAATATCGAGAGGCATATGTACATGGGAGTTGTCCCAGACCCTGATGTCATAATACGTACATCGGGTGAGACACGTTTGAGTAATTTTCTTTTGTGGCAAGTAACTGTCTCTTGTATTCACCATCTATATTGTGGCCGGAAATTGGTTTCCAGCATCTTGTTCGGGCTGTTTTTGAATTCCAAAAGCAATTCTATTATTTAAAGAAACATAGTAGACATTGTTAAAGGGAAAAATATAAAATTTGTGTGTGATTGAATGGTAAACTAGTTGTATTTGAATTCAAATATTGTTTTAGAATACGCGTTAAAGGGATATCTCAATCCCTTGGCCTTGTGTAAGATCATTTGATCAATGTTTTATCTTAAACTTATAATATGCATTCAGTTAATTTCATGTTCAATTCATGGCCTATTATATTGAGCTCATAATATCTCACTGATTTAAGTTTCTTAACATTGGGATGTCTTTACATGGCCTTGTAAAAATGTATTTCCAGCTCGATGACGTCTCTTCATATTACATACACAGGTGAGGCTTTCCTTCAGTTAACTACAGTAAGGATTGCACATCTTGGGTCAAAACCAAATGACAACAGGTGATGGTGATGGTAGTGGTGGTGGTGGCGGACAGTGTTGGAGGAGGACGATGGTGGTGGTGGCGGGTGGTGGTGGTGGTTGACTAGGGTAGTGGTGGCGGGTGGTGTTGGCAGGTGATGGTGACGGACGGTGTTGGTGGAGGAGGAGGGTGGTGGTGGACGGTGGAGGAAAATGACTCTACAAAATTAAGGACCAAATATGTAATTTACTAACGAAGTGGGTTAACGGAAGTTAGTAAAAAACCCAAATCCGCCAAAAAAAATTGTTGGCAACCTTTTTGTGCAAGAAAAAAAGAAGAATGCCTTGATTGAATATGGACCCTAACTTTAGTACCTTTTTGTGCCATTTGCCCTTTTATGAACGACCTCCTCTAAGCATTTCCAATTGTGTATCTATCAATGTTAGGCTATCTACGGCGGTAATTTTCAGCTATTTTACAATTTTTCTGTCATTTCAATTTTTTCTCTCATGCGATTTACACACGATTTTTTTTAAGCACAATAAAATGACTGACATTTTTTTACAATTTTTTTAAACAACAAAATTAAAATTTATTAATAATAAAACACATTACATAATAATTCAAGTAAAATTAAAACATTACAATAATAATTAAAAACTTAAATTAATAATCTAAGTTATAGTACTTCTTAATTTCTTGTTTCATGACGCGTCGTATCTCGGAGATCCAACGCGCCAACGCGCTTTTCGACGCCGCTGCATCTCGGAGATCCAACTTCCGATTCTTCAACTGTATATAGGTGTCTTGTTGTTCCTTTTTTCCCCAGCTTTCCAACTTAATGCTTTTCCATTTATCAGGTACCAATTCAACAAGACCTCCTCTCACAACAGATGAAGATTCAGAATGAGAGCAGGAGGATGCTTTCTTTTTAGCTCAGTCACAACCAATTGGTTACTCTTCTCGAATTTCTTCCTCAGAGCCAAAAACTGCTTCATCGTTCATATCAAAACCACCTTGCGTTGACCATGAGGTGGTTTCGGAAGTCTTGGACTTTTTGATACCTTATTTTTTTCTTGTAAAAATTAGGCATCTCAACTCCTTTCCAAGTAACATGATCCTTCAAAATATTCCAACACGGCTCCAATGTAAAGGGATGCTCATGTTGCGCTTCGTAATCTGCTAACGCTTTTTGGTACACAATGAGGTCATTCGATCCGCTCTCGTTCCTCTGTTTGACATTATCGATAGACAAACCCCATTTTCCATTTGCTAGTGATGACATTGTACCCTCTTTTTTCACCCGTTTCTTTCTCAAAGTAATCAATAACATCCCCCCCCCCCCCCCCCAAAACCCCCTATTATTCATAGTGTTTCCTCTCACGCTATTTTTCGACACATCGCACCAAGCTTTGCACAATGCGATATCTTCCTCCGTTGTCCAGGGTTTTGACATTTTCTTCTTATCATTCTTTTTGGCCTTTGAAACACATTTTGAAACCTTCTTAGCTTTGACAGGTGCCACATCTTCGACGAGAGACTCTTCTTCAACTGGAGTCGAACCGTGACCCATGGAATAATCTTGACTCGAAGAGTAATCTTGATTACCTTGACCAAAAGCTAGACCAAAACCTTGACCCAAACCTTGACCTGCATAATAATATTGACTCGAATAGTTATCTTGATTACCTTGACCCAAACCTTGACCTGCATAATAATCTTGACTATTAAATAAGTTCTCCAAATCCATATCAAGATTAATAGGGTTAATGGTAGAATACTCTTGATTTGGTTGGGGAGACGCCGCCGATGAATCCATAGTAGGACGATACATTGCATTTGGTGATTAGAAATAAGATGGTTGGTCATTATAAGGAGGATTGAATGGACGATTTAGATGAAAATAGGTTATGATTTCGTGGTGGTTTGTGGTAGTTGTGTTTGATATTGTAAAGTTGCGGGTCAAAAACGAACGGGTAGTGAGACACCGGATGATTAGAAATTCAGATCCGGTGTTAAATGTGGAACGCTTTCTTGAATTCGAGATCTTTCGATTTTGGTTTTGTGAGTTTTCTTATTAGACATTGTAAATAATATGAGAAGTATAAGAGAAAAGTAGTTTGAATTTGTGTATAAAATGGTGAAATGAATGGGGTATTTATAGGTAAAGTGTTTAAATTTTAAAGAGTTAAAAATGATTTTTTAATAATATAACGGTACACTTTTTTGTTTTTTTTTTTGGAGTGAATTATTGGTCGAGGGACGAAGGGTTTGCTTGTTTTGTAGCTAACCGACCTTCGAAGACTGACTACCTGTAGTGGTGGCGACTCGGCCAGTTGACTGACCATTGTGGGTAGCTTTAGTGTGTGTTTTTAGCAAGAAATGAAGTCAAAGAAATGAATTAGTCACATTTCTACTGTTTGGTTGTCCAAAGAAATTAGTATTGCGGAGAAATTCGATTCTCTAAAATCACAGAGAAAAGTTCATTTAAAGACTCTTATTTTGTTGCATATTAACGGTTTAATCATCACTATCCAAATCATTGATCTAATGAACAAAATCATACATTAGAAAACATCCACTTCCACCTCTTCTACACATATTTTTTTTCTTTTTTCTTTCAACTCTCTTGTTAGAAATTACATATCTCAAAAACCGTAAATCGTTAAGCTACAAAAATTACACACTATGACGAGCATTTAAATATTTTTTAATGCTTGGGCACTTTAATATACCTTCAACAAACCTTTTTTAGTTTTTAATGGAATTTTTTGTTTTTTCTCGATGTAGTATTTTGTTGATATATCACTTGTGATATAAAAGTAATGTATAAGTTCGAACACTCAATATGTTGTTTTAAAATTAATATAAGTATTTGTGTAGAACTCCAAATAAGTCATCATTTTTTGCATTTAAAAATTTTAATTCTTAACTTTCCAACCATATATAACATATAATTTTTGAACTTTCAATTTTTTACAATTTATTAATATAAGTTGGAAAAATATATGAATTTTTGCACTCAATTTTTTACAATTTATTCATATAACGGTGCAAAAAATCTTAACGGATGAACTAACGGTGCAAACACATAATGGATAAACTAACGGCCCATCCAAAATAGAGACTAAATGAGTGCAAGGTTTTAAAAATAGGTATCTCTGGTATAATTAAAACGACTTAATGACTAAACATGAAATCTGAGCAAACCACAAAGACCAAACGTGTAATTTAGTGTATAATAACTTTTTTTTGAACGGTCCTCTAATTTTGGTCAATGGTCAAAGGTTAAAAAAAGCAAGGGGTTATAAAAAGCTTTTCTTTCACCGAATTTCTTTCAATCAAACATTTGTAAGGGCATCCACTATAAGAGGTTTACAAAAAGGTCTAAAAGTTATAAAAAAATTTATTTTTTGTTTCAACCATAGTGAGCTTGTGGTTTATATCTATGTGGCATCAAGAAGTCCAAGATCCTAAACCTTTTCATAATTTAATGCATGTGTTATGTTTGAACATTTGATATAATTATAAAAAGTATATACATAATGATAATAGGTTTATAGTTTATAAATTAATGATTTGACATGTTATAAACCTATTTAAAAGATCTACCATTATGGATGCTCTAAGGGGGGAGGGAGTGGTCACCTAATACCCTAGGTGTCACATCATCTCTATCTAATAAAAACCCTCCAACTCAAAACTACACAATTCTACCCTAACACTACCCGATTTGGAGGGAGTGGTACCCTAGTACCCGATTTTTTTTATTTATTTTTTTTTATTTTTTTACATAAAATCACATACAATATTTAAAATAAAAACATACCATTTCATTAAAAATAAAAACATTACATAATACTTAAAAAAACTACAACATAAAAATTTTAACTACAACTTAAAAAAAAAAAAAAAAAACATTACATAAGTTGAAATTAAAACAAATTGAAACTACAACTTAAAAATTGCAAGCCCATTCGTGTTTGGCCGCAAGTTCACGTTTTTGGGTAAGAACGAATTCCAACATAGGGGGATCGTGAATGTGATCATGCGGCTCCAAAAAAAACTTCATCTCCCGTTGTGTATTCTTGAACTTCGCCCCCTCGAGTTGTGTAGCCAACAATTGTTTCACCAACGCATCCTTCTCGCGTTTTTCTTCCAAATATTGTGTCTTCTTTTGTGTCTAGGAGTTGATTTCATCCGCAACACTTGAGATCGACGAGGATGCGCCTTGCTTCTTTTTCATCTTTCTTGATTCAAGTGGAGGGGTGGGGTCTTCATTCATGTCGGGAATGGTGTTGCTTGCCGATTCATACTCCCCCGACTTCCTTTTTGAAGAGTTGCTTGTCGCACCGGCAATATCTTGAAAACATTCTTGCTCCGTCCATTTGTCATGACCTCTGACAACCTCCCACGCCAATGTATGAGTAAATTGTCTTTTTTTTTGCTGTATAGTAATCCGACTCAGCTTGCCTCACCACGTCCAAGTCGTTGCACCCACTAGCCTTAGCACGTTTCTACATTATATACAAAATAATAAAAAGTATAGCTTAAACAAAATAATGTAATTGTAAATAATAAAGTATAGATTATGTAAAATAAAAAGTATAGCTTGTACCGCTTGGAGGTAGTAGCCGTTGAAAATACCCATGGTCGTGTTCATTGTTTTCCACTTGGTATTCAACGCATGAAAAGTTCGTGAACTCGAACCCATAGTTGCCTCGTAATGCTTGAGAATCCGTTTCCAAAAACCGTCGGACTTTTGTTCATTACCGACAACACCACATTCGGAGATTTGAATCCATGCTTTCGCCAAAGCCTCCTCTTGTGTCGGCGACCAAACTTCACGGGGCCTCCTCCCGCCGAAGGATTTTTTCTTCCTTCTCGGATCAACTTCTTGAACGTCCTCATCTTCATCTTCATCTTCTTCGTTTGGTAGTTGTTGTGTTTCGGGTACGTACTCTACGTCATCGTCATTGTCATTGTTTTCGAACGAGGAGAACTCGCTTGTAGTAGTGATGAGTGTTGAGGATTCATTTGAGGAGGACCCATATTATATTGGTAAAATTGATGTGGAGATGGGGTTTGTGGAACGTAAAATTGATTCGGGGATGCTTGAGAATAAAATTGGCTAAATCCTAACGGAGTTTGTTTTGGTTGATTCGGGGATGGTTGAGACCGACCTTGACGCGAGGTGAAAGTTTTTTTTACCTCTTCTTGGATCCATGGTTTTGTGTTTTTGAAAGATTAGTGTGTGTTTTTATTTGTGGTTTGTGTGTTTTTATTTTGAAAAAATGAGCTGAAAAGGTTTGGTTTTAAAGGGATTTTTTTTTTTTTTTAATTAAGGCATACTAGCCGTTTGTGTTGGATCCAACGGTCGTTTTTTTCAATTTTATCACCTCCCAAGCTCGGGCTCACAAGCCGAATTTGATACCCGATCAACGTACCCGAATTGGTGAGAGTGGTGTACCCGCTCGAGTACCCCTACCCGATCTCCCAAACCGAACCCACTCCCTCCCCCTAAAGGATGTTATTCTTTACCACTGGAACATTTAATGATGCTCAACATCATATTCGATTGTAAGACTATAAAATTAAATCGATCATAGTGAATGTAGCTCGCCTAGTCTATTTATCATATAAGTAGACGTTTACGCACGAGAGCGAACGAATATACTTCTTTCGTCACTAAAATATTTCCAATAAGAAATCACAACTTAATATTATAATGCATAGATGCCAATTGAACTTGAAAGCATGTAAATCTATGACTTGGTAAATATGAAAATTATTAAAATACAATAATTACCATTTTGTTGTGAACAAGAATTGAGAGAATGAAAGTATTCTTCAATTTATCATAATGTATGAGATACAATAGGTATATATAAGATAAACATTATGGTTAAAACCCTAATAGCTAATTGGGCCATGGGCTTCTTATGGGTTATATGGACATCCACATAATATTATACATAACACTCCCTCTTGGATGTCCATATTATTAATACGCTTTAGAAATGCTGCCTCATTAAAAACCTTGTCAGGAAAACCCAGTGGGACAAAACCATGACTAAGGACAAAAAGAGTGCAGTGCGTATTGCCTCCCTCTGATGACTACATCACTTGAGCTCTTTGAGTCGACGCATCCCAATGTTGTGACTTAGTTTCCTAAATGCTGAGGTAGGAAGTGTCTTGGTAAATAGATCCGCCAAAATGTCCCTTGACCGAACTTGTTGAACAATAATATCACCATTCTTCTGTAGGTCATGAGTGAAGAAGAATTTTGGTAAAATATGTTCGTCCTATCGCCCTTGATATAACCTTCTTTAAGTTGAGCAATACATGTTGCATTATCTTCATGCAAAACTGTTGGTGCCTCATTCTCTGAAGAATTACCACATGATCTACGTATGTGTTGTATCACACTTCTTAGCCAAACACATTCTCAAACTTGCTTCATGTATCGCTAGAATTTCTGCATGGTTGGATGATGTCGCTGAGATCGTCTGCTTAACTGAACGTCATGAAATTGCGGTTCCTCCACTTGTAAATACATATCCAGTTTGAGATCGACCATTGTGAGGGTCAGAAATTCTGGAAGATATGTAATCTTCTAATATAACTCAAATACCTCTAATCAGTATCTTATAAGATATGGACATCCATATTATAATTATCCATAACACTCCCCCTTGGATGTCCATTTGAGGATTATGCCTCGTTAAAACCTTACTAGATAAAACCCAGTGGGACAAAAATCTAGTGAAGGAAAAAAATACATAATTCCTTTATACGCTCGGGGATGTTGCCTCATTAAAAACCTTGCCGGAAAACCCTATGGGGACAAAACCATGGTCAAGGGAAAAAGAGTGCAACGCGTATTTTCTCTCCCCCTGATGATCACATTACTTAAATCTCTTAGTTGGTGCAATCAAATATAATAAACCAACTTATTTAATATCCATATAGTAAATGTCTTGATAGAATATATGTTTGACTCTCATATAAACAAGTGTTCTCCACTTAACCTTCATGTATCAAGAAGGATTAAACATATGTCACACTTATCATTACACGAGTACATCCTCGTACTTCACAAGTTATATAGAGATCCATAAATCAATATTGTGACCACTAGTGAGAACAATCAATGTTTTATATATATTATAACTATGACACCCATAAATCAATATTGTGATCATCATCTTTATAAGTAAAGGGGTCTTTCTTCATCAATTGACCTCATAAACATGAGCGTCGTTTATCCATATAAAGATATATACCATCTTTCGTTAGCTTTCATTATGAAAAATGATCGATTTCATCTTTAAGATGTTTAATTTCATAAAACAAGACAAAACTTTGTATTTCATTTCAAGGTATTCAACCGTTTTAAAATCTCCTCATGAGTTCCATTCACATTTACCTCATCAAAACATATGTAACTTATACCATGTTCAAATATAAATCTCTTTAAAACTAACATGGGTAAATTTTGTTATTTCAATGGCTCATTTTTAACCAATACCATATTGCCTTTCACTTATATAGTGATATATTCATCTTGATCAAGTGTTATTCTTGAAATATGCTTTAAGCATTTTAAATCATGAGACATGCTTCATGCATTTTATATCCATCATGGAATCTCAACTTCAAATGAGCTCTATTCATTTTCTTTTA
This sequence comes from Chrysanthemum seticuspe, assembly GCA_019973895.1. Lineage (NCBI taxonomy): Eukaryota > Viridiplantae > Streptophyta > Magnoliopsida > Asterales > Asteraceae > Chrysanthemum > Chrysanthemum seticuspe. The sequence goes on along the minus strand of BPTQ01000001.1, from coordinate 186,648,579 downwards.
GACGCATACCAATTATTTATCACATTGCCAGACTTCTATAATTACAAAATCCATTATTGGATCCACCACATTAGAACATGTCTCCTCAAGATAATTTTCTAGTCTTTGTGAAATATATATGTGCCATCAGTTGTGCCTTGAATATCATGATTCCAACAATTCAGTTTCACTTTCACATAAAGACCGATGCATATCCAATAATTTTGGACATTCATGTGTACGGATTTCAAGTCCCAGTAACCATGTCTCATCACAAGAGACTTCAATCTTTCATTAGTTCTTCGAGTCTTTATATCTTTTGGCCATTCATTTATACCACTGCAATTCCTGCAGGTATGCTTCCATGATCCTCACCATGATTATAGCGCTACCTTATTTATTAACATAATCATTACAGTGCACATTATTGAATTAGTAGTATTATCGACGTCGATTCATTGCTTTTCGATTCCACACTCTACTATACATTGCATTATATCCTTTATTGAGATCTCATAACTTTTCACGTACCCGGGGTTTTTCAATTACGTTCATGTCTAGTGTCTCTTTTGGAGACTATCATGGGGTCTTTAGTACCTCGATTTGACCATCTTAATTTTCTTGCTCCATTTTATTTATTCATTCGAGGAATTTTACTTGGAATCGATTAGTCTATCATGCTGCAGCCATGCCATAGACTCACTATCAATCATTGATTGTCATGTTGGGACTTACATTATAATTGGAGCACTAGCAGCGTATATATAATCTAGTCACTTCTTTAAGTCACTAAACATGTCTAGTAATTACTAGATCTGGAATATAAATTGTCCCTTGAAATTTAAGTTCATATTCATTAGTGTGAGGATCAACATTTATATCATAAGTCATTCCATATCTGTCGCTGCTCATTCTCTCCCCATGAATGAATTATCAATTTCAACATCCCATTGTTGTGCGTTGTGGTGGATTTACAAGAAACATATATCGCACATTTACATAATTCTTATATGGGAAACATATGGTTCGTGACCATAAACCATTTTATTGGGTAGTATTCGTTTAATCTTGTTGGCATGATGCGAATTCTTGTTAAATCTTCGAAATAAACATGCCCCATTGTAGTTATAGTTTTGTTCTCATAATTATTGGCTTTGTAATCAACTGAAGACGTTTTATAAACGTTTCAACAAAATCAATTCGCGTATGAACATGAGCTACTTTTAAGTTCAACACTTATTCAAATAATCGCCCAACATATGGAAGTATTCACCACCATTTCCAAAGATACAATTTGGAAAACCATGCTCACATTTTATAAGACGAGCCATTAATCATGCTAACCTTTAGTTGCATCTTTGATGATCATTTTGACGATGCATCGATTTTAAAACTCAAAATGATCCACATGGCGGATGTATAGGCCTACATACATCCCCGCATATTCTTTCCAAAACTTTATATGGCAAAGTCCTTACTTTAATTTGGTGGTAAAAGATGAACAATTAACTTCCAGTGAGAATAATCAAATCTATCTTTGAAGAAACTTATGGTTCTTCTATACGTTTCGCATCATCATTGACCCGGGATGGTTCAACCGGTCATGCCAGTTAATATAACAATCTTGGCTCATAAACTTATAGTTTATGACCACATGTGCTTTAATTGCACTTGACTTTTATGTAAAAGTCGATTAATATAAAGAATTCTTATATTTCTTCAATCAAATTTATATAAGTACATTTAGAGCTTTAACACTATTCAATATAATATCCAATTAGCCTATAGCATTATCAAATAATAAAACACAATCTATACTAGTATGCCATTAATCAATTAATAAAATATCTTATATGCAAACAAATAAAATCTCTTGACAAATAAGTCACACGTATATAATAAACTAAATGTCACAAAATAAGTCAACTAAAATATCCAATTCTTATTTTTAATAGCTCCTTTGACAATCTTTAACAACAATATTACAAACTTCATAATAACCTTTTATTATTTTTTCATTATTTTCTCTCAAGCTAGCAATAAGGCCATACTTATATCATAGTATTCCTTACTGTTCAAAATTGTAATTAAGAACCTGGACAGTTAATGAGCTTTTTATACAGCTTTAATTTATAAATCACACTAAAAATATATATATATAGTAGAGTCAAGATCCAACCATATAGCAAATAATTTTTAATTATTTAGTTCACTTAACATGTAAAAGCATGAGACTTATAAAAAAAACATGTAAAAGCATGAGACTTCTCACATTAGCACATTGCCACAAGTTCTATATATGTGATTATCATGATTTTCACTTTTTAGCCTATTCAAGTGGTAAATGTTTTAAGATATGGTATGATTCAAAATTAGAGAAGCTTTGAGTACCAATTAATTCATTATGGTATGTCATTGTTTTAATAAAAAAAACACATAACAAATATTGATGTAGCCTTAGCAAGTCGTTTAGAGCACATACATAAGACATAAAGTATATATATATATTTTTTTAATCACAATCACTAGAGAAACTAATCAAACTACATGCATGTTATAACATATATGTACAAATATTATTGCCACTGACTTGATATAAACAACTTAACTGATGTTGAATTCACATAGGCGTAACTCGTAATACGTCCAAGCAAACTAAGTCATGTATATATATCCAACATGTTTACATCGATTAAGATCGATAACCCAAAGGACATGTCTACATGATGTGAATAGGTAACCACTATAATTAATATACTCGTGCGACTAAGTAAGCCTTAAACATTTTTTTCTTTTTTTCATCGTGGTGAGCTATCCCAAAATCACGAGTCACACAAAACTATATAAAAAGATCAAGAATACCAAGAGCAATCAAGATTTTTAGGTATTATATCGAATTTTAAATCGTAGAAGCCAACTCAAGATAACCAGATCACAATAAAAGATGTCATCAAAATTATATAGTCTAAAATTCAATAAATCTGAACAAGAATTGAGGGAATGAAAGTATTCTTCAATTTATCATAATGTATGAGATACAATAGGCATAGACGGAACTTGAACATTTTTTTAAGGGGGGCCGAATTTATTTTGGGAGGGCCGAATCGGAGATTTCTTTGTAACCTCAATTAAATTACCCCTAAAACCTATAATATTTACATCAGGTGCCGCAAATTTTGGGGGGGCCGTGGCCCCCCCGGGTCTCTATGAAGGTCCGTCCCTGACAATAGGTATATATAAGATAAACATTATGGTTAAAACCCTAATAGCTAATTGGGCCATGTGCTTCTTATGGGTTATATGGACATCCACATAATATTATACATAACACATTTGGGTTAATTGCTTGAAAATGTATTATACTTGTCACTTTTTGTTATTATGTGTACTGAACTTTATTTTTTTTTATTGTGTGTAAATTTCGATTATTGTGTATATTTTGTGACTATTTTACCATAACTTTTTTCAAATTTTGAAAGGTAAATTGGTCATTTTACATGGTTGGATAGTCACAAAATACACACAATAATCAAAATTCAAAAGTTCAATACACATAACAAGAAAAAATAAAGTTCAATACATACAATAACAAAAAATGACAAGTATGATACATTTACAAGTAATTAACCGTTAACATTTCAATTGAACAAAAAACTTGGGTATAAATGAAAATATAAAAGGTTTTATTTCTTTTGTATTTTTCAAACTTTTACAAGTTACACCATCTATCTCACAAACAATACCTCATTTATGTCTCCACGAGTCTTGAACCTACAAGCTCCTAATTGACGGCTTACTCACATACCCCCGAATCAAATGCTTTTGGTGGTTTAACCAATCTAATAACAATGTAGTTTTTCAAATATTAATTTACACCCATCAACCTCAAAAATTATCAAAGTATCCAACAAACTGGTAAGATTACATTTTAAGTTTAGTTAATTTAATATTAAAAATAATCAGTCAGGGAAAGGCGTTATATAGGATGTCAAACACATATCTAAAATGCAAATAGCAAACTTGTATTAATATGATTGTGAGACGTTCACAAATTAATGTAAAAGTTTGGTTCGGTATTTGGTTATTTCAGTTAGGACCATTTATTTGGGCTTGGCCTGAGCAGTGCATTTTTCAGCTCAATACTAATGCACTTATAGCCAAACCTCTGGTTTTCATGGTTTCCTTATTTGAAACACATATTTTGGGTCAATAAGCACCCAGTCTTTTATAGTTTATACCTCGAGTAAAAGAGATTTTTTTATTACTTGCGGAATTTTTTTAATAAAATTATTGTTTAAATGTTTGTGGTTGTTATCTATAGTCCCAAGAAGATGTGGATCATGCATTTGCGATCATAAAAAAAGTGAAAGAACCAAAAAGATTAAAAGAATACAAGAAATGGCATTATTGCAAAACTTAATATGCAAATAAACACTTATTAAAAATCAATATTTGTATCTACCTTAACTTATCATAACTTTTGTTCGAAGCCAGGTGAGAATAGAAGATTAATCTCACAATATCTATGGTTACAGATTATGTTACAGATTATGTTAATACAACAAATGATGTGTTACAGATTATGTTAATACATTTTGTTACTAGGTTTATCTCTCGTTATGGAAACAAAAACATGCAATTCATTGATAAAACAGGATCGGTTATTGGGTTTTTATGGTGTTGTGTCAATTTGTTAGACTAGTGACAATTGATCCACTAGTAATAAACAACTATCACTTTTCATGGCAAAAGCGGACCACCGATGATTAAACGACCCAAAACTGATCAAAAACCAGGATGCCAAACTATTTATAACTAGAGATCGAAAACAGAATGCCCTTAGAGCATGGTAGGTATTTGTATTCATTCATCGTTATTCATGATTCATGAACATATAGTATATGATACCGCCCAATCATTCGTTGCCCCTTATTAAGACCTCGTGGTTCCAAGTTCCAACCAAGGACAATTGATTCCACTGTTTCTCTTGTTCCATTTCAAAAGGGCATGTGGGTGAACGGTGATATATTTTGGTAAAAAAAGTGGTTAGCGGTATATAACTATATGATACTGATGTGGGCTGTAGTCAATCCTACACACTTGATACTCTTGAAAACGAAAGTAAAATGGTTTCTAGGAAAAAAAACTGTTTTTTGGGTTTAGTGTTGGTGATTTTAGTGTGATAATCTATTTTAGTTAATCACCAACGCTGGAGAGAGAAAGCTGACGTGACGTTGGATGACCCAGGTTGTCCCAGGTCACGACTGGGACTAGCCTTACAATAACTCTTTACCTATCAACTGATAATCCGGAAAGCTATAATAGTCCACAATCATAGAGAGGCTAGTGACTTACGAGGTTTGATGGATCCTGTGCAAGTGTTCTGTAAAGTCCGGGATTTACTTATTTCTTTTACGTTTCATAATATATATATATATATTTTTTTGAACTTACGTTTCATAATATTGACTTACTAATAAATTAAAATTAAATGTAACATCATCAACTATATTGTGATTTTGTCCGTATTTGCAATTATGGGCATGCACATGATATTCGTACGTAAATTTATATGTTAAACGAATTGTCAACAATTGCAAATACAGATTTAGATTTGTATGTGGGTGATGCGAGGATATTTTTCCTCGTATATTATACAGATTTAGACTACGAATACACTGAGTGAAAAATCAAATGATATCTATACCATATTGTCCTCGTATATTGACAATTCAAAATCCACGATCTCATTCCACGCCTTACTTTTAAACATTAGAAGCTATAACTAATCAATAACGAGCCTTCAAACTCAAAATTCTTAAACATTCTTCTTATTTTTAGCCGTAATTTACACAAACCTAAATTACAAACACACACTATCATACCGCAGGTCTCTTTACGTGCCATGCTAGGGAATTACAAATATATACAAGAGAGCTACCTGTTGACTCGTTGAAGAAAGAATGTTTTATTGCTCGACTAGACCATCCAAACGTTGAAATGACTTGAAGCTCGACTAGATCACCAAAAAATTTGTGTAATATATCTTACCGTATAGTACCATACAGTAAGATATATTAAAAAGCATTAATAATCAAAGAGCATATAGCTTAGCTTGTGCAAGTTGTCTCACAATCTAAAAGTCGTAGGCTCGAGTCATGTAAAAATATTAATGAGGTGTAGTTGTGCGAGTTAGCGAATAACCGAATATGATATCGATGCCCAGTTGAAAATTGACAAAATTATTTTGTGATAAAAAGGCTTCCCATAGCTGATACGTATGTTGGACAGGGCCACATATTCGGAGCGGCCTTTCTCAAGTTGCTGACATGATTGATTATGGTTGATTAAAGTATTTTGTTAGTCGGGCCAAGCCCGTTTGTGTGTTAAAGTTTATGTCTCCTATACTTTATAAAATAGTGAAAAAAAAAAAAAAATAAAATAAAATAAATAAATAAATACAAAGTATGATATAGTGAATTTCATAATCTGGCTCCTATTTCTTGTAACAAATATATCATTATAATAACATGTGTGTTCTTGACAAAATTATATGAGTTTAACCAAAATTTATGTTGAATTCATTAAAGGAGGTTTATAGTTAAGGTGCGATGATAATCTAGATATTTGACTGAATCGTGTATAATTTATTTTTCAAATAACGTATTTTGACCCTTGTTGCTTAGGTTACGCGAAATCTCTATTGGGATAAGACAATTAAAACACTCTGTTTTTATGCACAGAAGGCATAGTAAAACAAAGAGAATTGCGTGTTTTTTGTATGTGTCAAATGAGACCAAACATCTATTTAATAACCGATGGTAGTTATAGCAGTTAGAGACGGTTGGATCCCAACAGTCATGACTGATGGTTAACATATGCAACGGGTCAGGGTGTTGCCCCAAACCCCACTGGAGATGCTGCCCCCAAACCCCAATAAGGGGCGACTTCCTCTTGACCTCCACCCGCTCACTTAGGAGTGGGACCCCAACAAAAAACGTTGTCCTTTGACCTTGCAATGGGCGCTGTCCTTTGACCCTGTAAGGGGGCTCAACCCCTTGACCTTGCATCTTTATCATGGTTTAAAAGATATTAACTCAAACGTACTCCACATTTCCCTTACTCGTATTCAAGCTTATTATAAAATTACATTAGTCTCTAATAAATCACAATTAACTAAAATAGATTATCACACTAAAATCACCAACACTAAACCCAAAAAACAGTGTTTCGTGGGTGTTTCATTAGAATGGTTGATTGAATATAGATGAGAAATGGTGAGTGGTGAATTGTGTTTAAGGAGAAGTTGGTATTTATAGAGTGGTTAATTTGGTTTTAAAAAAAGTTTTATTTTTTATTTTTTATTTTTTTATTTTTTTATTTTTTAAGTTGCAAACGGTCGAATTTTGAAATTAATAGTGAATAAATATGCAAATAGTAGACGTTTACATCGGTCTTATTTTCACTCGATGTGTGCAAATTTGATGCCACGACCGATGTGGCAACCTTCGCCCACAATCGAGCCAACCGATCTTCAATTCAGTCGAGGGGCTAAAATATTGGTGCCCAACCGATATTTTTGGAACGAATGCGTCCAGCCTAAAAGATTTAAGCAAGGAACATCATATTATGCTCTCAAACTCTTACTAGAGTGTCACTTTCTTTGGGTTGCCAAAGATTGCTAATTAGTTATAAGAGCAAGAGGTATCGTGGCTAAGCCACTCCTCTTCACTTGGGCCTCACATGCGCCACATCACTTCAACACACCCACTTAAAAATACCCCCCATTCACAACTAACCTCAACATATTCATTTGAGCCCCACCCACCCTCACTTTAAAAAGAATTAAACCGGCTATAAACCTTCACCTGCAAAATAGTTTTGTCTTTATTTGTGTCGTCTGCACTGCGAGACACCAAATGACGAGGCACCTTAGTATGGTGACGAGGGGTGGCGTAAACCGGCGAGCGTGACACCTAGGATTGGCGAGTTCATTTCGTTACGATACCCCCAGCTCTAAAAGAATTGCCATTTATTTATGTAACCGGTGATCATCACTTTTTCAAAATAATTGTTGTTATCATGATGATTGGCAATATGGCATAATGTGTCTCGTATTATTAAATGGGAGAAAAGAGTAGGTATGAATGATGGTGTCATGTAAGACTAGAAAAATACAAAACGTTTGGGGATTTCCATGGGTCCATCTTGATTTTTTATGTTTCCTATACCCCCTTCTTTCCCATGTATCCCCACAATTCGTCGAACTTTATTTTGTGGCGAAGTAGTTGATAGGTTATTCCTTTGTTTTTTAAAAATTAATCTTAACACCTCTAAATCTATTTAGACTAATCAGACTTTTGGCTCAAAATTTGTGTTTAACTTTTTAATATCATTGAGGGCGGGTAATGTTAAACGCTTTTAATTTTCAGATTAAATTAAATGAGAAGAGAGTGTTCTAACACCCCTTAACTTTTTTTTTTTTTTTTTTTTTTTCATTTTTTAAGATTTTTATATTTCGTTTTTCCTTTGCTACTTTTTTTTAAGTTTTATTTTTATTTTTCATATTAAGAGTACGTTTAAATAAAATCGTTGCATATTTTTTGTTAGATAAAAATATAAAAGACGATGATAATTATATGACAACTCGTATTTTGTAAAAGACGATAATAATTATGTGACAACTCTTATATCTTAACTCTAACCCGACCCATTTAGTTAATCGTTTTAAAAATTCTAATCTAAACTCTGACACGTTTATTGTTGTCAAACAAATATAAGATTGAATGTTTTGCTTAAAATACCGTCTACTTTAATCAGTTATATTATAAATTTTGTTTTTTTATATCTAATAAGATTGAACGTTTAGTTTAAAATACCTTTTACTTTCCAATGACTATTTTAAAGTTTGTTTTTTATATTTAATAAGGTTACTTCTCCCATGAGTGTAATCATTTTATATTTAAATTGTAAAAATAGTACTTTAACACATTTAGACATTTAAAAAAAATAAACAGTTTTATTTGAATCAGATTCACAATTTTCAACTATTTATTCAGATTAAAATGTCAGATTTCAGATTCAGATATGCGAACAAGATTCAAACACAGAGTTTTTTATAAACAAACAACACCTTAGGTTCATCCTACATGATGTAATGTTCTAAACTATGTATTTTTTCTGTCTCTAAATTATAGTTCATATTTATTTTTTTATGATGTTTTAAATTAATTGTTCACATTTCATTTTAACCAATAAATAGAGACCTTAGTGGAGAAAAATATTCTATTTAAATATAGTAGAAAAGTGTAATGATTCTACTTTATTAAACTTTATGATTTTTGCATTTTTAAAACTTCTTTATTAAAGTTTATGATTTTTTTTTCTTTTGTCAATAATATTTAAACTAAAGTACTCCGTAATATGTATCCTTTCACCGTTTACAACTTTACATGTTAAAATAAAGAGAAATGCTAGAACCACATAAGAATTATATAAAAAAAATTCATACATTAATGTGTTAGGGAGTGATTGGTCTAATTAGAGAGAAGAGAGAAATTATAGCAATATAAACCAATCATTTTCTAACACATTGGTGTGTGGATTTTTTTTTTTTTTTTTTTTTTTGTTGTTTTGTATGTTGGTCTAGCATTCTTTTGAAATTAAATATGAAAATATTTGTTTATAAAAAAAAAATGCTAAAACCTCTTGCAACTTCTTGTTACATAACATCTTATTCATAATATTGTTGTGTGTAGAAAGATTTGTACCAGAAAAATGGTAGTAAAAGTTTGTAGAAAAATACGCTATACTATGGTAGTAGGCTCATGTGTTTTTCTTCGGTGGACCCACACTGAATTGAAATGATAGTCACAGGCACAGAAAAAGCATAAAACACTCGTAAACACATAGGACAGTGATCTAAATTTGCTTTACAGAAAATGAAATTTGCTTTTTCGTTTCAGTTTTTAAATCATTTAAATATTCTTTGGGAGTTGCAATATTTTATTTCTATAAGGGGGAGAGAGTGGTCACCTAGTACCCAATACTACCTAAATTACCACATCACCTCTATCCAATAAAAACTCTCCAACTCAAAACTACTTAATTCTATCAAAAAACTACCCGATTTGAAGGGAGTGGTACCCAATCTACCCAAACCCTCCAACTCAAAACCATATCCTTGCTCCCTCCTCACAAGCCGATCGGCTTCCCAACCCGATTTTGTACCAGAATTGGCCTAACCGACTAGGTGGGGGCGGTGTTACCGATCAAACCGATCGGCACCGAACCCCTACCCCGAGTCCACTCCCTCCCCTCTAAGGAGGGAGGGAGTGGTAACCTAATACCTAACACTACCTAAATTGTCACGTCACCTCTATCCAATAAAAACTCTCCAACTCAAAACTACATAATTCTACCCTAACACTACCCAAAGTGGAGGGAGTGGTACTCAATCCTATCCTTTTTTTTTCCATATATTTTTAATATATAAAATCACATACTATATCAAAATAAAAACATACAATTTCATTAAAAATAAAAACATTACATAATACTTTAAAAAACTACAACTTAAAAATTGAAACTACAACTTAAAAAAAACATTACATAAGTTGAAATAAAAAACAAATGAAACTACAACTTAAAAATTGCAAGCTCATCCGTAATTGTAAATAATAAAGTATAGATTATATAAAATAAAAAGTATAGCTTGTACCGCTTGGATGTAGTAGCCGTTAAAAATACCCATGGCCTTGTTCATTGTTTTCCACTTTATATTGGTTGCGGATGATGTCACACCCTCGCCGGAGGCGGAAACGCGAGGTGTAACGGAAGGGAACATAAGCACAAGATAATAGAACATACCAACGTTAAGATTTAAAAGAAAGAGTACACCATTACAATACCAGTTTAGCCGCCATCGGCAAATATATTACAAAGTTTAGATTCCAAAATATTTCATTTTATTACATAACGATTTGTAGTGACAAGTGAAAACTTCATTATGCAAGACCTGGTAGAAAAGCTTACTAACGATCACCTGAAATGCATGAGAGAAAAACGGGTCAACTATGAAAATAGTTGGTGAGTATACACGTTTCGTAAAATAAGAAAACTAGTAAGAAAAAGACAAAGGTTTCGGTCATCGGAAATAGTCCACAAAGCAAAGGCATTGTAAATCCACTCAGTTCCAAGTTTCGCCCATACAAAACTTGCAACCTGTGTGTTCACAACCCACTGCCAAAATAGTATGTCTAATAGTCAAGTATAAGTGGTCATAATAATTCACAATATAGTACCACGTATATAATAATGTATGCCAGGCAAAGCCCCTAGAATAAATAATATGCGTCCCGTAACATAGTGGACGAGAGGTTGGCCGACCTCTAATAGCGCTATCCATACTACCTACTAATAGGAGACTAACAATGCGAATGTACGAACAGTACATCATACAACTATTATATACAATTAAGAATACTCCGAACAAGGGAGAATTTGCACACTCCACCAATAAGGCGAGAATTTTTGAGAACGCTCTGTAACATAGTGAGACACTCTGCTCCGGACCGGGGAGGCTTTAGGTTGCTCCGAAAAAGGGAGACTTTATAGTGATGCTCCGAACATGGGAGACTTTATAGTGATGCTCCGAACATGGGAGACTTTAGGTCAAGGTCATAACACGTACAGTTCAATAAGTCCAAACAAGTCATAAGTTTGTATTTAATTTCAAGGATTTGTTTCAAGTTCAAATGTTCAAGTCAAAAGAGTTCACAAAAGTAAGAATCAATTCAATTCAAGTATGGTTCATGCATTTCGCCCCAAAAATATAGCAAAACGGTAAAAAGGGGGTGTGATTACTCACCTGTTGTAATAGTTATGATGACAGAGTGGATGCACAGAAATGAGACGCAACACTCTAACCGCGACCTATTAGAAATGATACGCTCTAATATAAGTCACGAAACAATGTCGTACATGCAAACTCATATGATATCCATACCACTTGTACACTTTTGAAATATAAAGTTTATCGTCGAAGAATAATCTTATAACGTCTTGACCATCTTTAAATTACTTTACATGTATTTATGTTGAAATGATATCCGACAATAATCATTTAGTGATTTATTAAGAAATTATAACTTTTCGTCGTAAAATAATGTCGTTGAAATTTCCATGAAAGTGACTAAACGTCCTTGAAAAGCTAGTCGTAAAATGGTGCACATCGAGTGTTAGGAAGCAAACTCAACGGTTTTGGGAAGCTTGTATCATTATCTCAAAGTTTTAGAATTTAAGTTTTCATCCTAGAGGTCTCGATCACGGAGAAAAATATAGATAAAGTATGGTACTTGTGTCCAAAATATTGTTTAAGGGTGATTTTCGGCAAAGTTTAAGTGACCGTATTATATTCGTTACAACTCCGCTTGACGAACGGTTGGACAGTTTGGAAAATAGGCTAGGCGAAATCACTTTTACTAGAAGACATCTCGTTATAAAAAGTACTACATCCATGTTAAAAACGACCCTCAACATGGTCCTTCGTGGCCGATATGTTTGTCTATTAGAAAATATATTAGTTATGCTTATATAAAATAGTTACGGCAACTTGTTTAAAATGTGAATAACTTAGTCGTTATAAGTCCGTTTTCTACGTTTTATATGTCCTTAGATTCGTATTAAAGTATACTAATATATTTTTGATAAGTCGACACATTTAATAACGCTTAAGCCTCATTTTTGACTCGCAAAAAGTGATAGTAACATGCTGAAATTTCTGAAATTAATAGTTTTCGTCGCCTAACTTGAAAAATTCATAACTTCTTCATTATAGCTCCGTTTTAATCCGTTCAAGCGGCCACGTTTTCGTTTTAAAGTGTATTTTCTAAATATCTAGTCCAAAAATTTTTAGCTACGGTCGAAAATTCCAGAATTTGAAAATAAGGACAGACCCTTAATTAGACTTGTCGAAATGAATTTTTCTAGCGCCAAACCTATTCTAACCAATTCAAAACAACTCCGAAGCTATTCTAATCCTACCATACACCTTCTTAGGGTGTCATGGGTTCCTAGGCATCACCAAAAGTGATGTGTATCAAGGATTAATTATAGGATGAAATATATATATAACACTTAAAAACCTTAAAAAGTGGTATAGACATCACATAACTTGCATGTTTTACTTGAGCATGATAAAAATGAACATAAAAATGAATATGAAAGATGATGATAAGTATGAGATGCTTACTAATTACTTGATGAGGTGATAAGAACTAAGGTTAAATCCTAAAACACCCTAGGTTTTTTATTTCAAAACCTATACAAAGAGTGTAACTAGATTGTAAATAAATTGACTAGAAAATTTTTGATGGATTCTTTCTTGGTCTCTTGGATGGCCGGTTCTTCTTGAGGAGAGAAAGATATGGTTTTGAGTTTACACTTTGAATTATTGCAAGTATGTTTTATTTGATGAGTATTATAAGATATAAGTAGTAGATATTTTGCAAACTTTGTGTTGAGTCACCATGTTGGTCGACTAACATGAGAAGAAAATTTAAAACACTTACTTTGTATAATATAAAGTATAGGTAGTTTAGTAATGTATAGTTACTTAGGGATAGATGGTAACTTGTATATTTATTTAAGTATTTAGGGTAGCGTTAGTTAAAAATAAATTTTAACGGGATAAAATAAAATGTATTGAAGTCATAAAAATTATAAAAATACATTTCTTGTAAGTATTGAGTGAATAAATAATTATCGAATTGAATTTACGAAAACCGTCGTAATTATATAAATATAACAATTTATATACGAAATAAATTTAAAACACTGGGTAAACTAATAATAATATTTTTATAAACTTAATATGAGTATAAAATATATTGTGATAATTTTTGGAAGTAACGGATCAAATGTTCAAAATAATTAATTACGCGATAGCGTTTATTTAATATGAAAATTACACGTTTAATGTGAAATGCAAACTATGCATGAACTACTATGATGATAATGATGCCAATGAAATGTAGACTAAACCTAGTCTATATGAAATGTCCTTGATGATTGTTCGTGAATTCGCAGCTAAACCATTAAGGTTACGCGAATTTGATACTCGTAAACCTAGTTTACAATATACGATGAAATAGTAAATGTGAGAAATGACCGGAAATTGAGAATTGTGACAGATGAACGAGTTGAGACCGACCTTGACGCGAGGTGTAACTTTTTTTTTACCTCTTCTTGGATCCATGATTTTGTGTTTTTGAGAGATGAGTTTGTGTTTTTTTGTGAGAAATGAGTTTGGGTTAGTTTGGTTCTAAAGGTTTTTTTTTTTTTTTTTTTTTTTTTTTTTTTTTAATTGCAACTAGCCGTTGCATTTGTCCCCAACGTGTACAATTTCAAAATTTCTCCCCTCACCACGCTCGGCTTCCCAAACCGATCATATAACCGATTTTCCCTAACCAATGGGGTCGGGGCGGTGTTACCGATCTACCCGATCGGCACCGAACCCTTACCCGTGACCACTCCCTCCCCTCTAAAGGAAAATTGCATTTATATTATCTAGGGCAAATGTTTAACATGTATTATGTTCGTTACTATTTGCTTTTGTGGAAATTGAACAAATTTTTTTGTTTTTGTGATTATTTTTTGTTAAATTTATTTTTTAAGGTATTTTGTGACATTTTTATCATTCGAGGAAAAACAATTATATAAGTTAATAGGGGAAAAATGTTCAAAATTTTTGCAAAATACCTAAAAAAGAATAATTTTGAAAGAAAGGTACCCACAAAAACAAAAAAATTTGTTCGCTACCCACAAAAGCAAGTATAATACCTTTTAAAAATATTTGCCCTATTATTTAAGGTGAAATTTATTTTCAAGTTAACCTAGTTTTACGACATATTGTTTTAAGACAAGACACGGAATCACATTTTGTTTATTTTGCTCCTCTATACCCATAACACACATATTTTTCACATGTTATAATTTAATTTACAGTAATAGTCTTATTGCACCACTAACTTCACATAATCACTTTAGTTGCACTGCAACATTCATTCTTGCTGAAATTCGAAGCATATTTTTACCGTCGTCAAATTCCGATCACAATGACACCAGTCTATGCCATTTTCCTGAACACAAGATTTCGACTGGAAGGACAACGAAGGTGCTGCGACCAGTTGCGAAGTAAGGGTCACATGATTTCCAAACTGGGCCCATTTACACCAATGGTTTCTGAATATCGACATTCTACCAAGCGATTACGAATGTTTTAGCAGTACGCAATCGGCCCACCTCACTTGACAACGGAACATGTTGCTTTTTACTTGAAATTCGGTATACGTTGCGATTGAATTTGAAAGGGAAACATTGACAAGACACTTGTTTACATTTCCAATAAGACTTGGAAACTTCAAATTCATCACCAATATCTAGTTTTTTTTCCTTTCCTATAAATACAAACCAACATTTTGTACTTCTCCATACCCGTTGGGCAGGTTTTGTGTTGTTCATTGAAAGAGCCTCTAGCCTCCCACTAGAACATGCACAACCACCTCCCAGCCATTCAGGATATTCTCTACAAAATCATTTCTCACAGAACGAATAGAGTGACTACTTTGCAATAAATATCGCGAGGAAAGATCGAAAACCTCCCTTGATCAACATAACCGCAGCCACGAGCAGAGGTCACAATGTTGGTTCAACAAGCAATGTGCAAACAGAACTACCTAGTAGATCTAGTTTACATGCAACCGTACCCACCTGACCATACCTACACCAATCTTCACAGCAGCCACAATAACAACGCCAACACCGACTACTGCTATTAAAGAAGAAGATCTTACACTCGTCACCATATCACACCTCACGAGAACCTTCAAAGAGTTCATGACTCAAATCTGTTAGGTCACTAGTTTTACAAACACAAGTAATATAGAAAGAGATAGGGCGATTGAACAAGATCCAAACACACACACACGATAAAGTAAGACCGGTTACGCGTAGAGTATGTGAAGAGAGAATAACTTGAACAACCAACCTTCAAATGAAGGTTTACATAAGGTATTTATAGGAGGAAAGCTAGGGCAACACTCCTAGTTTCCATCCTTTCTTTAATGGGCTTGGGCCTAAGCTCATGGGCCTTCTACATAAGCTTAAGGCTAATAACAAACATAAAGGCCATAATAAAGCTAACTATTACATATTAATTACTAACACTTGATTATGGTTTAGGAGTGATTCCAACAATCTCCCCCTCAAGTGTTGGTGATGAACGGTGAAGGCGTTGATGTAATAGTAGCTCTGACGTCTTCTGACATTCTTCCTTCTTGTGAGAAGAATTGCCTCGATTCGAACAATCTCCCCAGTGTAGAGAGATAGTTTTCCTTGAGCAGTTATGTTTTGACGTCATCTTTAACTTTGTTCTTTGATTATTGTTCTTTGTGGTGAAAGTGATAGTATGTTGTTGTCTGCATCAAGTCTGCCTCAGGTCTGCTTCGGTGCTCCAGTGTCTCCACGTCATTCTTCAACATGCTCACACGCTCTTTGTCGTTGGAATTCAGTACTGATGAAGTTCTTTAAGTCTTTAACTTTGTAGATTCTTTGGTTTGACGAAGAATCTTTCTGACTGTTGTGTTTCTTTTGAATAAAACTTCCATTAGTGATGATGTTGGCGTGAGCATGAGAAGAATCAGCACGATCATCCTGCTCCGGAGCTTCCATAAGAAGAAAACATTTCAAACGGTTAGTCATAAGCAGTTTCCGGCACTTACAAGTTTGAACTTCGAGAGTGTTAACAGCATAGTGTGAAAACACCACTCTAATTCATACAAAGGCCATTCCTGAACTGGAGTCCCACAAGTGAGATAACGCGATGTACCGAAGTACATCTACAGTTCAGATGAGTCGCTGAGGTACACCGAGGCATCACCTCACGACTGTAGACCGTTTGAGACACACTCCGCGTAATCCACGGGGAGTTACCGAAGTGACCTGCTGTCAGGGCTGTTTGATGTTGACCCTGGCAGGAGTTTCCATTCAATCACTGAGGATCACAGTTGTGAACCTCTCATAAATGTTCTCGACAGATTGCTAAGATCTGTGAAGGACTCGATATTAACCACTGATGATCTTATTTGTTGATCATCAAGTGATGAAATGTCAAGTGTTCCTAAGAGATCTTTTGATGAATCTCGTGGCTCTAGACTCAATAGTGCGTTTTGGTTTTCCTGAGCGGAGACTAGGGAGAGGGTCTCCTTCTTCAATACCAGCGATCTCTAAGAGAAAGCCAATAGTTTACGTAGGGTTCCCTGTGAGAATGAAACAAGCTTCTGTTTAGAGAAACTTGAGTTGCTAAGAAGGTTTAGTGCATGCGTCACTGGGTCCATGACGACTTTTAATCTTCAATACCGGTGTCACAAAGTGACAACCAGTAGCATATGAATTGAGCCCGGTGTCTGCCCTAAGTTGAATAATCTGGAGGGCTATTTCTTTTCACCCTTTACTTTACATTTCTTTTTGATTCTTCAACTCCTTCTTTCTCCGATTCTCATTTTCTCCTTTTTTACAATCAATCCTAAGGACTTCTAACACTAACTAATGGTAGAGTCCTTGGGTAGATCCCTCCGGCTCTGGCGGATCATAGGACGGTTATTCCTAACCTTAGTCACCTTATAACTCCATGACTAACCTATGTTGCCATAAAACCATTTTGTACCACTGAAAAATTAAATCTCTCACAGTGTTTATTAATGAAAACATTTTAGTACCACTGTAGAGATATGATTTTGCATAAATACTCCCCCTCCACATGTGCTTAATAGTTTTAATGCTTTAAATGCACAGTGAGGAAAGAGCGCGCACATTTTGAATTGATCCACTGGAGATAGACAATCCCCCGCGAGACACGGTTACGTTGCATAGTTAAAGAGTTACATTGTCAGCTTTTAGGTGACAACTAGCTCTAATAACTACCTTGAAGGTGTAGAAAAACCTCGAAAGGTTGTCATACCCGTCAGAGTTCATGTCTACCAAGAGTGTCTCGAATGGTACTTTCTACTTGGACAAGTCCTTTGCGAGACACGTTAACATTACTAGCGAACTAGCTTGAAATTATTACCCGTCCAGCACAAGTCTTTTCGAGTTACTAACAGTTTAGTACCGTCAATTCGTTGGTTAAGTCTGAAGTACACATATTCATTTGCATTTTGCACAACATATTTCTTATCACACAATTTTCTCCCCCTAAAAAATGGCATATCAAATGTTATTTTTGAAAAGTTTGACAATAAATATGACCATTTCGAGTGTTGCGGGAAGATGACCACTATGAACAATTTGTGAACAAAGTTTTAATGCAAATACTCCCCCTCAACAAGTGATATAAACGGTTGAGGTTTTGAAAATCATACGGGGAAGTACTTGTCTTTTTGAGCAAAACCTTGAAAAATGAAAGGTTTGATAGGTTTTACTCAAAAATAAGAAGCTTTCGCTCATTTTATAAGGATTGTGGCACTGAAGCGTACCACAGGGTCCTTTCTTGACACGAACAGGCTGTACACTGTTATGTGTGCACAAGCCATAGACATATTTAATCACACATCCAAAATTATATGAAAGAAACAATTCAAGGGGTACCAGGAAGTGCAGTGATGTTCCCAGGAGTGCGCACAGGGCGTTGAAAGCCGGTTATGTTAATCCTGGGTCGACCACCAACATAGCTCTCCAATCTTCTGAACTGATCCCTTCTGAACAACCGTTCATCAATCATGGTGATGATCCTTCTCACATTCCTCCGATCCTGAGAATTCCATCGCTTAGGGTTCCCAATGTTTTCACGTATATCCTTCAATTGATAAGCTAATCCGTCCCTAACCATCTTCAGAGTATGATCTCCAAATTTGTGAAGCTCATTACACGCCATCAAGCAATTGCGATGAAGTTCACTGCGATAAACGACACCAAACGGTTTGCTGATGAGCGTTAATTGTGATAGCTGGTTGATATCGGGAAGATCAAACTGTGGTGGAGTGAAGTTGACACGTGTCTGATATGATTCAACGGCAAGCTGGAGATCTTCAACACGTTCTTTTATGACTATGCGTCTGATGAAAATGAGCAGTGACTTGATGAATTCACGTTGTATTTCGGTTGAAAATTGTCTCATGTGACCCTGTACTTTGGCAAGGTACATGTCTTCAATATCGTTGAGAGACAAATTCTCAAAGTCAGCTTCACAGAATGCATAATCCCTTTCATCCTGTCTTTTGACCACAATCTTTTTGAGAAAGGTGTAGTCCCATTTGGATGAAAGACCAACATGTTGGATGGCAACGATGTCTTTAATACTAAACACTGCATGTTGTGACTTCTGAACCTGACAGCTTCTGTAGTAGATTCGTCGGCGTTCTGGCCAGTGATGAATCCCATACAATGCATCTCGGTCGTATGCTTCCACTATGTTGGAGAACAAGTGATTGGCACGTTCCTCAATGGCAATGCAGTTTGAGTAGATAGCTGCAGGGAATGGAAGTGTCAAGGATGTAGCATATTTCCTTGAACCATCGCCACCATGGAGAAGAAATTCCAGGTCTCTGTTGAAGAAATATCGGAAGGGAATCCGTGGTTCATCTGGTTGGCCAATGGTCGGTAGAGGTTTGGTCCAATCGGTGTAGTATGGAGGGTTGTCCCTTTTTGTGAAGTCAATGTTTGCTTCCGGGTTGAGCCAATCCATGTTGTTAGACATAGCTCGAGCAATGTTGTCAAGGTGATATTCGACCTCGAGGGCACTTTCAGAGCTGTCTTTTAGAAGTTGAAACGCTTCATTCTTGATTCGCTTCAACTCAGATTTTGTCATCTTCTTCACCTGGAACTTTTCTTGCAATAGTTTTGCATACTCCAATGTGTTATCGTCTACCAAATTCTGACCTTCTTCATGGTAGGGAGTGTTGTTAACAAGAGTAGAGAACCATTCAAATTCTTCAGTTTTATCGTCATCTAGCCAAGATACGACGTCAGTCTGAGGCATCTTTTTCTTCTTCTTTTTCGAAGGCCTAGATGATGATTCTGGTTTCTGAACTTGTTTGGGAGAGGTGGGTTGTTGTAGGGGCTCAAGGACCTCTTCATCGTCACCACCCGTGTACTCAAAGTAATCACCGGTTTTCTGAGTCAGGGGTGGTAACTCGGAATCGTCCTGAGGTTTATCGGTAGAAGAACGAGGAGGAGACCTTTGTTTAGTAGGAGTCCGTTGGAGAGGAGGTAACATAGAAGATGATTCACCAGACTTCTTCTGACGTTTAGCTTTATCATGCTTATCCTGATCCTTGTCTTCATCGTCTCTAGGACGTTTAGACTTTTCAGCTTCGAATCTACATGCTTCTTTGAGTTGGTAGTCCAGCAATGCTTGAAACAGCTTTCCTTCCTCAGAAGTAAATGTCCCAGTTCGTGTAGACATTTGTGTGACAAGCTTGGCCACCAATTCATTATCCGAGAAAACTACAGGATCAGATGGATTGATTGTGACGGTTAAAGGTGTTGATCTGATAGTTTGCTTGGCTATCTGCATAAGATTCGGATATAGTTGTCTGGTAAACATCTCCTTTGTGACTTTAGGAACGATATCCTGAAGGTACTTGTTTGTGTAACCTTCGATCATTTCGTTCAGTTCCTCTTGACGATGACTTTTCATGAATTCCTGAATAAACTCCCTTTCTCCTTTCATTTTTTCATGCTCATCATATAGATGCTGTATGTGATCAGCAAAGAAATTCAACTTCTTTTGGAGAATGTCTTTCTTTCTGATTTGTTTGACAGCATTCCCAATACGTTTATGAGCATGAGATATCCAAGAACGAGGTGGTTTCTTCACTGATTTGGATGATGATTTGGTTGATCTCTTTGATGGTGGTGGTGATGAATGAGAAGAAGAATCCGATGAGGATGAGACGTGAGGAGACTCGGGGTCCTTGGGCGGTTCAGAAGTTTCCTTCTGTGATCGTGTAGGACTTTCCAGAAGCAGCTTGTCATAATCAGCATCTTTATCTTTCTCAGACTTCTCAGTTTCAGTTTTCTCAAACTCATATTCGATAGTATCGTCCACAAGCTTTTGTTGTTGCAATAGAGTGGTGGTACCAGATCCCTTATCGGGTCGATTAACCGCATCAGGACCTGGTGAAGAGTGGGCAGCACCACTTGATCCTCCGGGGCCACCCATTTGGTCTTTAGCAAATTCTTCAGCTTTTTGAAGGTGTCTGACGATTTTAAACTTCTTCATGTATGATTGATCCAGTAGCTCTTCTTCTTCTTCAGAGCTTTCATCATAGGGCACAAGTGTAGGAGTCTTCCCTTTTCCTTTATCAGCTTGAGGACTTGGAGGTTTAGGTACTGAAGGATTGTCATCCTTTGCAGTTTCAGAGTAGGTAATCTCTTCTTCTGTGTCAGTACCTTCAGAGCTTTCGTCAAAAAGCTTTGTTTGCGGTTCAGGTGAGGGAATAGGTTCAGCTTCCTTTACAGGAACAATCCTTTTACGAGGAGGATTCCTTTTGGGAAGTTTCCTATAACTTTCAGAACTTACTGCACTTCCAGCACTTCCTCTTCTGGTTCTCCGAGTAGGAGTCCCTGAAGCCTTTTCATCAAGATGGCCAACTTTTCCTTCTTTTACGGCTACCCGATACCTTTTGTACGTTTCCAGCTTTTTGATTTCCTTTGTAAGAAGGTGATCGGGCAACTCAGCACCCTGTTTCTTCGTAGACGATTCTTTGATTCTGACAGATAGTATGTGCTCAGTCAAGATGTCATGATTATCTGGGTCATTGAGTCTCCTGGGGATATCAGGATGAAGTCCAAGAGCTCTCTGGATCAACAGTTTGGTGTATCTGACATAGGGAATTTTGGAGCCAAGCTTCTTATGAAACAACATCATATCTTCCCATAGCAGTGCTTCAATTATAATTTCCTTCTTGTTGATCAACGACCAGAAAATTTGCAGTTCCATGAGCTTGGGATGCTCATAGCCACTGTCACGACCAGAGACTGATTTGGTGATGATCATATAGAGTGTCCTCCATGGTTGAGGAATATTCTTCAGCTCCACGTGAGAGTGCTTAGTAATGATTCCTGTAGATTCATCATAACCAATATCTATCAAGAATTGCAGGACAGTCTCTTCAGTAGGGGTAGCAAAGAAGTCGGTTGGAGCGATGTCTGGAATGATGAGAACAGCTCGTAAGTCATCAGGAGTGATAGTGACTTGTTTGTGATTAAGAGTCACATTCACAGCATTTTGACCAGTGATCCTCTGCATAGAATCCCAGAATTGTTGAATGTAGACCTCTGGAACTGTGGCAGAGTGTGAGAGCATGTTCTGGTAGGGATGATTCATGAGAATATCCACTGCAATGAGACAAGAAGATTCTGAGCATGTGAGGGTGTCAAAGTCAACCCTAAGGTTGTTCTTTCCAAGCTTTCTCGGATAACCCTCTGGAAAGATATCAGCAATTGTAAGAACTTCTGATGCATCCACATTCATTTGTTCAGCCATGTCGTGATCTGAAATAACATTAGCCAAAAGAACCAACATATCGAAAGACATAATGTTAGTCAACAGAAGTTCTTATTGTCTAGTTATTGAATGTACAGTGTCAATGATTGTTACGAGTCCTAAGTCACTTGTTTGTCCAATAGTCCAATGACATCGTGAAATGTTTCGTGAGTTAGTTAACTTTAAGTTTTAAAGTTTATGTTATCACTTATTGTTCACAACATATCAAACATTTGAGTTTATTAGTGACATTATTGGTTTCGTGATGATATGATTAGTTTATTAACAAGTTTGTACACGTAACAATTCATAATGAAGGTCAATCCAGGCTTAAGCGTAGTTTTGGCAAAGTTAAGCGTAAACAGTAATGACATATGCGTAGACGAAAGCTTACGCGTAGGATCCTAACTTACGCGTAAGAAATGTTACGTGTAGGAAAGGGGCCTTATGCGTAGGGCTTACGCGTAGGCGTATAACAACCTTACGCGTAAGGTTTACTTGTAAGAGTAGACCTTATGCGTAGAGGTTACTGTTTACGCATATCCTTCACAGGATACGCGTAGTCCCATCGTAGAACCTTACGCGTAATAGTTATGCGTAGAATTATTCTTACGCATAACTTGACTACGCATAGGGTAATCCTTATGCGTAGAGTTGCAAATGACCTTGATTCTGAATATTAGGCGTAGCAAAGCCTGAAATAATTTCATCAAATCATCAATATTAACACAAAACATCATTTCATCAATAAATCATGGCATGAATCACACGTTAATAGTTACGCGTAGAAAGTCATACGCGTAGGTCAAAACCCTAAGGTTTAAGATTTACGCGTATAATTTCTAGCCATGGGATATGCACCAAACAAATTCTGGTAGGTCTATGATGTTGAGAGAGTCTATGAAACAAGTTATAACATCTAATTCATTGAGAATCAAAATTACCCAAAGATATGAACATTAAACCCTAATTCCAAATTGTTAACCAATTAGTGTTTCTGGGTGGTTAATAACCATGGAAATTATCAATTCATCAACATATGATCATAACCCAACAATATTTTTGACCAACACACTTCACATTCGAAAATACCCAATTCGACTCAAGAACCCTAATTTTCAAAAATCATTAATACGTGTTTCTGGGTGAGTTTTGATGGTTAAAATGATATTCTTGATGTATTAGAAACGTTTTGACACAATCCATTTAACCAAAAAACACACACAATGATTGTGTGTTCATACGCTTATGCGTAGAACACATAATCACGCGTAACACAATTTTTAGCCATAGGATTTGCATGAAATTAAAAACCTTAGCTTAAAAACATGTTAAGATCATTAAAACACTTACAAAATGATGATCAAAGTAACGGATTTCTCGAATGAATCTTAGGCGTAGATGTTAAAAGTTGAAAGTAATAAATGTGAAGTAAATAAGTAGGTGGGAGGTGTTTTATTAAATTTAACTTTAACATTTTGGCAGTTTTGGTCCCTCCTCCTTTTCCTTTTTCAAACAAAGCCATTTAACTTCCATTTTGGTTACCAAAAAAAGTTTTTAGGAAAGAAACTTGACGACACTCCCCCTCGACTTAAGAAAAATGATGAAAGGTTATTAATTTTAGTCCGAGGAGTGTCATTGTACCAGAAACTTCACCACCATTGTTAAAAGAAACAACCGGGATATGATAACATGCAAGTACACAGATGTTTTGAAACAGTTAAGTGAAAATTTTCTCCCCCTCAACACTTGATCGTAAAAATACTGAATTTTGAAAGATTATAGTGTTGAAGGAAGAAATGTACTTGCCATGTTGAAAGATTATAGATTAGAAGAATATTTTTGTTGTTTTATAAGATTTTATATTTTTGTATTTTGTTTTTGACAAATTATTTACAAAAGATGTTTTGGTGTTTGACAGGTTTTTAAGACTGTTTTAAGAGGTCATCCAATTCCTCTTGAGTCAAACACCTCATACGAATCCGGTGGATCAGCTCATTAAACCTAGCGGGAGGCAAGGCTTTGGTGAGAAGATCTGCCAATTGGTATTCAGTACCCACAAAGTATAATTCAACGGTACCCTGTTCCACGTGGTCTTTGATGAAATGATAGCGAAGATCGATGTGCTTTGATTTCGAGTGCTGAACTGAGTTGCACGAGATCGCAATGGCACTCCGATTGTCGCAGTACATCGGGATTCTGTCAAATACGTAACCATAGTCTTTGATTTGTGTTCTCATCCAGATGACTTGAGCACAACACGCGGACATGGCTACATATTCTGCTTCAGTTGATGACAGCGATGTACAATCTTGCTTCTTTGATTGCCAAGACACCAGTTTATCACCAAGAAATTGTAGAGCTCCTGAAGTACTTTTCCTTGAGTCTAAGCATCCTGCCTGGTCAGCGTCTGAAAAAGCGATTAGTTCAAAACCAGAATCCTTCGGATACCAGATCCCCAAGTTAATGGTTCCCTTGATGTATCGGAGGATTCTTTTAGCCTCAGAGAGGTGGGTTTTAGTTGGTCGCGACTGATAACGGGAGCATAGATAAATGGCAAAGACAATATCAGGTCTGCTAGCTGTTAGATACATGAGAGACCCAATAATACTTCGGTATTTGGTAGAGTTAACTAATTTCCCATGTAAATCAGCGTCTAGATTCTTGGTATGAGTCATAGGTGTGGCATAAGTATCACAGGTTTTCATTCCAAATTTGTTTAACAATTCAAGGGCATATTTGGACTGACTCAAGAAAATACCACGGGGTGATTGATGAACTTGTAATCCTAGAAAGAATGTAAGTTCACCCATCATGGACATTTCAAAATTTTTCTTCATGAGTTTTGCAAAAGCGGTTGAAAACTTTTTATGTGTAGACCCAAAAATGATGTCATCCACGTAAATTTGAACAATTAAGATATGTGCCCCGTGATATTGTATAAAAAGAGTTGGGTCAACCGAGCCTTTGGTGAAATTATTAGCAATGAGGAAAGATGATAGCTTATCGTACCATGCCCGAGGGGCTTGTTTGAGACCGTAAAGAGCTTTGTTCAGTTTGTAGACATGGTTCGGGCACTCTGGATCAACGAATCCTTCGGGTTGGCTGACATAAACCGTTTCTTTCAGTTGTCCGTTGAGAAACGCAGTTTTGACATCCATTTGAAAGACCGTCATATTCATATGAGCCGCGAACGCGAGAAATATCCGAACAGCCTCAAGACGAGCAACCGGAGCAAATGATTCTTCAAAGTCTATTCCCTCTTCCTGACGATAACCCTTAGCAACTAGACGTGACTTGTTTCGGATGACGTTCCCTTCAGCATTGATGAGTGTCTAAATACTCATCATTTTTGTACAAAATAAACTGCAAAATCATCTGAAAACACTCAGAAACACATCAAAATGATCAAAATATCACAAATCAGTGTTTTATGTGTTTTAAATGCAAAAATATCAAAATCAGATGAAAAACATATCAAATTTGCAAAAATTGCAGTTTTAGTCCCCCAAGTTTCAAAAATTGTCAAAAATAGTCCCTGAGCCTAAATTTCAAAAGAAAAGTCACCAAAGGTCTTTTTAAAATCGTAAATTGTCATATTTAGTCCTTTGGTGGAAAATCTAAAAGTTTTGAGAAAATTGCAGTTTAGTCCCTGAAAATCCAAAATGGTCAAAATTAGTCCTTGGAAATTTCAAAAAAATGTCAAACTAGACCTTGGTCTATTAAAGGTTGGCAAAATTAGTACTTGGATTACATTTTCATAATTTACAGGTTTGGTCCCTTGAATTTCAAACATTACACAAATGGTCCTTATGTTATTTCTTTCACAAACCAAATGGACCTTATATAAAACCCCAAGCCCAAACAAACCCCCTGGCCCAAATCCTTTACCCAGTTTATCCAACCCGAAACCAAACCCAACACGTTTAAATAAACAAAACCGCCCCCCCTAACCTGTCATCCCCGACATCTATGCCTGCAATTCCAACACCTCTGTCTCCCCCCTCCTCCAGCCACCCCTACTACACCCCTTGTCTCCCCCCACCTCACCTACCAAACCATCACATTAATTACACCTTGTCCCTGTCCCAACTGTCTTGTACCAATTTTGGCGCCAAAACTATCAAACGGCCAAGATGCTTCATAAGTCATCCAAGGGTTGAGATTTGTGGTGGGATTATCTCAGAAAGGTGAGAGAAAGCTCTTGGAGCTATAAAAGAGAAGAAAGAAGCAGTTTCAAGAGTAGTTAGTCATTAGTTAGTTTTTAGTTTAGTTTTAGTTTCTTAGCACTTGTTGCTTATTTTACCTTTCATTATCAGTTGTTAATTTCAGTTAATTGTATTCCCATTTTCCAGTTTCTGTAATTCTCAATTTGTACTAAGTTTTACATTTTAATCCAAATTCAATCTTTGGTCAATTTCAAATCTCAGTTTAATTTCTGTTTTTAAGTCTTTGTACTAGCTTATTGAGCATTCAATTCAATAAAGTTAGCTTGCTTACTTCATGTTCTCAGTTTAGGTTTATTGAGCAAAAGAGAAAAAAAAATGATTTTCCTAAGGTTTTGCATAGCAATTTTAGCTTAATTCTGGACAGATGGAAAAATTATAAAGATAGAAATCACAAGTTTACTAGCTTATTTATCATTGGTTAAAAGGAAAAAATTCAAAAAAATAGTATGATATGTCTGCATTTGGTCCAAAGTGGTAGCTTGGGTTTTGTATCTGTTCTGTGCAGGGCATGCAGTCAAGTCTCAGAGACTCTCTCAGCTTATTAAAAAGCTGTAAATAGCTTATTTAGGCCTGAGGGTGGGGGCTAAAGTGAGTCAGCTGGGTTGACTTTAGGTTTAGAGAAGCTCAGTGGTCATCGTTCCATCTAGCTTATTCAGACTAAGCTCCAAAATAAGCCACCCAAGGCTGTTTGTAAGCCTGCAGATCAGCACAACAGGTCATTCATTCATTTCTTCTCAGCTTAAGTAGATTTGTGAGGTGCTTATTAGGATAGCTATAAGGTATGCAGTAGTTAGTTAATCTCTTTTTAGGTCTAGTGCTTATTCCCGTTATTAGTTTTAAGATTCTCTAACCCTGTTGCCAACTGCCCTCCCTTTTTCTCATGGCTTATTTGTACTTAGGTTCAGCTTATTCACATTTTATTTGATCAATTGTCTTAGTCAAAACTGCTTATTGATAATCGGTGTAAACAGTCCTAGAATGTGTTAAAAGGGTGTTTGGATTAGAGTAGTAATCTAAGTCCATAGGAGATTCAGAGGATAGATTTGGTGAGGTTAGCTTTTATTTGAGTTGTGTAAAGCAGAAAAAGCATAATAGTGTTAGTCTTTTCTCATAAAAGTCAAAATCCTTGTTTTCAATCTGTTGAGAGTTCATAGCTGTGGATTTTAATTACAAAACCCTGTATACAGGAGTAGAATTAATCTAGATAGCTTCAGTAGGTCATCACATGGCTTAAATCATTAGTTTCAATCTGTTTTTGGTAGATCAAAGTTGGGAAAAGTCAAATTACTAAATCTGTTTCAAAAGTCAAGATATGACTGCACCAGTTTTAAGCTGATCTTGCAGCTTGAGCACTAAGCTCATTTTAGTGATTTAGAGTCTGAGATTTGGTTTAGGTATAGTCAGCCAGGTGGTTTACAAGGCCTAATATCTGTTTTTGGCTTTAGCACCCTTGATAAGCATTTTAATAAGCTCAAACAGTGGGTCTGAACCACTGTTTGGCTAGTTAGGCAGTTGGCTTAGATCAAGGAACTGAGCTTGTAACTTGTTAAGTTTAGATATAATTAGTAGCTTTTAGCTTATTTTAGCTCTCTTTAGCTTCTGTCACTGTTTGGTAGGTTCTATAGCTTGTTTACTTATTTTTCTAGCTTATTTGATAAGCAGTTGCACTGTAGCTCTTTATTTTCACACATAACCTGCTTGTTTTTCATTTTTCATAAATTCTTATTATCGTTTTAGATTTTTCCTGAGAATTTCATAATTTTTGGTCTTTATTTGCTATTTTTCTCAATTTAAAGTAGTTTTTAATCACTTTTTAATAGTTTTAATTGAAATTAATTGAGAAAAAGTTCCAAAAAATAATTTTTCAATTTTCTTAGTTTAAGAAAAATATAAAAAGCATAAAAAATATTTTTCCTTATTTTTCCACTTTTATTTGGTATTTTTCACAATTTTAATTAGATTAAATTAGTTTAAAATTGGTAGAAAATAGAAAATTAATCTGAAAAATACAAAAATAGTTTTGAAAATTCTAGTTTGTTATTTTAGACTTTTCCATTTCATAATTTCATTTTTCTAGCTTTGTTTCCTAATTTCTTGTATTTTAGATAATTATTAAATAGTTAAAAATAGTTTTTAATTAATAATAATTAATTTATTAGTTATAAAAATAATTTTCTTTTTCCAAATATTTTCTTTTATCATTAGGATTGTAAAAATGTATTTTTCATATTTTTAGGATTTGTATTGTATAAGTTTCACTTTTTATTTTGTACGTTTACGTTATTTTATTTAAACGTAAGTTTTTAGTCTTAAGTTTTAAACGTTCATCACTTTAAATATAGTGATAGCGTTTATTTAATAGGTTTTATCTTTTTAACTTTCTTTAATTTTCATTTTAAGCCCTTGTAGTTTATGTCCTTTTTCCGTAGTTATAATAATTCTCAACCTCCTTTTCCGTTCAAATCTCGCGATCACTATACGTCTGATAATCCATTGCATAGCTCGCTGGGACATAACGACCCGGGGAGACCCTATACTCCTCAGATCTTCATTGATTTCGTGCTTAAGCAGTTTTAAAGCTGGTTACGGTCCGCCATTCACAAGTGGCGGGCTTGTGTGATTTAAGCTTGACTGTTTGGCACGCATCAAATTTTTGGCGCCGCTGCCGGGGAGCTGTGCTGATTATCTTACGTCTAGCAGATTAGTGATTTGAATATTCACCCCTTGTTTATACCATCTGTATGTATTTATATTTTCTTTTAAAAATCAAAAACCCAAAAAGATTTTCACTCTTTGTTTTTATAGCATGTTTTTCAAAAATCCAAAAATATCCATCCTTTATCTTCTAATCTGTTTAATTCTCCATTCCTTATCCTCTATAACCGTTTAATTCTTCATCTCTTATCCCTCTTATCCGTTTAATTCTTTATGTCATGGTATTTGACATGTTCCTGGTGTGGAGGTCCATTTAACGGTGGAAATTGTCGGCGATGTACCAATGTGGGTTTCGGAGACAAGTTTGTCGGCAATCCCGATCCCATTTCAAATAATGAAGCACCCCATTTTTCCTACCTACCTCCACACCCCCAATACGAATCCCACTCATGCGAGTTTTGTGGGAATGATTCTCATTACGGTTTTGATTGTCCACCACGGGTCCCGCTTGTCTATGAACCGGAACCATGTTACAATCAGAACTTTGGTGAAAGTTATTCTCCCAATTATCTCTGTTGTGAGAATTGCGGGGGTCCTCATGCGACTTTTGAATGTCGACCGATGAATCAAAATTTTCAAAATTCCAATTCTCCCGGTTTTGATAATTTCCAACCCCCACATTATTCCATCACTCATCAGACTTCTGAGCCTTCACATCATTTCAATGATTACGAGGAGTGTAATCTTCCTCAAAGTTCTGAAGAAATACGCATTCGAAAGAAACTGCAAATGAAAAGAATGGTGTGTAAGCTTCAGCAGATGAATATAAGAATCAGATATGATGACGATGATGATGAGGATAGTATTCAAATGAAGGAATACTATGATTACGACGAGGAGAGTGTTACTCAATTGAACGATCTTATTTCTCAACTCCCTCAGTCTATTGCTATCACACCTATCTTACCTTTTATTGCTTCCAAAGACTCTCTTATAATGGGGGACGAGCCTTCTAGCACTATTCCAGAAATGGAATCGTCTAGTGTTGAGAGCCTTGTTCCAACCCCAAGTGAGTCCGAGGTTATCTCCGGTAATATGTGTGATGAGCCTCTTAATGATGATTCTTCTCCTCCTCTTGACATTCCATATGATCATGTCGAGATGTTCTCCGATTCTGATAACGATTGTACTTCGTTTGACGATTCTTTATCCTATGGAGACATCGATTATGTCGAGGAACTACCTTCTGAGCTAGTTAGCTTAGAGGAAGTGAGAAATTCTGATGATCTGGAAATTGAGGACGAGATACTTCGTGAACAATTGTTCAATATAAATCTCCTCGTTTCTAAGATCGAATCATTCTGTGCTAAGTCAGCTTCATCTCCTATCCCCGTCGTGGATAGTGTCTCTACATTGGACAAGCCCGAGCTTGAGGCTTTTTCCAATGATTTTCTTCATGAAGAGTTCTCCTGTGAACTCTCTCATGACATATCTCCTCCGGAATATGATCATTTCTATTTTGATCTTGAGGATGATATTGGCTCGGAGGAAGGTGTACTCTATCATAAGAGTTTGCTTATTGATGATACTACCTTCACCCTTCCTCCCGGTATGCCTGCATTTGAGGATGAAGAATGGATCTTGATTGTTATCAAGACCTTTCTTCCTTTCCTCAAATATCTTGTGATTTCCCTTCATCTTCACTCCTTCGGGAATGAAGATACTATCTTTGACCCCGGCATTTTCATTTATCATTTTTGAGCCGGTTCTATGTATATCTCATCGGTGTGGAACTTTCACGTACTTCAATGTTTATCCAAACATCTTGAATGAAAGTCCGATGGAGATTGTATCTTCCACTTGCTTCCCCATGAACCAATGAATGCGGGGTCGAGTCAAGCTAGCGACTCGGTAACCAAAAACAGTAGCACACACCATATGGGTTTTCACCCATATTTCTGTCTTCTTACCCCTTTCTACCACCTAAGTGTGGGGGTGATGCCCCACATGTTATATATATATATATATTATCTAAGAAAAAAAAAAAAAATCCTTTCAAATAATGGCCGTAGTATTTCCCTTTTACGTTCTTTGTTTCGGCATAACCGCCGGTACTTTGAATATTGAGGGCAATATTCATTTCTAAGTGTGGGGGGGGAATTCTCGCGAATTTCATATATTATTTACCCAATTCCCCCGTTTTTGGCCAAAAATTTTTTTTGGAGTAAGTGTTTTACACTTACTCATTTGGTTATCAGTCCGCCATGTCTGTAAGACCAAAGGATTGGCTAATCCAGGAGCAAACGGCTCTTGGTAAAGATTTCTCAAATCCATTTATATGGCTTGCAATTTGCCCAAAATTGTATGGTATTCAGCTCACCATATCCTAAAAAGTGAAGAGTTGGCTAGCCCGCAAGTTTATGGCTTGTGGTAAAGGCAGTGGAAAATCCATAATTGGTAATCAGCTCACCAAAGATAATATTGATAATTTATCTAAGAGTTGGCTAGTCCAGAAGGGTACGGCTTCTGGTAAAGACAAAATCAAATCCGTTGAAAGCTGGTGGTTTGCTCAAAATCACATGGTTATCGGTGTACCATGGTTCTTACTTGAACTGAAACATTTGGCTACTCCAGAAGTAATGGCTTTTGGTAAAGAGATTAAAATCCATTATGTTTTCTCAAATCATTGCTAGGGACTAGCAATATCTCAGTGTGGGGGATTGATGAGTGTCTAAATACTCATCATTTTTGTACAAAATAAACTGCAAAATCATCTGAAAACACTCAGAAACACATCAAAATGATCAAAATATCACAAATCAGTGTTTTATGTGTTTTAAATGCAAAAATATCAAAATCAGATGAAAAACATATCAAATTTGCAAAAATTGCAGTTTTAGTCCCCCAAGTTTCAAAAATTGTCAAAAATAGTCCCTGAGCCTAAATTTCAAAAGAAAAGTCACCAAAGGTATTTTTAAAATCGTAAATTGTCATATTTAGTCCTTTGGTGGAAAATCTAAAAGTTTTGAGAAAATTACAGTTTAGTCCCTGAAAATCCAAAATGGTCAAAATTAGTCCTTGGAAATTTCAAAAAAATGTCAAACTAGACCTTGGTCTATTAAAGGTTGGCAACATTAGTACTTGGATTACATTTTCATAATTTACAGGTTTGGTCCCTTGAATTTCAAACATTACACAAATGGTCCTTATGTTATTTCTTTCACAAACCAAATGGACCTTATATAAAACCCCAAGCCCAAACAAACCCCCTGGCCCAAATCCTTTACCCAGTTTATCCAACCCGAAACCAAACCCAACACGTTTAAATAAACAAAACCGCCCCCCTAACCTGTCATCCCCGACATCTATGCCTGCAATTCCAACACCTCTGTCTCCCCCCTCCTCCAGCCACCCCTACTACACCCCTTGTCTCCCCCCACCTCACCTACCAAACCATCACATTAATTACACCTTGTCCCTGTCCCAACTGTCTTGTACCAATTTTGGCGCCAAAACTATCAAACGGCCAAGATGCTTCATAAGTCATCCAAGGGTTGAGATTTGTGGTGGGATTATCTCAGAAAGGTGAGAGAAAGCTCTTGGAGCTATAAAAGAGAAGAAAGAAGCAGTTTCAAGAGTAGTTAGTCATTAGTTAGTTTTTAGTTTAGTTTTAGTTTCTTAGCACCTGTTGCTTATTTTACCTTTCATTATCAGTTGTTAATTTCAGTTAATTGTATTCCCATTTTCCAGTTTCTGTAATTCTCAATTTGTACTAAGTTTTACATTTTAATCCAAATTCAATCTTTGGTCAATTTCAAATCTCAGTTTAATTTCTGTTTTTAAGTCTTTGTACTAGCTTATTGAGCATTCAATTCAATAAAGTTAGCTTGCTTACTTCATGTTCTCAGTTTAGGTTTATTGAGCAAAAGAGAAAAAAAAAATGATTTTCCTAAGGTTTTGCATAGCAATTTTAGCTTAATTCTGGACAGATGGAAAAATTATAAAGATAGAAATCACAAGTTTACTAGCTTATTTATCATTGGTTAAAAGGAAAAAATTCAAAAAAATAGTATGATATGTCTGCATTTGGTCCAAAGTGGTAGCTTGGGTTTTGTATCTGTTCTGTGCAGGGCATGCAGTCAAGTCTCAAAGACTCTCTCAGCTTATTAAAAAGCTGTAAATAGCTTATTTAGGCCTGAGGGTGGGGGCTAAAGTGAGTCAGCTGGGTTGACTTTAGGTTTAGAGAAGCTCAGTGGTCATCGTTCCATCTAGCTTATTCAGACTAAGCTCCAAAATAAGCCACCCAAGGCTGTTTGTAAGCCTGCAGATCAGCACAACAGGTCATTCATTCATTTCTTCTCAGCTTAAGTAGATTTGTGAGGTGCTTATTAGGATAGCTATAAGGTATGCAGTAGTTAGTTAATCTCTTTTTAGGTCTAGTGCTTATTCCCGTTATTAGTTTTAAGATTCTCTAACCCTGTTGCCAACTGCCCTCCCTTTTTCTCATGGCTTATTTGTACTTAGGTTCAGCTTATTCACATTTTATTTGATCAATTGTCTTAGTCAAAACTGCTTATTGATAATCGGTGTAAACAGTCCTAGAATGTGTTAAAAGGGTGTTTGGATTAGAGTAGTAATCTAAGTCCATAGGAGAGTCAGAGGATAGATTTGGTGAGGTTAGCTTTTATTTGAGTTGTGTAAAGCAGAAAAAGCATAATAGTGTTAGTCTTTTCTCATAAAAGTTAAAATCCTTGTTTTCAATCTGTTGAGAGTTCATAGCTGTGGATTTTAATTACAAAACCCTGTATACAGGAGTAGAATTAATCTAGATAGCTTCAGTAGGTCATCACATGGCTTAAATCATTAGTTTCAATCTGTTTTTGGTAGATCAAAGTTGGGAAAAGTCAAATTACTAAATCTGTTTCAAAAGTCAAGATATGACTGCACCAGTTTTAAGCTGATCTTGCAGCTTGAGCACTAAGCTCATTTTAGTGATTTAGAGTCTGAGATTTGGTTTAGGTATAGTCAGCCAGGTGGTTTACAAGGCCTAATATCTGTTTTTGGCTTTAGCACCCTTGATAAGCATTTTAATAAGCTCAAACAGTGGGTCTGAACCACTGTTTGGCTAGTTAGGCAGTTGGCTTAGATCAAGGAACTGAGCTTGTAACTTGTTAAGTTTAGATATAATTAGTAGCTTTTAGCTTATTTTAGCTCTCTTTAGCTTCTGTCACTGTTTGGTAGGTTCTATAGCTTGTTTGCTTATTTTTCTAGCTTATTTGATAAACAGTTGCACTGTAGCTCTTTATTTTCACACATAACCTGCTTGTTTTTCATTTTTCATAAATTCTTATTATCGTTTTAGATTTTTCCTGAGAATTTCATAATTTTTGGTCTTTATTTGCTATTTTTCTCAATTTAAAGTAGTTTTTAATCACTTTTTAATAGTTTTAATTGAAATTAATTGAGAAAAAGTTCCAAAAAATAATTTTTCAATTTTCTTAGTTTAAGAAAAATATAAAAAGCATAAAAAATATTTTTCCTTATTTTTCCACTTTTATTTGGTATTTTTCACAATTTTAATTAGATTAAATTAGTTTAAAATTGGTAGAAAATAGAAAATTAATCTGAAAAATACAAAAATAGTTTTGAAAATTCTAGTTTGTTATTTTAGACTTTTCCATTTCATAATTTCATTTTTCTAGCTTTGTTTCCTAATTTCTTGTATTTTAGATAATTATTAAATAGTTAAAAATAGTTTTTAATTAATAATAATTATTTATTAGTTATAAAAATAATTTTCTTTTTCCAAATATTTTCTTTTATCATTAGGATTGTAAAAATGTATTTTTCATATTTTTAGGATTTGTATTGTATAAGTTTCACTTTTTATTTTGTACGTTTACGTTATTTTATTTAAACGTAAGTTTTTAGTCTTAAGTTTTAAACGTTCATCACTTTAAATATAGTGATAGCGTTTATTTAATAGGTTTTATCTTTTTAACTTTCTTTAATTTTCATTTTAAGCCCTTGTAGTTTATGTCCTTTTTCCGTAGTTATAATAATTCTCAACCTCCTTTTCCGTTCAAATCTCGCGATCACTATACGTCTGATAATCCATTGCATAGCTCGCTGGGACATAACGACCCGGGGAGACCCTATACTCCTCAGATCTTCATTGATTTCGTGCTTAAGCAGTTTTAAAGCTGGTTACGGTCCGCCATTCACAAGTGGCGGGCTTGTGTGATTTAAGCTTGACTGTTTGGCACGCATCAAGCATCCAATTTGTTTTTCCAAATCCATTTTAGACCAATGACGTAGACCCCTGTTGGTCTTTCAACCAGTTCCCATACTTCAAGACGTTTGAATTGGTTGAGTTCTTCCTGCATGGATTCAATCTAGTTGTCTTTTGTCATTGCGTCTTTAATGTTTTTAGGCTCAGATTGGCAGACAGTGAGTGCATAAATGCAATGTTCACCGTCTGTGTGAAGACGTTGTCTCGTAACGACTGGTTGATTCGGGTTGCCAATAATATTAGCCAGAGGATGGTCTTTTGTCCATCTATGTGTAGAGGGTTGATGTTGGTATACATTGTGCAGATTCTGAGTGTTCAAATGGTTTGTTGAAGATTCCGCGACATCTGGTGCAGCAGTCTCATTAGCAAACGGGTTGAAGAACGCATTTGGATCAAAATATGCAGATGGGGGTACTTCATTCAGAATATCATCAGCCGGTTCATCATTGTTGGAAGCGGTGTGTTCAACTGTTGTGTTGGAGTCAACTAGTGTAGGTGCATCTTCAACAATAGTTGTTGTAGCAGGTGTATCAGGTATAGGAATATTATCAGGTTGTGCAGCGGAAACAGCGGATACACCTGGAGCACGTTCATCGATATCGTTACTGAACAGAGGAGCAAATAACCTTTCCATTTGTTGACGAGTTAGCTGGGGGCTTTGTTCAGCTGATGATGGGGGTTGAGGGAAGTTTAAACGGTTGTGACCGGGTTCTAAGCTGTTATACTCAGAAGCCATTTCCGTGAGTTCATCAAAATGAGCATGAATCGTTTCCATCACCTGTTTTGTACGACGATTCCAGATCCGGTAACCTTTAGAATTCTCACAATATCCAATAAAGACTCCAATGTCAGCTTTGGCTTTGAGCTTTCCAAAATCATCATGATCATTATTCGGATAGCAAAGGGATCCAAATACATGAAAGTGTTTGAGATTCGGTTTATGGTTGTGGACAAGCTCGAAAGGTGTTTTGTTGTGGCGTTTTGTGATCATAGAACGGTTTTGAGTATAGCATGCAGTAGATACGGCTTCTGCCCACAAGTAATCTGGAAGTTTAGCATTGATTAACATTGTTTTTGCGGCTTCCACTAACGTTCGGTTTCGTCTTTCAACAACTCCGTTTTGTTCAGGTGTACGTGCAATAGATGTTTGATGCTGAATTCCCACTTTCTCATAGAATTCACGAAGGGTTTGGTTAACAAATTTAGTTCCTTTGTCTGTTCGAATTAGCCTGACGGTGTTGCGGAGCTGAACCTGTATTTTCGTGAGAAAGGTGATGATCATTTGTGGAGCTTGGTCTTTACTTCGAAGAAAGTAGACCCAAGTCCATCGTGAATAGTCATCAACAATTACTAAGATGTAGCGTTTTCCATTGATCGTTTGAACGCGCATTGGGCCACACAAATCCATGTGAAGAAGATGAAGCACATGCTGAGAGCTGTGTTCCACCTTTGAAGGAAAATGAGCACGAGTGCTTTTCCCTTGTTCACAGGCTGAGCAAAGGTGATCTTTTGAATACCGGAATCGTGGGAGACCTTCAACTACTTTGTGTCGAGCAAGGTTGGT
This sequence comes from Chrysanthemum seticuspe, assembly GCA_019973895.1. Classification (NCBI taxonomy): domain Eukaryota; kingdom Viridiplantae; phylum Streptophyta; class Magnoliopsida; order Asterales; family Asteraceae; genus Chrysanthemum; species Chrysanthemum seticuspe. Next base: position 186,611,314 of record BPTQ01000001.1, on the reverse strand, counting down.
GATGGTTTGAAAGTTTAGATGTGAGAGACGACGGTGCCATAGCCAGGATTTTGTTGATGTTGCCTTTGAAAGTAAGCAGATGGGAGATGAAGCAACCATGTCTTGCATAGAGATAGTGTAGAGACTAGAATTACGCGAGCCAGACATAAGGTCATTTCCTTGTAGATCACGAATGAAACAAGTTTTTTCCCTGAAAGCAACCTCCAAATCTCTATCACAAAACTGACCTACTGAAAACAGATTATGACCGAGGCCTTCCACATAGTAAACCCTGCTGATTTCGATGTTCCCATTGACATAATCTCCGTAGCCCATGATATCTGCGAAGTGATCATTCCCGAACCTGACAGTGCCAATGAACTTTGCAATAAAGTTTGATAACAGTTTAAGGTTGCCTGTCATGTGTCGGGAACATCCGTATCAACAATCCAGAGAATGATCTGTATCACCTGCATTACACACAGACGACACAGATGGAATAGAGGTAGATGTGGAACCCGAGATGTTAGAGGGTTCCGAAGCAGGTATATTAGATATACACACATTAATAATTTTAGGCATCCATTTAAATCCTAGTGTGTTATATATCCATTTCTGCCATCTATAACTACTCTTTGCTTTAGTCTTAGTGAATGCACTAGGTGGTACTACAGTCTTAGGAGGTGAAACTGGAGCTATAGTGACAGCAATGTTAGCCTTAGAATCTAAAGAAGGCGGTCTACCAAGCACAGACTTAGAATGATTAGTGGGCCTAGAGGTATTCCGATTCTTAGGATTCCGTAAATGAGAGATTATAGCTTTAGCAACACATTTGTCATGACAATCAGAATTCATACTTTTACGACAAATAACACAAGGTGCATCAGACTGAATATCAAAAGTGCTTAAAGGTTTAGCATTCGTTACATCACTATTTCTATTACATTTTCCAGACGCAAAATCTATAGTGGAAGCAACGTGAGTCTTATTCATAGTCCTAGGGTGTTCTTCTACTTTAGCATTCCTTATTGATCTTTTCTTAGGTCGCAACTTCCTATTCTTCGATTGAGTGCTCCTAGGCTGTGAAGTGCGAACGTCTGGAAAAGACGCAACTATTCCTGTTTCAGTAGAAGGAAGCACGTTAGCAACTTGTGATTTGTTAGTAGGGATTCTAGGTGCACGATGACTAAGTGTGACTGGTGCTAATCTCTTAATGATGGTTGGCGGAAGTTGTTCATACTTTCCTAACATTTCTCTTAGCTTAGAGATAGTGTGAATCAAATCTTGATTTTCAGAACGAATATTACCAGCAAAATTCATGACTTCTCTAGTGTGAGCAAGATAGTGATCAAGTTCGTTTGATGCTTCATGTCGAGTCTTATTAAGTAAATCAAATATGACACCATATTCCTGTTTAACTTTTACAAGTTCTTGTTCATATTTTGAGATTTGACTTTTCAAAGACACGTTTTGATCATCCAGTTGCTCAATTTTAGGATCAGAAGATTTTGCACTAAAATGTGCGATTTTCTTTTGAAAACTAAGTTGATGGTTGTGAATATCTTTTTCACACCAATGAAGACGACGTTTTGCATTGTAAAGTTCGTTAAGTAATCGTTTATTTTCAGCTTTTAAAGACTCGATCTGAAGCACATTATCAATATTCTCAACAGTTACCACAGAGTCAACATTATCAGCAGAGATAGAATCAGATGCATGTGGCAAAGAATAGAATAACACAACATTATGGATATCAGCACATATAACATCTTCCAAGAGTCGATCAACATCTTTTCTCAACAATTTCTTTTTACGTTTAGTATTAGAAATAGATGTTTCAGTTTTCTCGAAAACGACCTTCATGACTCCAAGTTCCTTATGAAAATCCTTTTCCCAAGCTAATGCACAATTTTTCAAATTTTTAACATTAGGTAAAAGATTTTTCTGAAAAATGTCTCTTTGTTCTCGCGCTAGAGGCGATTGAAAGTGATTGACTTTGATTTCAGAACGATATTCTATCTCATGTTGTAAAATTTTGAGATCAGCCATGAATATATCAAAATATCTAAGAATTTTGCGATTTTCAAGTTTGGAGTTTACTTCACTGATTGAAGGTAAAGGACCATAAATTTGTGCATAATCTGGTTGGGGATTAACATTAGAAGACTCAGGTGTTTTGATGATAACCCTTGGTGTGTTAGAAGAATCCGTTGGTGTAACGAAAGTGACCGGTTTTGAATAATTAAAAGGTTTGTTGTAAACAACATTTTTTAATTTTGATCGACTCTCGTCTTCTGCATCTAATTCCTCTTGACGATGATATTCAACAACACTCATAACAGAATTATCAATTTTATATTCTGCACTGGAAACTTCAGGATTTTGTTTGAATGTTTTGGTTGAAAGCTTTGGTTTGTAATCAGCAAGATTTGGTCCATATCCTTTTGGATCGGGTTTCAAAGTAAATTTTTCAATAGCAGTTACTGACTCACCATGTTTATAAACAACTGTTTTAAACTCTTTAAGTTTTCGTTGCAAGCCGATAATTTCTCCAAGAAGGTCATCTACCCGATTCGTTGAATGCTTTTTGTATGCGGAGAACTGTTTTTGACAAGTTAACAACTCAGCCTTAGCTTTTTGATTTTCCAAGGTGAGAGCGTTAATTTGCTTTTTATGGTCATGTTTCAGTTGTTCTATTTCAGACAACAAAGCATTCTTTGAAGCGGCTAGATCACGCATCTGTCTCTCTAAGTACTTTTCGTTTTGATGAGATTTAGTAAAGGCTGCTTCAAAACCTTTTTCACGTTTTTCTTGAGTTTTGAAAAAGTTGAGTTGCTTTTGTAAACATTCAAAATCCTTGGTTAACAGTGCATTTTTACTTTTTAAGACTTTGTTTAATGCATAACATTCCTCCGTTTTGATTTGATGGTCTTGAATTAAACGAGCAAAATCTGGATGAGGCAACAGTTCGGCTTGTTCAACGTGAGTCACAACATGATCATTATTTAGATCCTCAAGTACAACCACGGAGTCAATTTGATTATCAAACGAAACCATAAGGTCATCTTGATCGTCAAATGTAACTACAGGGTTTATTTGAAAATCGTCAGAATGAAATGTAGATGACTCATTTTGAACAGTCTGAGCCGTGCCGGATTCAGATATTGGTGGAGATATTAGTTCAGATATGATGATGGTTTGTTCGGGTACCTGAGACAAGCCATCAGTGTCATACACTGGGCCTGTTTCACTCATGTGTAACTCATGCATATTAGCCATCAACATAATAGCTGCATTGGCCTGCAAGTCCTCCATATCATCATATGAGTCTGCATCTGCCATAAAGCTCTGTTCTTTGTTTGTGAGAGATCCACCAGCTTCATCCTTAAGAGCCAAAAGAAGTGCCTCTTTGAAGTAAGCATTGCCCCTAGTCCTTGGCTTTGGGCATGCATTAGCCAGGTGTCCCTTCTCATTGCAGTTGTAGCATCGAAGACCATTCAACCCATTCTGAGCATTTCCCTGTTCTACCACTTGAGCTATGTTGTTATTCCTACCCATAGCATTAAACCCTTGACCACCTCCCATTTGACGACCATAACCACGATTCTGAACTTCAACTCGTCCATTGTTCACAACAGCCTGATTTCGTGTATTGGATGAGGAACGAATACGATTGTTAGATTTGTTGGTATAACGGCTAAAAGCATTAGCAATCATAACAAATCCCTGTTGCAATGCTTCGAACGGATCGGATTCCTCATGAGTTTGACTATGAAGTGCTTGATCAGTGTTGTTGTTGTAAGGAACCAATTGATTTTGTTAAGGTTGCTGTGATTGATCGTTTGGTGTGACTGAGGCAGTTGGTTGAGTTGCTTGTTGAGGAGGATAACTTTGTTGAGCATATAAGGCAAGTTGTTGATTTTCCGGATGTGTAGGTGGAGCAATTTGAGCACGGAGAATCCTTTCCCGATCAACTTCCTTCTCATGAGGCTTCAAGTAATCATACAACAATCCATATGTAGAATGATGCATATTCTTCGCTTGACGGAGAAAAATGACATACTTCTCCCATTCAGGACCAAGACTACTCAGGAACTTAGTATTCACTGCAATTCTTGGCATGATGATGTTGTGTTTATCCAAATCATTGATGATGTCTGAAAATCGATGATTATAAGACTCTAGTGTCTCTCCAGATTCAATCATGAAGTGTTCATAAGCCAAGTAAATTTTGGATTCCAAATCCTCCTGATTGAGTACTGATCCTTCCATAAGAAGATGAATATGGTCCCACATTTCCTTTGCAGTCTTTTGAGCATCAACACTTCGAAGAATTGGGTTAGGTAATCCTAAAAGGATATATTGCATTGCAAGCTCATCAGCTTCATAGTGTAGAAGTTCTGTTGCATTTAGATCTGCAACAGTAGCAATGTTGGTTTGTTCATCTCTTGGTGGAACAACATTAGGATCTCCGGGTACAATGACAGTAGGCATCTCAAATGGACCTTCCAAGATAACCTTCTTTAAGAACTTTCCATGTGGCTTCTTCAGATCACAAAACCTAAAGAACCTTATCACCCATTGATCGTAGTTTCCTGGAGTGAGCATTGGAGGTCTATCAAGTGATCCAGCTTCATGAATTGATTGTTGGCTGCTTAAAGCTTCACACATCTTTGCAAACCAAGTGAGTTCCTTCATAGTGTTCCTTGATGGATGTTGATTGAATTCATTTGTGTAGGGTTGAACTTAAAGACTTGGCGGTGTTTGAACCATTTGTGGTGGGGGAATTGCACCAAGTTGTGGAGTATGTTGTTGATTAAATTGTTGTTGATAAATTGCTTGTTGTTGATTCCATTGTTGATGTTGTAGACTTAGTTGTTGTTGTCGTTGAGGATAAGTGTAAGGGAAATAGTTAGAGTATGGTGGTTGAGACATGTTGAAAATTTGTGTTGGTAAAAATGGATGTTTGTAGTCGAATGAACCTTTGTTGATGAAGTGTCCTTAGGCGTAGAAAAGACAAGAAGCAAGTAGCACTTATGAGTAAAAACACTAAAGTTACGCGTAACAATAAGGAGTTACGCGTAGGATTTAGCTTACGCGTAAGTAGGGAAAAGCACTAAAGTTAGGCGTAGACAAAAGTTAGGCGTAGAAAGTTAGGCGTAGGATTTTCTTATGCGTAAGACTAGGCTTAGGCGTAGGAAAAATCTTAGGCGTAGGATTTCTATGCGTAAGCTTATGCTTATGCGTAATTTTAGGGTTTTTGCCCAAATGATCTTTTACACTATCACAGTGCAAAAGATATCCAAAGTCGACGTATTTTCAGACTTATCCAAGTAAGAAAACACGGAATAAACCACGAAAATGAAGATCAAACCAAGGAAACACTTACGCGTAGTTTTAGGGTTTTACTACGCGTAGAAATGCACGAAATTTTGATTCTGTCCAAAAGTGTTTCTAAACCAGTTTTTTGTGTGATAAAATAGCTTCAATAACACCAAAATACACAAAAGTGTGAAACTTGATGAACCAAAACCTCTAAAACAGTTACGAGTAGGATAGCACCCTCGTTCAAAAACTTGATCAAAAACAACTATCCACGCATAAAGTTTGAAACTTTTTGCCAAAACCAAGTATTTTAACACCTTAAAACGTTGAAAGTACAAGAATCTTGGATTAAAAAGTGAAAAAAAAACAAGTTTTTAAGCGAACCAAAGTATCAAACGTGCGTTTTAGGCGTAGGACCGAAACCCACTTAAAAAACAAACACGATTCACCCAACTAGTAGGCGATTGATACCACTGTTAGGTCACTAGTTTTACAAACACAAGTAATATAGAAAGAGATAGGGTGATTGAACAAGATCCAAACACACACACACGATAAAGTAAGACCGGTTACGCGTAGAGTATGTGAAGAGAGAATAACTTGAACAACCAACCTTCAAATGAAGGTTTACATAAGGTATTTATAGGAGGAAAGCTAGGGCAACACTCCTAGTTTCCATCCTTTCTTTAATGGGCTTGGGCCTAAGCTCATGGGCCTTCTACATAAGCTTAAGGCTAATAACAAACATAAAGGCCATAATAAAGCTAACTATTACATATTAATTACTAACACTTGATTATGGTTTAGGAGTGATTCCAACAAAATCAAGTCTTCATTTCAAGCATAAAGGATGATCATTACCAGGAAAGGAACTAAACCAGAAACATCTTCAGCATCACCATCAACACATAGGAATTTTTATTTTGATGAACTCAAGCCAATGATGCAAGCTCACATGTTTGAGAGACCCGAATACCATAACTCTGAGCGAAACTTATTCGAGATCCTACATGATTTTCCTAAATCAGATATTGCACCAGCAACTAGGGGATACATAAAGGATGTCATTGAAGCTATCACTAACCTCAACAACCGCCTCAATTCGTCAAGTGATAGGTTTGCATAGGTGATTGAAGAATTATCTGACAGAGTCTCCAGCCTAGAGCAGACATGTCGACCACAATCTCTTTAAAAGCGCCCGCACGATGATCCTGATGGTGATAATCATGAGGGAGATAACACCAGTAGCTATAGCAAAAAACACAACCACACAATAACAACCACCAACTTCACAACCATCATCATCTTCATAACGTCAATAGAAGGGTCATCAACCACAACTAGAAATAGAAGGGGGGAATACTATAGAGACTATAATGTTAGAAGACGTAGACAGGGTTGAGAAAGTGAGGGAAATGAATTCAACAACAATGGCAATGTCAGGTGAAGCTGAGAAGCTATCAAGCTTTGAAGGGTCAGAGATACCAGTTTGCAGCTCTATAAATGTGGTAATGGATTTCGGATCTTGAATCGAAAGAGTTGATGAAAAGGGTAAGAGTATATATGCAGGCGAAGAAGAATGGCATGATGAGATCTATCGTTTTGCATGCCTGAGAGAGTCTCAGCTATAGGTGATGATGAATAATATAAACATATAAAACAAATAAAATGCAGCGGAAAACATCACCAACAACGGATCCATATAGCCATATGATCAATCAATAATTAATATAACAATAATATACCTTTGTAGCATGATTTGCGTTTCACCACCAATACTAACACCATGAATAGATGTGAGAAACCAAAAGATCAATAAGGTTGATCTTCTCATATGTATGAAACACACTACACGTCACGGACCACCACCCGATGCTAGTCTAAACCCCATAACACGCGATCTAGCCTTGAACTACACTAGAATAAGGTTAGATGGGATCAAAACATAAAACCCTAATATGGGTGTGTTTTATTTCGTGGCTTCTAGGGGGAGGAAGGGGAGAAACCTTTTGGCAAGTTGTTAATGTGATAAGTGCTCATCAAAGACCAAATCTCATTTGAACTTATCATGATCAAAGTTACACTTAGCACCTTGATATTTCTCCCTTGTTCCTTTCTCACCTAGACTTGCCATGGGGGCCCTAAATGGGCTTGCCCAATTGTTGGTCCAATCCAATAAACTAAGTACTAGCTTAGTTATTAGTAGCCCGTTATTGATCCCAAGTTACGAAGGTTAAATATAACGTAAATACGATAGATACGATATATTAAATGGTGTCTCTGTGTATATGTGTGTAACCCCATAGGCTCACATATATGTCTAGCTATATAATTATTCATTATGACATGAGCATACTCCAACAGCTCCCACTTGCGACGTCATAATAGTCAAGTAATTATACAAGCAAAGGTTAGCGTCTAGCAACACACCAATGCCCCTAGAGATATGTGAGGTTAGTTTCTTAAACATCTGATAAATGGTTTATATGTCATCAATCCCTTTGTTACAGATACCATGTTGAACATTAGACATGGATCAAATGCCACTCTAATTGTTCAACTATTATGTTCTCGATCTTGATATTGAACAAGATTACCAAGTGAACTAAGATTCATCTTAATCTCATTTGGGTACGGCCATACAAACATATGTTCAATTCATCAAAGGGCCCAGTAGTATCTAACTCCAAATCATGTGGAGGAACAAATCCTATTTTGACTGCACGTGTCATTCATGTGCTTCAAATCACTCCTGAAAATGGACTTTATAACTACCTTGTTCAGGACAACGTTTAACCATATCAAGGAATAAAATTCCACACATGCACGACCTGCTTGCATCTCAAGTCTAAGGATAAGAGACATAACCATTTGCGAGATTCACTATTGACGCCGATCCATGCAGTGAATACTCATAGGTTGGGTCAGTCCAATGTTCATCACAATGAACATCATGTGAGTTTGGCAAATAATCACCAACACTCTCACATATGTCTTAAATCGATGATACTCCCGTATCGTCAACCGACAATGGACAATTTTAGAATAAATAAATTATTCATGGATTAAACATGCAAATATAAAACACAGTAGTATGAATGAAGACGATCATACCAGGTATTTCAATTCATTATATAATACGACTGCTTAATGTTCCATTATCCAAATACTAAAAACAGATATGCATAAGACTACTTATAGGTCGGAAACCGATGTTCCCACCATGATCAAATTATGTTGTACAAGACAACAAGTAGTCATCTGAGTAAACCTTGAGAATACTTGTTTCAATATCCATGAAAGGTATGATGATTGTGCTTTTGTATGTGTGCATTCAAGTACAATACGAGTATTGCAACAATGCATTCCATAGGGTGTTTGAAGCTAGCAAAACAACTACTTTAGACATTCATCTAAACAGTTTCTCAAACTGTAAAGTATTCTTATTCTTTTAATGTATAATGCATTAATGCTCTCAGTCGAGCACATCTAATCAACAACGTCATCATTCATGATGATATCCTACCATGACTAGGGTTGAGCATCACTTCAGTTAAATAAGCATCAATGTATGCAAACAAAACAGAGATCCTCAAATATCCGTAAATGTTGAACATATATTTGGTCCTTTGTAGGTCCATTAGTATGTTCGTTTAACAATTATCTAATGACTTTCACTTAGATATTTGTTGTTATCAACTCATCTTGCATTCATGCAAATGATATAATTAGTCCAATGCACAATACGATATACATAATGAATCCTTTAGTTAAACTTAAGTTTTCTATTCATGCTTTCAATCTCATCAGGTGAGATTGATTATTGAGACTCCCCTCAATAATGTGTCATGTTGTGTCATATTCAATAACCGCTTATGTTTATTATAATAAACATATGTAACAAGGTTGTATGTTTTATTTTCTAAAACTCTCAAGAGAAACTTCATTCCAAACTAAGGAATAAAGTCTAGCTTAGATGGAATAATGTTTCTAATATGTTATCAACATATGAGATTTAAGAAAATAAATACAGTGCTCCCACTTGCTCTTAGTGTACTTAGGAGTGATCTTATTTTAATCAAATTCAAATTAATGAGTTTATAGTTAACTTAAGATCTCTGCTCCTAGATGCATGATCTAATCCACACTTGGATTCTTGTATCTTGTAGACATAATAAAGATTATATGGATTCATAAACCCTTTTGAATACACATAGTCCTCCCAAATGTATTAAATAATAAAAGAGTTTTGAAATCCTGTTGTCATATTTCATTTACATGAAGACAAGTATGACAATTCATCATCTTTATACATTTAGCATTTGCAAGTCGGAAGATTTAATCATAGTCAATTTATTGACTATGAGTAACTTCTTTCACTACGCTTGAATTAAATGTGTGCACAAGTTTTTCCTTTTGAGTCTTCTCATTGAGAACCTCATTTTTAACCTCACAGTCTAACTGATTGGTAAGAGATCAATCAAGCTCCATGAGTGATTGTATTTCAAGGACTACATCTTAACATTCATATTTTTTAGCCATTCATCATACTCAAAATCTGATAATGCAGCTCTGTAGTTAGCAGGTTCACAATGACCCTCTAACTTATATCCCTTAGCATTGATATAAAACTATATCATTCAGGTGCAAGAGGTATCCTTGCGGATCTATGAATGAGAGATATCATACTATCGTTTAACATATGCATGTTCAACCTTAGTATGACATCAGCAAGTGTACCTAGAAGGTTGTGTATATTAGTTCTTGAATGACTTCAAGATCTAAAGGTGCTCCCACTTGCTTTGTAAGTAGAGTCTAATCTCTAGATACACAAAATCTTGAGAAACAATAAATTGTTTTCAATTGGGACATCCAAAATACATTAGTAGTTCTTGACTCCAATTTGTTAATTACTTACTCTAAGGTATTTAACAAATTAAGAACTTCAATCAAGACATAATGGGATTCATCCCATTCCATAACACAATGGCGTCTTAAATACCTTCCAGATTGGAACCATATTGAGTGTACCCATGGCACATCCAATTTTCTAACCTTGATAGCTTTGGAGGTAGGAGAGTTTAAGTCATCAAAGATCAAACAATATCAATAGAGTTTGATTTTCCATGATGGACATACCATAATGTTGTGGTATTCCATGAGGATCGATGTTGTGAGACTATCCCACAACTCATTAGATGAACTTATACTCTTCGGCTTACGTATCTGCCAACCAAGTCAAACCACATGGCATCAATAGTGTTTTCAGCCTATTGCATACTTAATTTTATAAGTTGTTGACCCATACATCATTTATAATTTAATAACTTCATGTACATGTATTTAACAAGAATACATAACAAGTTAACGTCTTACTTTACGTTATAAGTCTTTCAACAATTAACAAACTTGATGTTTAAGTCTTTACAAGAGACCTAAACATATTCAAGTAAAGCAATTTAGAGTGCCGACTCTTGGCCTCAATAGTAATTTCAAGTTAATTTCATACTTCAAGATTATGACTTTACAAGAATACATAATCATATTTACTGAACAATTCATGGAATATGTTGAAGTAGCTTTTCATATTATCTTGACATTTGTTCTAATTAGGGCAACATACATTTTATGTGTAGAAGTCCTAGTAGAATATTAGTTTTCTTACCTTGCAGTCAAGAAAAACTATTAGTCATATTGTTATATGTTGTACCTTGCACACAATGAAGATTTCTCCCACTTGTGCGCGGCACAACATCATGCGTAATATGACATTGTCACAGATATGATTTTAATCAAAATCAAAATATAGATATGTAGAACTTTATTGTTTTAATGATGAATCATGCATAACAATTTATTGATAACATTTCATGAAGCAACATCAGGAACGAGACAAGTTATCTAATAAAATTCATGCAATGGTTCTTATATAAACTATGATGCTTCACGCATGGAAAGTAATGTATTATTTCAAGAAAATCAAGAAATAAGATGGGCAACCTGCAAGGTAATAAAGCTTACGGCTCCCACTGGATTAGACAACATTACATGTGTTTCGTCTAGGGATGAGAACGGTACCTGTCCCGTACCGATCCCGTACCGAATATTGGTACCCATTTTTCCCCGAGCATAAATTAGTGGTAGCGGTACCGTACCGAACGGGATTGGGATATCGGTACCGGTACCGGGAAATCGGGTTTTTCCCGCTTTTTACGGGAATTTCCCGATTTGGTACCGGTCCCGTACCGAATTAGTGGTTCCGATTTGTTTTTCACCTTATTTCGTAGTCCCGGTACCGTACCGTATTTCAAGAATCGGTACCGTTTCGGTACGGTACCGGTACGGTTCCGGTTCGGTTCCGGGATTCGGTTCGAAATGCTCATCCCTAGTTTCGTCACCAGTATTAAAGTCACATAGCTCACACTGGACTAGACAACATTATAAGTGTTATGTCACCAGTGGAGAGTGAGTGTCGATTGGATACTTTCCTTCTTTCTTTGAATATCTACACATCATTTCTAATGTGAGTCATTTGGACTAGTAAATATGTACTTAAATATTCAATGAAGTGCATCAAGTTCTTACATATAGATGACGGGCTAACCATCATTGATATTCTAACTTGAAAATAGGCATGCATTTCCTCCATAAGGTCTACTTTACCACAAGGGTGTGTAGGACCTTAGTAGGTTTATTGGGTTAAGATAATTGCTAGGTAATTATGCTAGTAATTGTCTTTACCTCTTTGCGGTTTATTGATATTTCCGTCTTCTAATTATTAAAACTCATATTATTTTGGTTGCAAAAAAATGTGTTCTCTAGTTATCCAAATATCTTATCTTACTTCAAGGTTTCAAAAGGGTAATAAAACAAACTTGAAAGAATAAGATGTGCAACCATACTTAGCCGTTTTGACTTTTTCAAGACTTCACGATTTCTGGAGTAGGTGTGCTTTGAGTTTGATTAGAATTAGGAAAATTCAAATATTCCTATTATGGCATTTCCTCATAAATAAAACGGATAGGAACAAGTCTCTTTCTTACAAGAAAAGAAAGACTTAGTTCGTCTTTTAAGCTAGAAAAGAACAAACTTTTGTTTACGGTTTGTGTTGCATTAATTCATTAATTTGAATTTACAAAGTTCATTTTTAGTATTTTCGATAATTATCCTTTTATAAATTAACTACCCCATGTTTACAATTTAAAAAATTAATTTACGAAAAGGCTAAGATCCACATTGTGCTTCTACTATCACATCAGTTGATCTGCTAGCAATAGTAGATTCAATTAGTAGGCGACGATCACCAATTGCATTACATGTGCAACTCTTAGATCCTTATGGGACTCATGGCATCTAGTGTCAAACAGCTAGTGTCATGTAAGCATGTTTAGTCCCATCCTTGCCTCGGGTCAAGGTCTCACCACTTAACTCGATTAAGTCATCTAATTTGAGAACGTGCGAGAATATATCTAGGCCCCACGCATAGACAATAATAACCTTGGGTTACAATTAAACCTAGGTCCCAAATATAGGCAAAAAGTAATTGCAAGTGTTCTCAAGCGATTGGACGGCACGACTTAAATTTGTGTCGGGTAAATTTTTTGATGTGAATAAAAAAAAGGTGTACAAAAAAAAGCATGATTTCATTCTTCATAGCACAAGTTAAAAACTCTTCTTAACTTAAGTCTAATCATTGTTTTAATTTATGTGTGTCAAGTTGTCCATTTTCATGACTAATATATAACCTACGTAGATTATAATTGAGTTTGGACAATACATAAAACGAATAACATACATAACAAGTTAATTGTTATTTTGAAAACAATGATTTTAAGTTAAATCCATATTAAACTTAGTTAAACTAAATCATAAGACTTAGTTTGAAAATGGTTTGTGTTGCGTTTTAAGTTTTTAGAAAACAATTTGCAATTTACATACAATCATAGCATATATAAGAAGCAAATCAACCAACACACAACCACAATATGCAAAGCCTCAACCGATGAAAAAACCTATGCTTGGTCTCGTGAGCCATCATGAGAACCAAGAGTCAACTAGGGACATAAACTAAAACCACACGGAGGACTCCCACTTGCTCCAAGACCAAGCTAGGACAAGTAGAAGCCCATTATGCACATGAAAAGTGAATCTAAAAGCCCAGAATATCTGCATTCGGAGGCCCAATAGGCCAAGAAGGAATCCTCCCCGAGCTTAGCACCAAACTACAAAGTTGTGGGCCCACCAGTTGTCAACCTGCAGCAAAAATTTGGTTAAAAAATACCTTACCAATCACCGGGAAAGTCCGTTTTACTGCAGCTTGTTCGAGCAGCCATTTTGCGTCTTTATGTCTTTAAGTCTTCGCCATTCCATTCCAAGCATCGGTTACAATATATAGAATGTAAAATACAACTAATCTACTATTTATCTATTGTAAAATGCCCAAAAAATGGCAAAAATCAAATTAAAATTCATACATAAAGGCCGAAACAATGGCAAACCCCAAAAACAAGAAATAAACGACAATCACAACCATTCATTGCACAAGTGGTCTAGGTTTTCATCGGTTTGCATATAAACATAATAATACCATAAAATTATGAACATAGCAAGGTGTTGACTAATCTCATGTGCAAACATGCATGTATTTGCCATGGAAACAAATTAAATAACAATAAATAAAAGAATTAGCCAACGAATCGAAGATAAAACCCCGATTGGTACGCGTGTGAAATGGCTTTAGGTTCTCAAACCTACTGATATTAGACCTTCTAAAAACCATTTTACCACAGAAAATATAGCCTTAGGGGCTGTTTTCAAATCGTTTTACAAATCGATTAAAACAACGTGTTTAAAGCCAATTTTAGCGTACCGAACACATTGATTAATTAATGTATGCGAAACCAATGGTCATAGGACCAAAAATCACAGGTCTTTATATTACTAATAACATTCCTAACCCATAAAAAATAGAGCCCTTGGGGCTGTTTTGAAAGTGGTTTCAAAAATCACTTAAAAACACGCGTTTTGACCATTTTTTCGCATGCCCGATAATCATATGGCACATATGATGGCTCGTGATACCACTATAGGTGATGATGAATAATATAAACATATAAAACAAATAAAATGAAGAGGAAAACATCACCAACAACGGATCCATATAGCCATATGATCAATCAATAATTAATATAACAATAATATACCTTTGTAGCGTGATTTGCGTTTCACCACCAATACTAACACCATGAATAGATGTGAGAAACCAAAAGATCAATAAGGTTGATCTTCTCATATGTATGAAACACACTACACGTCACAGACCACCACCCGATGCTAGTCTAAACCCCATAACACGCGATCTAGCCTTGAACTACACTAGAATAAGGTTAGATGGGATCAAAACATAAAACTCTAATATGGGTTTGTTTTATTTCGTGGCTTCTAGGGGGAGGAAGGGGAGAAACCTTTTGGTAAGTTGTTAATGTGATAAGTGCTCATCAAAGACCAAATCTCATTTGAACTTATCATGATCAAAGTTACACTTAGCACCTTGATATTTCTCCCTTGTTCCTTTCTCACCTAGACTTGCCATGGGGCCCTAAATGGGCTTGCCCAATTGTTGGTCCAATCCAATAAACTAAGTACTAGCTTAGTTATTAGTAGCCCGTTATTGATCCCAAGTTACGAAGGTTAAATATAACGTAAATACGATAGATACAATATATTAAATGGTGTCTCTGTGTATATGTGTGTGACCCCATATGCTCACATATATGTCTAGCTATATAATTATTTATTATGACATGAGCATACTCCAACATCAGCTTCATTGACACGTGAGGTTTTTGGAAAGATGACAATGTCTGAAGATGAATCCAAGATAATAATAAAAAAAGAAGTATGAAGAAGCATACATGAACGTCTTTTTCAAGAAAAGAGATAGGCACTAAATCAATGCTCAGTTGGAATTCTACATAAGAACTCCGGAAGATTGGTTTACTCGAGAAGCTAGACAAGAATATAATGTCTATGCTATTGTGAGAGACTAACTTCGCCTGAGAGTTCATCTTCTAATCTATGGACCTCATCACACCTTTAAACAAACCTATGGCGTACAAGAATTATGTTATTCAATTTCTTTTTTGGTTAGTTTTATGGACATAAATTAGTAGATGTGTGTTAGGATCTAACTCAAGATCACGGGATTGCACACTTTGTGGATAAAGAGTTAATGATTAATAATTTTATATAGATGGTTATATTTAATTATTAAATACACAAACGTATGACGACCATTAGTAATTAACGGAAAATTTACTAATGACCGTTAAATACAAAAGAGAATGACTAGAATGAAATTAGATGTCAAGAAGGTTCTAGATCCCCCTCTAATCATAAGGGCCGATCGGTTATGGATGGGTTTAACCCAATACATACATAACTTGGACTATAAGTTTCTTTTAGTATATATACAAACCTTAGGGTCATTGTTTTTGTACCTTTTGTGCACACACAATACCTAAACCCTAAAGTTTTCTTCTTGTTTTCTTTGGTTGATTGCCGATCAAACAAACATCCTCTTAAGGGATTCGATTGGTTTGTTTTTTTAAAATAACAATTGTTTTGTGTTCTTAACTAGCATTAACGTTAACTTGGTATTAGTACGTGTGTACAAGAACGTGATTCAAACACACTATTGTTTGAATCTTGGATTGAATTATAAAACGGTAAGGGGTAATACTTATAATCCATATAAACCCTAAATAAGGTTCATTGATTGAAGAGTTGCTTGGAATTGATTATTTTTTAGCTAGAATCAAAAGGTACACATACTTTTATGTTTGGCTAATTAGTTTACATATTATATGTTCCTTACGCTTCCGCATTAATTTTATATTTATGTGTTTTTAATTTATGATATGTCATGTTATTAAATTCCAACAGTGGCATCACGAGCCTTGGATAATGTGTAATTGATTATCAAAACGCATAAAAATGAATCTTGAATTGTTTTACATATATGTTGGTTGTTTTTAGGGTTTTCAAACTGAAGCCATAATTTTTTTAATTAGGGCCGATTGCCCTTATTTATTTTTTAGGGTTTGGTTTTGGTAATTTAATTTGATTAGAAATCTTAGGATTCGCATATTATGTTTATGTGTTCATGTATGCGATCTTGCGAATACGTGAATAATTGTTATGTTCAATCCATGAGAACGTGCATGTTTGTCATGGATTAATGTTGATGTATAATTTTAATTGTTTAAATTATATATTTGAATTAATTGTTAAGTTTATACACATTTATAGTTTTGATAATTCTAAAATCGGGGAAGACCACAATATAATTAATGAATCAGTTATGTGATATTTGGTATATATTTAATTATGGCTTACACAATAGATTCATCGATGCATGCGATTAACTTCTATTAATACAAATAAACCGTAAAAATATTTATTCATATTTAGCGATCTCTTTGTGTTTTGTTGATAACAAATATAAAGTTATCATAAGTAAAATTATAAGGATACATGTTATTGTAAAGTATATACATTTGGTCATTTACATAAAATGTTGTAATAATTCATTTGTTGTTATAGTTTAATAGGATGGATATTATCCAAGACCCATGACCCATACCCATGGAGCTAATCCATAACCCATAACCCAAGACCCATGACCCAATGTCTAGATACATTTTACCTTGTTGGGTACCCAAGGCTCATACCCATGATCCATGACCCGGTTTGCAACCCAAAACCCGGACTGATACAACCCAGTTTGTCGGATCCCTTGGATTGCACTAGCCGGATCCCTCTGGGGAGGGATCCGTGGGAACCGGGCTACAGTAGAGATTTTTGCCTATAAATAGTGAGCCATTTATTCAATGTTACTCACCCCTCTTCTTACAAACTCTCTCATATATTACTTCTCTCTTCTAATCTCAGATCTCTTGATCTATCTAGTAGTTCTTCTTTCTAGTTGTGATTCTCATTTAGGTCCTTCTCAAAGGTGAGATCACAAGATACTACAAGTCATCCAAGCAAGGGGTCCTTATTGATTTGTTCCTCCACAAGATTTCTGTAGCAAGATCTTGTATTTCATATTTCACATAGTTGTTGTGTAATAGTTGTGTTGGTTTGGTCCGCCGTGTTAAGGACTCGGTATTTAGCTTTGTACCGGATAAAGTGTAAGCGACGTTGTGAGGCTTCTCTACTTGAACTCTCGAGTGGGGAACTCGGGGAGTGGAGTAGGGAAAGGAAGGTGTCCTTGTAGCCGAACCACTATAAATCATTTGTGTCACTACTCTCTATCCTTTACTTTATTTGCTTTCATTATTTACTTTACTAATTGCTTTACACTTTCTATCCATCCATACGAATTCACATTAGATCGAATCTAAAGTTTTTGAAACTAAACTTAAAATCGGTAAAACTATTCAACCCTCCCCCCTTCTAGTTTTCCACAATTGGCATCAAGAGCAAGGTTTACAAATGTTTTAAAGTAAATTGTATTTTAAAAACTTTTCGATCACAACATGCAAAACCGGAATCAGAACCAAACAAGAATGAACCAAGGTTATCAAAACCAAGGTAATTTCTATCCTGGACCCAATCAAGGTTTCCATCATCAAGGAAACCCTCATCAAAACAATTTCAATCGAGGGAATCAATTTCATGGGAATATGAATCCTAATCAAGGGAATTTTGGTTATAATCAAAACATACGGCCTCAAATTGTCCCTCCAGCTCCTCCCGTCATTACTCCTCCAGGACCATCATCTGATGAGTTACTGAAGCAGTTTATGAAATCCCAAGATGAAATGAACAGGTTGTTGGTCAGTCAGATTGCTGATCTGAAGAAGTCTTTAAATGATCGACCCTCGGGCTCAGGTACTTTACCGAGCAACACGATCGCTAACCCGAGGGGCGATGCTAAGGCGATCACAACCCGAAGTGGTGTTTCATACACTGGACCTGCTGTTCCTACTACCTCTTCTTCTTCTTCTCTTCCTAAGGTAGTGGACAGTGAACCTCCAAAACACAATGGACCTACGACTCCAATGCCACCTCCACCAGTGCCAATGAGTCAAATTACCAAGGATACAACGGACAAAGTGCATAATTCAAGCCCACGAAGTAAAGCACACGTCCAACCTTCGGTAGTCCAACCTCAAGTGGTCCAGAAACCCAAGTCAAATCAAGGAGTTGTTTTTGAACCTCCTGTAGCTCCTGTTGAGAATCAGAAATCTAAATCTTCTATTCCGTACCCATCGCGCTTGAATGAGCAAAAGCTCCGCGAGAAAGCTAGTCATCAAATGGATAAATTTTTCCAAATTTTCCAAGAGTTACACTTTGACATAAGCTTTGCGGATGCTATCATGCTGATGCCCAAGTTTGCATCAACTCTCAAGCACATGTTAAGCAATAAGGAAAAGCTGTTTGAAATGGCTAAGACTCCTCTTAACGAGAACTGCTCAGCAGTTATTCTAAAGAAGCTTCCTGAAAAGCTTGGAGATCCCGGGAAATTTCTCTTACCTTGTGTATTCCCAGGAATGGTTGAATGCTTTGCTCTAGCAGATCTTGGTGCAAGCATTAATCTTATGCCATATTCAGTGTGGAAGAAACTTTCTCTTCCGGAACTCACTCCTACATGCATGACTCTCGAGCTTGCTGATCGTTCCATATCCCGTCCTCTTGGCATTGCCGAGGACGTATTTGTGAAAGTAGGAAAGTTCCATTTCCCAGCTGACTTCGTGGTTGTTGATTTTGATGCCGATCATCGGGTTCCTCTCATTGTTGGTCGAGGATTCCTGAGAACGGGCCGTGCTCTCATAGATGTATTTGAGCAAGAAATCACATTGCGAGTTGGTAATGAAGCTGTCACCTTCAACCTTGACCAAACTTCGAGGTACTCCGCAAATTATGATTCTGAATCGGTTAACCGAATAGATATCATTGATGTTGCCTCTGATGAGTACTCTCAAGAAGTTCTTGGTTATTCTCATAATTCTGTGAGTGGGGATTCCACCACATCTTCTCAGCCTATCATAGCCAATTCTACTCCTTTTATCACTCCGTTTGAGGGAAGCGACTTCATCTTAGATGAGATTGAAGCATATTTGGCTAGTGATTCTGTACCTTGGGAAATTGATCACGCTCCGATTGATATTGAGGGGGACATACTTCTTATTAAGAAGTTGCTCAATGATGATCCATCATCAACCCCTCATCCTAGTGATTCAATCCCAGTTGAGATTAATCAAAATGAGATTAATCTGGAGGGAGATATTCTTCTTGAGAAAGTGTCAAATCTGGATACTTCTCTTCCTCTCCCTCCCATCAAGCTTCATAACGAGGAAGTCAATTCAGTTGAGAAAACTGAAGAATTTCCTGAGGTTGAGCTTAAGGACTTACCTCCTCATCTTGAGTATGCATTTCTAGAAGGTGATGATAAATTACCCGTCATTATTGCTCGAGATTTGAGTAAAGATGAAAAAGCTGCTCTCATTAAAATCTTGAAGTCACACAAGCAAGCAATTGCTTGGAAACTTTCCGACATCAAAGGTATAAACCCTGAGTTCTGTACTCATAAAATCTTGATGGAGGATGACTTCAAACCCGCAGTTCAACATCAGAGACGAGTGAATCCAAAAATCCATGATGTTATCAAACAAGAGGTTATCAAACTTCTTGATGCTGGATTGATTTACCCGATCTCAGACAGTCCTTGGGTTAGCCCAATTCATTGTGTCCCAAAAAAGGGTGGCATTACTGTTATCACAAATGAAGATAACGAGTTAATTCCAACTCGATTGGTTACGGGATGGCGTGTTTGCATTGACTATCGTAAGTTGAATGACGCCACCCGTAAAGACCATTTTCCTCTACCCTTCATGGACCAGATGCTTGAGAGATTAGCAGGGAATGAATACTATTGTTTCCTTGATGGTTTCTCGGGTTACTTTCAGATCCCTATTGATCCACAGGATCAAGAGAAGACCACATTCACTTGCCCATACGGAACTTTTGCCTACAAACGTATGCCTTTTGGCTTATGTAATGCTCCTGGCACGTTCCAACGATGTATGATGGCCATATTCCACGACATGATCGGGGAAACAATGGAAGTGTTTATGGATGACTTCTCGGTCATTGGGGATTCTTTTCAATCATGTCTCTCCCATTTAGATAAAATGCTTCAAAGGTGTGAAGACACCAATCTTTGTCTAAACTGGGAGAAAAGTCACTTTATGGTCAAAGAAGGCATTGTCCTTGGCCATAAGATTTCAAAGAACGGGATTGAGGTAGATAGAGCAAAGGTCGATGTTATTGCTAAGCTACCTCATCCTACTACCGTCAAAGGTATTAGGAGCTTTTTGGGTCATGCCGGTTTCTATCGTAGATTCATTCAAGATTTTTCCAAAATCGCCCGGCCTATGACCCATCTTCTTGAAAAGGATGCTCCTTTTATCTTCTCACCCGAGTGCATCATAGCTTTTGAAACATTGAAGAAAAAGCTTACTGAAGCACCCATTCTCGTTGCTCCCGACTGGGACTTGCCTTTTGAGCTCATGTGCGATGCAAGTGATTTTGCTATCGGTGCAGTCCTAGGGCAACGAAGAAATAAACATTTTCAGCCTATTCACTACGCAAGCAAAACTATGACTGAGGCTCAAACTCATTACACCACCACAGAAAAAGAGCTATTAGCCGTGGTGTATGCATTTGAGAAGTTTCGGCCGTATTTAATCTTGACCAAATGCGTAGTATATACGGATCACTCAGCTCTTAAATATCTCTTTGCAAAACAAGATGCAAAGCCGAGATTGCTTCGTTGGATTCTCCTCTTCCAGGAATTTGATATTATTATTCGTGATAAAAAAGGAGCTGAGAATCTAGCGGCTGATCATCTGTCCAGATTAGAAAACCCTCACCAAGATGTTTTCGAGAAAAAGGAAATAAATGAAACATTTCCTCTCGAGACACTCAATGCGGTTTCTTTTCGTGGAAATTCTACCACCCCATGGTTTGCTGACTTTGCAAATTACCATGCGGGTAACTTCATTGTGAAAGGGATGTCAACCCAGCAGAAGAACAAATTCTTCAAAGATGTTAAACATTATTTCTGGGACGACCCTTTCTTGTTCAAAATCTGTGCGGATCAAGTCATCCGACGGTGTGTTTATGGACAGGAAGCTATTGACATTCTCATAGCTTGCCATGCTGGACCCACCGGGGGCCATCATAGTCCAAACTACAACGCCAAAAAGGTGTTTGATTCCGGGTTCTATTGGCCCACAATCTATAAGGATGCCCACGATTATGTCAAAGCATGTGACGCTTGTCAGCGTCATGGTAATATATCTCAAATGAATGAAATGCCACAAAATGCCATTCAAGTTTGTGAGATATTTGACATATGGGGTATTGATTTTATGGGGCCATTTCCTTCGTCTCGTGGAAACAAGTACATACTCGTGGCTGTTGACTATCTGTCAAAATGGGTTGAAGCAAAAGCTTTACCCACCAATGATGCCCGAGTAGTTGTGAAGTTTTTGAAATCTCTGTTTGCCAGGTTTGGAACTCCGAGAGCGATAATCAGTGATCGTGGTACACATTTCTGTAATGACCAATTTGAAAGAGTCATGCAAAAATATGGTGTTACCCATCGTCTCTCTACTGCATACCACCCCCAAACAAGTGGGCAGGTGGAAGTTTCAAACCGGGGTATTAAAAGGATTCTTGAAAGGACAGTAGGCGAAAATCGTGCATCCTGGTCGGATAAGCTTGATGACGCACTCTGGGCCTTCCGTACAGCTTTCAAAACACCTATTGGGTGTACTCCATACAAGCTAGTGTACGGAAAGGCATGTCATCTTCCGATTGAGTTAGAGCACAAGGCTTACTGGGCCTTAAAACATGCGAATTTCGATATACAGACAGCCGGTGATCACAGAAAAGTTCAAATGAATGAACTAAATGAACTTCGTGATCAAGCTTATGAGAACTCTTTGATCTACAAGCAAAAGACAAAGAAGATTCATGACTCCAAGATCAAGAACCGCGTTTTCAACGTTGGTGATCGAGTCCTTCTTTTCAATTCCAGATTGAAGATTTTCTCGGGAAAGCTTAAGTCCCGCTGGTCTGGTCCATTCACTATTGCTAAGGTTTATCCTTATGGTACCGTTGAGTTATCTACTCATCATTTTTGTATAATCTAAACTGCAAAATCATCTGAAAAACACTCAGAAACACATCAAAATGATCAAATTATCACAAATCAGTGTTTTATGTGTTTTAAATGCAAAAATATCAAAATCAGATGAAAAATGTATAAAGTTTGCAAAATTGGCAGTTTTAGTCCCCCAAGTTTTAAAAGTTGTCAAATCTAGTCCCTGGAAATTCAAAAATGTGGAAATTCATCATTCAAGGTCCCTGAAGTATTTTAAGTTGTTTAATATGATCCTTGAATGATTCTTTGGTCAATTGGCAAGAAAGGTCCCTTAACTTTGGAAAATTACAAAAATAGTCCTTGGACCTTTGAAAATGGATTTTATGCAAAAAGGGCCCTTGTTTTATCAATGTTTGTCAAAATTGGTCCTTGTGAGAAGTTTGGAAATGTTCACTTTCAGTCCTTGAAGTTTGGCAAATTTGCAAAATTGGTCCTTGTTTATTACTAATACCAAACGGATCCTATTTAAATACTAGGCCCAAAATCCAATCCAAACCCAACTGCTAGCCCAAACCCAATCCAGTTGACCCTTGACCTTGACCCTTTGCCCTTGACCTCCAGTCCACAACCTATTTTGACCCCAGCCACAATCCTTTTTGACCCCCTTTGTTATTAATATTGTGGTCAACAGAAGTCAAACCCAAGTGTACGCGCTCAAATACCAGAGACACTGTAGCAGTGTCTCTTCCCCACCAGATATTCAATACCAGTCATGGTTTCCACTCCATTTTCAACCCACTCCCATACTATGTCCCCTCCTCACCCTCTAAACAACAAAAACCTTAATTGATTGAACCAAACTTCATTAAAGCTTAAACCTGCTAAGTGGAAAATTGGCGCCAAAAAGCAACTTGGACGGTTCTGATGATTCTAGCCAATCCAATGGCTCAAGTTTGGTGGGAAAGTCTCAGAGTACATCAAGGAATGTGGAAAAGTCTATAAAAGAGAGAGATATGTATTGTAAAAGACTATCTAGTGTAATTTTTATCTTTCATGTCGTTTTAAGTTAATTTTCAATTTCAGTTTATGTTTTAAGCTTAAAAACTTTGTATTTCAAGTTATTATGTTATAATAAAGCTTTTGTGAACCTTTAATTCAAGTGTCAAGTTAAATTCCAGTTTATGTAAATTTTCATGTTTAAGCAAAATATCATGTGAATCAAATGTTGTTTTTAGTTGATTATATGGACTGAGATAGGTCACTTAAGCTCCAAGAAAGCTTAATCAAGCTTTTAGATACATTTAAAACAAGTTTAGAAGTTAAAATAAAAAATCACCAAAAATAGCAATTAAATACTTCAAAAATCAAAAATCACTTTGAGAAGGTGTTCACAGCTGGAGCAAGGTGTATCTTGGATGGCCTTGGGTTAGTGAACCTGTGGGGGTTCTATAGGGAGTAGTCCTTGGTCTTGGTTCTTGGTTTTCAGCTGAATCACAATTGTAAGCCTTTTTAAGTAATTTTGCATTTCACTGTTGTGGTTAGTTAGTTGTTGTAATTTCTTGTTCTTAGTGTTAATTAGTCATAGTTAAGTTAGTTTAAACTTTAAAATCAATAGCTTATTCTTTGGAATTCATAGTTGCTTTAAAATCTCATTTTGACAGTCAAACAAGCTTAGGTCTAGAATCTTGGTTTCAGTTGATTAGTGTTGATGATTTGTGTTCCCTTAGTGCTAATATTTGATAATACAAGGTCTGTAATCAAGTTTATGGTTTAAAATTGTGAGTTTCTTTGTAAAAATTTCAAAACAGTCAAGTAAGAGGATGTTTGGTTTTTTGTGATTAAAGGTTCTTTGGTCTTTATCTTTGTTGGAAATCTGTCTAAATAAGTCTAAACCACTTATATCAGTCAAGAGAACAAGTTCTAATTCAAAGAAAGTCAAAAATTCCTTTGATCTTATTTCTGTGGCTTACTGTTGGATTTTACAAATCCATGATCATCATTTTGTGTTCAAAAGTTAATAATCTTGCTATATTCAGTCTTAACATGCCTTAAAACAACATCATCAGTGTTTAAGATCAGTTTAAATCTCACTTTGGTCAACTTTGCACTTGTTCTAAAAAAAGTCAAAATCTCTTTAGGTCGTTTTTGAATAAACTTGGGAATTTCACTGTGGGTTTATTAAAGAGATTCAGATTATAAGCTTTGGAGGTATTGTAGTCTAGTTGGTAAAGAAAAATAGAAAAATGTTAGTTCTTGAGTTTTCAGCTTTTTAAGTGCTTATTATCTAGCTTTATGGTAGCACTTGTTTTGATAAACTACCCTGTGCACAGAATTTGGGTCCAAATTGTTAAGCTCACACTGAGCTTATTACTTGTCCAAATCTTGTAATTCTTGTTTCTTTGGAAAGCCAACCTGGTCCTCTTGAGTTGTCAAGCTCAAGATTTCATTTTTGAGTTTTTTAGCTAGGGCTGCTACAAGCTTGAATCTTGTCCCATTTTCTGTTTTTCATCACAACAGTCAAGTGCTCATTGGCTTATTAGAAGCTTTTCATTTGGATTGTTTGTGTCTTTTAGTTTCAAGATAGTTGTTTTAGCTTATTTTCACCTTAATCTATCTTCTGTTTCAGTGTTCAAGCTTATTTGAGCTTATTTCACCCAAATAAGCTATTATAGCCACTGTTGGGCTTTTTAGCCATCAAACTGCTTATTTTTGTTTTGTAAATTTTTTTGTCTTTATTAAAGTTTCATATTATTGTTATATAAGTAGTTTTCAAAAATAAAAATCACAAAAACATCAATATAAAAATAGTGATAGCGTTTATTTAAGATTTTTTAGCTTTTTGATTTTTCTTTTCAACTTTTTAATAAGCAAATCTTGTTTTTCTCTTTTTATTAGGTTTCTGTTATCATATAGGATTTTTAGAAAAAGTTTCAGATTTTTCTCTATCTTTTTAGTATTTATTATAATTATAAATAGTTAATAAATAATAAATAATTAGTAATAAATAATTAAAAAGTCTAAAAAATATATTTTCTGTTTTAAAAATTAGTTTTATCATATTTTAGATTTTTCAAAGTTAAAATTTTATTTTTCCAAGTTTATTTTGTATTTTCTAGTATTTAAGTGTATTTTAAATAATAATTAATTAGTAATAATTAGATAAAAAGTGTGAAAAATATATTTTTAGTTTTAAAATTAGTTTTATAGTATTTTAGATTTTTCAGAATCATAAGTTTATTTTTCTAGCCTTATTTTGTATTTTCTTTCATTTTAGAGTATTTATTAAATAGTTAAAATAGTTTTTAATTAATAGTAATTAATTAAATAGTATTAAAAATAATTTTCTTTTTCTAACAATTTTCTTTTATTTTTAGGATTCCAAAAATGTTATTTTCATATTTTTAGGCCTTTTATTTCTTAGCTTTCACTTTTTATTTTGTGCGTGTACGTAGTTTTTAAAACTTACGTTTACGTTTCTTTGATCTGGTTGTTGTGCTTTCCAAATCTGTACTCCATTCCATTCCAATCAATCAGTAGTGTAATTTCTAATCATAACCTTTACAGATCACTATCCTTAGTGATCATTCCATCCTCTGAGTTTGTTTTAAACACACCATTGAGTCTCCTTGGGACTAAACGACCCGGGAATTCAATCTATTCTCCAGGACTTCATTGCATTTGTGTCTGAGCTGTTTTAAGTCTATTAGACTTGACTGTTTAGCGCAGATCAAAGATCAACTAATAACAATACATGACTTTTACAAACTTTTACAAAACAAATTTGAGACTTAGAGATTTATCATTCCAATACTAACTACAAGATAGAGAAACCTCCCCACATCAAAAGCTTTAGTGAGAAGATCAGCAACATTGAAATCAGTATGGATTTTTACCATTTGAATCAACCTTTTCTCATTACAATCTCAAATAAAATGATGCCTTATCTCAATATGTTTAGTTCTAGAATGCAAAACATGATTTTTAATTATGCATATTGTACTTTTATTATCAATGTAAATCTTAGTATGCATAAAATTGTACCCAAAGTCCAACAATTGATTCTGAATCCAAAGCACTTGACCACAGCAACTAGCAGCAGCCACATACTCAGCTTCAGTTGTAGAATTGGCCACAATAGTTTGCTTTTTACACTGCCATGAGATTAACCTGCTTCCCAAAAATTGACATCCTCCAGTAGTAGACTTCCTATCCAAATTAGCTCCAGCATAATCACTGTCTGTATAGGCCATCAAATCAAATGTTGAATCCTTAGAATATCAAAGACCCAATTTAGGATGACCTTTAAGGTATCTAAAAATTCTCTTCACAGCATTCAAGTGTGTTATGTTTGGTGTGACTTGGAATCTTGCACACACATACTGAGAACATAATATCTGGCCTAGATGCAGTGAGATACATCAAAGATACAATCATGGATCTATACAACTTCAAATCAACTTTGGGACTTCCATCATCTGGTAGCAGTGGTTTCTGAGTCTCCATTGGTGTACTAGCACTCTTTACATCCTGAAACCTAAACTTCTTCAAAACATCTGCTACATACTTTTCTTGACTAATGAAAATACCATCAGTCCTTTGCTAAACTTGTAGCCCCAAAAAGAAAGTGAGTTCACCCATAGAACTCATCTTAAACTTATCATGCATAAGTTTCTCAAAATCTCTGCACATCTCCTTATTGGTTGAGCCAAAGATGATGTCATCAACATAAACTTGAACTAGCAATATATCATCCTTAAGCTTCCTTATGAACAAAGTTTTATCAATCAGTCCCCTCTTGAAACCATTGTCCATCAAATAAGTAGAAAGGCACTCATACCATGCCCTAGGAGCTTGATGCAAACCATACATAGCCTTTTTCACCCTGTAGACCTTATTAGGATGATCAGGATCCTCAAAACCAGGAGGTTGACAAACACAGACCTCCTCATCAATAGTACCATACAAAAAGGCACTTTTAACATCCATTTGATACATAACAAAGTTTTTGAAAGAAGCATATGCCAAAAACAATCTTATAGCTTCAATTCTGGCAACTGGGGCAAACACTTCATCATAATCCAAGCCTTCAGTTTTTATGTATCCTTGAGCAACCAATCTTGATTTGTTTCTTACCACAATACCTCTTTCATCCCTTTTGTTTATGAACAACCATTTTGTTCCAATAGCCCCTTTTCCATTAGGTAGATCAACCAATGTCCATACCTCTTGGAGCTTAAACTGCAATAGCTCCTCTTGCATTGATTCAACCATCCTTCTTCTGATAATGCTTCTTCAACTCTCTTGGGCTCCTTTTGAGACAGAAAATAGGCAAACAAACAATTTTGCAGATCTTTATGACTATTTCTTTTGTGAAATGATCTGGCAAAGAAACCTTGTTCAGGAAAGGTTTTATTGTTTACAACTCTGCTTCTTGTTTGAACTGGAGTATTCATATCTCTAAAAATTTGTTCTTTGGGATGATTCTTATGTACCCTGGTGGTAGGAATTGGACTTTCTATGATGACTGTATCCAAATTTGTAATATCAGCATTGTTGAAAAAGTCATCCATATTTTCATCATCTGTGGGAGTATCCCTTTCTTCCAAACCAGGCATGTCAGGATCAGCTGGATACTCATCTTCACCAAAAAGTGGCTTAGCAATGGGTCTAAAGAAAGTATTGTCATCAGAATCTGCAGCCGGGGTTGCACTTGTACTAGCAGTGGAGTACTTGGCTTAGTAGTGCTTTCAGAATTTTTCTTCTTTCTTTCAATTTCTTCTACAGACACTGAATAATCATGCAACACTTCTTCTTTATCTTGATGATGATCACCCTTGATTCCAGAATCTAAAATATCATCATCAGTGGTACTCTTCTTTTCAATGATGGGTGAGACAGGACCAGCTTTCCACTTCTCAATCAAGTAGAACTCCTTTGAAGAATCAGCTTCCTTAGAATTTGGTTCTTCATCAGAATTCTTTTGTGTACCTGCATCAACATTAGTGGAAGCACCTACAGAGATTGGCTCATAATTCATAGATTTGGTTAGCATATCAATATTAAACAGCCACTCAGGTCCTTTTGTCCTTCACTAAACTTAACATGTAAGTTTTCTTCTACTATTCTGGTCCTCCTATTGTATACTCTAAAGGCTTTGCTATTTGAAGAATAGCCAAGAAAGTATCCATCATCTGCTTTTTCTTGAAACTTGCCTAGGTAGTCTATGGTATTCAAGATAGTAACAGGACACCCAAAAGGTTTTAGGAATGCTATCATAGGATTCCTATCATGTAACAGCTCATAGGGGGTCTTGTTATGAGGCTTCACTACCTTGCTTCTATTCTGCACATAACATGCAATGCCTACAGCTTCAGTCCAAAAGGTAGTTGGTAGCTTAGATTCTGACAACATTGTTCTAGCAGCCTCAATTAGTATTCTATTTTTCATTTCAACTACACCATTCTGTTGTGGTGTCCTAGCAACACTAAACTGTCTTTCTATACCCTTAGCCACATAGAATTGATTCATCACATCATTTTTAAAGTCAGTTCCATTATCACATCTGATTACTTTGGCCTTATGGTTTACTAGATTTTCTATCTTAGTAATAAAACTCTTGAGGGTCTCACTAGTTTCACTCTTAGCAGCTAAAAAGTATACCCAAGAAAATCTACTATAATCATCAGTGATAACTAGGCAATATTGCTTATGGTTCAAACTTTTAACAAATGTAGGTCCAAATAAGTCCATATGAAGCATAAACAGTGGTTGTGTAATGGTGTTTATAGTCTTGGTCTTACAAGAGGCTCTATGTTGTTTTCCTTTCTGACAAGCCATACAAAGTTCTTTACACTCAAAAACCTTAGAAGGTAACCCTCTCACTAAGTTGCCCTTTACCAGTTTATTGATTGTTTTGAAATTAAGGTGACCTAGCCTTCTATGCCATAACTTTGACTCATCAACTGATGCCTTAGTAAACAAACAAGTTAAGGACCTATTAGGAATTACATCTTTCATGTTAAAGAAATATATGTTTTCTTTCCTAGGTACTCTTAACTGCACATATTTCTCATCAGGCATTTTAAAATCAGGAGACAACACCACACACTCAGTTTCCCCAAAAAGTACCCAGTTTTTCTTATCACACATTTGAGAAACACTGAAAAAATTGTACTTTAGTTCCTGTACCAAATAAACCTTCTCAAAATCCAGCTTTCCAATTCTGATAGTTCCTCTGCCAACTATCTTTCCTCTCTTTGGATCATTGCCAAATGCCACATGTCCTCCATCATAAGCTTCAAAATCCTCAAGGTTGCTCCCATGCCAAGTCATGTGCCCAGAGCAATCTCTATCAAAAATTCCTTTGTCTTTTAGCTCATCCTGTAGATTGCCATGCACATGTGATTAAACAAGTTAGTTCCTTTTGTAGACCCAAGCCAATACTGACTTGGGTCTGCCCTGTGCATCAACATAATCGAATTTCTTTAGGTCCATTAATGCACTACTGGCATTGTGCAAAACCTTGGTCTTAGGCTTCCATTGCCAGCTAGCTGAGGCCTTAACAACATAAAAATGGTTTCCAACCACTGTGTCAGTTATCACCTTTGGAATAGTTAAAACTTCTTTTGTTTCAGTGGTGATATTTTGCTTAGCAGTGAAAACTGTTTGCTTAGCAGTGGATACGTTTTTCTTAGCAGTGGTTGGAACCCATTTGGGTGCATCAGTGATTATAGATTTTGTTTTACCATTCCTCATTAGCACTGCTCTGGGAACCATATTTTTGTTAGGATGAGGGATTGTTTTCTTTGAAATTTTTTGATGATTTACCCTCCTCCAATGGTTCCACAACAATTTCTCTGAAGATGCTCAAAACTACCACATTTAAAACAAGCCTTCTTGACACATTGAAACTCATCTCTTAATCTGGTTGGAATTAGGCCATTGAAGTTTCTTTGATTACCCCTAGGTATGTATCTTTTCATCTGTTCCCTAGGAACCTCATTATAATCTACCACTTTCCTAGAAATTGGTGCTCCAAATCTAGGCATAAGATTGGCTTGTTTAGAATCAACAGACCTAACATTTTCTAACTTCTCAGACTGTGTTGATTCAGACCTATCTTCCTCAGAATCTGATTCCCAATCCTTAATAATTTGACCATCAGATGAATTATCAGAACCTATCTTAGGTGATTCAGTCTTACTAATCTCTCCTACTGGTTTGTTGAAACTGAATTCACTACTAAATGACAATTCTTTTATTGGTGGTGCATGTTTCATAAGAGAGGGTGGTGGCATATTGATGTAACCTAGGCCAGTACCATCTTTTAACAATTTTTGTCCAATAGGCTTATTTACTAAATCAGAAGCATATTGTGTTTTTGCAACCCTAACAACATGTTTTTCCTTTTCTTCTAGGGCATCTTGTTTTACACTCTCTGCTTCTTCTAGTTTCTGTTTAAGCACTTTAATTTCCCTGTCTTTTAGATCAATTTCACCACCAAGTATGTTAATCTTATCTACATACTCAAACTCACATTTAATACAGAATTCAAGTTTCTCTTCAACACTCTCAAGACCAACTTTATACCCTAAGTTATCTAAAGCAAGTCTATCTACCTCTTTTCTCAAACTCACATTAATAGCTTTAAGTGATTCTAAGTTATCCTGACAAGATTTAAAAGAACAAGTAGAACTTTTTGACTCATTAGATACCTCAGAATCAGAACCAGAAGATGAAGCATAGGCCATTAGAGCAAAGTTATGCTCTTTTGAAGCTTCACTAGCAAGAGAAGCAGCATTAGGACCTTCTTCAATCTGATCACTCCAGTCATAATCACCAATACTATCTTGAGCAACCAATGCTGAAGAAGAAACAGGCTCTTCAGTAGCCTTCTTGATGCCTTCTATCCTCTTAGGAGCTCGACATTCCCTAGCAAAGTGACCCTTCTTCTTGCAGTTAAAGCACTCCATCTTGCTTTTGTCAAATCACTACTACAAAAAATGCCATGGAGATTGGTTAGAATGGCTCATGAAGAGTGGTTTTGGAACCACTCTTTGTGAGGGGGTATCTCTATAACCGAAACATATAGAAACCGGTTTTCCAACCAGTCTCTGTTAGTCGCATCGAGACCGGTTTTTCGCTCCAAACCAATCTTCACTATTGAGTAAACAAGAAAGTTGTATTTTTGAAAGAGACCGGTGCATATCATGAAAACCGGTTTCTATTATTATTATTTTTATTAAAAAAAAATAATAATAAATTAAAAATTAGGCTGCTGGGATCGCTTATTTAACTCCCTTAAAGGTAATGTTTAGGATTACTTATTGAAATTGCTTATCAAAGGAGCTTCAGTGAGTAATCTATCCCTAACAGCCCCTTTAAGCAATTACTATTTTAATAATGAATCTGAAACAAGCATGTGAATCATGTATCTCTAAGTAATATTTAAATCTACCCAAACAAAAACTAATGTCAATAAGTAGACATTTCAAACCAAATTTCCAGTTTAACATAAGCAGGATTATACATGCTCGAGACTTTGAGGGAAAATAAGATTAGGATAATACTTCTTGAGTTGCTCTTTCCAGGTTCTTTCTATATGCAAAATGGAAAGATGCATCAACTTTCTTACTCAATATGTAGCTCAAATATCTACTCAGAATAATGTAAACAAAAAAAGTTCACACAAACATTTGCATACCACGTCCATGGATAATCCAAGTGATTCAAACATTACT
This sequence comes from Chrysanthemum seticuspe, assembly GCA_019973895.1. NCBI lineage: Eukaryota > Viridiplantae > Streptophyta > Magnoliopsida > Asterales > Asteraceae > Chrysanthemum > Chrysanthemum seticuspe. The sequence goes on along the minus strand of BPTQ01000001.1, from coordinate 186,579,091 downwards.
TTTCAGCCAACACCCATCTTTGAACCACAGTCACCAATCACACTCTCAAGAACTTTTCCCTTGCGTATAACTTCTTGAATGATGTTTACATCTTCTTCATCAAGTTTAAGTGAGAATATTGTAGTAGTCTTTTATATGTTCTGATAACCCAAGTCTAACACCTACTATTGACCCTGCCACAGTTAGCTCCAATTACAGTCGTGTTGCAACATTCAGTAAAAAAAGACTATTTGACAACTTGTTAATTTATTTGTTTAACATACAAGTTTGAGTGAGCGAGTTTACCTGATCAAGTACAAAGTTTACAGCAACACTTGGCATGGAGACTCCATGTTTTACTACTACCTGATTTAGAATTTTAAAAAGGGGACTAGCAGTTTGACTTGTAGTATTGACTTTCATTTTGACTTCCTTCCTCGCCTCCTTACTGCTACTACCTTCAATCACTTGAAATATTACTCTCTCCTATAATCAATCACCATTCGCATTATCAGTCACTACACACTTAGTTATTGTAGGGGGTTAACAATTCAAGGCTGGTTATGCAACGTGATTCCGTACTTTAGAATCCCATTTTGTGTACCACTTAAATAAGTATAGTTTAATTTTTTCATTATAGAAGTGAAGAAATCAGTCACTGGTTATAAAGATACCTGAGGTCTAATACGGAATGGCTTAGGTGGTGGGATTGCTTTGGTGGTTCCATTATTAGCTGAAATGCATTGAGGTGATGGAGGATTATTTCAGATTTGCATCACTATTTCTTCATCTTTGCTTCTTATAGTTTTCATATTTAATGCAACCGGAGTATTCTCTGGATCACAATTTAATCTACCATAGGCATCAAAAATTAGAAGAATGGATATCCAACCAAGAACTTGACTAGAAAACAAGCTATTATAAAAATGCCAATCTCAAACTAGGCTTATGAGTTTATGGTGATGTTTGGAAGTATGTAAGTGAAGATGAGATACTTAGTTATGACACTATAAAACATGTTGTGAGAACCAAGATAGTCATATATTTGTATGTTTGGCAAAGTATGTTTATTAGTGTGAATATCGACCACAATAATCAAATATTGGTTCAAATAAGAATACCTAAGCACCCCATAGGTTCAAACAAGACGAAATTTAATACTTACTTTTTATTTGAAAGCTTGTCCTTGAAATTGCATTGCTTCTCAATATCTTCATATTTCTCTTTCTTCACCTCTAGCAACGGCATCCTCTCATTCTTACTCTCCTGCAATCCAGTTTCCTGTTTCTTTGCAACATCTTTCACTTCATTGTCCCTAGCCCTTGTTGCCAATCGCTTCAACTCAGTGACTTGACCCAATATGCCCTTCCTGCAAATAAATTGCGTGCTGACAATGTGCTTTTCAGCAGCCTGGGCATTTCTTCCTTTTGTAACAAAACGTCTTCTAAGTTGTTCTAGTTCTTCTCGGAACTTGACTTGATCATTTCTTTACTTGACTTAGCTTTCTGATTGGGTGGAGTTGAGAAATTAGGATTGTTTGAAACTTTTTTTTTACTTATTCATGGTGATGTTTTTATACAGTGTTTTTTTAATATAATATTTGAGAAGTAAAAATACCCGTTTGTATTTATGAAGCGAAGGAGTGTTAAGTGGAGGTCCTGCAAAAGGGATTGACAAGTTAGTATCTAAGAACTTCTTGGAAATATTCCGCCCATTACTGTTCCATAGCTTCCAAAAAAGAAATGTGTAATACTTACTTATAAGCATGATTGTATGTGTAGGTGCGTGTGCGCGTGCCAGAAAGAGAGACATACGTTATGAGTTTGACTCTAGTGAGCTGACAGAGTTCTGCCATTCTTTGTTGAGGTCACATTTCTACAAGTGAATGTTGAACCTGATAAGAGTAGCAAACACATAGTAATGCCACATTTAAACTAGATCTCATAATAAGATATAAATATGGAACCGTGAGTATTACATTTAATTACCTGATTACTAACAATTGGGATGCCGTTTTCCAGTATAATCTGTAATCGTTGGGTATCAAAATTGATTAAAGCTAACGTCTGAATCTTACCTGCAAACCAGAAGATAAAGCTATCAGGTTACATGCTAATTTCAACCCATAAATTGACTCATTTTGAATATACCGCGTTATGACATTAGCTTATTGTTAGGACCAACATGGCAGCTATACTTCTTTTGGCACAATGTATAACGAAGAAAACAATCTTTAACAAGTCAGATTAGCATTGAGTTTAATTTGACAGTAGGCATGTTTGTTACAATTTTACCATGCAAGTATCTTATGACGTACTAAGTAACTTGATATGTTGAAGCTTAGCGGTTCAGTGTCAACCTCTTCATAAATTCTATTCACACAATTAGCTGTAAAAAATGTTCAAACAAAGTTCCTGACCTAGTCATTTAATAAATAGAACCTGATATTATACACATTAATCAAATAAACAAAAAATATATTATACACATATAACATATAAGATATGGCAATCTTTTAATATTTGGCCTAATATACAAAACAAACTAGAAAAGCTTATATATTTTATAAATTTGTTAATGGGTTATTATAGCTAATCGGGTCAACCTGATAACAAACCAATTAAAACCCTAACCCGACCCTATTAGGCTATCAGGTTTATCAGGTTGACCCGATAAACCTGATAAGCTAAGTTAGACCCGAATCAACCCGACCCTATAAGGCCTTATCGGGTTTGGATCGGTTCGACCCATTTGACACCCCTACTCGCAGGCTTACAAGTTGGATTTATCTTCAAAGTACAAATTTAGTAAATGAATGGTAAAACGATCTGATGATATCAAATTTTGAATATTAACCAACAATAACAAACTCAATCCCGCCAGATCGGGGTATGGGTAAGTGTGAATATTAACCACGGGCGTTAAATATACAACCTTTCGATAGTTGTTCTATACGAAAATGGAGCTTCTCTTGCAATACCGCAAGTTTCTCATGTTGCAGCACTTTCCAACTGACTTGACCATCCGCCTTGCTCTGAAAATAACAAAGTTGGACAACGATAAGGTAAAAGAGCAGTATCTAAAAGAACAAAATTTCTATGGAAATTAAAGATATAAAATATACCTTATTGGAATAAATGTGTCTAACTAGCTGTGGTGAAAGGGATATATACAACTCCATTGACACTATCAAGTGTCTCATAATCACAACAATAATAGTGTCAATAGATTTATTCGGATCCTGTATATTCTGAGAAGTTGTCAATTAAGCAATAGTGGTTATATCTAAATAACCTGTATATTTATATACATGAGTAGTGTATTAAATTAAAGATAACAACTAAGCTATAAACACCCATATAGAACTCTGATTCATAATTTGATTAACAATTTTTTTTTTAAAATATCCTAATTTTGAATTAGGGCCAGGAACCCTAATTTTGGATTCAAGAAAGTATCTAAAACATCATATGAAATAGAAGATAAAACAAATTAAAGTACCTAAATTATAAAGAAGAAGAACAATAGTAATCACTAAACACCTCAATTATATTAATAACGAATACTCTAACCAGTATTAGGGTTTTACAACCTTGAAGTGTATCGACCTTAGATATATCAAAACACACGTATATCTAATCTAACCTAGGACATCCTTTTATAGGCTAAGGAGTCCTTTACAATATATAATACGTATTCTACAAGATAAATAACCTTTCCATACTTATCTAATACAAAACATTAAACCGACTAAACAGACTAGCATTGCTTACAATATACTAACAGTGGTTTCACAATTCTACTAGTCGTGGTTTAACTCTGCAGTGGTTATCATTGAACTAGCCGTGGTTTCCACACTTGGTGTAAATCTTCTCAGTGGAACCTAAAACCCAACAAATGATCTATTGAATAAAAATATTCAATGCTCTATTATTGTTTATCATATTCTGAGACTCGCCATATCATTATTTTTAGGTTTCGGTTTGGAACCTCCGCTACATTGTGCTTGATCTATTTGTGCTTGTTCATTATCATCAAGGTGAGTTCATAGCCTCGCTTTTAATTTTATTTGCAAACCCCGCGAGAGAGATACATGCTCTAAACTAGAACACAAGATTTTTCATAAATGTTCGCTTCTTGATTATTGGAATTGCCTAAGTATTTAGCCATAAGTCCCCTGTATCATGAACCATTAGTCATCGCGAGTGAACACGGATATCATGAATAGTACTATGGGGATTAACGACCCCGTCTTGGTTATAGAGAAATAACCGGGGCGCACCATATTTGAATTGCATTAGGTAATTGGCTATTACCTCCTTTGGGGCAAACTTACGTACACCAGTAATTCGTTGTATGCAGTTGAGTCTTGGTTGCATGAGCTTAGCGCATAATAATCTGTGATTTTCTTTATGATATTGTTAGTTTACAATTATCATGCTCATATTCTTGTGTTCAACTATTAATTAAACCTATAGATTTCACTCAACATTATTGGTGACCTTTTTAGCATGTTATCTCAGGTAATCAGTGAAGATTATGTCCAAGACACAGAGTGGGGCATACCAAGACCTTTCCTGTGGTGTAAAAATAAAGTTTTCATTTCTTTCAAACTCATGCTCTTTATTTTGGGAAAACACTTGGGGGTGTTACAAGTCATAGCCCGAACTCCTACCATTCCAGCTATGACTTGTAACACCCCCAAAATTATCGCAGCGGAAGATTAAAATATCAGAAAACGACTCTAAATGAGACGTTTTGAAATGAATTATCATTCGATTAAAATATCAGAGTTTATAAACAGGTCCCACAAGTTTGTACAATCATAAAAAGTACAACATAAAAGTTGTAATTTTTTTCGAATGATAATATATGTATTGTCTTCAAAATGTTTTTCCGTGGGCCTTCACATGCCATGCCAGCTAATTCCTGTCGAACCTGAGATAACATGCTAAAAAGTGTCAACACAAAGGTTGAGTGATTTCATAGGTTTGTAAGCAAGACAGTTGATCACAAGATATCAAGTTTATGAAAGTAGTGGGCTACGTTGTTATACGCCCATAGTGCGTTTGATTGCCTAACCTGTCAATACAAACGATAGAAACCTCATAGGTTTGAAAACAGTAGTGGACAATATAGTTTGTAGTATAATTGCAATGTGTACAATTATCTTCTTGATAGTTATTATTACTCTAAGCTCATGGCACTCACGACTGACTGTTGTATATATATCACCGGACGATATATATATATATATATATATATATATATATAAATAACTTGCCCCGGGTAGGTATTTTGCCCTATACCTAGATAATCTTAAATATAGTGCGCCTTGTTATTTCCGATAACATAGACGGGTTCGTCAATTCCGATAGGCCTATCCACAATATTTGCGCCCACTCCCAGTGATTAGTGGTCCATGATGTTGGGGACTTTTGGCAAAAACAACTTAGGCATGCAATAATACAGTCAAGGCATTCATTTTGCAAGTAATTGCCCATAATAAAGCATTTAAGCATGTAGTAAAAGCAGTAGCATGTATCTCCCCCAAAAGAGTTTATAAAACAGTTAAACAAAAGCTGGGGATATGAAACTCATTGTAGTGATCAGCAGCGGAGTGTAACGATATAATGTTTATCAACGGTAGAGTATGACAAGATCACGATCTTTAACGATTACCTACGAAAGCATAATAATCGCATTTTAGTATAGTGTACGATATAAGTGTACAAGTATATGTAGTTTGTTGGCTTATGATGTTGTACATAAATCTTATGTTGATGTATCCCTTAAATGTTGTTTGACCTATAGCCCTTTTATAAATAATCTCGTACCATTGTTCGGGCTATCAAAATCAAGAGGTCGTGTAGTGAACATATGAGGAGCCAGGACACTTTAAGTCGTAAATCCACAACTCGTCGATACGACACCCCGAAGAGGCCTGTTTATGATAATGAAATTCCTTACTATTATTGTACTTGTCATTTATAAGTAAAGTATTTGACGAGACAAATGTTATATAAAACATGTGTCGTGTTTCGTCAAAGACTATTGATTGACTTGTGTGACGATATGATGATATAAGTTGTGTGTCGTGAAGTAGTTTAATATGCCCTATGGTCATTACTTAGTTTTTCAAAGTCTAGCAAAGTCTAATCCAATGAACCAAGTTTTAAAAACAAGTTTCGGGTCATTAAACTTATATTAGCCGTGCGGCTAAGTCAAACAAAAATCAAGGACATTCTTAAGGATGTATCTAAGTTAAAATATCTTGAAACAACACATTGGCTTAACCTTGGCTTTGTTTTGGCCTCAAGGAATCAAGAATACCACAACGGTTTCTTAGCCATGGTTGTTTTTCGGTCTACAACAGGTCAGTTTAGTTTTTGTAGTTTTTTGGCTTTGTTGTTCACTTTCTGCTTATGTGCACCCGAGTTTTTGTAGAAAAGGTCATTCTGAGCAACTTTCGTGTTTTACACTTTTGCTGATTCGGACCAGAAAAGGGTCAAAACGTCGTTTTAAAATCGTTTCAGCAAGCTTTCTTGTTCCAGCACTATATTTACCTCTAGTAACATTTAACTAGGCATAACTTTTTAACCACAAGTCCTTTTTAGGTGATTCAAAAGCCCAAGTTTTAGTTTTTACTTCCTCTAACAGCTTCTCAAGCTTAATCAAGTCCAAAGTCCAAAGTTTACTTATATCAATAGTCTAATTACAAGTCTATACTTATATTTCATTACAGAAAGTTTGGTTGCACATTCAGTCCTGCCAAAACGACTATAAGTTGAGTTCTACAACTTGTTTTGACACACGGCATTCACCAAACTTCAATTTTAGGTCTTGGCTACATTTCATAAAACTGAGTCAACTTCCAGAAATGGTCAGAACCATGGGCTTTTCCCAAATGAAATCTGGTGTGCAGATTTTGACATGTTTTGCCATTTTGGCTCTCATTTACTCATCGAGATGAGTTATGAGGTGCGCCACCCTGCGAAACGACCATAAGACATAGCTCTACAAGCCTATATTACTGAATTAACTTAAAGGTTTACTGAGACGATCAGTTTAATCAATCTTTGTGACTGTTTCAGAATTCAGGTTCATAGAACCTACCTAAGGCTTGTTCTAGCTTCTTTTCATGTTACAAACTTCATGTACAACATCAATCATGCCATATTACATATACTACTTATATCAAATTATATCCAATGAATATAAATTATTACAACCATATTGAATAAAAAAAATATCACAATTCTTACAAGGATTTGGTTGGAAAGTTACAAGAATAATCAATCCTAAATCCTTTATAATCTTCACCCTTTGTCTTCAATCTTCACCCAAACTTGATAAACCTTTATATCATCTTGTAATCAACCTCTTACTTCAGCCTCTACACCTCTTGATCAAACCCTTGTTAATCTTTCATAATAATCCTAGACTTTGATGAGATTGATAGGTGATTAAGTGAAAATAATCAAGAACCATCCAAAGTAACTTATGATCTTTATCACATGAGTGAAAGATCAAGTAAAAATTGAACTTATGATGGTGTTGGTTGCTTATAGTCACGGCAAAGGAAAGAAAAAAAACAAGATGAGAGGATTTTATCTTATCTTCCATGTGAAGCATGAAAAATCAAAGATATGTGGTGTAGTAATTAGGCACTAGTAACAAGCTAAGGACAAGTGTCCTATGATACATGTATTAAACGCCCACCTCATGCTTGAGGTGGTTATTGTGTATTTTGTATACAACTTTAAGTTTACGAGGTGTAGTTTGGTCCCGGTAATTACTAACGTTAAACCCTTAGGTCGCGAAACTTAAAACCGGGTAACGTAAAAATATAATACTTACAAAAATGTCTAAAATTATCAATATACTCTAACTAAGTATATTAAAAGTGTGATAAGTCTAATAGGGTGCGTATATGTTGTTAAAACTTAATAACGTAGGTTTGAGCACACGTATTACGTAAAGAGTAAAATATTTACGTAAAAATAACAAAGTGGCAATAGTTCATATAAAATATGAATATTGGTGAAAATAGAGTATTTTGAACACCTAGACTTATCGTAGTCTTGTGTTGACCGCGAGGAAAGTTTACATGATTAAACTTTCGTAATTAATAAAGTAACAATTTTAAATAATTATTTATTGCCAAAGGTGAAAAAAAATGTTCAGAGTATAATAATTCAACCCAAAGTGAATTATTTAACTTTAAAAATTACCAGTTATTACCGGCTATCGTATTTGCTTTTACGTTATGGTAAAAGTCAAATAGTCAAAAGTCAGAGTCAAAGGGCAATTTAGTCATTTTGATTTATGAAAATTTACGAGTTGCTACAGCCTCCACCAGTTACGGGAATCATGTCCTCATGATTTAGTTTGTGTTATAAGTTAATGATGTTCCCGAGAAGAGGTGGGGGTACTTCTGTAATGGAACTCCGTCACGTAGTTCAGTGAGTGTTATCTACTAATGGTATATTTTAGTTTATCTTCACGTTCCTACGTGAATTCAGGACCTCTTCTAGAGTTCCATCGAACCATGAGAATATGAATGCGACTTTGCTTAAGTCATTTGACCTCATGGTCCGTGATCTCAGTAGATTTTCCGATAAGTTCAAACGTTAATCAATCTGGATCTCTTCCAGAGAAGTAGTAAGTGTTCTATCAAAAGACACTTCTTAAAAGTGCACAAATGAAAGACGTTGTGTACAGTACTAAGTTCAAGTGATAGCTCAAGTCTGAAAGCTACCAGGCCAATTCTGGCTAATATCATATAAAGTCCAATATATCTTAAGTTTGGTTTTTCTAATTTCCCCAAACGAATCATACCTTACCGCAACGAGGCTTTCAACAAAACCTTGATCCTAGTATGATATTTTGAAAGTTAACGCTTACATCTGTGTAACCTTTCTGGTGATAATATGTGGCCTAATATTGCGGGGCCAGGAAGTGAATCTTGTACTAGATTCCTTACAAGGATTTTGTAAGCGGCAAGCTCCAAAATTCTAATCAGCAATTGTGCTAAAGATTTCAAAGTAAAATATGCCGCAAGCATGCTTCTAGACAATGCTTTGTCAGGGAAAAATGTTGTTGCTCAATCTATTAGTTATTGAGAATACTCACTAGATTGCTTGGACTAAGTTGAAGAAATTGTAATCAAGAAGTATTGCCCTCGGAATGAGGTGCAAGAAATGGAGGTGAAGTTTCCTTGTTGTAAGTGTTGTTGATATCACAACTTATATTCGTCTCTTTCAAGAGTTGTCAGTAGTGTGCCCAATGATGGTCTCAACCAATGAGAAGTTATGGGAAAAGTTCATCTGATAACTTCCACTCAGTATTCAAGAGAATGTAAGTTTTATCACTCACAATAGATGAAACAATCCAGATGTCTCGTAACCTAGTGGATCATGTAGTATAAGCTCGGTCGGCTAAAATAACAATAGTAACAACCACAATAACAAACGGTGTGGGAGGTGGAAAGTAAGAACATTTCAAGAAATAATGTTCCCAAAATAATGGCCAACAAATGGGAGAAGTTCGTGGGAGAGCTTATGTGTTGGATGATGGGATATCGTACCCAGTTTGTTAGTTCGAGACTGAACTAAGTCCATTAGCTCAATGAGTGTAACAAGTCCGTTAGCTCAATAATATGGAATACTTTGACGTATGCGACTCGTGCATAATCAAATTTGTGGCAACCAAATTATGTTCTTGAAACATCTGATTCTATCAGGTCGGGTTTCAATTATGTCCTTGAAACATCAAATTCTATCAGGTCGGGTTTCAATTATGTTATTGAAACATCTGATTCTATCAAGTCAGGTTTCAATTACGTTCTTGAAACATCTGATTCTATCATGTCGGGTTTCAATTGTGTTCTTGAAACATCTGATTCTATCAGTTCGGGTTTCAAGTGACTTTAACCAAATTCGTTAGCTCAACAAATGGTTCATGTTTTCAAGGATTTGTAACAACAAAAGTGATAACTTAAGAATGAAATTAGGTTGTTCGAATAAGGTCTTAAGATTTTTGCTGAGTGGTAAAACACTATCGTGTTTTCTAGATCTTTTCAAAGAATACTTGTGATTCTCGAGTTCGAGTTCATATTCATGTCATATCGGATACAAATAAGCCCACTCATTTATAATTCATTACTTACATAAAGAAGCGTCCCAATTTATGTAAGTAAGAAATCATAAACTTATGGTTCGGTGATTTACAATCTCTTTATTTAAATGAAAAGGCGTCCCAGTCCATTTAAATAAGGACATTCTAAATCATCCTACTTAATAATTTCCGACACAACACTCATACTTAATCGATGAGTTACAAGGTGATATATTATGAGACGTCAAATGTGTTCCAAGAGTATGGAATGAATGTTCACACTCATATTCGAAGATGAGGAGTAAAATAATCAGAGAAAATTGACATAACGTTCAAAAGAGTCGTTGAGTTCATAGTTATGATATAGTTTTCTCACAATGTTTGAGAAATACCAGTGCGACCATTGTGCAACTCACAATGTCGAAAACAATAAATAAGTCCATTATGTATCTCTCAATATGTGAGAAATAGATAAAACTATGGTGTGTCTCTTAATTTCTGAGATATATTTAGGCCAATTGTGTATCTCACGATGTCTGAGATATATCTTAGTTGACTGTGTATCTCACGATGTTTGAGATATATCTAAGTCAATTGTGTATCTCACGATGTTTGAGATATATCTAAGTTAATTGTGTATCTCACGATGTTTGAGATATAAGGAAGACCATTGCATACTTACAATGTCTTAATAGTAGTGAGACCATTGTATCAACTACAATGTCTAAGAAAGTTTCATAGATCACACAAATGTATATGATCGGGATATCTAGTTGTGCCATATTGCCTTGGAATAGGCATACGTAGCTATGTTTAGTCAATCATTGTCAATCATTTATATAAATAATCTTTATATAAATAACATAGTATTGTGTTAAGGAATAGGCATGGCGCACGGAATGTTGAAGACAGCAATGAGTGATACAAGTTTAATGTAAGATGTAGTTATAGCCTAGGTTTAAATGCAACCTGGTTCTATATAACTGAAGCTCTAATACCAATCTATAACACCCTCAAAATTATCGCAGGGGAAGATTGTGACACTGGGGTATTACTTCATAGTTCACAGCACAGGTTACAGAAAACGACTCTAAATGAGACGTTTTGAAATGAATTATCATTCGATTAAAATATCAGAGTTTACAAGCCGGTCCCACAAGTTTGTACAATCATAAAAAGTACAACATAAAAGATGTAATGTTTTTCGAATGATAATATATGCATTGTCTTCAAAATGTTTTTCCGTGCGCCTTCACATGCCATGCCAGCTAATTCCTGTCGAACCTGAGATAACATGCTAAAAAGTGTCAATACAAAGGTTGATTGAGTTCAGAGGTTTGTAAGCAAGACAGTTGATCACAAGATATCAAGTTTATGAAAGTAGTGGGCTAAGTTGTTATATGCCCATAGTGCGTTTGATTGCCTAACCGGTCAATACAAATGATAGAAACCTCATAGTTTTGAAAACAGTAGTGGACAATATAGTTTGTAGTATAATTGCAATGTGTACAATTATCTTCTTGATAGTTATTATAGCTCTAAGCTCATGGCACTCACGACTGACTGTTGTATATATATCACCGGACGATATATATATACATATATATATATATATATATATATATATATATATATATATATATATATATATATATATATATATATATATATATATATATATATATATATATAACTTGCCCCGGGTAGGTATTTTGCCCTATACCTAAATAATCTCAAATATAGTGCGCCTTGTTATTTCCGATAACATAGACGGGTTCTTCAATTCCGATAGGCCTATCCACAATATTTGCGTTCACTCCCAGTGATTAGTGGTCCATGATGTTGGGGACTTTTGGCAAAAACAACTTAGGCATGCAATAATACAGTCAAGGCATTCATTTTGCAAGTAATTGTCCATAATAAAGCATTTAAGCATGTAGTAAAAGCAGTAGCATGTATCTCCCCCAAAAGAGTTTATAAAACAGAAACAAAAGTTGGGGCTATGAAACTCACTGTAGTGATCAGCAGCGGAGTGTAACGATATAATGTTTATCAACGGTAGAGTATGACAAGATCACGATCTTTAACGATTACCTACGAAATCATAGTAATTGCCTTTTAGTATAGTGTATGATATAAGTGTATAAGTATATGTAGTTTGTTGGCTTATGATGTTGTACATAAATCTTATGTTGATGTATCCCTTAAGTGTTGTTTGACCTATAGCCCTTTTATAAATAATCTCGTACCATTGTTCGGGCTATCAAAATCAAGAGGTCGTTTAGTGAACATATGAGGAGCCAGGACACTTTAAGTCGTAAATCCACAACTCGTCGATACGACACCCCGAACAGGCCTCTTTATGATAATGAAATTCTGTACTATTATTGTACTTGTCATTTATAAGTAAAGTAATTGACGAGACAAATGTTATATAAAACATGTGTCGTGTTTCGTCAAAGACTATTGATTGACTTGTGTGATGATATGATGATATAAGTTGTGTGTCCTGAAGTAGTTTAACATGCCCTATGGTCATTACTTAGTTTGTTAAAGTCTAGCAAAGTCTAATCCAATGAACCAAGTTTTAAAAACAAGTTTCGGGTCATTAAACTTATATTAGCCGTGCGGCTAAGTCAAACAAAAATCAAGGACATTCTTAAGGATGTTTCTAAGTTAAAATATCTTGAAACAACACATTGGCTTAACCATGGCTTTGTTTTGGCCTCAAGGAATCAAGAATACCAAAAAGGTTTCTTAGCCATGGTTGTTTTTCGGTCTACAACAGGTCAGTTTAGTTTTTGTAGTTTTTTTAGCTTTGTCGTTCACTTTCTGCTTATGTGCACCTAAGTTTTTGTAGAAAACGTCATTCTGAGCAACTTTCGTGTTTTACACTTTTGCTGATTCAGACCAGAAAAGGGTCAAAACCTCGTTTTGAAATCGTTTCAGCAAGCTTTCTTATTTAAGCACTATATTTACCTCTAGTAACATTTAACTAGGCATAACTTTTTAACCACAAGTCCTTTTTAAGTGATTCAAAAGCCCAAGTTTTAGTTTTTATTTCCTCTAACAGCTTCTCAAGCTTAATCAAGTCCAAAGTTTACTTATATCAATAGTCTAATTACAAGTCTATACTTATATTTCCTTGCAGAAAGTTTGGCTGCACATTCAGTCCTGCCAAAACGACCATAAGTTGAGTTCTACAACTTGTTTTGACACACGGCGTTCGCCAAATTTCAATTTTAGGTCTTGGCTACATTTCATAAAATTGAGTTAACTTCCAGAAATGGTCAGAACCATGGGCTTTTCCCAAATGAAATCTGGTGTGCAGATTTTGACATGTTTTGCCATTTTGGCTCTCATTTACTCATCGGGATGAGTTATGAGGTGCGCCACCCGGCGAAACGACCATAAGACATAGCTCTACAAGTATATTACTGAATTAACTTAAAGGTTTACTGAGATGATTAGTTTAATCAATCTTTGGGACTATTTCAGAATTCAGGTTCATAGAACCTACCTAAGGCTTGTTCTAACTTCTTTTCATGTTACAAACTTCATGTACAACACCAATCATGCCATATTACATATACTACTTATATCAAATTATATCCAATGAATATAAATTATTACAACCATATTGAATAAAAAAATATCACAATTCTTACAAGGATTTGGTTGGAAAGTTACAAGAATAATCAATCCTAAATCCTTTCTAATCTTCACTCTTTGTCTTCAATCTTTACCCAAACTTGATAAACCTTTATATCATCTTGTAATCAACCTCTTACTTCAGCCTCTATACCTCTTGATAAAACCCGTTTTAATCTTTCATAATAATCCTAGACTTTGATGAGATTGATAGGTGATTAAGTGAAAAGAATCAAGAACCATCTAAAGTAACTTATGATCTTTATCACATGAGTAAAAGATCAAGTAAAAATTGAACTTATGATGGTGTTGGCTGCTTATAGTCACGGCAAAGGAAAGAAGAAAACAAGATGAGAGGATTTTATCTTATCTTCCATGTGAAGCATGAAAAATCAAAGATATGTGGTGTAGTAATTAGGCACTAGTAACAAGCTAAGGACAAGTGTCCTATGACACATGTATTAAACGCCCACCTCATGCTTGAGGTGGTTATTGTGTGTTTTGTATACAACTTTAAGTTTACGAGGTATAGTTTGGTCCCTGTAATTACTAACGTTAAGCCCTTAGGTCGCGAAACTTAAAACCGGATAACGTAAAAATGTAATACTTACAAAAATGTCTAAACTTATCAATATACTCTAAGTATATTAAAAGTGTGATAAGTCTAATAGGGTGCGTATATGTTATTAAAACTTAATAACGTAGGTTTGAGCACGCGTATTAAGTAAAGAGTAAAATATTTACGTAAAAATAGCAAAGTGGCAATAGTTCATATAAAATATGACTATTGGTGAAAATAGAGTATTTTGAACACCTAGACTTATCGTAGTCTTGTGTTGACCGCGAGGAAAGTTTACATGATTAAACTTTCGTAATTAATAAAGTAACAACTTTAAATAATTATTTATAGCCAAAGGTGAACAAAAATGTTCAGAGTATAATAATTCGACCCAAAGTGAATTATTTAACTTGAAAAATTACCAGTTATTACCGGCTATCATATTTGCTTTTACGTTATGGTAAAAGACAAATAGTCAAAAGTCAGAGTCAAAGGGCAATTTAGTCATTTTGCTTTAAGAAAATTTACGAGTTACTACATGACTGCTCGCTCTCAAGAGCGTACTGCTTTTGCTTCCATGACACTAGATCAATATTATGAGTCGCAGCAATGGCTACCTGCCTCAGATGTCGCAGTAGATGATGGATCATCCAAGTCATCCAAGAGCACTGATTATGTCTCATCGGACACTTCTATATCATCTTCCTTACTGATCCATCATCGCCGATGTAGGATTCGAGTCCTGAAGCTATATGAGCCCGAGCCATTCGGAGTGCCTTACAGACTGCATCCTAAGGGCACCATCTTCAAACACATGGCTAGGAAGCGTGTGCGAGCCATCACCATGAGCTCAATCACCACCAGCTCAGTCACTACCTGCTCAGTCATCACCAGTTTCACCCACTGTTCCACCTACTGCTACTTCACCACTACCGCCACCTACTGTATTCTACCATCAGACCACTACTGTTACTGCTTCATCACCTCCTGTAGCATCACCACCATTGGATACTTTTAGTGAGCCACCTTTTCCACTTAGTGTTAGATGATATTCTCCATCACCGACTGATCCTTACATGCCTATTCATGTGGACGTCCAGCCTGGACCTAGGAAGAGGGTTGGCGCTAGATGATGATCATTCTTGTTACCTCTACTTCGTCATTGGAGAGACGAGGAGGGAGCACCGAGTCCCTTTGAGCTTGGGGAGAGCTCAACGACTGCACCAGCTCCAGTTCTGCCAGTCACCGAAGAGCCTGTACACCATACTATTCCTCTTTTGGCAGCTAGACTCATTAAACATGAGGACCAGCTGAATGAGCTCCTGGCACATTATGATGAGATTCCATTAGTTAGGATAGAGAGCTTGGAGGAAGAGGTCAAAAACCTCGTGATTGGTCGTTATTCCATTGAGATTGTATTTGACATAATGAGCGCCCAGATTATGGAGGTGAGAGATGA
The DNA here is from genome assembly GCA_019973895.1 of Chrysanthemum seticuspe. Classification (NCBI taxonomy): domain Eukaryota; kingdom Viridiplantae; phylum Streptophyta; class Magnoliopsida; order Asterales; family Asteraceae; genus Chrysanthemum; species Chrysanthemum seticuspe. The sequence continues at coordinate 186,563,324 of BPTQ01000001.1, read as the reverse complement.
CGTGACCAGATTGACCCAGAGGCTTGAGACTACTATTCGAGATGCCAGTACTTTAAGAGACACTGCCCTAGGCCGAGAGAGAGCCTTACATCACGAGCTTGCATCCGCTCATGCTCACACAACTATACTATAGCAGAGGATTGATGACCTCGAGATGAGAGATCGAGCACGTGAGCATCAGATCCGAGATTTGACAGCCATGGTTGAGGAGATTTGCCGCCGTCATGAGGACACATCGAGCGATGCATAGGTCCTAGTCATCTTTATTATAGTATGCATCATAAAGCCGCCATATGAGGCATTAAGGTTTGTATCCTTTTGGTTTGTAACTATGGAACAAGAATATTGATGTTGTAACCTATGGTTGTGAACAATTACTATGTATTGATGTATTCTATGCTATCTATGGTTGTATTTCTATATTCTGGTGTTGTGATATTATTCATCGGTCATATATGCCGAACCGATCATTATGTCCTTATATATGTTATGTTTATGTTGAGATAAATCATGATTCACTTATTGCTGTTCATAACGATATCATTTCATTAATTTAAAGTGATGATCTTGACTATTATGATATTTATAATATGTAGTCACTTTTATTATAATCGATGATTCTTAATCTTGGTGTTTATTTCTTGGTAATTTTAGAAAAATGGTCAAGAAGAAAGCTACCTCATCCACCATCACTCCAACTGTTGTCCAAAAAATGGTCGCTGAAAGCGTTAGCGCTGCTATCGCTAAGCATGACACTGACACTGCTAGAGCCGAAGCTGAACGCATTGTTGAAGCTAAACGAATTGCCCAAGAGGCATGTGAAGCTGAAGCTGCCGCAAGAGAAGCCGAGATTGCAAGAGAAGATGAGATTGCAAGAGAGGCTGAGATTGCGAGAGAAGCTGAGATTGCCCGAGAAGCGGAGATTGTTCGAGAAGCTGAAACTGAGGGTGTTGCCCAAGCAGCACGTGAAGCCGAGACTGCTCGTCTTTGCTGAAGCAACACGTATCGCAGCAGCACGTATTGTTGAAATGGAAAACTCAAATGAAACCAACACTCCAACCAATCAAAGTGAGTCTTCCGTAGCTCGTAAGTGTAGCTACAAGGAATTCATGAACTGCAAGCCAACATTATTCAAAGGCACAGAAGGTGCTATTGGTCTACTTCATTGGTTTGAGAGAACCGAGACTGTGTTTCTAATAAGTGACTGCACAGATGACTTCAAGGTCAAGTTTGCAACTGGAACTTTGCTTGAAGATGCTTTATCTTGGTGGAAAGCTCATGCCCAACCAATCAGAATGGAAGAAGCTTGTATGATTTCATGGTCAGATTTGAAACAACTATTGATGAAACAATACTGCCCAAGAACTGAGATAAAGAAGCTAGAAGATGAGTATTACCATTTGGCTGCTAAAGGTAATGATCTCAAGACATACTTCAAGAGATTCCACGAGCTGAGAGCTATGTGTCCTCATCTGTTCCCTACAAATGAAAAGCTTTTGGAAGCTTTGATCGGAGGTCTACCTCAAAGTATTGAAGGAGATGTCATCGCTTCTAATCCAAAGACTGTTGAGGAAGCTTGCAAATGCACAAGGCTCAAATGAAAACAAAAGAAAACTTGATGATCAGAAAAGCTCGAATTCCAACCACCACCAATCCAACAACAACAACAACAATCGGAACGACAACAACCAGTATCACCGCAACAGAAACCAGCATCACAATCGGCAAAACCAAAGACAAGAAGCCGCAAGGGCTTATGCTGCACCAACTGCCAGAAAAGGATATGTCGGGCCACATCCCTAGTGCAATAGATGTTTGATGCACCATTCTGGACCCTGCACTGTGAAGTGTGACAAGTGCAACAAGATAGGTCATTAGGGTAAGCATTGCCGAAACCCTGGAGGTGGAAACACTATGGCAAACATGAGTTATTATGGATGTGGAGAGAAGGGTCATTTCAAGAGTCAATGCCCAAAGGTGAATGCAGCTCAATAGAACAATGAGCGTGCAAGGGCGTACGTGCTATTGAAACCTGATGTTGTGACGGGTACGTATTCTCTTAACAATCATCCTACAAAAATCTTGTTTGACTCTGGAGCCAATAAGAGTTTTGTATCTACTACCTTTGCACCATTACTTGAAATTTCCTCAATTGCCTTAGATACAACTTATGAGATAGAACTAGCCAATGGAAAGATAATAGGAACCAACACCATAATCCGTAATTGCCCTATTCTGTTAAAAGACCACTCGTTCCTTATAGATCTTTTGCCAATCAAGCTTGGTAGTTTTGACGTCGTAATTGGCGAGGATTGGTTGTCTAAACACCTATCTAGGATTGTTTGCGACGAGAAAACCGTTCATATCCCAATCAACGGTGAAACCTTAGTTATCCAAGGAGATCAAAGTAGAGAGTACTTAAGTATCATATCCTGTGTGAAGTCGATAAAGTACATGGAGAAAGGATGTTATGCCTTCTTAGCTCAAGTAACAGAAAAGAAGTCGGAAGAGATACGACTAGAGGATGTACGTGTAGTTAGAGCATTCCTTGAAGTATTTCTAGAAGATTTTCCTGGACTCCCACCTGCTCGACAAGTCAAATTTCAAATCGATCTTATTCCTAGAGCTACTCCCGTAGCACGAGCACCATACCGTTTAGCACCCTTGGAAATGCAAGAGCTATCTAAACAACTAGAAGAGCTATCTGACAAAGGATTCATTAGACCAAGTTCCTCACCCTGGGGAGCACCGATTTTATTTGTTAAGAAGAAGGATGGATCATTTCGGATGTGTATCGATTACATAGAATTGAACAAGCTCACAATCAAGAACCGCTATCCCTTACCAAGAATCGATGATCTGTTTGATCAGTTACAAGGCTTGAGTGTATACTCGAAGATTGATTTAAGATCTGGATACCATCAGTTAAGGCTAAAAGAGGAAGATATACCCAAGACCGCATTTAGAACTCGATATGGTCATTATGAATTCCAAGTAATGCCATTCGGTTTAACCAATTCACCCGCTGTATTTATGGACCTCATGAATAGAGTCTGTAAACCATACCTGGATAAATTTGTCATTGTGTTCATTGACGGTATTCTTATTTACTCTCGTGATAAAGAAGAACATGCAGAACATCTGAGAACTGTCCTGAAGTTACTCAAGGATGAAGAATTATACGCAAAGTTTTCCGAATGCGATTTTTTGATCAAGACAGTCCAATTCCTTGGTCACATGATCGACAATAAAGGAATTCACGTGGATCCCGCAAAGATATAATCCGTAAAGAAATGGTCCGTACCAACCAAACCCACTGAGATTCGCCAATTCTTAGGTCTTGCCGGTTATTACTGGAGATTCATCGAAGGTTTTTCGAAGATAGCCAAACCATTGACAGAGTTAACCCAGAAACAAAGAAATTCGAATGGGGGGACAATCAAGAATAAGTTTTTCAACTCCTTAAGAACAAGCTTTGCGAAGCACCCATCTTGGAACTAGATGAAGGAGTAGAAGATTTTGTAGTATACTGCGATGCTTCACATATGGGTTTATGCATTGTTCTTATGCAAAGGAACAAAGTGATTGCTTACGCATCCCGTCAACTCAAAACTCATGAGAAGAATTATACTACTCATGATCTAGAACTCGGCGCTGTGGTATTTGTACTCAAGTTATAGAGACATTACTTATACGGAACCAATTGTATAGTGTACACTGATCACAAAAGTCTTCAACACATCTTAGATCAAAAGGAACTGAATATGCGTCAACGCCGCTGGCTAGAATTGCTCAGTGATTATGACTGCGAGATTCGTTACTATCCCGGAAAGGCGAATGTTGTTGCTGACGCCTTGAGCATAAAAGATAGCCCTAAGCCACTTAAAGTAAGATCATTAGGAATGGTAATCAATTCACCCCTACCATCGAAAATTCTTGAAGCTCAGATCGAAGCTCTTAAAGAAGAAAACAGGTGATATGTGCAAAAACACATATCATTTCTTTATCAAATAAAACCCAAAATAACCAAGAAAGAGCCGTTTATTGCTAATATTTGTGGTTTTCTTGAGTTTGTGCTTGTGCAGGTACGGATATGTAAAAAACACACAAAAAGGAACCAAATCAGACGTAAATCCGAGCACGAGAGATTAAGAGAGCTTAAGCTGAGCCAGAAGGTCGAAATTGTGCATTTATGAAGATTTTATTCTCTGTGGATGATTTTTGGAAGATATGATCATATTTGAAGAATTGTCAGAATCGGCCCCTCATCTTTGAGCATTTGGCAGAATTGATCCTTCAAGTTTCAGAAGTTGCAAAATCAGTCCCTGGATTATTTGAAGATTGACAAGAAAGGCCCTTGAAAGAGATTTTCATAATTACAATTATGGTCCTTTGAAATTCAGATTATACACATTTAGTCCTTAAAATACACCTTGGTTCATTACAAAGTCCAAATCCTAACTCATGGCCCAAAATACAATACCCGGTCCAATATCAAAATCCACTTACACCCGGTCCATTACCATTACCCAATACTCGGTGTATATTTTAACCCGTATACCCATATTTTACCCAGGTCAACTCTTTTATAACCCGGTCAAACACCCAAACAATAATAAACAAATCCAAACGCGCCCAAAGTACTCATCTTCCCCAATCCAAACATCCAGTTACCATTCACTTTTACCCACCACCATTTACCCACACAACCTCGTACTAAGCATCTCAAGGACCTTCTAGAAGACTGACTTGTCAGATAAGACTGCCAGTGTGGCCAATTGGAGCTCTATCATTGGCCGAGACACCTCACTAGGTGAATTGGGAGGCTGTGATTGGAGGAAATGACTCAGAGGATGATTTGTGGCTGTGGATAAGCCTTCTAGGCTCTTCTATCAAGGATCCAAGACTGAATTCCAGCTATAAATAGACCCCTTAGCTTCACATTGTATTCGTGCATTATTTTCCTTTTCAATTAAGTTTCATGTTTAGTTTTCAGCATTTTCAGTATTCTAAGTTTGTTATCTTTAAGTTTTAATGTAATCTCAAACCTTTTGTAATCTCATTTCAGTTTTAATAAAAATTTCCAAGTTTTACTTTGATCTTGCATTTCACTATTTAAGTACTGAATAAAGTGTTTTCAATGGTTCAATAAGCTCATACAAGCTCTTCATAGCTGTTATGAGCTTATTTTGTGTTTAATATACTTCATTTCATCCATTACAAACAAGCATAATCTTGGTCAACGAAAGTCAACTGTGGTGCTCTATATTGGTTCAGAGATGGATATGGGTTGATCTAGTTGCTGGATTGGGTTTTTGTTTGGTGTTTTACACTGGGTTTGTTACTGTTATAATGCTCAAATTTGGCTGGACATCTTGTAAGTTTAGACTTAATCTCATTATTAGCTTAATAAGAGTAGCAGTTATTGTTTCTATTAGATCTGTTCTAATATTGATCATTGTTGTCATTTAGTTTAATTTAGGTGTACTGAATCTGTTTTGATGATAGAGTAAGCTTGTCTTTGTGTTTTAGCTAGAAAAAATTGCATAACAGATTTGTTAAGTAGTGTTTGGTTCAGTTGGTTTAGTGAGATTATGGCTTAGTTTGTGTTTTAGATCTGTCACATTTACATCAGTAGGGATAAAAAGACTTTAATCAGTAACTCATTTGCCTAATAAATCAGTGAAAGTCAAAATCACTATAAAACTGCTCTTGATCTCAAATATGTTGGAATCAGTTGCTGAAATCTTGCTTATAGGAGTAGAGTTTGATAAACTAGCTTGCTATAGTTGTATTTCATTATTATTCATAAATTTTAGTTCATCATTTGATCTCAAATCTCAAATAAGTCAAACTTCATAACTGTTTTCAAAAGTCAAAACAATGTCAAAACCAGTTTTCTTCAAATCTTGCAGCCTTTGCACAAGGTTCTATATAGCTTATTAGAAGCTCAAATGTGGTCCAGTTGTAGTTTGCTTGGTGGTCTTGAAAACCACATATCTGGTTTTCACATAAGCTTCTCTGATTAGCCTGTGGATAAGCTCAAACAGTAGGGGACAGTAGCTGTTTGGATAAGATAGACAGTTAATATCAATCATTAGTAGACTACTTATTAGAGGTTAGGAGTAGCTAGAATTAGTTGATAATAGTTAAACTTAGTATAATCTAGCTTCAGTAACAGTGTGGTGGCTTATTGTGCTTATTTGCTTATTTTTAAATGCTTATTCCTTAAACAGTTACACTACAGCTCTCATTTCTCACACATAAGCATAGTGTTTTATATTTTTCATAGCTTTAGAATAATATTTTAGAATTTTCCTGAGTTTTTCATAATTTTTAGTCACTGTTTAGTATTTTTCACAATTTAAAACAGTTTTTAGTCATTTTTAAATAGCTTTTATTGCAATTAATTCAGAAAAAGTTCCAAAAAATAATTTTTCAATTTTCATAGATTAAGATAAATACAAAAAGCAAAAAAATAATTTTTCTAGATTTTTCCTAGCTTATTTGGTAATTTTTAGCCATTTAATTAGATTTAAATAGTTTTAAATTTGTAGAAAATAGAAAAATAATCAGAAAAATAAAAAAATTGTTTTGAAAATTCTCTTAGGTTATTTTTGATTTTATAAAAATAGTTTCATATTTTTCTCCTTAATTTTCATAATTTTTAGTATTTTAAATTAGTTTTAAAAGTTAAAAATTAGTTTTTAATTCTAATAAATTTCAGAAAAATCCTAAAAAAATAGTTTTAATTCATAAATAGTTTTCAACTTGCATTTCTAGAGTAAAAGTAATTTTAAGCATTTTTAGGATATAATTTAGACGTAGTTGCATTTTATTTACGTTTCCTTAATTACGTTTTATGCGTTTTTAGTTTAAATTTTCGTAATTAGTTGTTTTCCCTTATTTAAATCATAGATTTAGTTGTTATAATTTCTTTTCTTTATATTTCCTTGCCTTGTAGATTAGAAAACCCAAAATTCCTTATTTCCCATTCAAATCCCGAATCGCGACGTGAGTTGTCAAACTCCATTCATCCCTCGTTGGGAAAACGACCCGGGAAATACATACCTTTGTATTTCTTCGGAAAATATCTTGTGTACGAAAACGATCAAATCAAAAAATGGCGCCGCTGCCGGGGAGGGCATGTAGTGAGCTTTTCGTATTCCGTCTCGATTCGTGTGCATTTGAAGATCCTTCCCCGTGAAGTTATCGTTGTATTTTGTAAATATCCCTTTTATTAAAAACCCAAAAAGATTTTCCTTTTCATAATTTGTTTTCCTTTTATGATTGCTTCTATCAAAAACCCAAAAATATTCTTCTTTACCCTCTGAACCGTCAATTCTTTATCTCTTTACCCTCTTATCCGTACAATTCTTCTCGATGTCTTCGTCTTACCATTATGGTTGTCAATGGTGTGGGGGGCCTCAAAATGGTGGGAATTGTCCCGGTTGTAGCATTGTGAATACAGGAAACGAGTTTGTCTACGACCAACATCCCTACAATGATACGACCGATTTCCTTTACCAATCCCCTTACCATGAGACGGAGTCATACTCTTGTGAGTACTGTGGAGGTCCTCACCAAGGTTTTCAATGTCAAGACCAATTTAACAATACAACCTTTGGTTATGAACCTTATCCATATACTTCACCAAACCCGTCACAACAATCATATTGTTGTGAGTATTGTGGAGGTCCGCACTTAAATTCTGATTGTCAAATGCAGAATCCACGTGTTTACGAGCAAGTTCCTTATAACAATTATGACTATTCTTATGACACACCTCCACAATACCAAGAGATTCAACAACAACATCCGCAAATTCCTCAAGATAGTTTCCAAAGATGTATTAATATACTCGAAGAATTTATGGATAAACATGGTATTGAAAAAGATCCTCATCAGAAAACGTATGGTGAATTACTTGCTGAAGATCGAGTGTCTCGCAATGAAAGATCTATGTTAGAATTACTTGAAGAAGAAGAACGAGCGGCTCAGATTGAAAAATGTCTTGAATAAATTCGAATTGAAGAACAAGCACTTGAAAGACGTGCCCGATGGCTCAATACTTACATTGACGATGATGAGGACTCCATTCAAATGAAAGAATATTATGAAAGTTTGTCGGCTGAAACCACTCCCGTTTCCGAGCCTTTCATTTCCTACTCTTCCCTTTCTCTCACGCCGGATGAGAGAAGTGATATCGTATTGGAAGAGGTCGATGATTCTATTTCTTCAAACATTGTTGAACCCGTTGACTCTCTCATAATGGGGGACGAGCCTCTTAGCACTATTCCGGAAACGGAATTGTCTAGTGTTGAGAGCCTTGACCCAATCCCAAGTGAGTCCGAGGATATATCTGATAGTGATTGTGATTCGCTTTTATGTGATTCTCTTGACATCTCTGAGGTTACTTCCGGGATTTTCTCAAATCCACTTTTTGAATTCAAGGACGACTACACCTTTTGCGAAGTTAATCCTCTTTTTGACAAAGATTTTGAGTCCGATTCAGAGACCACAACGGAAGTGGTGGATATTGCTAGCTCTCAGAGCACACCACTTGTCCCATCTCTTTGTTTCGACCTTTCTCTCCCGTCATGTGATGTTATGCAAGATGAAGAAATTGATGAATCTGACACTGAAGATATTATGGAGATTTATGAATTGACTAAAGTGGTTGACGACGATATTCTTGATAATCCTCCTTATGATTCTGATATGGAAGAAATCGACTTATTTCTTGATGATCCAATATCGCCGGGTATTGAGAGTGACGGGTGCGACTCTGTTCAAGATGTCCTTTTTCTTGAAAGCTTGCTTAATGATGATTCTCCTTCCTCTGTTGAGTCGACCCTCACGTATCTCGTTGAGCCCTCATGTAAACCCGGGATATTAGACATAGATGAGCTTTATGCTAAAACTGTTGTTCGAGAAAAGGATCCTCTCTTGGATGCCTTCATTGTTAAGCTTTCACCTCCTTACTATGAGCTCCCGTCTTTCTTGGAGTATTCTCATTGTGATCCGTCATCCCTTCGCCCGCCCGCAAAACCACCGGATGATGGATCATTCTTTCATATACCTTATGTGAGTTTGGGAGGTGATATCCCATTTGTGCTTAATCCCGACATTTTCTTTCCCTCCCAACCCACCCAGTCTCATTCCTTCGGGAATGAGGACACCGTTTTTGACCCTGGTATCTCTACCACTTTCTTCCCCAAGGACAAATGAATTCGGGGATGAGTCAGGCTAGCAACTCGGTGACCAAAAACAGTAGCGCTTCGTGGGAGGCACCCCATGCTTATCCTTCTATCTTCTTTCTATTTTCTAATAAGTGACGTGAAGGGGTTAGCCTCTTCTATTTCTCGTGTTTGGTTGTTTGTGATGTTGTGTTTAGGATTTTCCCGATATGAAGACTCTCGTGCTCGAAGTTTGTCTTTTCTCCACTCGAGTTTCATGATCGATGCTGATGGAAATCCGATATCCTAATCTTATCGACTAACGTTTATCTTCTAGCATACTTAATAAACGGCTTTTAGATTTTCGTTATTACCCTTGCCTTTAAACATTGAGGACAATGTTTCATTTTAATCTGGGGTGGGTAATCTTCGATTTGATTTGACCGCACTTGCTTGTTTTTCGTCGTATACTCTCGCAACCCCGTTTTTCCTTAGAAAATAAAAAAAATTGTGCAAAAATGAGCAAAATTTAAAAAATTTTAAGCTTTTGTTAAGTCTTTTTGATTGAAAAGTTTGCTAGTCTCTTAGACAAGAAGCTATAAAATGCGAATTCTAGCTCACAAGGCCAAGATTTTGCAAGTTTCCCTAAGTGACTTTAAATATGCATGACTTAATTTCATTAGACGAAGCATTTGCTAAGTATGTATATGTTTTGACACCTTGTTGACTTTCCGCTGGTGAGAGTAGGAATAGAATTCTGACTTGACCGGGCGTGTTGAGCCCTAGCTTGTTCCCTTAACCATAGATAATTTAATTATCGGCTAAGCATCCGCGGATCTCATTATTTGGGATTTTAAATTTGCGGAGATCGAGAAATGATAGAGTTACTTATGAGTTTAGATGCTAAGCGTGGAGTAGTTGGTTCTCTTTAGAGCCCATCGAAGGTACTTATGGCTTTTTGTTCCCACAAAATTGTTTCACCCCATATCTGTGAATAAATAATTAGAGATGTTGAGTTTTTGGCGATAGTTAGTTCTTTATCTTCTCAAAAGAATCTTTGTTTTAAAAATTGGGTACACATCAAGGATCCGTAATAAATAAGCAATAAGTGAAAAGTAATAAGTAAAGTTATGAGTTGCGGTGTCGAGATCGGACCCTTGGATCTTTAGCCGGGATTGAGTGAGGTCTTAGTCTAGCCAACCGGGACCCTCATTTCATGAAGCCTATAGTCTTGGAATTACCCCGTGAAGCTCCGTAGTTCATAGCTCATATAAGTAAAAGTATAAATCAAAAAAAAAAAAAAAAAAAAAAAAAAAAAAAATGAATGAAATGATGAAAAAAAAAAGTCAAAAGTATAAGTGAATAAAAATTCCTTGATGTGGACCTCATTTTTGGGACACTGGTTCTTGAGAGAAGGCGGACAACTAATTATCGACTTAGCTTTGTATCTTTATCGGAATAAAAGTTATCGAAACGAGAAATTTGAAGAAATTCATTTCTCACAAAAATAAAAAAATCTAGAGGAAAATAGGAAAATGGGAACAAAAGGTAATTACACAAGTAACTTCCATGGGTAGTGTTAGCATCTAGAATCATATTTAACAATGATTTCGATTTTACGCTTAGTTTGGGACTTGTGAAAAATCAGGGACGATGTATTCTATCCGTATGGTCACTTCACGCTGTGTTGTGTTTTCTACTCCGTGATCCTAACGTGTCGTTTGAAAAATGTTGGAGTTATTGATCGACATGAAAGTTCAACAAACCGTCATTCATAAACGGAATGTGCTTAATCATAACATCTATACATGTGAATTAAAAGGTAAACGGGGCGTTTTTAGAATTAAGGGTTCTTAATCTCTTTTGAGGAATCTTTGCTACTTCTTCATAGGTTTAGTAGAAAGAGATTGAAATCCTTAGTTTTAGAAGCGTGAGTTGATTGCATTGCGTGAGGACACGACAATGGTCTCGTCTGGGGTATTTTGATATGTGCAAAAACACATATCATTTCTTTATCAAATAAAACCCAAAATAACCAAGAAAGAGCCGTTTATTGCTAATATTTGTGGTTTTCTTGAGTTTGTGCTTGTGCAGGTACGGATATGTATAAAACACACAAAAAGGAACCAAATCAGACGTAAATCCGAGCACGAGAGATTAAGAGAGCTTAAGCTGAGCCAGAAGGTCGAAATTGTGCATTTATGAAGATTTTATTCTCTGTGGATGATTTTTGGAAGATGTGATCATATTTTAAGAATTGTCAGAATCGGCCCCTCATCTTTGAGCATTTGGCATAATTGATCCTTCAAGTTTCAGAAGTTGCAAAATCAGTCCCTGGATTATTTGAAGATTGACAAGAAAGGCCCTTGAAAGAGATTTTCAGAATTACAATTATGGTCCTTTGAAATTCAGATTATACACATTTAGTCCTTAAAATACACCTTGGTTCATTACAAAGTCCAAATCCTAACTCATGGCCCAAAATACAATACCCGGTCCAATATCAAAATCCACTTACACCCGGTCCATTACCATTACCCAATACCCGGTGTATATTTTAACCCGTATACCCATATTTTACCCAGGTCAACTCTCTTATAACCCGGTCAAACACCCAAACAATAATAAACAAATCCAAACGCGCCCAAAGTACTCATCTTCCCCAATCCAAACATCCAGTTACCATTCACTTTTACCCACCACCATTTACCCGCACAACCTCATACTAAGCATCTCAAGGACCTTCTAGAAGACTGACTTGTCAGATAAGACTGCCAGCGTGGCCAATTGGAGCTCTATCATTGGCCGAGACACCTCACTAGGTGAATTGGGAGGCTGTGATTGGAGGAAATGACTCAGAGGATGATTTGTGGCTGTGGATAAGCCTTCTAGGCTCTTCTATCAAGGATCCAAGACTGAATTCCAGCTATAAATAGACCCCTTAGCTTCACATTGTATTCGTGCATTATTTCCTTTTCAATTAAGTTTCATGTTTAGTTTTCAGCATTTTCAGTATTCTAAGTTTGTTATCTTTAAGTTTTAATGTAATCTCAAACCTTTTGTAATCTCATTTCAGTTTTAATAAAAATTTCCAAGTTTTACTTTGATCTTGCATTTCACTATTTGAGTACTGAATAAAGTGTTTTCAATGGTTCAATAAGCTCATACAAGCTCTTCATAGCTGTTATGAGCTTATTTTGTGTTTAATATACTTCATTTCATCCATTACAAACAAACATAATCTTGGTCAACGAAAGTCAACTGTGGTGCTCTATATTGGTTCAAAGATGGATATGGGTTGATCTAGTTGCTGGATTGGGTTTTTGTTTGGTGTTTTACACTGGGTTTGTTACTGTTATAATGCTCAAATTTGGCTGGACATCTTGTAAGTTTAGACTTAATCTCATTATTAGCTTAATAAGAGTAGCAGTTATTGTTTCTATTAGATCTGTTCTAGTATTGATCATTGCTGTCATTTAGTTTAATTTAGGTGTACTGAATCTGTTTTGATGATAGAGTAAGCTTGTCTTTGTGTTTTAGCTAGAAAAATTGCATAACAGATTTGTTAAGTAGTGCTTGGTTCAGTTGGTTTAGTGAGATTATGGCTTAGTTTGTGTTTTAGATCTGTCACATTTACATCAGTAGGGATAAAAAGACTTTATCAGTAACTCATTTGCCTAATAAATCAGTGAAAGTCAAAATCACTATAAAACTGCTCTTGATCTCAAATCTGTTGGAATCAGTTGCTGAAATCTTGCTTATAGGAGTAGAGTTTGATAAACTAGCTTGCTATAGTTGTATTTCATTATTATTCATAAATTTTAGTTCATCATTTGATCTCAAATCTCAAATAAGTCAAACTTCATAACTGTTTTCAAAAGTCAAAACAATGTCAAAACCAGTTTTCTTCAAATCTTGCAGCCTTTGCACAAGGTTCTATATAGCTTATTAGAAGCTCAAATGTGGTCCAGTTGTATTTTGCTTGGTGGTCTTGAAAACCACATATCTGGTTTTCACATAAGCTTCTCTGATTAGCCTGTGGATAAGCTCAAACAGTAGGGGTCAGTAGCTGTTTGGATAAGATAGACAGTTAATATCAATCATTAGTAGACTGCTTATTAGAGGTTAGGAGTAGCTAGAATTAGTTGATAATAGTTAAACTTAGTATAATCTAGCTTCAGTAACAGTGTGGTGGCTTATTGTGCTTATTTGCTTATTTTCAAATGCTTATTCCTTAAACAGTTACACTACAGCTCTCATTTCTCACACATAAGCATAGTGTTTTATATTTTTCATAGCTTTAGAATAATATTTTAGAATTTTACTGAGTTTTTCATAATTTTTAGTCACTGTTTAGTATTTTTCCCCATTTAAAACAGTTTTTAGTCATTTTTAAATAGCTTTTATTGCAATTAATTCAGAAAATATTCCAAAGAATAATTTTTCAATTTTCATAGATTAAGATAAATACAAAAAGCAAAAAAATAATTTTTCTAGATTTTTCCTAGCTTATTTGGTAATTTTTAGCCATTTAATTAGATTTAAATAGTTTTAAATTTGTAGAAAATAGAAAAATAATCAGAAAAATAAAAAAATAGTTTTGAAAATTCTCTTAGGTTATTTTAGATTTTATAAAAATAGTTTCATATTTTTATCCTAAATTTTCATAATTTTTAGTATTTTAAATTAGTTTTAAAAGTTAAAAATTAGTTTTTAATTCTAATAAATTTCAGAAAAATCCTAAAAAAATAGTTTTAATTCATAAATAGTTTTCAACTTGCATTTCTAGAGTAAAAGTAATTTTAGGCATTTTTAGGATATAATTTAGACGTACAGTAAAACCTCTATAAATTAATATTCGATAAATTAATAACCTCGATAAAATTAATAATTTGTCCGGTCCCAACTTGGGACCAGTACAAATTTAGGCCCCAATCGATAAAATAATAAGATAATAATTTTTTTGAAACCCCAGTGTATATATATTAGTCCCAACAAAACTATAAATTAATAATTACTAAAAATTTCATATATATGTATATATGTGTGTGTTTCAGAGAGAGATACACTCAAAATCTTAAGATTAGTAAAAAATGAATCCATAGTCACTTGTTTTTTTGTTGAACTTCAAATCTATATTGAGTTTATCTTACAATCTCCTTATTGCACTAAAGAGTTGGTGCGTTGTCTTCTCGTATTGCAATAAAAAGTGTTAATTTTATTTTCATAAAGTGTGAATGTTACTTCATAAAATGTTAATTGAAACTTGTTTTTCAAATTTATTTCGTCTCTAATGAGAATACATTCATTACATTGTAACTAGCTAATTTATTAGACTTGAAAATTTAATGGTCATACGTAAAACCTCTTTAAATTAATAAATTATTAATTTATCGATATAATAATATCTCGTTAAATTAATAAAATATCCCGGTCCCAACACTATTAATTTATAGAGGTTTTACTGTAGTTGCATTTTATTTACGTTTCCTTAATTACGTTTTATGCGTTTTTAGTTTAAATTTTCGTAATTAGTTGTTTTCCCTTATTTAAATCATAGATTTAGTTGTTATAATTTCTTTTCTTTATATTTCCTTGCCTTGTAGATTAGAAAACCCAAAATTCCTTATTTCCCATTCAAATCCCGAATCGCGACGTGAGTTGTCAAACTCCATTCATCCCTCGTTGGGAAAACGACCCGGGAAATACATACCTTTGTATTTCTTCGGAAAATATCTTGTGTACGAAAACGATCAGATCAACAGGCCGAATGAAAAGATTTATCGCATGCCGGAGAACGAAAATGGATTTGTGAAAAGATCAGACGGAACTTTATGTTTCAAAGATCGAAGTTGTATTCCACTTTACGGAGGTATCCGAGAACTCATCATGCATGAATCACATAAATCGAAGTATTCCATACATCCTGGCCCCGGCAAGATGTATCAAGATCTAAAACTTTTATATTGGTGGCCAAACATGAAGGCTGATATCGCCGAATATGCTAGTAAACGCTTGACATATCTGAGAGTCAAAGCAGAGCATCAAAAGCCGTCAGGATTGCTAACCCAACCGGAACTTCCCATATGGAAATGGGAAAGAATCACAATGGATTGCATCACAAAGTTACCGAGAACTTCTAACCGTTTTGATACTATTTGGGTCATTGTTGACCATCTCACGAAATCCGCTCATTTTTTGCCTATCAAAGAGAACGACGAGATGATTACACTCACTCGGTTGTACATCAAGGAGATTTTTTCGCGCCACGGTGTACCGATCTCTATTATATCTGATCGATATAGCCGATTCACCTCGAGATTTTGGCAAACACTACAAAACGTCATGGGTACCAAATTGGACATGAGTACCGCATACCATCCTCAAACAGTTGGACGAAGTGAGAGAACGATCCAAACTCTAGAAGACATGATGAGAGCATATGTGATCGATTTCGGAAAAGGATGGGATAAGCACTTACCTCTGGCAGAATTCTCCTACAATAACAGTTACCATGCCAGCAATAAAGCCGCTCCTTTTGAAGCGCTCTATGGAAGAAAATGACAATCGCCTGTTTGCTGGGCGGAAGTTGGAGAAGTACAACTCACAGGCCCTGAGATTGTCCAGGAGACAATTGAAAAGATAATACAAATCAGGCAACGACTACAAGCAGCTCGAGATAGACAAAAGAGTTATGCAGATGTCAGGAGAAAACCGATGGAATTCCAAGTCGGAGATCGAGTAATGCTCAAAGTATCACCCTGAAAAGGAATTGTCAGGTTTGGAAAGAGAGGAAAACTCAAACCCCGATACGTAGGACCGTTCAAAATTATGCAAAGAATTGGTCCGGTAGCGTATAAGCTCGAGCTTCTGGAAGAGCTCAGTCGAGTACATGACACTTTCCATGTTTCGAATCTTAAGAAGTGTCTATCGGATGACAGACTTAGCTTCGTAGAAGAACCCATTGAGATCATGGACAGGGAAGTCAAGAGGCTTAAGCAAAGCCGCATTCCTATTGTTAAAGTTCGATGGAATCATAAGAAACGAGGTGCAGAGTTCACCAGGAGCGCGAGGATGTAATTCGTTCCAAGTATCCCCACCTGTTCACCTAACCACCCATGACAACCTCTGCGAGTTAAACCGCGGGACGCGGTTCTCTTAAGGGGTAGGTACTGTAAGCTCCCGGAAAATTTCATTGTACTTAAGACTTTAATCAGAAATAAAGCACGATTTACATCATCATGAAATTTTCTAATTACCACGTTTGCATATCATTTTGCATATGTATGATCAACGTAGCTTGAACGTTCATAAATATACCGTTGTTATCAGAATGAAATTTCTTACGATCCTGATATTCATAGAATACATAATATATGTATAAGCTCTCGGAAAATTTCATTGTACTTAAGACTTTAATCAGAAATAAAGCACGATTTACATCATCATGAAATTTTCTAATTACCACGTTTGCATATCATTTTGCATATGTATGATCAACGTAGCTTGAGCGTTCATAAATATACCGTTGTGATCAGAATGAAATTTCTTACGATCCTGATATTCATATAATACATAATATATGTATATATGTATGTATATATATATATATATATATATATATATATATATATATATATATATATATATATATACACATATATATATATATATATATAAATTTATAAAAATGTAAAATAAATAAAAATAAAAATACATTAGTATCGGATTGTGCCTAGAATTTTTATTGGGCCTCCAATCGAGTCCAACTCACCATTTCGTTTCAATTGGGCCTTGTTACCATGTCTAACCCAAACCATAGAGACCATTGGGCCTTAATCGGGCTCTCACCGAGCCCAACACCATTTCTCTTGGACTTTCACATATCACCCGACCCAAAGCTTGTTGATTGGCCTCGTTCACAAGCCCAATGCACCCCTATATCCTCTTTGGACCTCATTCGAGCCCATGCTAAGCCCACACCCATAGAATTGAAATAAAAACTTGTGATAATATCTTGTGTTTTTCCCCTTTGTAACCGGGCGAATAAACAAGTCACAAACAAACCAAACCAAGCCTTTCCCATTTGATCCCAAGTATGTCGTGAGTATGGACAAGGAGACACAAGCCACACCTTCAAGCCACCCTAACCTCCCAATTTAATAATACCTATTATTATAAAAATAGCCTAAACATGCTTTGACCAACTAAGACTTTCATATCCATTGGGTTTATGTCTCATTGAGTTCGACAAGGCAAGGAGAGCCTCCTTCTTCACTGCCCAACTAATGCATGCCACAAACAAACACCAACAAATCTTAACCTTACTTGAAAACTAGGAAAAAGCTTGCATATTTTAATATATGGACCATGTTTGCACTACTCTTTATAAGCTACCTCAAACACAAACCAAAACTCACTAAGTACTTCATCACTAATTTCACAACACTCTCAAAACATCCCAACAAAGAACTAGAGTCGATTAGGATCAAGATAGGAAGCGAAGCATTGAAAGTTTAGAAAGGGTTGAATCAAATTCGGGTTATAAGGAGAACAAGGGTTCCCATTTGCCTCGTACATCTTGCTCTCATCTCTACTCACTCGAGTGTTGTAAGTCCTTTACCTCATCTATTTACCTATATTGCACGTTAGAATGATTAGCACACACCTATACGAATATACAAAATGTAAATGAAACACTAACATGTCACGTTATATTCTTATACGCCACATAAAACGACCTTCATCTAGTTCAATATAACCAAAAACTAAGTTTGTATCACTTAGAATCGACCTAAGAAACCCTTGATCCCCTCCCCCCCCCCCCCCCCAATGCCGCGTTCCCTTTTAAAAACAAACAACAACGAAATGGGCCTAAAGCCCACTAGGCGGGCCCGTTAAGCCTAAACCGAGCCCAATCAGCCCAATACCCGGTCTAATAAGCTCAAAATAAGTTAATAAGTCTTGGAAATAAGCTATAAATAAGCTCGAAAGGTTTTGAAAATTTTTCGTATACTAAAATGAATATTTGGACTAAAAATGAAAAATGTGTAGTCCATGGGTAAAATTTGGAACTTTTCGAAAAGATAAAGGGTAATATTACGTGAATAAACTTGCATGAAAAGTCTAGGGACCAATCATGCACTACTTCAAAAGTAAAAGGTGTTATATACGTGTGCATGTATACGAATCAACTACAAGGACTATTTTTGCAAATAGACGAAACTAGTTATATTAATAAATTTTGGGTTGAAAGTGTAAAGTTTAGAACTTTAAGGTTGAAACGCGTTAAAGTATAATTTGGAGGATAGTTTCATAAAAACAATTTCACTAAGGGTTAAAACTATCATTTTCAGAAAGTTTGATGTAAAATGAGTCCGGGGTAAAAAGTGTCAATTACTCAAAGTTGAGGGACTAAACCTGTACATTTTGAAACTTGAGGGTAAAAAGTGTAAATTCAGGAGAAGTTTAGAAAAACTTATAAACTTAACGTAACTTCGTAAAAATGAGTATTTTGATCATATAAGTGTTTGCAAAGTATCTTACTATCGGATATTGTTAAACGTATTATACATATATATATATATATAATTATAAGATTTTAATTATACATATAGCAACAATATGATAAAACGCATGCGGGGAATCTAAAATACTCAATAACAACCACTCTTTCACAAGATCACAACGGGTGAACAGTTCACTTATGCGTAAGTGAGGATCATTAATAAACATCAAACTAAGACAATTTAGCACGTAAATTAACTTAAATCGTTAAGCACGCACACACCCTATTGAATTCGACAATTCAATGATCTATTGAATAAGAATATTCAATGCTCTATTATTTTGGTCGCGAACCAAAATGTTTATCATATTCTGAGACACGCCATCTCATCATTTTTAGGTTTCGGTTTGGAACCTCCGCTACATTGTGCTTGATCTATTTGTGCTTGTTCATTATCATCAAGGTGAGTTCATAGCCTCGCTTTTAATTTTATTTGCAAACACCGCGAGGGAGATACATGCTCTAAACTAGAACACAAGGTTTTTCATAAATGTTCGCTTCTTGATTATTAGAATTGCCTAAGTATTTAGCCATAAGTCCCCTGTATCATGAACCATTAGTCACCGCGAGTGAACGCAGATATCGTGAATAGGACTATGGGGATTAACGACCCCGTCATGGTTATAGAGAAATAACCGGGGCGCACCATATTTGAATTGCATTAGGTAATTGGCTATTACCTCCTTTGGGGCAAACTTACGTACACCAGTAATTCGTTGTATGCAGTTAAGTCTTGGTTGCATGAGCTTAGAGCATAATAATCCTTTGAGGCAAACTTATGTACCCATATTACCTTCAATAATTGTTTAATCCTTAACTCTAGTGGTGGAGATTTGTGTAACCGCCAAGCTTATGATAGAATACATGCTATGACTGTGCTTTAAGTGATCACCCCGAAATTGACACTTAGACTAGTTGAGAGATTTTGAGTGTTTTGTTCCCATTTCGTGAGGGGTTCGGCTTTGTTTTATTCTAACATAATGGATTTTTAAACTTATATTTTCCAGGTAATGGGAGATATCTTTTTAGAAATTTATCTAATAAAGTCTACTTGAGGGCAAGTAGAGTTCAAGTGGGAGGATATTTGATAACTGTTAATACAAATATCGTCATTAAACGTTATTTATATTTTTGATCTTTACCTAAGTTTTGTTAACGACAAAAGTAAATTTAATTTTTATAAAACTTAAAGCTTGTCAAGTTTAATAGATATTAAATCAAGCTTTTCAAATAATATCTTCATCACTCAAGCATTTACATTGTGATTGATCATATTTTGATATGACTCTAAACCATAATGTATGTTAGTATTTTTAGTTCAAGAATGTTTTGGTTTCTTAAAACAAAACATTACATATGTATTTATATTTTAACATATTTCTAAAAACAGAAAAACAAACACATGACATCATGTAGTGCATCATTGAAATCCTTAGAAGATTTCACTAGATACTTTGTGTAGATTTAGACTCTACATATCTTACACAATCTTGGATAGATATGGTTGACTTTGATCTTGCTGTCAGACCTCGGCAGCACCAAAATAATACACGGGCGGAACCCTTTTAAGGGTTCCGTGGTCCGTGGTGCCTGCTGATCATTTTGGCTATAAATAGCAAAGCCAAACCAAGTTGTTTTTCATCCCTTTCTATCATACTCTCATACATTCCTTCTCTCTAACATTTCTAACTCAGTTTCATATCATATTAGTGATCTCTTTTGTAGCAAAGAAGATCAAGGCACATTCAAGCTTCAACGAGAAGTTGGGAGTCTTGTTTGTTTGTTGTTGTATGATCTTGTGTTGATTCATACATCATTGTTGTACCAAACCATCATAAACTTGTGAGTGTGAGTGGTTAGTATTTTAGTCCTTAAAATACATTGTGTGTGGGAGTGGTTGTACCCTTGAAAAGAACTCGACATCTAGCTTAGTGTCGGAAATAGTGTGTAAGCGAAGTGTAAAGGTTTCTCTGCCGGTCAAAGGAGCTTGTTGACTAGTGTCACAATTCGCAATTTCCGGTCATTTCTCAAACTCAATATTCATCATTTCATATCGGTTCGTGCATGGTTTTGCATTTTACATTAAACGTTTATTTTCTTATTAAATAAACGCTATCGCGTAAAAATTATTTGAACATTTGATCCGACACTTCCAAAAATTATCCCGACATATTTTTATACTCATATTAAGATTATAAAAATAATATTATGAGTTTACCCAATGTTTTAAATTTATTTCGTATATAAATTGTTATGTTTATATAAATTACGACGGTTTTCTTAAATTCAACCCGATAAATATTTATTCACTCAAATCTTTCAAGAAATGTATTTTTATAATTTTTATGACTTCAATATATTTCATTTTGATCCGTTAAAATTTATTTTTAGTTAACGCTACCCTGAATGCTTAAATATATATACAAGTTACTAATAATTCTTAACTTAACTACACATTACTTATATACACAAATATTTATCTACAACAAAACTACTTGGTCTTTTATTTTTCTATGTATGTCGACCCAATTGGGGATGACTCATTGATTTCCAAATATCTCATACACTTATATGTTATTATACTACTAAATATCAACACATACTACTCATAACTCAAGGTGTAAAGCAAAAACCAATTTCTCTTCTCTCTAAACACCAAAACCGGCCACACCATAAGACCAAGAAGATCATCACAAAAGTTTTCAAGTCAAGTTAATTAACACTCTAGTATCACTCTTTATTTAGGTTTTGCAATAAAAACCTAGGGTGATTAGGAAATCCTTTGTTCTCATAACCTCATCAAGTATTCTTGTAAGCATCTCATGTCCATTTTTCATCTTTCATATTTATTTCATATTCATTTCATCATATTTGAGCAAAAACATGCAAGTCATATGATGTTGTACCACTTTTTCATTGATTTTTAAGAGTTATGAATATATAAGTCATCCTATAATTACTCCTTGTTATATATTTTTTTTGGTGATGTCTAGGAACCCATGACACCCTAAGAAGGTGTATGGTAGGATTAGAATAGCTTCGGAGTTGTTTTGAATGGGTTAGAATAGGTTTGGCGCGTGAAAAACTCATTTCGACAAGTTTTATTTAGAGTCTGTCCATATTTTTAAATCTGGGAAAATTCGACAGTTGGTAAAATATTTTGGGCGAGATATTTGGAAAATATACTTTAAAACGAAAACGTGGCCGCTTGAACGGATTAAAACGGAGTTATAACGAAGAAGTTATGAATTTTTGAAGTTTGACGACGAAAACTAATAATTCCAGAAATTTCAGCATGAAAATGTCACCCTTTACGAGTCAAAAATGAGGCTTAAGCGTTATTAAATGTGTCGACTTATCAAAAATATATTAGTATACTTTGATACGAATCTAAGGACATATAAAACGTAGAAAACGGATTTGTAACGATTAAATTATACACGTTTTCACAAAGTTGCCGTAACTTTATTATATAAGAAAAACTATATTAATTCTAATAGACAAGTGTTACGGCAAAACAAGTCACCATGTTGGAGGTCGTTTTTAACATTGATATAATACTTTTTATAACGTGATGTCTTCTAGTAAAAGTAAGTTCGCCTAGCCTATTTTCCAAAATGTCCAACCGTTTGTCAAGCGGAGTTGTAACGAATAAAATACGGTCACTTAAACTTGGCCGAAAACCAACCTTAGACTATATTTTTGGACTAAAGTACTATACTTAACCTATATCTTTCTTTGTGATCGAGACCTCTAGGATGGAAACTTAAACACTAAAACTTTGAGATAATGATACAAACTTTCCAAAACTGTTGAGTTCGTTTCCTAACACTCGATGTGCACCATTTTGCGACTATCGTAGGAGGTTGTTTCAACGTAACTACTTGTAAAGTATTTTTAATACGACATGATATCATAAACATATATTTTGACGATAAACATTATTTCCAAAACGTACAAGTGGTATGGATATCATATGGATTTGCATGCACGACATTGTTTCATGACTTATGTTAGAGCACATCATTCATTTTAGGTCGCGGATAGTTTCCGAGCCTCATTTTCGTGCACTTCATTTTGTTAGCATATCAATCATACCAGGTGAGTTCCATAGCCCCATTTTCAATTGTTTTTATACTACTTTTGGGGGAGATACATGCTCAACTACTTGCTTTTACAAATACAAATACTCAAAACATTTAGACTTTTATGCTACGCTATACTTTTTATACTTGATTGTATAATACTTGATAGCATTTATACTTGATTGCATTATACTTGATTGTGTTATACTAAACTTGAAAGTCTCCTTGGATAACACACGCATTGGGTTTCGGAGATGAAGTAGAACCAATGCTATTACTTTCCTTGTGAGTTCATACCCCGCTTTTACTCGTTTAAATTCTTATAAACTATTTGGGGCGAGATACATGCTTATATATCAAAACATTTAAACTCTTTTGCCAAACAACATTACTTATACTTTAGACTTGGTGCGTGAAGTGACTAAACTTAAACAAACATCCCAGCATTTATATGTTGGAAGGCCATTTATTTGGATACAGCCCAACGTGAGTCGTTGGAGGAACATCCCAATATTTATATGTTGGAAGGCCATTTATATGGATACAGCCCAACGTGTGTCGTTGGAGGAACATCCCAACACGAGTTGTTGGAAGACCCTTGTGGTGATATTTATACTTTTAACTACCTTAATGCGCATATTCATGATTGTCATTCTATTTTTAGCAGTGGGTTGTAAACACACAGGTTGCAAGTTTTGTATGGGCGGAACTTGGAACTGAGTGGATTTACGATGCCTTTTCTTTGTGAACTATTCAATATGACCAAAAACTTTGCCTTTGTTGCATAAACGCGTTTTAAAAGCTTTACTTGCTAACCAAACTCTATGAACTCACTCAACCTTTGTGTTGACACTTTTAGTATGTTTTATCTCAGGTATCTAAGGCATTCACTTCATGGCATGCATGTGGACTTATCATAGAGTCGCGGTGTCGACGCGTCTTACCTATATTTTATGCACTTAAACAGCGTTTGGCTTGTATCAAATTTATTTCCTTACATATTGATTTTCATTTGGGACCTATACTTTGTAAACTCTGATTGTTTTAATAAATCAAACGATGTATTTTCCAAACGACACTTTAGGTCGTTCGATATAACTGTAACTTTGATGCTATGACAGTCCTCCCCAAGGTATTCCATTCCGCTGCAAAACATGAAATTTGGGGGTGTGACAACTAGTGAAGTTAAACTCTCGAGTGTGAGACTCGGGGAGTGGAGTAGGGCAAGGAAAAAGAGTCCTTGTAGACCGAACCACTATAAACAACTTGTTGTGGTTTGATTGTTTCTTTCCTTATCTACTCTTTATATATTGTTGATTACTATTCACTAACATATCTAAGATCAATATCAATTGATCTTTCAATAAGTTTCAAAACAAAGTTTTTAATTGGTAAACTATTCAACCCCCTTCTAGTTTTTCACAATTGGTACCAGAGCCTCGTTGCTCAAGAATTTCTAAAATATATTGTATTTTATAAACTTGAAACGATCCATGGATTTTGAAAACTTTAAAGAATGGCAATCTATGCAAAGACCACCACTCTTTGAAACAAATGGATTTATCTATTGGAAAAACCGTTTTGAAACATATGTAAAATCAAAAGATATAGATATTTGGTTTTTTATTGTTAAAGGGGATTTTAGTTCTACAACAAAAGATATTTCTGTTGATGATCAAAAACATTAATAGCTAAAAATAATGAAGCTAAAATGATGCTTTATAATGCTTTGCCTAGAAAAGAATATGAAAGAATTTTTATGTGTGAAACCGCTAAAGATATTTGGGAATCTTTGATTATTACACATCAAGGAAATTCACAAGTAAAGGATAACAAAATTGATCTTCTTATTCAACAATATGAACAATTTGTTATCCCTGAAGATGAAACCATTGATTGTGGCTTTGCTCGCTTTAATAATATTATTACATCTCTTAAAGCACTTGATGAATCTTTTTGTAGTAAGAACTTTGTCAGGAAATTTCTTAGAGCACTCCATCCAAAGTTGAGAGCTAAAGTGACGGCTATTGAGGAATCAAAAGATCTTTCAAAAGTGACACTAGACGAGCTAATCAGAAACCTCAAAGTACATGAAATGGTGATGGAGAAAGATTCAGAAATCATCAAAGGAAAGAGAGAGAAAATCAAATCCGTTGCTCTAAAAGCAAGAACGGAATCAAGTGATGATGACGAATGTTGGGAATTAAGGTAATCTACTGATTCTGCCGAAGCACAAACTACTGATTCTGCCGAAGCTTCAGTTGAAGAGATTCTGCCGAAGAAGAACTGATGCTGCCGAAGTTATACTTCAGCAGAAGTGATAAGGCAGACAGTGTGTTGCTGCTGAAAGTGGGAACCACGTAGGAGAGATAAGCTCAGTTTTAGAGTAAAAGTCAGCGCCGTATGTATAGGTTGGCGCCGTATTATGTAGAGCTTACTCAGAATAAAACACGATGATTAACAAAACAATATGATTAGTTGCATGCTTGTCTAGTTGCATGCTTAGTCTAGTTTAGTAGTAGAAGTGTAATTTGTCAACGCTCATTAGGGTTTCTTGCCTATATAAGAAACCATATTAGATTGTAATAGACAAGCTTTTCTTAAGTTTCTCAAGTCTTGTATTCTATCCGAAACATAGAGTTTCTATAATCAAAGATCCATAGAGGATCAAAAGTGTTCTTAGTTATTATAACTTGTATTTATTTTCCGCTACATATCAAGTTGTAGAGATCTTCTATTAGTTTGCTTGTGATTACATCGGCAACACTAACGATCCCCGAGTGCTTAAGATCTATCAAGGTCTTTGTTTCTATCAACGAATCTTGCTCCGGTAGTGAAGATGAGGAGTATGCCATGGCCGTTAGAGATTTCAAAAAGTTCATTAGAAGAAGAGGAAAGTTTGTAAGACAACCTCGAGAAGAAAAGAAGCCATTCCGAAAAGATCGGGATGATGAAAAGGGTAAGGTGAAAGAAAGTGTTTTAGATGCGGTGATGCAAGTCATCTAATAGGAGATTGTCCCAAGCCACCTAAAAGCAAAACTCAACGAGCTTTTGTAAGTGGTGCTTGGAGTGATAGTGAGGATGATAAAGAGTCAAGCAAGGATGAGATCGCTCTAATGGCACATGAGTCAAACGAGGTACATTCTGACTCATCTTATTCCTCTATTGATGATGACACTTTGCAAAAACAATATAATCAATTGTGTGAGCTTAGTCTAAAAATCATAACTAAAAATAAGTTTTTAAAGACTAAAAAGGAATTTTTAGAAAATGAAGTCTATGAGTTAAAAGAAAGGGCAAAACGATTAGAAAAGGGAAAAGCAAATGACAATGGTTGCAAATCATGTCAAGAGCTTAATCTTGAAATAGAAAAACTAAAGCTCACACAAGATGTTCTAATCGAACATAATTCTAAATTTAAAAGGTTTAATAAAAACATTGCTTGTGCCGATGAAATAGTTAGAATTCAAAAAACACCAGGAAACATGAATGGGCTAGGATTTAATGAGGTGTTAATTCCAAAGAGTCAAACCAAAACGGCCGAAAAAGACAAACAAACTGTCAAAACTGATGCAGTGCAGCACGGACCAGACGGACCCAAAAATAGGGCTCCGTCCTTTGTAAAAATTGGTGTCGTGGGGACTGCAGCAGGACATAATGTTTGTGATACAGACTGTAGTGAATTTGTCAAAGTAACAAAGAAAACCAAGGATAGTGTTAAACTAAAACCTGCTGTTACATCAGGAGTAGGACTTGCTAGAAATGAATTTAGATCAAAAACTACTCAACAACGACATAAAACACCTTTTGCCAAACGCCCCTTTCCTAAGAGGAACCACAACATACAATCCAACTATCAACATAACAGTTGGAATCAAAACTTCCCTAGACCATATCAAACTCCAGATTACATGTCATGGAACTCTTACTCATCATTTCCATACATGAATCAAGTAAATGGTATGTTTAACCCAAACGGACCCATGAAATATTGGGGACCAAACGCTTGAGTTATTTGTGTCTTAGGTATGCTTGAAAGTTGGATTGGAACCTGATGAGTGGATAAAAGATAGTGGATGCTCACGACACATGACGGGCAACAAAATCCTCTTCTCAACATACCAAGAATATGACGGAGGTAATGTCACTTTTGGTAGCAATCTCAAAAGCAACATCATTGGCAAAGGTATGATCGCTCATGACTTCTAACTATTGAAAATGTTGCTCATGTCGATAGGTTAGGATTTAATCTACTTAGTATTAGCCAATTATGTGATAAAAAGTATAAAGTGCTTTTTGAAGAAAATGGTAGTAAAATACTAAAAGATGGTATCACCATAGCTAAAGGAGTTAGGAAAAATAATATATACGTCATGAAAATAGATAAAACATCTAATGACAAACTTTGTCTAACAACATTAGATGATAGCTCAACTCTTTGGCATAGACGCTTAGGTCATGCTAATATGAGACTTATCCAAAACCTATCTTCAAAAGAGCTAGTTAGGAATTTGCCAAAGCTTAAATATGACCAACATTTTTGCGACGCTTGCAAAATTGGTAAACAAACTCATAGTAGTCATAAGGCTAAAAACATGGTGTCCACATCTAAGTGTCTAGAACTTTTGCATATGGACTTGTTTGGTCCATCCGCTATAAGAAGCTATGGAGGCAACTTATACACTTTGGTCATTGTAGATGATTACTCAAGGTTTACTTGGATATTGTTTTTGAAAACCAAAAATGAAGCTTTTGATAAATTTGAAATTCTTAGCAAGAAAATTCAAAATCAACTAGGTGTTAACATTGTGTCGATTCGAACGGATCATGGTCGTGAATTTGACAACGAAACACAATTTGGAAACTTTTGTGATGCAAATGGTATAACACACAACTTCTCGGCTCCTCAAACACCTCAATCAAATGGAGTTGTAGAATGTAAAAATAGAACCATTCAAGAAATGAGTAGAACATTGCTTAATGAACAAAACATTCCTCACGTTGCTACCGCCTCCTCTACCTCCACTCTCACCTGACATTCCACCCCTTGGTGCCGCACCACCTCGGCCAGTACTGCGTGTTACCCTCTTTGGTGCCATGATCTCTGCAAAGAAAGAACCGTTGAATTCCCAATGTCTATGCTTAACGTCCTCAAACATAATATCACGCCACAAATGGGTTCCTAAGGTGTATCCACACCGATCTACGTATGCGTGGTCGCATATGTCCACGTGGGTTGTGACGCATTTATAATTATGTTGGCCACCATAATTATAATTGCTTCCTTTCACACGTGTACATACCACCAAGCATACATGTCTCGGCGATTGTTGTTACTTAAATAGGTAGCCAGTCTATCATCCGATTCTAAACGGTGAAGGAGGGATTTAGGGTAAGTATCTAGGAAGAGTCGCACTTGGTGTATAGGAAATTCCGTTAGGTGCTAAAGTCACTACGAGGTTTGGTCGCCGGCAGTTCCCAAAGTATCCTCAAGAGAACTCCCATCCTCGGGCAAAATCATCAAATCTATCCAGCTTTATAGTAACACTTATTTAGCTCGATCTCGTATCTCATCAAACAAGAACTGTCACGAGATCAAGTTAGATAAGTGCTCATTACTGAGCTCCATATCTTTGATGACCCAACTAGATTTTGGGACTCCCCTATTGGTACAAGGAAACTACGTTATCTAATGAGGTGGTTCTAGAAGGAATACTTAAGAAAACATATGCGCACGAAAAGTGTGTAAGGCAATAGGAAACGAAAGGATCGACGTGAAAGCGGTTATAGTCTAGGAACTAAAATGCAACCTAGTTCTCTATAACCAAGGCTCTGATACCAATCTGTCACACCCCCAAAATATCGCAGCGGAACGACAGTGTCATTGGGGTATAATGTCATAGCACAAAGTATGGATACAGAAAACAACCTCTATAATGAGACATTTTGAAAAGTTTACCATTCGATAAATAAGTTAATGTTTACACCACAAGAAATCACAAGGTTTGATAATACATAAAAAGTTTACAAAACATGTCGAATGGTAATTGTTAAAAGCACAAGACTCCAATGTATGCCATGCGACCCAAAAGCTCCATGAAGTGCTATCACCTTAAGACCTGAGATAAACATGCTAAAAAGTGTCAACACAATGGTTGGTGAGTTCATAAGTTTGTGATGAAATGTAAAGCCTTTCAAAAATTGTTTATGCAGCAAAGGCATTGTAAATCCACTCAGTTCCAAGTTCCGCCCATACAAAACTTGCAACCTGTGTGTTTACAACCCATTGCCAAAATATAGAATTGTCAATCTTGTTTGTAAGTAGGACATAGGTGCATACGATATATACATGTACTTAATGCAAAGAATCACAGCCAACTGAACCTCTTGACAAGTCTAAATTGTTTGTTATGTTTCATTGAATAACAGATTATATTCACCCCAGGTCACGTCATCAAGGACCCAAGGGTGGGGGCGTCAGCCCGATAGTACTATCAATACCTCTCCGCCGGCTCCCGCAGGAGTTAACCAGTTGCTAAAGTTTGTATGTTGATGCATAATTGAAAACTAGTTTAGCACATTAAGGCACATATCGCAATAAACCACACATAATGTCCAAAGTGTATAAGAAGTATATTGTAACACAATTGTATAAATGGTTTGAGTATTCGCAAGAGTGAAACAAGTATTTAAGCATGTATCTCCCCCAAATAGTTTGTAAGAATTTAAACGAGTAAAAGCGGGGTATGAACTCACCTGGTGTGATTGATATGATAACAAAATGAAGTGCACGAAAGTGAGACTCGGAAACTATCCGCGACCTAGAATGAATGTTATGATATGTAATGAGTTATGATGTTATGTTATGCATGCATTTCGTATGTTATTTATACCATTTGCGAGTTTTGAAAAATAATACTTATCGTCGAAAAATACTCTTTTGACGTCTTGACCATTCTTAAATTACTTTACAAGTGTTTACGTCAAAATGTCATCCTACAATAGTTTCGCAATGATTTATGGTGAAATTATCACTTTTCGTCGTAAAATAATGTCGTCGGGATTTCATGAAAGTGATAAAAATGGCTTCGAAAAACTAGTCGTAAAATGGTGTACGTTGAGTGTTAGGAAACGAACTCGACGGTTTTGGAAAGTTTGTATCAAAATCTAGAAGTTTCATTTCATGAGTTTTCGACATAAAGGTCTCGAACATAAAGATAATAAGGGTTAAAGATGGTGATTTTGTCCAAGTGTTGTGTAAAAAGTGAGTTTTGGCAAAGTTTGAGCAACCGTAATTAATTTATTAAAACTCCGCTATACAAACGGTTGGTCGTTTTGAAAAATATGCTCGATGATCTAAATTTTATTAGAAGACATTTCGTTCCAAAAAGTTCTACATCATAGTTAAAAACAGCCTCCAACATGGTCGTTTCAGCTACCGTAACACTTGTCTCGTAAAATAATATAGTTTTTCAGAAAATAATAGTTACGGCAATTTTATGAAAACGTGCATATCTTTGTCGTTTCAAATCCGTTTTCTACGTATAATACGTCCTTAGCTTCGTATCAAAGTATACTAATATATTTTTGATAAGTCGAAATAATTTATAAAGCTTAAGGCCCGTTTTTGACTCGTACAAACCAAAAATAGTATGCTGAAATTTCAGAAAAAAATATATTTCGTCGTCAAACTTGAAAAATTCATAACTTCTTCGTTATAACTCCGTTTTAATCCGTTCAAGCGGCCACGGATTCGTTTTAAAGTATATTTTCTAAATATCAAGGCCAAAATTTCGTGCCTACTGTCGGATTTTCCAGAAAAACAAAACAAGGACAGAACACTTTTTATACTTATCGAAAATAGTTTTTCTCGTACTAAACCTATTCTAATCCCTTCAAATCAACTCCAAAACTAATCTAATCCTACCATACATCTTCTTAGGGTGTCATGGGTTCCTAAACATCATCAAGACCAATATATAACAAGGGGATAATTATAGGATGACCTTTATATATATATAACTCTAAAAATCATGTAAAAATGGTATAAATCAACATAAGTCATGCATGTTTGCTCCAAAAATGAAGAGATACTTATGAAATGAAAAGGAGATATGAAAAATATAAATGATATGCTTACAAGTTAATATGATGAGGTGCAAGGAACAAGGTTTGCCTAAACACTCTAGGTTTTTATTTCAAAACCTTATTAAGAGTGTTATCTAGGTTGTGATTACTTGAACTTGAGAAAAATTTTGTGATCCCTTGGAAAACCTCTTGATGGCCGGTTATGGAAGAACCCAAAAGAGAGAAGAAAAGTTTCTAACACTTGATGAATTTTTGGTGATAAATGAAGTAAAAATGAGGTAAATTGTAGTCTTATACAATCAAAGTAATAATTCAACATTCAATAAATGCCAACCCTCCCCTTGTCGGCCAAGGGGGAGGGATTTGGTAAAAATATATATATATATATATTTTTTCTTTTTAAAGTATATACTTGTGTAATTATAAGAAAAGTGTAAGTAAAATGTTATGAAATAATAACTTGTAAGGTAAATGGTAGCTTTTAGGAAATTTTAGGTGAAAGAAGTTTTTAATAGATCAAAGTAGAGTATATTGATATCATAAAAATTATAAAAATACATTCCTTGTAAAATTTGAGTGATAAAATAATTACCGAGTAGTTTTTAATAATATAACTTTAACGATTTATATACCAAATAAATTTAAAACACTAGGTAAACTCAAAATATAGTTTTTATAAACTAAATGTAAGTATAAAAATATGTCGGGATCATTTTTGAAAGTAATGGATTAAATGCTCAAAATAATAACTCACGCGATAACGTTTATTTAATAAGAAAATAACGTGTGATTGTAAAATGCAAAACCATGCACAAACCGGTATGAAATGCTAAATGTGGAATATGAGAAATGACCGGAAATTGAGAATTGTGACATTCTTCCCCTGATAGAAGAATCGCGTCCTCGCGATTCAATCGATGATACTTAAAGTTCTACCCTTAGGTTTCGTGAAATCAAGTGTATGGTCAAAATGTTTATGTCAAAACTTACGCGTCTAGGTTTCTTATCTAATGAGACTCACTGAATCTGAATAATACGGTGGATCACTTAATGGTCTAGGAAAATACGTACCAGTTACGCATTGCGGGCTTCCTCGGTCCCTATATAGAATGCTCGACCTCGAGGTGGACTGATATTGAGTACAGGGTTTGGGTTATTTCCTTCAATTGCCACAGCTAGAGGAGCTTGCATCGGTGGCTTATTCAACTGAGGACAATTATTCCGGAAGTGATTCGGGCTGTTACATTCAAAGCAAGTCTTTTGATTATCCCTCATGTTGCCAATCTGTGTTTTACATTGCCCCTTAAAATGGCCGTATCGATTGCAATTTGTACACAAGCGGCAGGGCTTGGTCTTCGGGTGATGATAAGCACATTTAGCACATTTGGGATGTGTACCCGCATACTCTCTTTGTTCAGTACCAGTTGCCACAAAAACTCTTGCCCTTTTGTTTTCTGCTACCACGCCTATCTGCTTATTCGACCTACTTGCTTCCTTCCTCTTATCACTGCTCTTCAATGTACCATTTCTAACCATCTCGTCTGTCAGGGTTCCTGACCTCAGTATCGCACTTTGTATTGTAGACGGCTCAGTTGTTTTCACAGTTCCACGAATTTCGGGGACAAGACCATATATGTACCTCGAGATTCTATTGGACTCGGGGGTAACTAGATGAGGAACTAGTCTGGCTAACTCATGAAATCGGTCAGTGTAGGCTGCGTGACCAGCCCCTATCATAGAGTGGTGATAAAATTCATCTTCCAATTTCTGCATTTCATTGTCCGGGCAGTACTCCTCTTTCAATAACTCCTTAAATTCGTCCCATGTCATACCTATGGCTGCCTCTCTGCCTCTAGCCTGTAGCTGTGTGTTCCACCATGTCAATGCCTTTCCTGATAACAAGCAAGCAGCATACTTCACCCTCTGATGTGTGGCACAATTGCTGATGTCGATCACTGCCTCTGTCTTCTCTACCCATCGAGTATACGCCAAAGCACCTCCTATACCATCAAACTCCACCGGTTTGCATGCCGAAAATTCCTTATATGTGCATCCAATTCTGTTGTTGTTGTTGGTGGTGTTGTTGTTGTTGTTACTACCAGCTACATTGTTGGTGTCGCCAGTACCGTTCCCGTTCCCGTGGTTTCCCGAGTTATTCATATGATTTCCAACTTGTGTGACAATAGTGGGAAGCAAGATTTGAAGTTGTTGAGCGATGATGGCGGCAAAGTCAGGGTTTCCGCTAGTGTTGTTGTCATTGTTACCCACGTTGCTACCGCCTCCTCTACCTCCACTCTCACCTGACATTCCACCCCTTGGTGCCGCACCACCTCGGCCAGTACTGCGTGTTACCCTCTTTGGTGCCATGATCTCTGCAAAGAAAGAACCGTTGAATTCCCAATGTCTATGCTTAACGTCCTCAAACATAATACCACGCCACAAATGGGTTCCTAAGGTGTATCCACACCGATCTACGTATGCGTGGTCGCATATGTCCACGTGGGTTGTGACGCATTTATAATTATGTTGGCCACCATAATTATAATTGCTTCCTTTCACACGTGTACATACCACCAAGCATACATGTCTCGGCGATTGTTGTTACTTAAATAGGTAGCCAGTCTATCATCCGATTCTAAACGGTGAAGGAGGGATTTAGGGTAAGTATCTAGGAAGAGTCGCACTTGGTGTATAGGAAATTCCGTTAGGTGCTAAAGTCACTACGAGGTTTGGTCGCCGGCAGTTCCCAAAGTATCCTCAAGAGAACTCCCATCCTCGGGCAAAATCATCAAATCTATCCAGCTTTATAGTAACACTTATTTAGCTCGATCTCGCATCTCATCAAACAAGAACTGTCACGAGATCAAGTTAGATAAGTGCTCATTACTGAGCTCCATATCTTTGATGACCCAACTAGATTTTGGGACTCCCCTATTGGTACAAGGAAACTACGTTATCTAATGAGGTGGTTCTAGAAGGAATACTTAAGAAAACATATGCGCACGAAAAGTGTGTAAGGCAATAGGAAACGAAAGGATCGACGTGAAAGCGGTTATAGTCTAGGAACTAAAATGCAACCTAGTTCTCTATAACCAAGGCTCTGATACCAATCTGTCACACCCCCAAAATATCGCAGCGGAACGACGGTGTCATTGGGGTATAACGTCATAGCACAAAGTATGGATACAGAAAACGACCTCTATAATGAGACGTTTTGAAAAGTTTACCATTCGATAAATAAGTTAATGTTTACACCACAAGAAATCACAAGGTTTGATAATACATAAAAAGTTTACAAAACATGTCGAATGGTAATTGTTAAAAGCACAAGACTCCAATGTATGCCATGCGACCCAAAAGATCCATGAAGTGCTATCACCTTAAGACCTGAGATAAACATGCTAAAAAGTGTCAACACAATGGTTGGTGAGTTCATAAGTTTGTGATGAAATGTAAAGCCTTTCAAAAATTGTTTATGCAGCAAAGGCATTGTAAATCCACTCAGTTCCAAGTTCCGCCCATACAAAACTTGCAACCTGTGTGTTTACAACCCATTGCCAAAATATAGAATTGTCAATCTTGTTTGTAAGTAGGACATAGGTGCATACGATATATACATGTACTTAATGCAAAGAATCACAGCCAACTGAACCTCTTGACAAGTCTAAATTGTTTGTTATGTTTCATTGAATAACAGATTATATTCACCCCAGGTCACGTCATCAAGGACCCAAGGGTGGGGGCGTCAGCCCGATAGTACTATCAATACCTCTCCGCCGGCTCCCGCAGGAGTTAACCAGTTGCTAAAGTTTGTATGTTGATGCATAATTGAAAACTAGTTTAGCACATTAAGGCACATATCGCCATAAACCACACATAATGTCCAAAGTGTATAAGAAGTATATTGTAACACAATTGTATAAATGGTTTGAGTATTCGCAAGAGTGAAACAAGTATTTAAGCATGTATCTCCCCCAAATAGTTTGTAAGAATTTAAACGAGTAAAAGCGGGGTATGAACTCACCTGGTGTGATTGATATGATAACAAAATGAAGTGCACGAAAGTGAGACTCAGAAACTATCCGCGACCTAGAATGAATGTTATGATATGTAATGAGTTATGATTTTATGTTATGCATGCATTTCTTATGTTATTTATACCATTTGCGAGTTTTGAAAAATAATACTTATCGTCGAAAAATACTCTTTTGACGTCTTGACCATTCTTAAATTACTTTACAAGTGTTTACGTCAAAATGTCATCCTACAATAGTTTCGCAATGATTTATGGTGAAATTATCACTTTTCGTCGTAAAATAATGTCGTCGGGATTTCATGAAAGTGACAAAAATGGCTTCGAAAAACTAGTCGTAAAATGGTGTACGTTGAGTGTTAGGAAACGAACTCGACGGTTTTGGAAAGTTTGTATCAAAATCTAGAAGTTTCAGTTCATGAGTTTTCGACATAAAGGTCTCGAACATAAAGATAATAAGGGTTAAAGATGGTGATTTTGTCCAAGTGTTGTGTAAAAAGTGAGTTTCGGCAAAGTTTGAGCAACCGTAATTAATTTATTAAAACTCCGCTATACAAACGGTTGGTCGTTTGGAAAAATATGCTCGATGATCTAAATTTTATTAGAAGACATTTTGTTCCAAAAAGTTCTACATCATAGTTAAAAACAGCCTCCAACATGGTCGTTTCAGCTACCGTAACACTTGTCTCGTAAAATAATATAGTTTTTCAGAAAATAATAGTTACGGCAATTTTATGAAAACGTGCATATCTTTGTCGTTTCAAATCCGTTTTCTACGTATAATACGTCCTTAGCTTCGTATCAAAGTATACTAATATATTTTTGATAAGTCGAAATAATTTATAAAGCTTAAGGCTCGTTTTTGACTCGTACAAACCAAAAATAGTATGCTGAAATTTCAGAAAAAAATATATTTCGTCGTCAAACTTGAAAAATTCATAACTTCTTCGTTATAACTCCGTTTTAATCCGTTCAAGCGGCCACGGATTCGTTTTAAAGTATATTTTCTAAATATCAAGGCCAAAATTTCGTGCCTACTGTCGGATTTTCCAGAAAAACAAAACAAGGACAGAACACTTTTTATACTTATCGAAAATAGTTTTTCTCGTACTAAACCTATTCTAATCCCTTCAAATCAACTCCAAAACTAATCTAATCCTACCATACACCTTCTTAGGGTGTCATGGGTTCCTAAACATCATCAAGACCAATATATAACAAGGGGATAATTATAGGATGACCTTTATATATATATAACTCTAAAAATCATGTAAAATGGTATAAATCAACATAAGTCATGCATGTTTGCTCCAAAAATGAAGAGATACTTATGAAATGAATAGGAGATATGAAAAATATAAATGATATGCTTACAAGTTAATATGATGAGGTGCAAGGAACAAGGTTTGCCTAAACACTCTAGGTTTTTATTTCAAAACCTTATTAAGAGTGTTATCTAGGTTGTGATTACTTGAACTTGAGAAAAATTTTGTGATCCCTTGGAAAACCTCTTGATGGCCGGTTATGGAAGAACCCAAAAGAGAGAAGAAAAGTTTCTAACACTTGATGAATTTTTGGTGATAAATGAAGTAAAAATGAGGTAAATTGTAGTCTTATACAATCAAAGTAATAATTCAACATTCAATAAATGCCAACCCTCCCCTTGTCGGCCAAGGGGGAGGGATTTGGTAAAAATATATATATATATATATTTTTTTTTTTCTTTTTAAAGTATATACTTGTGTAATTATAAGAAAAGTGTAAGTAAAATGTTATGAAATAATAACTTGTAAGGTAAATGGTAGCTTTTAGGAAATTTTAGGTGAAAGAAGTTTTTAATAGATCAAAGTAGAGTATATTGATATCATAAAAATTATAAAAATACATTCCTTGTAAAATTTGAGTGATAAAATAATTACCGGGTAGTTTTTAAGAAAAACGTCGTAATAATATAACTTTAACGATTTATATACCAAATAAATTTAAAACACTAGGTAAACTCAAAATATAGTTTTTATAAACTAAATGTAAGTATAAAAATATGTCGGGATCATTTTTGAAAGTAATGGATTAAATGCTCAAAATAATAACTCACGCGATAACGTTTATTTAATAAGAAAATAACGTGTGATTGTAAAATGCAAAACCATGCACAAACCGGTATGAAATGCTAAATGTGGAATATGAGAAATGACCGGAAATTGAGAATTGTGACAGAAAGTCCACCTCCCTCTAAGACATCACCTTTGGTAGATGATGACTTAGTTGAAAGTCAACTTGTAGAAAGTCAAGAAATAATTAAAAATGACAAGGAAGATGAACCATTAAATAATGAAATTATAAACATCAAAGAATCCAAAAGTCATCCTTTAGAAAAGGTCATAGGACAACTAAATCAAAAAACCTTAAGATCACAAGCCCAAAATCAAAGTAATCATTTTTGTTTTGTATCTACCATTGAACCGAAAAACATAAATGAAGCAATAAAAGATGAATCTTGGGTAATTGCTATGCAAGAAGAATTAAACCAATTCGTTAGAAATGATGTTTGGAAGTTAGTTCCAAAACCCAAAGATCAAACTATAATTGGAACGAAATGGGTTTTTCGAAATAAAATGGATGAAAATGGTGTAGTGTCTAGAAACAAAGCTAGGCTTGTCGCACAAGGTTATAATCAACAAGAAGGGATTGATTATGATGAAACTTATGCACCGGTAGCTAGGCTCGAGTCTATTAGAATCTTACTTGCATATGCATGTGCTTATGACTTTAAATTATTTCAAATGGATGTTAAGAGTGCATTTCTTAATGGGTTTATTAACGAAGAAGTATATGTTGCTCAACCTCCCGGTTTTACCGACTTTGAGAAACCACATCATGTCTTCAAACTCAAGAAAGCACTATACGGTCTTAAGCAAGCACCAAAAGCTTGGTACAATAGACTTAAGACTTTTCTTGTTGAAAACAAATACACCATGGGATTAGTAGATAATACTCTTTTTACCAAGAAAAAGGAATCACACATTATCATTGTTCAAATATATTTTGATGACATCATATTCGGATCAACTTGTCAAGAGCTATGTGATGATTTCTCTAAAATCATGCACGATGAGTTTGAGATGAGTATGATGGGTGAGTTAAACTTCTTTCTAGGACTTCAAATTAAACAACTAGAAGATGGCATATTCTTTAACCAATCTAAATATATAAAAGATATGCTTAAGAAATTTGGTCTTAAAGACTCAAAACCAACTAAGACACCCATGTCTTCAGACACTAAACTCACCAAGGATGAGGAAGGTGAATCGGTAGATAACACTAAATATAGAGGAATGATTGGTAGCCTACTCTATCTCACAACTAGTAGACCCGACATTATGTTTAGTGTTTATCTATGCGCTCGCTTTCAAGAAAATCCGAAGGTATCACACTTAGAAGCCTTGAAAAGGATATTTAGATACATTAAGGGAAAACCATGTTTAGGATTATGGTATCCCAAAGGAACGGGTGTAGAAACTATAGTGTATGCCGACTCGGACCATACCGGTGACTATGTCGATAGAAAAAGTACAAGTGGTATTTGCACTTTTGTCAGACATTGTCTCACCTCATGGTTTGCAAAGAAGCAAACGGCTTTAGCTATCTCAACCACTGAAGCCGAATACGTCTCAGCCGTAAAAGCATGTCAACAAGCTCTTTGGATGAAGCAAGCTCTCGTGGATTATGGAATTCATCTCAACGATATCTCTATACTTTGGGACAACAA
Source organism: Chrysanthemum seticuspe (assembly GCA_019973895.1). Taxonomy (NCBI): domain Eukaryota; kingdom Viridiplantae; phylum Streptophyta; class Magnoliopsida; order Asterales; family Asteraceae; genus Chrysanthemum; species Chrysanthemum seticuspe. Next base: position 186,524,602 of record BPTQ01000001.1, on the reverse strand, counting down.
ATGAGCTATTGATCTCAGCAAAAATCCCCGTCCAACATGCTCGTACGAAGCATATTGAAATACGTCGTCACTTTCTTCACGACAATGTTCAAAAAGGAAACATCTCAATTGAGAAAGTATCCTCAGAAGACAACATTGCCGACATTCTAACTAAGCCTCTCAAACAAGAACCATTTAATCTTCTTAGACTTGGTTTAGGGCTAATGGAACCAAACATGTAGTTGAAACATAGTCTAAACCTTAGAACAAACAAAACAAAACAAATTTGTTTAAACCTGCTACTGTTCCCACGGAACCAAATGACAACAAAGGCGGAACCAATTTTTTGGTGCCGTCTGGTCCGTGGTGACAACAGTAGCAAAAATACTACCTACAAAACATCTTCTTCCTCACAACCTACTTTACCAAAACGTTTCAACATTAGACCTAACTCATTGTTGACATTTTCTCACCCACTAATCACTGAAGATGACATCATTGTAAGTATTCTAACTACATTTCATCTCTTAATTCTGAGTCTAGGATTCCAATTTGTGCACAAAATCATTACATGGGGATTATGTATATTCTTGTACAAAACATGGATTCAATTGGCAAATTGCATAACTAGTCATTGAAATTAGGTACTACATTGTCACATTGCATAAACAAATCATATTTCCCACTAATCAAAAGATAATGACTATATGGCCTTACTCAAAATAACCAAACACCCCATGTCAAAAAAATTTGAAAAGCTTCTCACTTTTAGGAAAACAATTTTTCATTGTTAATATAAATAGAAGCGTAAACTTTTCATCACTTGCATGCTCTTGAATACTAAAGGTAATGCATAATTAATATGCATTCCCGGGTATATTCAAATGAAGCCACATTGAATTAGGATCGTTTGGGTTATCTCATGCCTTTTGCCAAACACCCCCACTAAAAACCATTTTATGCATAAAATGAGTCGAGTTAACCGCAACTCCAAATCGTTTTCATATAGGCACACACTAGAACCAAAACGCTGAGTTTGTTCTCATTTTTAACATGTAAATTCTTGCTCATAGGAATAACCATGGTAGCTGCAAGATTCTATGATCGCAAGGATACTCTTAGCTACATTCCCAAACATCACAAAACCAAGGGCCTTTCCAAAGAACAAGTCGAAATCTTTAAGAGTCTTGAGCAAAGATACTCCCATGAGGGTAGAACCAGTCACTCTTCCTTTATCGACGGAACCAATCTCCGTCAAGAACTAGCCACCATTCACTTTGATTGTCTCCTCGACATCGATGAACCCATTTGCCCTAGGTTCTTGTTAGAATTCTATGCTAGTGTTACGGCCTTCATTGATGAGGATGATGAATTTGGTCTTAGGTTTAGGATCAATCAAAACGACTACTCCATCTCCTTAAGCCAATTTGCTCAAGTGCTAGGAATTCCCAACCAAGGTACATGTGTCTACTCGGATAAGTGGTCACTCACTATCCTTGATGCAATCAATGACCGCTCTCTTCTCTACCAAACTCCTTTAGCGGATAAGGATGCCATCCGTGAGCACCTTTTTAACGCAAGGGCCACTCCAACCCGTGTCACCCGTAAGGGAAAGGAAGTGAACCGAGATCCATATGGTATGGAGCTAAATGAGCTTAAGCCCGAATTTAAGAAGTGGGAGGAACTCCTTAGAGCCAATGTTATTAGCACTATAGGAAATAGGGACCATATTAATGCTTGCCTTTGTCACATGCTCTACAACTTATCCACCCGTCAACCATTCAATTTAGCCTACTACATTGCTAGGAGAATGATTGACATTCCAACTCAAGGATCGGTCACTTTTCCTTACGAGATGCTCCTCACCCGTCTCTATAGAGCCTTTGCACCCATTCCACCAAGCCCAAAAGGGTTGAAGCTTGACTATGCTCTCATCCCTCACATTTTTGTGCCCTTGAGTGATGAGCGAGTGGCTAAGACTAAAGGCAAAAGGGCAAAACCTCCAACTCCATCATCATCATCATCAGATAGCTCCGAGGACGGTCTTCTAAATTCTCGCCTTCCACCTCAAGAGTACTATGCATCTCTCCTCGAGATTGAGAATGAATCGGCGAAGTTCAAGCAAACCAAGAGAATGTTCAAGTGCCATGGTAGGATGATGAATAAGATCAACAAGAAGTTGGATAAGTGAGATTCATTTGAAGGAGTGTTTGGAACAAGACAATAACTTTGATGTACGATACAATTTGGTTGTTTTTAATTTGTATGATGATAATATAACTTAAAAGAATGTTGTATGCTAACCATTTCATGCAAGGGGATAGCACAAGTGTGTTATCAATTTTTACCCATTTTCACTTTTATGTGAAAATCGTTAGCCCTTGGTCAAAGTCTATGCTTCACTATGTTTGTATATGTGTTATTGATTTTTCCTAACTAGAAATGATTAATGTCACATGTTTTAAGCAAAATTTCAGGTTTCAGAAAAGTCCTCGACACCTAAAAATGGGGTCTGTGAACTTTCTGGGTGTCCACGGATCAGACGGCACCAAAAATTGGTACCGTCTGTTATGTATTTTGGTACCGCCATACCTGTACAGGCGAACCAGGCGGCACCATTTTAATGGTTCTACCTGTGTAAACTTTTGGTGCCGTGGATCCTACATGTAATTTTCTAAATTTCGCCTATTTTAACATTCCAAATTACCATACATTCCTTCTAGGTTAATCTTAACTAGTTCTTACCTATATTAGAACTAGTGTAACACACTTAGGCATATAGGATATCCATTTCCCACCAAAATTCAAAAAATTTTAAAATCCACCCAAGGAGCCCTTTTGCATAAAGGAAGGAACCAAAAATTTGGTTCCTTGCAATCCGTGGGTGATCTGATTCTAAAGATCCCATAATCATTAGAACTCATTTATTGCAAATATTTGTCTCTTCACTCCATCCTTCTTGTATGGATTGACTTGGGTGATATGACTAGCATTAAACCCACTTCAAAATCATTAGGAACCTCATCTCTTCTATGGTTTAACATCAAATCAAACACATTTCTCCAAAATTTTCCATTCCTATAAATTAAGAGCTTTTACCATGATCATCCTCACACCTTCTCAAATCTTCCAATCTACTAGCAAAAACTTAAGTCACAATGACTAAATCTTCACCATCAACCAAGCCTTGAAAAAGAACCGCTAGAATGAGCGTAAGACCTTGTTGTTTTGTCAACATAAGCTCCTCTTCCGAGTCATCTCCATTAACCATCTCATCTCCGATAAGAGATGAAACAACTCTCACTTTGGCTACTCCTACACCACTTCTACAATCACCTATCATCATCACTACTCCACCACCAACAAAGACTCCTAGCTCACCACCACTGGCTCCTATCCAAACATCAAAATCACCATCACCTCCAAAATCTCCAACACTCATCCCATTATAGTTATTCTCTACGCCACCTACATCTCCAAATCCATTTTTGGAAGACTTGGAGGACTTGCCTCCTAGGCCCAATCATCCACCGCCACTACCATCTTTTGGTACTATTGAGCGTATAGCTCATGAGTCTCCACGTCCATCGTTTGACCCAAACACCCCGTTAGGGCCAAGACCTCTTCTCTTCCATCCCATCCACAAGGAAATCCATGGTCCTTTGTATGGGGATCAACCACTACCTACAACATCAATGCCCTCTCATATATAGGACATTGAGGAATCCATGTGGGAGGATCACCCCACCAAAGAAGAGATTGAAGCCGAGCTCAATCATCTCCACCAATTTTCCAATATGGTGGATTCTCATCTTAGTGATGCTATGCAATTGCAAAGTACTTTGCTAGCCTCCATAATCACCACTCCAAACACCAACACCAACACCTCCACCATTCCACCACCACAAAACCATGAACCATACTACCCTCCTAGGCATGGTTGCTCCAATTGTGAGCGGACCACCCACATAATCGAAAGGACCCGGGTGATGGTCCATGAGCTTCAAGACAAAATGAGGTTCATCCTCAATCACATCCTAGAGCGCATCAATTCTCTTGCTCATCCACCACCTCAATAGGAGGGTCCTAGCTTATTTTCTTTAAGCATTTTTATTTTTCTGGGATTTTTCTTGTATTTTTTTTCTAGGATAATTTTTTTTATTTTCTAGGATTTTATTATTGTACTAACACTTCATTGTGTTCCCTTTTCATGATTCTTAAATCATGAAAAATTTTAACAAATGAATGGTGTTTCTTATATTGTTGTTGATTGTTACATGGTGTTTGGAAATGCTTGTAATGATGCTTATAACTAACATTTTTTTTGTAGCTTTTTCACAATCCATGTATCTTTCTCTTGGCACCCAATTTAGGGGGAGCATTGGTCAAGGGGGAGATAATGGCTCGGGCTCATTACAGATTCCGCCTCGCATCTTCTTTTTGTTGAGACAAAAAGGGGGAGAAATATATAGAACTTGGTTATATTTGACTTTCTGAAAAAGTCAACTGCATACTTTGACTTTCTAGAAAGTCAAACATCATACTTCAACTAATGAAGACTTTGACTTTCTAATAAAAAGTCAACTGCATACCTTGACTTTCTGAAAAAGTCAACACCATGTCTAAATTGGACATACTTGCATTATCATCTTTATCTTTCAAGTTCTAAAACTAATATTCTTATAAATCTTGTATAATATTTACATCTTTTATAAAAATAAAATTTATGTTTTGTCCTCAACAAAAAGGGGGAGATTGTTAATACAAATATCGTCATTAAACGTTGTTTATATTTTTGATCTTTACCAAAGTTTTGTTAACGACAAAAGTAAATTTAATTTTTATAAAGCTTAAAGTTTGTCAAGTTTAATAGATATTAAATCATGCTTTTCAAATAATATATTCATCACTCCGCATTTACATTGTGATTGATCATATTTTGATATGACTATAAACCATGATGTATGTTAGTATTTTTAGTTCAAGAATGTTTTGGTTTCTTAAAACAAAACATTACATATGTATTTACATTTTAACATATTTCTAAAAATAGAAAAACAAACACATGACATCATGTAGTGCATCATTGAAATCCTTAGAAGATTTCACTAGATACTTTGTGTATATTTAGACTCTACATATCTTACACAATCTTGGATAGATATGGTTGAATTTGGTAAGATTTTTTGATCTTGCTGTCAGACCTCGGCGGCACAAAAATAATACACGGGGCGGAACCTTTTTAAGGGTTCCGTAGTCTCTGGTGCATGCTGATCATTTTGGCTATAAATAGCAAAGCCAAACCAAGTTGTTTTTCATCCCTTTCTATCATATTCTCATACATTCCTTCTCTCTAACATTTCTAACTCAGTTTCATATCATATTAGTGATCTCTTTTGTAGCAAAGAAGATCAAGGCACATTCAAGCTTCAACGAGAAGTTGAAAGTCTTGTTTGTTTGTTGTTGTATGATCTTGTGTTGATTCATACATCATTGTTGTACCAAACCATCATAAACTTGTGAGTGTGAGTAGTTAGTATTTTAGTCCTTAAAATACATTGTGTATGGGAGTGGTTGTACCCTTGAAAAGAACTCGACATCTATCTTAGTGTCGAAAATAGTGTGTAAGCGAAGTGTAAAGGTTTCTCCGCCGGTGAAAGAAGCTTGTTGACTAGTGAAGTTAAACTCTCGAGTGTGAGACTCGGGGAGTGGAGTAGGGCAAGGAAAAAGAGTCCTTGTAGACCGAACCACTATAAACAACTTGTTGTGGTTTGATTGTTTCTTTCCTTATCTACTCTTTATATATTGTTGATTACAATTCACTAACATATCTAAGATCAATATCAATTGATCTTTCAATAAGTTTCAAAACAAAGTTTTTAATCGGTAAACTATTCAACCCCCCTTCTAGTTTTCCACAATAACATCAAATAGTCCTGAATATTAAGTGTCAATTTTCCCCGATAATGCTCGTATTTTGTATCATTTATATGGATTTACGCTTGTTTTCCTATATATTTCACTTTCAGGTAAATTACGAGCATTGGAGCTAAAGAGACGCGGATTTGGAGATTTTATAAGAGATTAATGATAGTATGCCCACTGTGATGAAGCTACGGCGTAACTCCACTCTCACATTACGCCGTAGCTAATGCGTAACTCAGAAGGCCAGCTCAGCAACAAATTACGGCGTAACTCCCACTAAGGATTACGCCATAACCCATTAGGTCAAAAGATGTTCCACGCCGCTATAAGCTACGCTGTAACTCCTTCCAACAATTACGGCGTAATCGTGTCATTTGTAACCTGTTTTGAAGATACGGCGTAACTCATCCCATGCGTTACGCCGTAACCAGCTATTACGAGAGCATTATTATGGAATTATATAGGTTACGGCGTAACTCTCAACTTAAGTTACGCCGTAACTAGATCTCGCCTATAAATACAAGCCCTAATTTCTGCATTTCACATCATTCACTCCACACCAAAAAGCAGAGAACGTGAGTAGGGGTCCAGAGGCAGATCTTGAAGAGCATACGGAGCCATATCTAAGGGAGAAATCACTCCCTAATGATAAGCAATAGCGATTATCTTTTCTTTTACTTTCGATTCATGTATTTCATTATGTCTAGAGGTGGCAATTTAAGACCCAATGGTTAAATTTGGGTCTAGTTGGGTAAATTTTTTTAATGAGATGGGTCTAAATGGGTTTATTTATTTTAATAGATGGGTCTAGATGAGTTTAGTTGATTTTAATTAATTAATATTGATGGGTTATTAAGTTAGTTATTAACTAAATTATAAAAATCACTCACAGTCTATTTTTATACGTTTTCTTACATTTCCATACATTTTTATCATTTTCGTCCGTTTTTATACATTTTCATCCGTTTTCTTACGTTTTTATCCGTTTTTGGTTTGTTTTTATACGTTTTCGTCTGTTTTTTTCGTTTTAATCGTTTTTACAAGTTTTCGTTCGTTTTTTTACGTTTTTGTCCGTTTTCACACGTTTACGTCCTTTTTTTACGTTTTCGCCCATTTTTTCACGTTTTCGTCTGCTTTTTACGTTTTTACACTTCTTCGACTGTTTTTTTTTAAGTTTTCGTCCGTTTTTTAACCTGTTTTTTGCGTTTTTGTCCGTTTTTGCACGTTTTCGTCAGGCTTTTTTACGTTTTTGTCCGTTTTACACGTTTTCGTCCAGTTTTTTTGTTTTCATCCATTTTTACACGTTTTCGTCTGTTTTTTTACGTTTTTGTCCGTTTTTACACGTTTTCGTCCATTTTTTACGTCTTTGTCCGTTTTCGTCCGTTTTTTACGTTTTCGCCCGTTTTTCACGTTTTTCTCCGCTTTTTTACGTTTTTGTCCGATTTTACATGTTTTCGTCAGTTTTTTACGTTTTCGTCCGTTTATTTGACCTTTTTTTAACGTTTTTGTCCGTTTTTGCACATTTTCGTTAGGTTTTTTCTACGTTTTCGTCCGGTTTTTTTTTGTTTTATCCGTTTTTACCCGTTTTCATCCATTTTCATGTTTTTGTCCATTTTTACACGTTTTCGATCGCTTTTTTATGTTTTTGTCCGTTTTCACACATTTTCGTCTGTTTTTTTACGTTTTCGCCCAATTTTTCACGTTTTTCATCTGCTTTTTTACGTTATTGTCCGTTTTTACATGTTTTCTTCTGTTTTTTTACGTTTTCGTTCGTTTTTAACGGTTTTACACGTTTTCGTCCGTTTTTTTTTACATTTTTGTCCGTTTTCATCCATTTTGTTACGTTTTCGCCCGTTTTTCAAGTTTTCGTCCGCTTTTTTACGATTTTGTCTGTTTTTACATGTTTTCGTCTGCTTTTTTACGTTATCATCCTGTTCTTTTTACGTTTTTGTCAGTTATTTTTACGTTTTTGTCCGTTTTACACGTTTTCGTCCGGTTTTTTATGCTTTTATCCGGTTTTACATGTTTTTGTCAGTTTTTTACGTTTTTGACCGTTTTTACACGTTTCCGTCCGTTTTTTACGTTTATGTCCGTTTTTACACGTTTTTGTCCAATTTTTACGTTTTCGCCTATTTTTCACGTTTTCATCCGTTTTATACGATTTTGTCCTTTTTTACACGTTGTCGTCCGTTTTTTAGGTTTTCATTCGTTTTCTTCGGGTTTTTTATGTGTTTATACGTTTTCATCCATTTTTGTCAATTTTCTTATGTTTGTATACTTTTCTTCCATTGTCGGTCACTTCTTTTATGCTTTTAATCGAGTTAAAACGGATAAAAACGTATAAAAACGGATGAAAACGTATAAAAACGGATGAGAAAGTAGAAAAATAGACGGAAACGTGTAAAAATAGACGAAAATGGATGAACACGTAAAACGGATAAAAACGAATAAAATTGAACGAAACGTATAAAAACGGATGAAAATGTACAAATACAGACAAAAACGTAAAACACAGACAAAAACGTATAAAATGGGCGAAAATGTATAAAAACTGACGAAAACGGATGAAAACGTATACAAAAACGGGCGAAAAAATAACCCGACAAAGATGTAAAAAACGGACAAAAAGTATAAAACAGACAAAAACTTATAAAAATGGACAAAAACGGATGAAAACGTAAAAAAACAGACAAATACGTATTTAAACGGACAAAAAACGTATAAAAGGCCAACAACGGATGATAACGTATAAAAATGGACAAAAACATAAAAAGATAGACGAAAACGTAAAAAACGGACGAAAACGTATTAAAACAGACAAAAAAGTAAAAAACGGACTAAAACGTAAAAAAGGGACTAAAACGACTAAAAACTGATGAAAACGTAAAAAACGAATGAAAACATATAAAAACAGATGAAACGGATGAAAATGTATAAAAACTGACGAAAACGTTTAAAAACAGACGAAAACATAAAAATACGGACGAAGACGTATGAAAACGAACAAAAACGTAAAAAAAACGAATGCAAACGGCTAAAATTGATGAAAACGGACAAAAACGAATAACAAACAGACGAAGACGTAAAAATGGACGAAACAGATGAAAATGGACGAAAACGGCTGAAAACATTAAAAAATGGACGAAAAACGTAGAAAACGGGTAAAAATGTGAAAAAATGGGCGAAAACGTAAAAAAAACAGACAAAAACGTGTAAAAACGGAAAAAAACGTAAAAAAGCGGACAAAAAAGTGAAAAAATGGGCGAAAACGCAAAAAAAGGACGAAAACGTGTGAATACGGACGAAAACGTGTGAATACGGACGAAAACGTGTAAAAACGGTTAAAACGTAAAAAAAACATACAAAAATGGATGAAAAACGTTAAAAACGGATGTAAACAGACGAAAACGAATAAAAACTGACGAAAACATATAAAAATGGATGAAAACGTGTAAAAACAGACGAAAACGTATTAAAAATGACAAAAAAGTAAAAAACGAACGAAAACAAATAAAAACTGATGAAAACGTATAAAAACAGATGAAAACGTATAAAAACTGACGAAAGCGTATAAAATTGATGAAAACGTAAAAAAAGTACGAAAACGTATAAAACAAAGGAAAACGTATAAAAATAGACGAAAACGTATAAAAACGAACGAAATCGTATTAAAACGTATAAAAACGGACGAAAATGTATAAAACTGACAAAAACATATATAAACGGATGAAAACGTGAAAAAATGGGCGAAAACGTATTAAAACTGACAAAAACGTATAAAACAGATGAAGACGTATAAAAATAGATGAAACCTTATAAAAACATATGAAAACATACAAAAACGGACGAAATCGTATAAAAACGGGCGAAAACGTATAAAAACATATGAAACCAGACAAAAACGGATGAAAACATATAAAAACGTAAAAATACAGACGAAAACGAATGAAAACGTATAAAACTAACGAACACGTAAAAAACGGATATTGAATAGTTTTTGTCTTTGTTTACAGTAATTAATTATATGTTTCATGATGAAACAAAAAAAAACTAGCAAAACCCAAAAATACCCGACCCGAACCGACTCATACGCATTTAGACCCATACCCATCTAGACCCATCCTTCCAAGTGACCCATCTAGACTCATACCTATATAGACCCATACCCATCTAAGATCAAAGACCCAACCCAACCATTTTGCCAACTCTATTTATGTCAAACATTGAATTGATTGTTTCGTTTAATATGATCGGCTAAGCACCTTTAGTGCTAGCCTAGTTATGATTCCTTAATTGTTTTGTTTACGTTTCCATTGCTTCCGTATAATTGTTTCTAGTGTATGCATGCATAGTTCGTTGGGAGCTACCCTTGTTTCGGTAGTTTTGAATGGCGGTAGTGTCTAGTTGCTTAGGAGAATTGACCAACTGACCCTAAGTAGGTAGACTGAGTGGGAAACGTAAGAATTGACCAACTAACGACTCTTCTTCGCTTGTGCGAACTGACCAAATGATCACCTGCCGTTTGGATGAACTTAAGAAGTTATGGATGAGTGTCTAAGATGCTAGCGCCCGGGCACTCATTGTTGCGAATCTTGCATGTAGCGAAACTTAATGACTTGGATTATGGGACTAAAAACAACTGGACTTTCAAGGGTAGTAGCTTGATCTCCGGTGGAAGCCTTTGCTGATAGGTTAGGACGAACTGACCAAATGATGTCCTAGCGACTTAAAACCCCACTTGAATCAATTGGAAGTAGTTAGACGTGAACATAACATGATAGGATGAGTAACTAGGTTAGCACACTTTACCCCTATTGATCACAACTATACCTTTTATTTGCTTTCTTTCATTTCTTGTCTTATTAGTTAATTAATCATTTCGACAATTAAAACCAGTGACACCTAGACTTAATTAGAATCTGCACACATAGTTCTTGAGACGACCTCAGTTTTACCAATTACTACACTACACACGACCGAGTACACTGTCCGTTAGTGCATAGGGTGGACCATAGGTAAACGAGAAACTTATAAATATTAAAACATGGTCAGTAAAACCTGCATGAGGCGTCAATTAAGTATTATTTGTTTGAGGTTGAAGTGGGATATCACGGATGCGTGTACTTAGTATTTGAAGATATCGGGGTTGGTTGGATGCATGATTCTTCGATATCCTTGTTCGAGCTTTTAACCGTTACGAATGACAAAGACTTGAGTTGTCTAGTTATACCTGATGTAAGGAGTTACGTTGTTGTGCTCACAGAGTATAGCTATCACTTTACAGGAGTTACATTGTTGTGCTCAAGTATCACAAAATGCCGTGGATAATTCGAGAGAAGTTCATATACAATTAAAGATGGATGGATGGATATATGATTCTACCTTTATTGAAATTCTCAGTATTGGTTCTTTGCCAAACATTATTGCAAGTTTAAGTCAAAAGTTCGGGTTATTTTACTTCAGTCTTAAGTTCGTCATGCTGGGTTTTCTCAATCACTACAAAAAGTGAAAAAAGAAAAGAATTTGTGTGTCATCCCAACCCAGATCCTGCTGCTCCTCTACCTGTACCCAGTATGACCTGTTTCAACTGAAACCCATTTTGACTTCTTAACAGACCCAACCCACCCACCTTGCCACCTTTACATAAGATGGACTGTGAATCAGTCTGTTTCTTCAAAGCTTTGTCAATCATAATTTTTGATAATGGTGTTGATTTTTGTTTTATAATGTTTAGGTGTTTTTTGCTAACTCCAAAACTGCTATCTGATTTGGAATACGGCGAGGCATGTACAATTATGACTGTAATGAATGGTCCTTGGATAAATCAGCCCTCGGAAGGTTACATACAATCATCAATTTTCAAGATATTATATTCTGTATTGTCATTAAACATATTTACAATCCAAGTCAAACATCTCATTTTTTATTTTTTATTTTTTTTATTATTTTTTTAGTATGGAAACTTGGAGGAAGCTGGGGCTCTGTTATGGGACTATTAGGAGAAAGTCATTAGTAGAGCCCGTTAGGTAGATGGCTAAAGGAATTAAGCTGCAACAAGTGAATTATTATTGTTTTTCTTGATTATTTTCCAACATTGTGATTGTATAGATTCGAAGGTGTGTACTAAGAAGTTCATATAAAATTAAGGATGGATGGATGGGTATATGATTCTACCTTTATTGAAATTCTCAGTATTGGTTCTTTGTCAGACATTATTGCAAGTTTAAGTCGCAAGTTCGGGTTATTTTACTTCAGTCTCAAGTTCGTCATACTGGGTTTTCTCCATCAGTAGTCACTACAAAAAGCCATCAGAATGATAATGGGGTCGGTAAAGAGTTAGCTGAGAGGAGTATAAAAAATTAGAGAAGTTTTATCAGCAATTGATTCTCACGGGATACTTATGGTACTTCACACTTGTCGATTAATTGGACATACAGGGTTACATTGTCTCCAATTTCATCATCACCATACGTGGTGTATGTTTCTGATTCATTGAAAACATCAGGGAGAAGAGAGAGTATGTGTTGATAAGGTTTTAAAATGTACCTTTTTGAGGGGTCGTTTAAGCCCTTATTTGATCACTTTTGTATCCGTTATTACTTAATATCGTTCCTTTTCACTTTTTAGGTATCTTGAAGGCAAATTGCTGGAATGAAACTTATTCGGACGAAAAGGCACGAATATACGAAGAAAATGGCCAAAGTCAAGAATCAAGACACTCAAGCTTCTAAAACTGAAGGGGACAGCGTCAGGTTATACTTGTGACGCCGTCAGAACAAGTTTTGTGACGACTCAGTAGCCAAATTGCTTATTTACAAGTGACGACATCAGGTTTTAAAAGAGTAGGGCGTCGCAGCTCAGACGGCCTAGATTTGATCCAGATGGCATCAGAGACTCAAGGCGACGGCGTCACGGACATAAGGTGACGCCGTCACAATGATAACGTGGCCAAGACGAAACCCTAATGACGGCGACCCGACGGCGTCACAAACTAAAGGGTGACGTCGTTGCAGTTGTAACCTTATATTTAGAAACCGAATTTTTTAGTTTTCAGAGAGTAGTTTTGTGGAGTAAAAACCTAAACCGAACCAAGGCTGTTTTGTACAGTATTTTAGGGTTCCATACCCTATCTTACATCAAGATAAGTGTTTTACTTCATTAATTTAATTATGTCTTCAATTGATTGTGTGTATGCTTGCATGTTCCCCATGTCTGGCGAATTTACTTGTGTGTTTGCTTAGGTAATATGAAACTTAGTTATTGAATATTGATTGGTTGTCTCTTATCTTAATTGTGATTGACCTAGTATTGCGATAGGTCATTCGTTGTGTTGTTAATGCTTGATTAATCTTTGTTGAACCTTAGTTTATAATCACCTAGAGTAATTGTAGGCTATACATCCAAAGAATACATTAGAGTTAAAGTTTATGTTGGGAATAATCCGTTACCACGGATAGTTGTGGTTTACACTGCTCGGATTAACACTAGCAGTGGAAACGTATTACCACTGCTGGTACATTATTACCACTGCTATTAGATAATGTTTAGATGAACGCGTCTAGATAAGTATAGAATAGATTTCGTGTATATTCTATAATGTTAGCTTTATATTTATCTTATAAAGGACTCCTTGTTGTATAAAAGGAGGTCCTAGGTCATTGTCTTAGGTACGTGTCTAATTACCTACGTATTACTCACAAAGGCTTCAAGGTGTAACCCTAGTGATAAGCAAGATCACTCGTATTATTTATCAATAATATTGGAGCTCAAGTTTTGTGTTTAATCTGTGTTTACTTACATAACATCATACAATCTATCTTCTAAGTATTACTAAGTAAATTCCGCGTGCTTAATAATATTATACAAAATATCATTGATACAAGGTGTGTGCCTAGATCCATCAAGTGGTATCAGAGCGAAGGTTCTGATATTTTGTTTTAGAAGATCCAAGGAATAAGCTTAACCTACTCACTCAATTCAATGGAGATGGAAAACAACCAGTCCAACTCTTCTACACCAAGGCTACCTAAGCTCAAACTTAATGAGTTTGAGATGTGGAGGATACTGATTGAGCAATACTTCTCATTCAGGACTATGCTCTTTGGGAGATCATTCAAACTGGTGATTCTTTCAAGCCTGTGACTAGTACTGTGAAGGTTGGTGACACAGATGTTGTGAAAGTTTTTGTGCCTGAATCTAGTGTTGAAAAAGCTTGCAGGAAGAATGATCTTAAGGCTAGAAGTTTGTTGCTGATGACTCTTCCTAGAGATCAGATCATTGCATTCAGCAAGCACATGACTGCTAAAGAACTGTTTGAAGATATATGCTCAGTGTTTGGTGGTAATGATGCTACAAAGAAGACACAAAAGACATTGTTGAAGCAAAGTTATGAAAACTTCTCTGCTTCAAGCAATGACTCACTTGATAGCATCTTTACCAAACTTCAGAAGATTGTTACACAACTCACTTGATTTGTAACATTAGTTTGAAACTCTGGGAAAACAAATCAGACATAGAAACAATGAAGCTCAATGACTTTTACAACAACTTCAAACTTATTGAGCAAAGGTTGAAGAAGGCAGGGAAACTTGGTACAAGCTCTAGTAGCTTGGCATTATTGTCAACCTCTGTTGACAGTGATGATTCTGAAGATGATAGTGATGATGATGTTGCCATTACTGGTTATAAAGTTTCCACTGGTAATGTTAATGTTACCACTGTAGGTTCAAAGAAGAAGGTTGCTAGTATTGGAGATCCTACCTTTTATGCTTTCATATCCACACAAGTTGATGGCTTTGTCTTAACTCATGAAGACATAGAGCAAATTGATGAAGATGACTTGGAGGAGATGGACATAAAATGGCAGATAGCTCTTCTTAGCATGAGGGCTAGGAAATTCTACAAGAAGACTGGCAAGCCTATTCACATCAATGGTGATGAAACTGCAGGCTTTGATAAGAAGAAAGTGGAGTGCTTTAACGGCCACAAGTTTGGACATTTTGCTAGAGAATGCAGAAGACCAAAGACCAAGGACAACATGTCTACTTGGTACAAGCAAAAGAAGGGACCAACTGTGGAAGAACCAAAGGCAATGTTGGCTATTGATGGTGTGAGCTATGATTGGAGTTTCATGGCTGATGAACAAGAAGAAGAACATTCTGATGCTGCTCTTGTTGCTACTGAATTTGCTCTCATGGCTTTCTCTGACTCTGAGGTACAAAACTTTAAAAGTTGTTCTAAAACATGCAGGGCTGCTAGAGAAGTTGATAGGCTTAATGATTTATATTCTAATGAAAGACAAGAGTTATATACTGCTAATTATATTGTGTCTAACCTTAGGAGAGCTATAGAAGTATTAGAGAAACAAATAGATCACTATAGAGAAAATGAGACAAAGTATAATGATGATATGATTCTTCTTAGAAGAGAGGTAGAACATACAACAGCTGTGAATGAAGCATACCAAAAGGAGTTCGAAAAACTTCAAAAGAAAAATGAAAATGTCAATTTAACCTTAGACACCTATTATTATCAGTCTAAGTCAATTGATAAAATCTGGAATGCTCAAATTCATAGTAAAGTTAAGTCTGGTATGGGTTACAATATAGTGCCTCCACCTCTAAGGGGTGTTCATTCAACTCCATGTATAGATTTAGCTCATACAGGCTTAGAAGAGTTTCAGGACCTTGAACGTGAATATGGTCCTTTAAAGGACAAAATGGTGAAAAGTGAGGAAGAGATTAAGCATGATAATGATGTTTTTGAGAGTGCTAGTGACTCATCTTTTGTTGATGATAATGTTAAAAAGAATGTAGAGGCTTCTATCCCAAAAGTTGTTCATACTGTTATAGAGGAACCTAGGAAACCAGTTAATAAACCTAGATCAATTGTAAGGTATGTTGAGATGTATAGGAACAAGCCTACAGCTCCTAGGGGTAACCAGAGGAGTTGGAATCATGTTAAATCTCAACAACTAGGTAGTAATTTTGTAATGTACAATAAGGCATGCTATATCTGTGGTAGTTTTGATCATTTACATGCTTATTGTGACTATCATAATGGGAGAAGGGAAGTCCATGGGAATAAAATCGTGAATTCTAACATGTTTCAAAATAAAGTACACCCTAATTCACATTGCAAAATGGTCCCAAGAGCAGTTCAACTAAGAAGTGGTCTCAAAACATTTGCCACTACAAAAACTGTTAACACTGCTCACCCTAAGTCACCTGTTAAAAGTGCAAAGTACAAACCAACTTTTGCAAAATCTGCACAAACAGGGAAAGGAACTTTTCAAACTAAAAAGGTTCATTATAACCAACAGTGGGTGCCTAAAAAGAAACCAGTAGTTTCCACTGCTCATTCAAAAGGTACCACTGCAAGGGTTGTAAACAAGAAAAGGGGGGGGGGCATGGGCAATGCTGTGAAGGCCTCGGCACGTTGGGAATGGAAACCTAAAGGAAATACCTCTACAACCAATCCCAATGGTGTATCAATGACCTTTGATAGATTTAACTATATTGATACACGAGGCAGATCCAAGTCAATCATGGCTTGGGTCTCCAAAAGAAACTAACTCTTTACTCTTATGTGCAGGAACATCCAAGGACAAAAAGATCAGATCAAGGATATACAGATAGTGGGTGTTCAAGGCACATGACTGGCAACAAGTCCTATCTTTCAGATTTTGAGCATTATGATGGACAGTATGTCAGTTTTGGAGGTGGAGTAAATGGAAAAGTTGCTGGTAAAGGAGTTATCAAAACTGGTAACTTGGACTTTGAACCTGTGTACTATGTAAAAGAGCTAAAGTACAATCTTTTTAGTGTGTCACAAATGTGTGACAAGATGAACAATGTTCTTTTTACCAAATATATGTGCTTTGTTCTCTTTAAGGATTTTAAGATGCCTGATGAAAGTCAGATTCTTCTTAAAATTCCTAGAAAAGGCAATCTTTATAGCTTTGATATCAACAACATTGTAGCTAAAGATGATTATACTTGCTTGCTTGCAAAGGCCACAGTGGATGAATCCATGTTATGGCGTAGAAGACTTGGTCATGTTAACTTCAAAACCATTAACAAGATTGTCAAAAATGGTTTGGTTAAAGGTAACTTTGGTTAATAACAAGTTGGTTATTCCTATCTCTTACAGATACATAACCAAGTTTTGATGGGAGTTGATTTTAAATGGTGTATAACTGAGATACACAACAAATGGTTATTGATTCACCATGTCTTATCCACATAAGAATCAACTAGTCCAGAGCAAACGGCTACTGGTAAAGACTTGACAAATCCGTTTATGGTTGATAGTTTACCAAAAACTATATGGTTATCAACTCACCATATTCTTTATGATTAAGAGTTGGCTAGTCCATAGCAAACGGCTCATGGTAAAGACATATCAAATCCGTTGATAGCTGGTAGTTTGCTAAAAACTATGATAAGAGCAGTCTTGTTTTTATATGATTGTATTTACCACTGCTCTTTGAAATTTTTGTGAAAAATTACCGCTGCTAGTTCACAGTTTCCACTGACAGTGTTATTTTACCACTGTTGTTCTAGCCGTTACAACTGATTGTGTCAGTAACTTATTTTTTACTAGCCGTTGAAAGTAACCACTGATTTCCATATTATTTTTTACTAGCCGTTGAAAGTAACCACTGACAGTATATATATATATATATATATATATATATATATATATATATATATATATATATATATATATATATAGGGTTAAAATTTTAAGGAAATTATCTTCTTTCCATATTGTGATAAATACTTTCTAAAGATAATTTTTCTTGCGCAATAATTCTAAACCCTAACCCTATATATCTTTCTCTCTTAATTGGCTAGTTATTCTTTCAATTCTTACTGACATAATATCGTTTTTCATCAAAAGTTTCTATGGCACCATTTAAAATTTGCAGATGAGCACAACCTAGTGGTCTACCTACAAAAGTCTAACGAGAAGAGTGGCCCTGTTTTTCATCAGATTGTGGACTTTCTCAATACCTCTCATATAAGGTATGCTTTGCTTTTAAAACCCACAATCTATATCTCTCAAATCAAACAGTTTTGGACTTCTGCTAAGTCCATTACACTTGAGATTGGAGATACACATGAAACAGTGGATGCTCTAAGTGCCACTGTGAATGGGGTAACTATTGATGTTACTGAGGCATCCTTGAGGAGAGTACTCCAATTGGGTGATCTCAATGGTCTCATCAAATTACCTATGCCCAAAATTCATGATACTTTATCATCCATGGGGTATGATACCACTAACAAAAATGCTACTTTCAAAAAGAGTGGTTTTTGTCCCCAATGGATATTTTTGATTCATACTTTGTTACATTGTCTCAGTCCAAAGAAAACATCTTATGAGAAATTTAGTTCAACCATGGCTTACCCTTTGGTCTGTCTAGTCACTGATAAGATTTTTAACTGGTCAAATTATATTTTTACAAGTATGCAAGGCAATGTACAGAGTAAAACAAAAATTTTAATGTATCCAAGGTTTGTGCAAGCAGTGCTAAATGAGTTTCAACTGCAACCCCATACTAATGTTTATAAAATCAGTTGTCTAAAGCCTAAAGTTTTTCAAAATTTGAACAAAGATGGCAATATGATTTTTACACCTCTCCTTCCTCAAATGCTTGCAAAGATTACAACTGAACAAAACACACCCATAATCTCTGTTACAAACATTGATTATACTCCACCTGTTTCTCAAACCTATGAGAGGAGGAGCAAACAGCCACCTTCTTTCATGACAACACAGCAAGTTTCTGAACCTTTTGGTCTAGGAACAAGCAGTGGTGGTTCTAGACTTCAACCTAGTCCAACTAGGGAGGAATCTGAGCCAATGTCCCATGATTTACCTTACCCAACAGGTAACACAGTTGGAAGTGATGAGGGCAGTGAGCAACAATTGAAATTGATGGTTTTGTGTACATAGTTAGCCAAGCAGGTTGAATCTCTACAGAAGGATTTGGCACATGTCAAGAAGCAGCATGCCAAGGATATTACTCATTTACAAGAAGAGATTCAGACCTTGAAGACATAGTTGCAGGGGTTGAAAAAGCACAAGCAAACTGCAAAGTTGGTGATTTCATCTTCATCCTCACCTAATGATGGTGATTCAGCTGGTTTTGATCAAGCTTTGGGTAATTCTCCCAAACAGGGGAGGAAAACAAGTGCTGAAACTCAGGGGAGGAAAATTGATTTTGAAGATGAAGGAGATACTAGTAAAGGAGCAAAGGAAGCTAATACTACTGAAGAGCAACTTGATGATCAAGACATTTTCTGTACTGCAACTGATTTTATCATTGATTCCATTTCCACTGCAGAGCCAAATATTGCCACTGCAAGTGAGGAAATTGATAAACAAAAGAAAGACAAAGGTAAAGCAGTTATGGAAAGTCAAGAGCAACCTGGAAGAAAGATTTCAATGAAAGAACAAGTTCAGATTGCTCATGATAAAGAAGTTGCTGAAAAGATATATGAAGATGAAGTTGCTGAAAAGAAAAAGGTTGAAGAATTGGAAGCTGCAAGCTTTTTGGAAGCTAAAAGGTTGGATAGAATGGAAGAAGATCCACTTTTCAATGTTCAACCTACAATACTTAGAGAGAAGACTCCAGAGTTTAGCTACGTTCCTACTGAAGAAGATATTGAGTTCTTGATTGCTAATAATCCAATAATCAAGAAAAAGGCAATTGACCTGGTAGCTGATGCATCCTTAACTGAAGAAAGTTGAAGGATTTCATTCAAATGAAGAACAATCAAGCACTTGAAGATGTGATCAATTCAGTCAAAAAGGGTCAAAAGAAACCAAGACAACCAACCAAGGCACAAATTCTTTCATATATGAAGAATTATTGTTGTCATGTTGGTGGTTGGAAGAAGCATCAATTCAAAGGAATGCCTGATGATCAAGTTGAAAAGGCTTACTACAGAGTTCAAAAACATGATAAAGCTTTTATTCCAATGGACTCTGAAGAAGAAGCAAGAAGGATTCCTAAATTGAAAAGAAAGGCCAAAGAAAGTGATTCTCAGACTGTTAAGAAGACTAAGGTTGCTGAAGAACAAGAAATTCCTACTGAGAAATTCACTGAAGAACAACTGACTGGAATGATTGTGATTGAAGAAGAAGATTTTTATCCAGAACCACTGCAAGTTCGACATCCTAGCATTGATTGGGAAGTTTACACTGATAGCAATTTTGCTCCAACATGGAAGATCACAAGGCTAGGTGGTGAAACTTCATCATTCATTCAATTTGAAGATCTTATAAAAGCTTTTGACAGAGATGACCTTGATACACTATGGAAGTTAGCTCAAGAAAGGTTTAATGCTCAAGATCTTAAAGACATGAAGGAGATGTAGTTATGGGTTAATCTTAGAAGGCTCTATGAACCAAATTTTAATGATGATTTCTGGAAATTCTCATGCACATGTCCTGGTACTAAATGATTTCACTATGATTCATGTAAAGTTCATCATGTCTCTACAGCAAATGGAGAAGATGCATTCATGCTTGCTGAGAAAGAATATCCACTCAGAGCTGGAACTCTCACTGTGATGTTATGTACAACAATAAGAGTTCATGAAGACAATGAGAAGGTCAGAGCATTGTTACATAGGCTTCAAGATCAATGTTCCAGAGCCATACATAAGTTAAGGAAGAATTGAAGTGTTTGGTTGAATTCCCAAATCCTTGAAGATAATGAAGATTGAAGAAACTTATTGATTTGTAGAGAAATCATAAGTTTAGGGGAGGATTGTTGGGAATAATCCGTTACCACAGATAGTTGTGGTTTACACTGCTCGGATTAACACTAGCAGTGGAAACGTATTACCACTGCTGGTACATTATTACCACTGCTATTAGATAATGTTTAGATGAACGCGTCTAGATAAGTATAGAATAGATTTCGTGTATATTCTATAATGTTAGCTTTATATTTATCTTGTAAAGGACTCCTTGTTGTATAAAAGGAGGTCCTAGGTCATTGTCTTAGATGCGTGTTCTTATTTTTGTGCATTCTTATTGTAACAAAGAATTGACAAAACACTTGAAGGAGTTACGTTATTGTGCTCAGTGATTCTTGTCAAGAGATTGCGGTCTCCCTATACATGGATATACGTTTAGAGTTATGTGGTTTGTACAAGACATAAGACATACGTTTGGGTTATTCTACTTCTTCAACAAGTTTGTTATATTTGGTTTTCTTCACAAGTGATCATTACAAGGAGCTTACAGATTTGAAGAATCAAGAAGATGGTTAACACATGGGTTTCGGGGGAAGCTTATTGTTCAACGTTTAATCATCTACATGCATCATTCGAGGGGAAGATTTTTACTTTTGTAATTCATTATTATTACTTTTGGTTTAAGTCTCTAGTGTCTTAAGTTCATTTTTAGTTGCGAAAAACTTCATGGTGGGTAATTTGAGACATTAGATGGCTGAATTGGGAGTGTGGTGATGATTTGTGATGGTCAAGATCAAAGTTGCTTATATTCACGGTTCTCCTAATTGAAGATGACAAAAAGGGGAAGAATATTTACATAAAAGATTGCAACTTGAAGATCCTTGGTGATATTGCATGTTTAAGGGGAAGTTTGTTTATCTTTCATAACATACTTGTTCGTGCTTATTTGGTTTTGTCATTATCAACTAGGGGAAGATTGTTGGGAACTATATTTAAAGTTGATAAGACAAAATACATGAAAGATGAAGGACTATTGAAGACAAAGAAAGACAAGGGACCTACTTGTCAAAGAAGTATTTATTATCTAGTCCCTTGTAGTCATTTGTAACCCTAGTATCTTTATTATATAAAGAGATACAGGGAATTAGGTTTAATAAGTGCCAAACAATGTAAACATCAGACAAAGTGTGTGTGTGTGGGAATACCCAGGCGTGGGGTGCCTAGGGTTTTGGTGAATTCGACATATATTGTTAGCCTCAAGGATCATTGATCCCTATTAGATTGTAATCATCTTAGAGTTGATCGTCTAGGATTGGGGCTGTAGATGTGTTTTGTAGAACACATGATGATGACGAAGAAACCTTAATAATAACAATGATAGTTTGATTATTCCGCTGTGCATACATATTATTGTTCATTGTTATTTGTGCTTATTAATTATCCTAGATAAGGTCTAAACAACCTAGAGCATCGATTCTAACAGTTTATAAATCCTAGAGATTTTGTAGTCATTAACCTTTGGTAGCTTCAAAGAGTTAGGGATAAACGCATACCCTACGATCTTAGAGACACAACGCGATTAAGAATAAGGACGTGACAATTCAACCATCAATAGGAGATAACTATGCAGTAATAAAGCCTAAGCAAATACATTTTTAATCATCATACTAGCACACAACAATAGACATAGACTACCCTCACCTTACCTTAGCTTAGATAATTAGATAGTAGAAGTAATCGGTAGAAATACCAACCCCCAAATCCAAACCTCGAGATTCGTACCTTTCCATTTCCTAAAAAACATAAAAAGATAAAAAATAATCTTCCTCAACCCCAACCTTAGCGTAGTAACTTCTCACTAGCATTCCTATTCCCCTAGAGAACGATATCAATTCCAGTGGCTTACCCTAATACTACACTACAACGATTAGGTTCACTGCCTAGGGTGTTGAAAAACTTGCTCGACGAAAAGGAAGTTCCTTTGACCCCGAACGCGTTGTATAAGCGTATCATGTGTCATGTGCTTTCTTTGCCTTATTTGTGAAAACCCTTTCCCTTCATGAGTTTCTGCAATCAGGGGGAAGAAATGAGACGATCTGTGGTTCAAACGTCTCACTTCAGTGTTATCGTCTCAACTTTCACGGGGTTATTTTGTGTAAAGTTACCTACATATGATGTCTTAACCGCATTATGATGCCTCACACACGGTCATTTTATCGAGTATTTGCGTAATAACATGTGATTATTATTCCGATAGACCGCAACAATCAGGGGGAAGTTGTATTTTTCGTCTTTCGTGGGTTGTTTGGTATGAAGCATCTACATACGTGAGAAGATCTTATTGATTCCTTGCATGTTACCCCCGAACGGATTTTCCACACTATGTACAACTGTGATTATGTGACAAGACAGATTTGCTTGGTGTGGTTTACTGCTCATCTACAAAATCCGCTGCGCACTAAAAAACTTCAAAAGTTATAAGACATGTCTACTACATCAAAGTTTCGAATCTGCTGAAGACGGTTGTCAGTTTGGGGGGAAGCTGATTCAAAAACTTCACCAAAAAGAAGTGTAAGGAGAAGCTGCTAAAGACATGCAGCATGAATTGGGGGGAAGTTAATCCAATTCATGCATATTACATCATTTGCCTACAAGTGAAGAAAAAAGTTCTCAAGTCGAGGTACAAGATGAAGACAAAGAGCGTCAATTGTCGTCATCCTCAACATTTGAAGAGCTTATGAAGACCTTTCTTTATTTGTTTTGGTACTTGTAGGAAATGTTGTAAGTAATCCCTTATGTCGTCCCATTGGGGGAAGATTGTTGGGATCGCTCCTAACACGTAAATGGAACGATATTTACGGGATTACATTATCTATCTTATTTAGCCGAAACACATGGCCTAGTTATGTAATATTGTAATAGTTATGTTTGTGTTAGGCTATAAATACCCTCTTAGACTTCACTAGGAGGGTGAGACTTAGTGTGTATTTTCCTTTCATCTTTATCAATAAAAACATCTAGTCTCCCTTTCTCTCTCTACCCTCTCTCTAACCATGGAGATAATGTTCTTATATCATCCCCGACCTCCCGATTCACCATATCAGCCATTACTACGATCCTACAATCAGGTTATGATCCTTATGATTTTAATTGATGTAATTTATCTCCTGCAATAGTTGTTACTTTTGTTAAATCATATGTGTGTTAACCCGAATCTTTATTAGGAATCATTGTATGTCACATCATAAAGTGTTTACAACCTAATAGGTCTAGTAGTGCGTAATGCCGAACTAGGTTAGATGGTATAAAGCAATAAGTTAGTATAGATGTTAGATAGGTCACTATGATCTTGGCCGATTTCCCGCTCTGTATAGCAAGTTATTAAATCGTGACAAGGTTTGGTAATTGGATCTACGCCTTAACTATTGAATGAAGCAAAACAAATAGAAAAAAGCATGTATAACTAATTGATGGATTAGGATTGGCTAACCCGTTCTTCCTATATGATCTTTATTTGACTTGCTTCGTCTTCATTAGTTTAATTTGGTTATTTATTTTATTGTCATTAGATTAGATAAAACATACAAAAGTTGTGCTAGTCTCTCAGGCTATACCCCTTAAACTTTACTTGCTTTCTAGGTTAGAATAGTTAGTTTAGTAATTAGAATACCTCTATATCACTTTAGCTTCGCTCCTAGGAACGACCCTTGCTTACCTAAAAACTATCTACATTGATCGGGTACACTGCTCGTTAGTGTTTAAGTCTATAAGTTTTGACGCAGCTTCCGGGGAGTGACTTTATCTTTTTGCTAGTTTTATTGGTATTTTTATGTTTTTAGTTTGTTTTAGTTTGTTTGGTTTATTTGTTTGATTGTTTGTTTGCAGTCTGTGTTTGTGTCTCAGAAAGGCAATAAGGCATATTCTTGTCTATGAATACGGCGTATCTGTCTGATTTCTATACGACGTATTCTTTTCTGTGAATACGGGGTATTGACGTTCTGTGGCCATTTTTTTAGTTTGTGTGATTTTTAGTGTTTAAATATTCTGAAAAATCTGTTGCAGGAAGCTAATACGACGTATCCATTGTCTGTTGGATACGACGTATTAACTTGGTCGTATGTTGCGTATCCATTGTCTGTTGTATATGGCGTATCGATCTTCTGTAACCCAAAAATATTTTTTCGTCTTTTTTTAGGGTTTAATTAGTTTTTATTATTTTTTGTTTTGTCTAATGTTGTTTTTCTTGGTTGTTTTGTTTTTCAGGAAATCATGGTAATGGAGAAAAACATTGATGATGATTTGCAAACATTATGTTTTGTTTTACAAACTCGTGTGTACAACCGGTTAAAACAGTGTAATTACAAAGCACAACAGTGTAATGCATAAGATTAAGTGTCCCAATTAAAAAATAAAATATGCAAATCATTTCTCAAAAATTAAAAAAAGTGAATAGCACACTTAAATAATTGGTGTTTACACTCATAATATAATCAGATAAAACACAATATAAATTTATACAACTATTTATAACATAGAGGTAGGATCAAATGAGAAATATAATTAAGATAAGAACAATAAAAATAAACCACATCCACAAATATTAAATGCATTTATAAAAATAGATGCATCTCCTTATTATTATTTTTTTCTTATTTGAAATATATGACTACAATTATTTCTTACTCTTCTCATTTAAATAATTTTTCTCACTAAATAATACTCTTAAAACAAAGAGTGAGGTTATTTTGCATACTAACTATTCCTCACATACCAAGGGACACATCCAAACCATTGATTCAAATTTAATCAATGACTGAGATTAAAACACACTATCAACTAAAATAAAACTGAGGGGTATAATCGTCAATTAACAACAAAGAGTAAAAACACGCGCCTCTCTCTTCAATTCTCACATTCACTGCACCTACCAAACACACACTAAAAACACACACTACTCACACATTTTCACCGATCAAAAACCAACCCAAAAAACATCAAAAACTATCAAAATCAACGGAGAAAATGGAAGATACCGACACTGAAACAATCACATTAAAGGAACTGAGGAAAAAACGAAGCACAAACAAACCACCTGCCAAAAAACCGGTTTCAGGTATAATCTTACACTCTAAACAACTATTTCAATATCTACAACTGTTATTTATGATTATATGATGTTTTTAACTGTTTATAGCGATTATGATGAAGAAATGTGCAAATAGAAGTTAGGTTTACAAGATTAGAATTGTTTATAGATTTTTTGTTATGATTAGGAGTTAGGTTTTAATAGTTTAGAAGCTAGGTTTGCGAGATTAGAAGTGTTTACCGAAGGCGTCTTATGCGGCTAAGCCGAAGGCTTAGCCGCATAAGACGCCTTCGACTTTGGCTTCGCCAAACGCATCTTATGCGGCTAAACCTTTGGCTCAGCCGCGGAAGGTGCCTTTGTCAAAATGCTAAAGCATCTTATAAGGCTAAACCTTTGGCTTAGCTACAGAACATGCCTTTGGCTTCGCCAAAGGCATCTTATGTGGCTAAGCCTTTTGCTTAGCCGCATAAGATGCCTTTGGCATCGCCAAAGGCATCTTATGCGGCTAATCCTTTGGCTCAGCCGCGGAAGGTGCCTTTGTCAAAATGCTAAAGCATCTTATAAGGCTAAACCTTTGGCTTAGCTACAGAACATGCCTTTGCCTTTGCCAAAGGCATCTTATGTGGCTAAGCCTTTTGCTTAGCCGCATAAGATGCTTTAGCATTTAACAAACAAATTGGCCGTGACTGATGCACAAAATGCTTTGTGCGGATATATGATAACTTAAAATAAGCTTTTAAATCTGTTTTTTGTTCTATATCAGATATGATATAACAAACATTTTCTTTTAAAAATAGCCTTTTAAATATGTGATAACTTAAAATTTTCGTTAGAAACAAAGGATTTGGCTTAGATACAGGCATAGCCTTTGAAAAAAACTTCAAATCATTAACAATTGGTTAGCCACAGGAATAGCATTCAACATTTCTGAACACAAATACATGTTTGTAACATATTTTGTATCTACCAAAAATTTTATGTTAAATATCACATATGATATAATAAAAGATGTATTCAACTTTGTGAATTGACTAGGGTGCAGATAAGCAAAGGCTTCAGCAAAGGCTTTGCCGAAGGCTATGCCTGTGGCCTAAGAATTTGACAAAAATGAACAATTATTCAATAGCTAAAAAAAAATTATGTTGAATATCATATATGATATTATAAAGAATTTTGGTAATATACAGGCGTAGCCCCTAAATTTGCAAAAAAAGATATGCCTGCACCTAATCCTTTGAGTAAAACTGTCAGGATATTAATTAATTGTTCATTGTTGATGATGTAGGAGATAAAGAAAATGATGACGGAGAAGATGATGTTGGGCATCTAATCTCTAAATTGCCACTATTAAAAACAACTGCTGAGGAGAAAAGCCCTGCTAAAGGTACATATCATGTTATTAATGAAACACGTTATGTACTGAGAATATTTCAATTACTAAATCACAAATGATATAATATAAATTTGTTTTGCAGATAAATCAAAAACAGTAGCTCAAAGACTGAATGAAATGCATAGAAATGCTAAGAAGAGTAGAGCAGAGCTAGAAAAGAAAAAGAAGAATGAAGGAGATAAGGAAAAAACTAAAAATCAAGAAGAAAAAGACACTTCAGCAAAGAAACGTGCACAGAAAAGAAAAGCATCAGAAAAGCAAAGTACTCCGAAAAGATTTACTAGAGGTAATGCTAGGAGAATTGAAGAGGAAAAAGATGCTGATAAAAGTGATGATGAGGATACTGAGACAGTAGAAGAGACTGAAGTGGAAGAGACTGAAGAGGAAGTGGAAGAGACTGAAGAGGAAGTGGAAGAGATTGAAGAGGAAATCGAAGAAGAGAATGATCGACAATTGGTTGTAAAAGAAACCAAAAAGAGAAAGAAGGAAGTAGCTGTTCAGAAGGTGGTTGAAGATAAGGAAGATAAAAAGAAGCTTAAGGTGAAAAAGGACAAAGCAAAAACAAAAAATTACCCAACATGTACAACAAGGTCATCACCGAAACCTCTCTATGAAGCAATGATTGGTTTATCAAATGAGCGAAAGAAGTGCTTGAAAGAGATGGGATTTGAGAGGTTCATAAACTTCCCTATTGTTGAACTTCCATCTGCATTGGTGTATCATGTAATTGATAAGTTCCATCCACCTAGCATGGAATTGAGATTACAAAAAGGTTCAATAAAGGTAACAAGGCAAAAAATTCATGATATGCTTGGTGTGCCGATGGGGACAAGAAAGCTGGAAGATCTGGAAGAAAGATTTGATGATGACGATTTTGTTAGAGAGTGGGAAGAACAGTACGCTCATCTTGGACGAATTACACCACCTGCTGTAGCATTCGAGATATCAAGCTCAACTGAAGCAGATTTCATGTTCAAGATGAATTTCTTAACTTTGTTTGCTAGCACCATAAGCACTTTGGAGAGTGCAGGAAGAGTGCCCAAAAATATCCTCAGGCACGTGAAAGAAGATGATGATATCTCTGATATCGATTGGTGCACCTACATAATGGAATGCTTGGAAATCAGTAAGCTAAACTGGACGCAAGTCAAGTCGGGTACCAACTTCTATTATGGTCCTATAACATTCTTATGTGTAAGTTATTTTCCATTAAACTTATCAACTATGATTCACTCATATAAAAAATTATCTAACAAAATTTTAATTGTATTTTTGTGTATAAAAAAGCTGCTATACTTGGACTCAACAAACTACCCGAGGTTCCAAGTTATGCGTCACCGCCCAGCCATCAGAAGTTGGAACACTCCAACAATGAGGAAAAGAATAAACATGGAAATGAGAGACGGTTGCTTGGGGACGTTAGAGCATCACGGAGAGTATGATCCTGATGAGGAGCAAACCGGCCTGAATTTGTACAAGGGAGCAGACATATACTATGAACCGATGCCTCCCAGAAAGCCAGTGGAAAAAGAGGTAATATTATTGAATTCATTTATAAAAATGTTGTTATAAAAAAGTATGTTATGATATATTTTACTTATTATTAAAAAAGAATGTTTAAAAGAGTTAACAGAAAACAAAACCTTAAGCTTAGGCGCAAGCATAGCCTTCGGCTTTAGCCGAAGGCTATGCCTGCGCCTAAGCCTTCAGGCACAGCCTTCGGGAGCCGAAGGCTATGCCAGAGACTAAGCCTTCAGCAGGCAAACATTCAGCTGTGCTTGCAACAATATCATATATGATAAAACAAAGATGAATATCACATTTGATATTAGTGTTAAATCATATATGATATGTAATATCATATGTGATATTACACTAATATCATATGTGATATGTAATATCATATGTGTTATCATATATGATATTTTAAAAAATCATATATGATTTTCCATATACAATAAGAAACTAAACTGAAATATTTACTTTACAGGAGTTTTATGAAAAAATTGATGAGAAATTTGAGATAATCTCAAAAGAAAAAATAGAGTTGGTTGAAACAATGAGAGAGGGATTGAAGAAATTCAAAGGGGACAAGGTGATGTTGTCCTTCTGCAAGAAGTACAAGAGAATGTTCAACAAGATCGATTTTGATATAGAAAGTGAGGCTGAGAATAGTGATAGTGATAGTGAGAACAAAGAAGGAAGTGAGCCTGAGAATCAAGAAAAAACAAGTGAAGGAAAATTAATAGTTGAAAAGGAGAATGAAAAGGAGGGTGAGAGCAAAAATGAAAAGGAGAATGAAAAGGAGAATCAAGAAAAAACAAATGAAGGAAAATTAATAATTGAAAAGGAGAATGAAAAGGAGGGTGAGAGCAAAAATGAAAAGGAGAATGAAAAGGAGAATGAAAGTGAGAGTAAAGGTGAGGATGAGGAAGAAGAAGAATATAATATATTTGGAAGTGAGAGCGAAACTGAACAGGAGGATGAAAGCGAGAATTTAGGTGAAAAGGAGGTTAAGAGCAAAGATGAAATACCAGAACTACCAAAAATACCAGAAATAATACCAGTACAGAAGGAACAAAAAGTTGCAAACAAAGAAACAACTCCAACTGAAACACAAAAAGAACCTAAGAAAGAAAAAGAGAAAGAAACAGAAATACCAGTAGTGAAGGAGAGTGTGATGGAAAACCCGATTGAAAACCCGATTGAAGTTGCAAAGGAAGTTGGAACACCAACTGTGGAGGTAGCACCAGGTTATAAGTTGAGAGTAGCAACACCAGATGATTTTTGGAATCCAGAAAACTTTGATAATCTCGTGAGTCAAGCAGAACAAGAATATGCAGAAAAACATGGGAAAACAGATAAGAGTGATCAAAAAGAGATTGCTGGGACAACAGAGATGATAAGTGACCCAAAAGAGATTGCTGGGACAGCGGAGATGAGTAGTCCAAAAGAAATTCAAGGGTCAAAAGAAAAAATGACCAGAGGAATAATAAGAAAGTCAATGTCGCCACAATCTGAGAAAATGACAAGAGGAAATATCAGAAAATCATTCACGCCACCATCTTTCAGTCTTGGTATAAGCCCAATGATAATAGAAGCTGTTGTTGAGACTGAAACAACATCAAAACTGTAAGAAAAAAAAGAAAAAAGGGTGAGAGACATGGAGGCTGAGACTGAAACAGAATCAAAACAAGAAGAACAACATCTAGCAAAGAGAGTCAAAAAACCATCACGTTTTCTGGTATCACTATACATGAACAGAAAAACTGTAATCCACACACCACCACAACCAGATGAAGTGATGATAACGGATGCGTTATTTTCAATGGATGGAAATCCAGTGTAAGTCTGCTATTTTTTTTTATTAAAAATCACACAAAAAATAATAAATGTTGTGATAATAATATGTATATAATTTAAATTTTGTGTAGTGACTTTGTCTTCAAACCAAGCATCAAGGGAGCCCCTACAATAAGGGAAAGCATGCAAACACTGGCACCTAACTTGAAGGTAGAAGCTAGTGTCATTGACAACTTTGCTTCACTTTTAAACTATGAAGAAATGGTGACCAATGGTGGAAACAAGATGAAGCATTACTTCCACACTGGAATGTTGGTAAGTAGATAAACATTTAGAAACTAATTACTAATCTGTTTGTTAACAGTTATATGATATTGTTGATTTTTGACAACAGACAAGCCAAATGGTAGAGTTGCCGAAGAAAGATGAAGCAAAGCAATATAAAGCTTTCTTTGATTGCATGACAAGGGAGTTTGAAGACAACCAAAATGACATGTCATTGCAACATGTAGAAATGGTAACAACTTACTTTACTTATTATGAAGAAAGAGATTCGACTTTTATTTGAGCTAAAATGAATATAATTTTCTTTCAATTTCTACAGGCCTTCTTCCCAGTGATTGCTCATGAACACTTCTATCTGTTTGTATTCAATCTAGCCAAAGGAACTTCAGCAATCATTGACAACTCCAACTCTGGGCAGACATATGACACCAAATACAAGAAAGAATGCGATGTTTTGGTAAGTCACTCAAACTAGGCATGGAAAGAACATAAATTGCATCTAATATTAGAAACTATAATATGACAGTAAAATATCATGTATGATATAATTGTCTTTAAATATTAGAAACTAAAATATGGTAGTTAAATATCATATATGATAAAACACTAGCAAGTTAATTGAGTCTTTGTTTGAAATATCAGATATGATAAACCACTAGTAAGTAAACTGAATCTTTTGTTTGTGCAGAAAAAAGTGTTTTCACACTATTTGGAGTCATTCAACCACCCAAAAGCGAAGCAGATAAAGAAAAACAAGACAGCAATCATAAAAGTCAAATGGGCAACAAAACAAAATGTGATTGATTGCGGGGTCTTTGTTATGATGCACATGGAGTTGTACAATGGTGAAGCAACAAAGAACTGGGAGATGAACTTCCCAACTGAAGAAGAAGGCCAAACAATGGCAATAATCAAGCTGAGAGTAAAGTATGCAACAAAAATGTTAACGCATGAAATTAACAGTAAGAGAGAAGAAATCAGCGAGGAAGCACATGCGTTTGCAAGGAAGCATACAGACAAAGCATTGAAACAAACCTACATAAAGGAGCAGATAGAAAAGAAGAAGAAGGAACAGGAGGCAACCCATGTTGCAAGTGCGATTTGAAGGCAAAACTTGATAGATGATAGAAGACAGTTGATAGATGATAGGAGCTGACGAATAGATGGGAAGTCACTCGTTTTTGGGTAAAGGTAGAGTGACAATGGTGATGCACTTACAAACTTACTTCTGATTAGTTAAATTTGGGATAGCTTATGCCATTTAGAATGGTTAGAACAGTATGTTATGTCTTATGGTACAATGTCACAATCTTATCTCGTATGCTACAATATGTTATGTCTTATGGTACAATGTCACAATGTTGACGAATAGTGATCAGATCTGAAATGGTTATCTAATGAATTTGGCGGCACATCTGCGGATGTGATTTTGGATTATATGTGCTATTGTACAAGTTTTGCTACACAAAACTGATATATTCGATAAAAAGGTGTTGCTAACCAACTCCGCATTTTATAACACAATTTGAAAACATATGATATGAGAACTGATCAAAAAACGTGCTAATGGTGGTATCACATATGATTTTGTATGTATATCAAATATGATATATAACAGTAAAAAATCAAATGTGATTTTGTATGTATATCAAATATGATATATAACAGGAAAAACAAACTAGATAAATCAAATGTGATAATTCACTTAACACAAAAGAGAAGATAAATCACTTAACACCAAAAAAATATATATATATATATCAAAAATCCATTTCATAAAACAAAATCTGTAAACAATCAAAGAAGATTCAAAGTACTTCAATCACAAAATTCTTATTTGGACAAAAACAGTAAAAAGATTTATCATGTAGCTTCAGATTGAACCAAATCATCTTGTACTCTATACTTATTTGGACAGGTCCTTTTGTTGTGGCCATCTTTAGCTCCACATACTGAACATGCATTCCTATTAACTGAACTCTCATCAATAGCTTGCTCTTTTCCACCTTTTATACGCGACTTTTCACGTCCTTTGGGCTTACCGCCAGACGGATTCTTAACAGCAACTACAGGAGGCTTTGGCACTCGGACAAGCTCTTCAAGATTATCAAGCTTGTCCTTTGATGGAGGATTTGGGCAATCAGCTTCAACATCTAACTTTAGCAACTTCAACTTCTCAATGAAAGCAGCTAACCTTGTCTCGTCTTTACTCAACATATGCACACAGTGATCAACAATAGAAGTAGCCTCGTTTGCATAATTCTCAACAATCTCATTCTTCTCACCATACCTGTTCCTCAAACCAGCAGGTATCAAGTTCTTTGTCCAACGCCTCAAGATGTATTGATTTGAAATCATTTCAACATTCGCATTCTTAAAGACACAAAAAATGTGTCTACACAATATTCCAACTCTAACAAATAGCTGACAGGTCCATCTTCTATGTTTCGCAAAACCTCCATGCAAAAAAAAAAACAACACATAGTCAAAAATCATATATGATATATCATATGTGATACATCATTTGATATATCATATGTGATACATCATTTGATATATCATATATGATATATCACATATGATATATCATATGATATATCACATATGATATATCAAAATTATAAAAGTATAAAAAATAACAATAAAAAAAGCTTTAAAAAGACCATAAAAAAAATTGGTTAAGAAAACTAACAAACCTTATACAGTCCATCTTCTCTGTGAAACAAGTTGATCGGCTCCTCTTCTTCTTCATTTTTATCAGTATCATCACCTTTTTTCTTAAATTTCTCTTTTTTCTTAGCTTTCTTCTTCTCCATTACTTCATCAACAAACTTTTTCTCTTTAATAATAGACACCTCAGATCCTTCAAACAACCTTTTGGTATCTATTTGGCAAAACCATGTCCCAGCAAATATTTCAGCTTGAACCAATTCGAAAAGGGGACGAGTATAAACCTTTGACGCATGACGTTCAATCGTAAGATAGGTTCTAAATGTAGGAACAGAATCAATCGACTTATGATCTAACCTCTCTTGTATATGCCTCTGTTTTTTCATTGCCGTCTCAAAACAATTCATAAAATTCATGAGAGTCGAACCAGAATTAGTAAAATGAGAGAAAAAGGAATTCTCACTCTCAGACCTAGAAGTTGTCCTCATCAAACCACACAAAGGAGAGTCCACAAAAAAGCAGGAATCCAACAAGAGCGAATGCGAAACATCTTTGTTAACCACTTATGATTATGCAAATTAAACTCATCTAATAACTTCCCCCATTGATACTCAAACTCATCAGGACCAATATACATATTCCACACAATTTGATTGAATTTCCTTTTAAAGTACGTGTGATCATAAATCTTTGAGCATATCTGCAAACAAATATCACATATGATATAACAAACGATTTACCAAAATGAAAAAAATATGAAATATCACATATGATAAATCATTAGAAAATACAAAGAAAGAAAAATAAAATACAAGAAAGCACATAAAGTATCATATATGATATAACAAAAGGAAATACAAGAAAGCACACAACATACCTTTCCAGGAAGCTTTTGTGTAATATGCCACATACACAATCTGTGTTTCGATCCAGCAAATTCTTGTTCAATCGCCTTTCTCATAGCCCCATCCTGATCAGTGACAACGATACTAGGAGCTTTACCAAAAGCTTTTATAAATGCTTTGAACAACCAAATATAAGAGTTTGCAGTCTCATTCTTCAGCAAGCCTGCAGCAACCGTAACACACTTCCTATGATTATCAATTGCTGTAAAAGGAACAAACATCATTTTGTACCTGAAAAACAAAAACAAAAACAGTTAAAAAAAATACAAGTAATACAATAAAATATGATATATATCACTCAAACACTTATTTGTCCTGTACGTAGCATCAAAAGAGACAACGTCACAAAACTCTTTGTAATTGTACTTGGAAACTTCATCAGCCCAGAAAATTGCAGAAAGCTCAGCATTCTCAACCAAGTAATCAAACGAAAAATCTGGAACATGCTTCTGTCTATTTTCCATCTTAGCTATAAGCATCTGAGCATCACTATCACCTATATAACAATTCACACTCCTAAAAAAGTTCTTAAAGTCAACAGTTGTACCATGAACAAGCAAATACGATCCCTTCAGACCAGTCAACAAGTGATGAGCTCGCGTTGCACCTATATTCACGCTCGCAGCTTTAACAATAAACAACTGCTCAGCATATGTTAACTGCCTTTCGGTCTTTGACAAATGCTTATATTCTTTACGTTCAAGCTCATGGTTATGTATACTATCAAAAACAGTCAACTTATACTTTGAAGAACCAGCAATCAACTCAAACATCACACGTGCTTTGCAACCTGTGATATGAAGGTTCGAACTTCTCTTCTGCTTGTCACTATTCTCTAAATCTAGTGTGTCTACATGAATTCCCTTAGGACAACCTTCCCTATTACACACTAGATACTTTTGCTTAACAATACCACTCCTCAACCTTTTCTGACATGATTTCCTAACCACAAACCCTGCTTTTTAAGCATATTTCATATACGCACTAATGCACTCATCAACTGAATTAAAAACATTGCCCTTAGCTAGTAAAACGTCGACCGGAACTTTAGGAATATAATAAACCGTTCCACCAGGAGTATCAAAATTAGAGTGAGTAGAGAATGATTCAGGAGTTTTCAAAGCATTCAGTTCTGAAAAAACAAAAAAGTACAAAATAAAAACATCGATCAAGTAAAAATGTGGTATCACATGTGATATCACATATGATATATCATATGTGATATCACATGTGATATATCATATGTGATATCACATATGATATCACATGTGATGCAAAATAAAAAGTGCTTAACAAAACATAACTAATAGCTTGTTCAAAAAGCTTAAACTACTTAATTCAATCAAAGCATAAACTAATAGCTTATTCAAAGCTTAATATGCTTAATTCATCAAAAACTAATTAACAGCTTAATTTGAATCTAAACATAACTAATCGCTTATTCAGATGATTAAAATGATTAACACCTTATCCATCTCCTACACGTAACACAAAACTAACAGTTTAGATCAATCTAAAGCTAAATAATAGCTTATTAACAGCTTCAAATTAACTTAAAACTGCTTAATTCAATCTAAAAATAAATTAAAACTGCTTAATTCAATATAAACCTAACTAAATAGCTTATTCACATATTAAAACTGTTATTCAAACAGAAAAAACAATAAAAAACAAAAATTAAACGCATCTTACTCTTAATAGCTGCGGATTCATCACCGTGTTCATAAGCTACAATCTCCTCCGTATACTTAGCAGAAACATCATCACTAACAATGATTCTTCTTGTTGTGAGTGGTGAAAAACACAATATCAACGTATATCAAAATAACCGTAAAATTCGACAAATTAACCCTTTAGGAAAAAGGTTAACGTATCAAATCTTACGGGTGTGATAAAAGTGATACCGGAAAAGTGATTTCCCCGGGTCGTGTCCCAACGAGGTGTGAAATTGACGGTGTCGTTGAGTTTCGTGATTAGGACTTGAATTGGTTAAACAAATTTGGGTTTTGATTATGTATTCTACAAATTAAAGAACGAGAATGGAAATAAAGCATGTAAAACAAAGAAAACACTAAATAAACTACTACTAAACCTAAGGAACAATAAAACAAAGCTAAATTACATCCTAAGGTGCTAAAATGAAAAGAACGCGAAAAACCGGGAGCGCACTAAGCCACAAAAGTGAAAAAGATGCAATTTAAGGGCTAAGGGTGTAAAAACAATTTTCTTACATTCTAGATGACTAAAAATAATTTTAGAAAAAAGCCGGGTATTTTTTTCGACTTTTATTTTATTTATTACGAATTAAAAATTATTATAAACTAATTAATAAATAAAAAATACTAAATGACTAGAGAAAAATATGAAAATTTGAAGAAAATTAAATTAAGTTATACTAAATGCAGGAAAAATAAAAAAGGTGCAAGTCCTTTTTGGAAATAAGAACTAAAAAAAGCAAGTAATTCTAATAAGCTTTAACTGTGAAGTGATGTTAAATAATAAAAATGTAGAAAACTAACACATAACAACTACTAGCACAGATGGAAGGTGGATGTTAGTGTTGGACGCTGGCAAGTGCTGGAGGTCACTGGTTCGAATCCAGTGCCTCACTTTTTTGCTACGTTATTTATTTATTTTTTTCTTTCTTTTGGCAACTGTAAATAAGGACAACAAACAGAAACCTTTAACAAAAACTGATCCTTCAAAATCTTAAAAATGAGCTTGTTAACAGATCAATCAAGATGAATTAGAAGCTAAAAAAAAAAACTACTTAAAGTCTGTTTTGAGCAATGTGCAGCTAAAGGAAACAAAAACTAAAAAGCAGCTATTGAAAAAAAACTTGTAGAAAGCTAGAAGCTATGAAATCTAATCTACAACATATACTGAGCATTCAAGGGACCCTAATAAGCAATAGAGGAACATCAAAAAGCTAAAATAAATGAGACCAAGCAGTTGTCTGCTGCACAAACTCAGTTATGGGGGTACTTTTGAAACAAAATAAGCCAAGAAAAATCAGCTACGGGGAAACTACACTAACTTACATCTATTAGCCACTACTTAATAGATCTAATAAGCTACAAGGAAATCATCAAATAGCAAAAAAAACTACTGATTTACTACTGAAAACAGTTACTGCAATAGTGGGCAGAGCAGGCTAAAGGAGCATCTATTTAACTTATTTTGAATAAGCTCCATGGGAGATAAGCTCCTGAGCTTATTGGGACTTGAAGTCCTCCAACCCACCTATCAAATGCCCCTGTTTCTAGCTTATAAGGAGCTTATACAAGCTGGATAAGAACTAAAAAAAATGACTCAGTGGGCTGCTTATGGAGGACATATTAGGCTGCTGTTACAGGGCATAAAAAGCACTAGGGGGAAACAAATAAGCTAATCCTAAACTAACCTATCCTAAGCTAACTAATAAGCCCCTAAGGTAACCAAAATAAGCATAAAAGGACAACTAAAAAGCTACAAAAAAAAGGGAGAGAACAGCTAGTGTTTTGCTACTGCGAAGGTAAATTAAAAAAAACTGCCAAAGGTTTTTTAACATCTAAAATTGTGAATGAAACTCACCAATTAACTTGCAACGCAACTTTACCACTGATTTGGGAGTCGACTTGGGTCAAAATGTGAGTTTTGACCCAAGAACAAGGTACATCCAAACACCCCTACAAGGTTAGAAAATGGGTTTTAAAATGTGAAAACTTTTTTTAAAAATTATTTGCTTCAATCGAACAAACTTAAATCCAGGTTAAACAACATTACCAAACAATCTTTAAAGCATGAGCAAATGAATTTAAGGACATAAAAAAAAAGGAACTTGCATAAATTTAAAGTGGACAGGAAAAAAACTTGAAAGTAACTTGCATAAAATTTAAAATTACAGGAATAACAGGAAAATTAAAAATGGGGACTAGAACAGAATTTCTAGACAATTTTTTACACTAGCACCAATCTCCTATAAATACAAAAACTGAAAAAGTCTTCTAGCTTCTTGTCTTCTCTCTTGTGTTTCTTGTGTGAGTGTAAACAAGCAAAGTCATCTTGTGCTTCTTGACTTCAATCTTTCACCATTGATCAGTTAGGTACCATTGAGCATTAATCTGAGCCGTCCCTTGGGGTTTTGTAAGTTTGGGATTGCCATGGTGGCATGGGGTTCTCGTGACTTTGCCTTGGGTGGAGGAGATGAGTGGGATTGGGATGTGGGAATGAGAGTGACAGGAGGAGGGGGAAATTTAGGCGCCAAGGCTTTGAAGGTATCTGGGTTTTATCTTTTGTGTTTTTCTGGGTTAAAGGGGAAAGAGGGAAGGGTAGAGTCAGTATGTTTTAAAGGGTGTAGGGGGGTTCATGGGTGAGGGTTTACTTGGGGAGAGGTCAAAAGAGGAGTTGTAAAAGGGGTCGAAACTGTAATTATCCAATATTCATCATAGGGACCAATTATGACAAGTTTAATTTTCCCAAGGACCAAAAATAATAATTTTCAAATTAAAAATGTCCTGGGGTAATTTCTGTCAATCTTTGAAATTTCAGGGACTAAAGTTGCCATTTTGCAAAACTGACTTTATAAGGCTAATTTTGACAACTTGAAAATCCATGAGGGCCTTTTATGAAAAATTATCATGTTTTGAATAACTAGGGACTAGATTTTGACAATTATTGCATAAAACACAGTCTAAATATTTTTTCTGTTTTTTTGAGACTTTTCAAAGTGTTTTTGACTGTTTTTGCAGTGTAGAAAGAACAAAAATGATGAGTATTTACACACTCATCAAACAACAACATCTTCAGATGCAGATTCAGTTACAGAAACATCATCACTAACAGTTATAGAAGAAGAAGGATCAAAAGAGGAACGATCAGATTCAGTAATAGAAGAAGAAGGATCAGAAGAAACTGAAGAATTTGGAATCAAATCCATGAAAGAATCGATTAATTGATAAGGAATTAGGAATAACTGATGAAGAAGATGGGGTTAACTGATGAAGAATCGAGAGAATAGAGATAAACACACACTTTGTGTGTGTGAAAATTAGATAACGTTTAATTGTAAGAAACATAAAAAATTCTTTTTATATTGACTAAAATACCCCTGCAGTATAAAAATCAGATTTAATCTAAGCCATTAGATCAAAATGAGTGAAAGGTGGGGATTGGTCCCTTGATATGTAGATAAAGTTTTGTCCCTAAATGATCTTTTATCTAAAACAAATAAAAGTGTTCCAATAAAATTTTAACGGGTTTTTCTAACTTGTGCCCCTAGGGCACAAGTTAAGAACATCAAAAGTACATAAGGACCCACCAAAAAGTACATAGGGTTCCACAAAAAAGTATACACAAGTGTACTTTTATGTGGGTCCATGTGTACTTTCAATGTACTTTTGGTATGCTTAACTTGTGCCCTTAGGGTGTGTTTGGTATACAGAAATAAGAGCCGAGAAATGGAAATGAGGTGATTTCTTGTGTTTGGTAAGCAAGAGAAAACAAAAAGCGGAGAGTTACCAACTTTCGAGAAAACATATGTGGAGAATTGGATAGTGCAAATTTGAAATCTCCATTTCCATCCCACTTTGTTGGTAAACGAGAGAAATTGATTAATTTTTTTGAAAAATTGTTTTTTTTTTTTTTTTTTTTTTTTTTTTTTTTTTAAATACATTTAAAAAAAATTAAAAAAATATTTTTTTAAAAAAAATATTTTAAAAAAAAAAATTATTTTTTAAAAAAAAATAAGTTTTTTTTTTTAAATAAATACATTTTTAAAAAATATTTTTTTTTTTAAAACAATTTTTAAATAAATATTTAAAAAAAAAACAAGTTTGTTTGTTTGTTTTTTTTAATACATTTTTAAAATATAATTTAAAAAAAAAGTTCAAAAATAATTTTTAATTTTTTTTAAATAAGTTTTTTTTAAATAAATACATTTTAAAAAATATTTAAAAAAAAAACAAGTTTTTTTTAAATAAATACATTTTTAAAAAATATATTTTTTTTAAAGAAAGTACATAAATTTTTAAAAAATAAATTAAAAAAAAATATATATTTTTTAAATAATTTAAATAATTTTTTTTTTTATTTCTCAGGTCAAGTCTCTGTTGTTACCAAACATTAGAATTGAACAAAATTCTCTACTAATTTCTATTCTCTGAGATTTTATTCTCTGCTTCATTTGAATTTCTCTCTACCAAACGTGCCCTTAGAGCACAAGTAAACTTGCCCTTAGAGCACAAGTTAAATTTTAAAATATGCAAAAACACTACTCAAATATTAATTATTTAAATTAATCGTCGGTTCTGGTTCTGGTTTTACCTTTCGGGTCACAGGTCAATAATTTTTCTTCACATATATCATCAAACATCACGATTCGAGAGAGATACAAGAGAGGTTAAAATATCTCTATTTCTCGATCTCTCAATCTCTCTCCATCTCTCTCTCCCACTTACCCACTTAAACCAAGTCACAAAGGTACTGTGTAGGTGCTTTATAATTATTAGTCTGAAAAATCAACCTCCTTGATAGCAGTAGTAGCAGGAGCAGCAGCAACTACAAAGCAATTGATTGTTCTACTTCTGCTTCACCACTTTATAGACCAATTAACCTTCACACTTTCATGATCAGTTTCAGTAACTTTGCCTTTTTACTTACCTTTAGATTTCTTTCCTCTCATCATCATCATCATCATCATAATCTCAACACAAGAAGTATACACTGACCTTTTTTCTTTCATGAGTAAGTGATTTCTTTTCATTTCAAAGGAACAATTATAGAGAGAAAAAATAATCTAGAGAGAGAGAGAGAGTAAAAGCATGTAATGGTTTCTTGCTTTTTCTTGATCAACTTTTTTGTATAATTTGTCTAGTGCGGTATTCCATCTTTTTGTAGAAAAATTTCAACCAACAAATGCAAAAGATGAAAAGAATAAAGAAACCCATCTTTACTCAAAAGCTTTTCCAAAATCTCATTTTTACATAAATTTTAACCATCTTTTTCTTTGTTTTTTTCAACTTAAAGCTAAAAAATGCAAGCTTTTGTTAATGGGTATTTCCCAAATTAACTTTCCTTATATGGGTTTTTCAAATTAAGCAAAAATATGAAATCTTTATTAGTTATGGCTTATATTTTCTTCCAAATTTAAAGTTGTTGTTTTCTTTATATTTTGCTTCCCCTTCAGGAACAGCAGAAGCAACAACAAGCCATTAGTCCAAAAAAAGAAAATTTACACAAAAGCAACCATGGATTCATATGAAGCAACAAGAGTGGTGTTCACAAGGATCCAAAACTTAGATCCTGAGTATGCTTCAAAAATAATGGGTCTTTTATTAATCCAAGATCATGGTGAAAAAGAGATGATACGGTTAGCTTTTGGCCCCGAGTCATTGGTTCACTCAGTGATTCACAAAGCACGTAAAGAGCTCGGTATCCCCTCACCCAACTCTCCGTCGTCAACGCCGTCATCTCCGTCGTCACCGTCACCTTTTTCTCGCCAAAACTCTTCCAACTCAACTACTTCACGTCTGATAAACAACGGTGCTACTAATATACCTTCACCGTTAAGTATACCAAGCCTGTCATCTTCATGGAGTGAAGATACCCATCATTTGAACTCGGCGGCGCCGCCTTTTTATGGCGGCGCCGCCGAGCCTGATTTGCTGGATGAGTTGCATATTCAGGACCAGCTTTCTTTTTTAAATGATGGGTCGCCGCCTTTTTATCCTGATTTGGTGTCACCTAATGGGAGTGGTGAGGTTTTTTCACCATGGGGTGGCGGCGCCGCAGGTGGGCCGCATAGAAGGAGTGCTTCTGTGAATGATGTGTGTTTGGGTGGTGGGGATGATGGGTGGAAGCCTTGTTTGTATTTTGCAAAAGGGTATTGTAAAAATGGTGCAAGCTGTAGGTTTACTCATGGTGCTGGTGGTGAAGCTGATATGGCTGCCAATGTTATGGAACAATGTCAAGAGCTGCTTAGATCTAAATCAGCTCATCAACAAAGGTTGCTATTAGCGGCTGCGGCTGCTGCGAGCTCGCCTCCGAATTTCCCCTTTCCGAATAGCCCGAAATCGATGAATTTCCTACTTCAACAAC
Organism: Chrysanthemum seticuspe; assembly: GCA_019973895.1. Lineage (NCBI taxonomy): Eukaryota > Viridiplantae > Streptophyta > Magnoliopsida > Asterales > Asteraceae > Chrysanthemum > Chrysanthemum seticuspe. The sequence continues at coordinate 186,482,263 of BPTQ01000001.1, read as the reverse complement.
AAAATGACAGCCCCAGGTAAAAAAAAAAAAAAAAAATCCTAAATAGGAACAATTACATATATGTATATTAGTATATATACTAATTTTTATTTATGGTTTCTTTTATGTAGAATGGCTGCGGCGGCTTTGATGATGGGTGAGGAAATGAACAAATTCGGGCGTGCAAGAAATGATTTTTCATTGGGGATGTTGAACCCGGGTTCGAGACAAATTTACTTAACTTTTCCGGCTGACAGTACATTTAGAGAAGAAGATGTTTCAAACTACTTCAGGTTTGATATCAAGATTGTTAAGTTAGTTGTCATAAATAGTAATTGCAATGTTAATTGAATGGTGTTTTGTGTTGTGTTCTGTAGCATGTATGGACCGGTTCAAGATGTTCGGATCCCATACCAGCAAAAACGAATGTTTGGGTTTGTGACTTTTGTTTACGCTGAAACTGTCAAGCTTATTCTTGCGAAAGGGAACCCGCATTTTGTGTGTGATGCTCGTGTGCTTGTGAAGCCGTACAAAGAGAAGGGTAAAGTTCCTGATAAGTTTAGAAAGCACAATCAGCAGCAAATGGAGCGTGGCGAGTTCTCTTCGTGTGGTAGCCCCACGGGGTTCGACTCTCGTGATCCTTTTGATCTCGGTATGTTCAGATAAAATTCCTGACCCTTTAGATCTTCGGTTTTGTAGTTTGTTATATAATTTGTTTTATCAACAGGGGCAAGGATGTTGTACAACAGCCAAGACTTACTTTGGAGGAAGAAATTGGAGGAGCAAGCAGATTTGCAACACGCGATCGAGCTACAGAACCGTAGGCTCATAGATCTGCAACTTCTTGACGTCAAAAGAAGCCATCACCACCGTGCACTCTCAACAGGTGCAGCCATTCCGTCACCAACTTGTTACTCTCCAAGTTATCTTAACAACTCGGTTTTTGCTTCCAATAACAGCAGCAGCTCTAGTCCTGATTCCGGTAACTACAACTTTATAATCATTGCTACAAAAGAAAAAAGTTTCTTCTTAATAGTTTATAATTGATGTGTGTTTGTTTTGTGTTTGCAGAGGATGGTTTGATGTCGAAAATGGTGACTCCTGTAAACATCAATGTTGATGAGCCATTTGAGGCAAATTTATGTCTTGAGAAAGATAAGGAATCATTGGATCTTAAAGATGAAAATAGCAATGGAAAATCAAGCCCTCATAATGATGAAGAAGAAATTGATTTGCCAGAAAGGTATAAAATAAATACAATCATACTATATCAAGAAACACTATGATTTTCCTTGAACTAGTTCAACTTTCTAAATACGAGTATCATTGTAGTTTGGAGCACAATCTGCCTGATAATCTTTTTGCTTCACCGAAAGCGTCAGCAGAATACCGAACCGTTTTCTCAAATGATGATAATGCCCCTGTTTCTTCCGCCCCATTTTCAAGCACCAACAGTAACTTGATCACCTCACCTTTGCTTCCTGCCTCTTCGACTTTGGACATGGCTTCATTAAAATCATGTTACTTTCAGTTTCCTAGGTACAATTTTGGCTCGTTTTTTACTAAATTAAATGCAGAGTTAACTGATCTGTTATAGCTAACAACATTGGTTGTGGTGATCCAGGTTTTCTTCGGATCATGGTGCCATCGGAATGTAGTCGTTAATTTGTGTTTTTAGCTTCCTTAGCTTAGGTAAAAGATCATTTACTTCTAGTTCCAACTTAGTGTCCTTTTTCGTGCTTTCTATATCTCGTTTAATGTTGCAAATCGTTGTTTGTTTTACAGGAAGAAGATAAATATATATGTAACAAGAAAGAATACTCAAATGAGATCCTTAGTTAAATCATCACCACCAATAACTGTTGCCACTACCGCCATCTATCACCACGAAGATACTACCTACTTACTACCATACAAAAATATATAGGTAAACAAAATGAAGGGTGTTTTGCATCACACACCTCCCCTTACCATCTTGTAGTCTCTTCATCATTCTAGTTGAACTAAAGATACCATTGTAACAAACTTGTCATAAGATCAAGAAAAAAAAAGTCAAAAAGTGTGGAGCAGTAAATCTAAGGGTGGAAATTTACAGTCTTACCTTTGGATGTAGTAGTGTGTTTGTGTTAGAAAAAAAAGCAGGAGAGCATGTGATGTGTGTTGTACAGCTGCTGAAAGAAGTGATGAAGAAAAGGACAAATTTGTAAAATCACATGTGGGGTTGGCTAAGGGGGGATGTGGTAGATTAGTTTTTAGTGTTAAAAAGGTAGAAAAAGAAATGGTTTTGTTTATACCATAACTAGTTAATGTTATTAGTAATTTAGTACTCATTATTATATCATTATGTATGTATGTATGTATACGACATCACCATCATTGTCATGATCATGCTTTGAATTGAGACATGATAATGAAGAAATGACAAACAGAGCAAAGGGTTTTATTTATTGTTTCTGGTTCTTTGTTGTTGAATACTATTAAAACTTGGTTTGGAGCATCTTTAATTGCTTGTACTTTTGGTTCTAATCTATCACCTTTTCCAAGTGGAATGGTCAAATCTAGGCTAATCTACGATTATTTTTCGGTATTTTATAAGTTTTTTGAGTTTAATATTTTATTGGTAAATGACACCTTAACTTAAAGATGAAAGTGCTAGTCCCGGTACTTGTTCAATCTTGGGTCTTAAAAACAAGCATATCAAATGTTCGTTGTGTTTCTCTCTCTTCTTTTAACCATTTACATACGATTTACTTTAGAGCATGTTCAATCATAACACCAATAACACCGGTCATGTCAGCGCCACATCAGCTTTAACATTTAACATTAACATCCCCAAAAAACACCCACAACCATAACATCCCAATAACATTAATAACATTTCATATTTTCAATTTCAACCCCTAAACTAAAACAAACACTTCATTTATTAAACTAAACATAACATTAAATTTGAAAACATATTACAATACGAAATTAAAAAATACATCGAAAAAAAAATTACAACAAATAAAAAAAATACATCGAAATTAAAAAACACACCGCAAATTAAACGTTACAACATAAAGGAAATGACAACGAAAAAAAAAACAAAACATAGCAAATACTTATTCATCATTGTCGCTCTCTTGTTGTTGTCCATGTCGTTCAAGATTCTTCAGCCAAACATGCTCTATAAGGTCCTGTTGGAGTTGGGTATGCGTTTGTCGGTCGTGTATTTTTTTTGCCTTACGACTGTGAGTATCACATCTTTCGACCCATCTTCGTTGCCTCAAATTTGCTGACGGATCCACCCACAGTTCGTTATAGTCACGTAATGCAAATTTTTGATCTTTTATAATCATGTTATGCAAAATAATGTAACGATACATGATTCTACGTATCGTGGCAATTTCCCATTGACGTGCCGGTTGTTGTAGTATACCCCAACGGCCTTGAAGAACACCAAAAGCACGTTCAATATCCTTTCGGGCACTTTCTTGTCTCCTTTTAAAGTACGTATGTTTTTCATCAGTTGTTGTCGTGAAGGATTTGACGAAAGTTGCCCACTGTGGATAAATTCCATCAGCCAAGTAATACCCCTGTTCATACCTAGTTCCGTTGACCATATAAGGTGCTCTTGGGGCATTATCAGCAAGAAGGTCGTCGAATAACGGAGAGTTATCTAAAACATTAATATCGTTATTTGCCCCCGCCATCTCAAAAAATACAAGACAGATCCATAAATCTTGAGAAGCAACAACTTCAAGCATAATTGTTGGGTATTTTTTATCACCCTAGCAAAATGCCCTTGCCAAGCCATCGGACAATTTTTCCATTCCCAGTGCATACAGTCAATGCTACCAAGCATTCCCGGAAAACCATGTTTTTCTTCATGTTGTTGATAATTTTTTTGAATGTCGGCCCATGTTGGTTTTCTTAAATACTCCGGCATAAACAAATCAATAATACATTTGTTAAAATTATCAAGACATACTTTTGAAGTACTCGCACCCATTTGCAAGTATTCATCAAATGCATCGGGTGAGGTGCCGTACGCCAATTGGCGTATGGCAGACGTACACTTCATTAGAGCACTTATACTCATTCGACCACAAGCATCGGGTGTTTTCCTAAAGAAAGTAAAATGATCTGGAATATTGTCGGAAGTATAAGATTCAATACCTTCAACTATTTGCAGGAATGGTTTCCGGCTCATAAGAAATATTCTACGAAAATTCCGGTTTGAATACTTACAACCTTGTACGAAATAATCGTTTGCAGACGTTCCTCTGCAAGCTCACGTTCACGATATATATGACTACGAGAACTACTAGGATGTTGAGATTCAATACCTTCTTCTTGTTCCAACTGAAGGTGATACTCGTACGCGGACGCCATAAATTGGAAGTCTTCTTGGTCTTCTCTGTCTGACCAAGACAGAGGAATATCACCAAATTCATTTGGATCCATTGTGAATGAACTTGATTCTCGAATTATGAAAGTGTTAGAGGAAGTATATAAAGTATGAGAGGAAGTGTGAAAAAAATAGAGTTTTAGTTGGGTATTTATAGTGGTAAAAAAATGTTTTTGATTTTTTTTTTATTTAAAAAAACTAGCCGTTAGGGGGTTTTATGTAAATTTTTTTAAAAATGTAATGGCTACTAGCAGTTGAGGGGCTAGTTTTGTAACATTTTCAAAATGTTTATTTTTTATTTTTTTATTTTTTTTTTATTTTTTCTCCTTGCCCTTAACGGGCGTTAAGGAGCCAACGCCCCCCATTAACGCCGTTATTTCTCATGCCCTCCAACGGACTAACGCCTCCAACGCCGTTTTCACGTTAACGTTGTACATGCTCTTAGGGAATTGATATTTACACGTAACTTATTACTTCGTACACATAAATTTATTCTTCAGTGACTATTATACCCTCAACATTATTTAACTAAAATCGACTCCCATCTTTCTTGTTATTGAAGAGCTGTTTTGTTGACTTTGTTGCCGTCAAAGAAGATGAAATAATATAACTCAAACATTCATGAAGCACTGCCTTCAAGTGCTTACAAATGTCATGTTATTTACGACCCGGATTGATCTTGGGTTTTCCTCCCGATGTCTGTAGTTGTATGTTTTTTGGGAGACTAGTTGGTCGTCAATGGTGACGATAACACCAGGACCGACACATCTTAGTGCCTAGAAGTAATCCTGACTGATATCTTGTATCCGTTTTTAACGACAACAAAAAAAAATAGGGTCCGGGCCATAGTGAAACTACAGATTTATTTATTCGAATATGCACAAGTTTACAATGTCCATTCCATAGTGGAAGATATTAAGGATTTCAGGATGAGTGTTCACCACAGAGAAGGGTGCTGTCGGAGATGGGCGCTGGTGGAGCGGTTGAATAGGAAAAGAAGGTAGGTTGTTGTTCAAGATAATAAGAAAGTGAGTAAAATAATGACAAGGGTATAATTGTCATTTTACATTGAATTTCTGTGTGCAAAGTAAATGGTTCTGTGTACATATCACTACCCTTTACTTTATTGTTGACAGTTTAACACCACTGCATGCAATTTTGACATTTAATTTACAATTTAAAAGAAGTTAAAAAAACGAATCACCTCTTCTATCTATGGTTCTACAATTAGTATCATAGCAAGATATTCAAGTTTTCAAATCTAAAAATGTTTTTGCAAAAACTATTTCGAAAACTTTTTTTTTTCAAACATTTAAAATCACAAACTAACTTTTGTAACAAGTTGAGTAAGATCTATGGTTCAAGAGAGATATAAAGAAGAATGCTATATGCAACGAACATCTTTGCTTGAACTCGAGGGTTTTTGCTTTTGAAAAACTCATTTTGAGACATACGTTAAATTAAAAGATTTTGACTCGTGGGATGCGATTATAAATGTTGACTTTGTTTTTTTACAACTTTAGATCCGGAAATTAAACTAGTTATTACAAAACCATCTTAAAATTTAAAGATAAAGAAAAAAAACGACTTGGTAAAAATAATGAAACCAAAATGACTCTTTACAATGCTTAGCCTCGTAAAGCGTATGGACGAGTTTTGTAAAACCGCTAAAGAAATTTGCCATACTTATAATCACCCACCAAGGTAACTTACACGTCAAAGATTGTAAAATAAATCTTCTCATTCAACAACATGAGAAGTTCAAGTTGCTAGATGATGATAATATTGATTCCGGTTATAGTAGGATTTAATGCTACGGTCACTAGTGTTAAATCTTTAGATCAATGTTATTCTAACAAGAACCATATGAGAAAGTTTCGTATGGCTCTTTCGTTTCTTAGAACGAAAACTATTTATCTCACATAATATACACCACAATCTATCTGACACGTCCTGAGCAGGACCTGACCCACAACCATTTGGTTGGGGGGCTTCTCACATAACATGAGTTACTACTGGGACACAAGCCCTTTTGGTTGATGGCTCTTCCGTTAAGTTCTTGACCTCAGCCTTCAGCTCAGTAATATGCCATTTCAGGTCATTCACCTCTTCATCATGTTGCTTAGAAACCTCGGCTTCATTAGCCTTCATAGCTTGAAAGGACTTCTCCTTCTTAGCAGTTACCCTGAGGGTGGTCTCTTTAAGACTCTCACTTGGGCTTCAAACTCTGACCTGCCAGGTGCACCAGCCTGCACCAGTTGCTCTTCAAAGCTTTTCACATGAGCCTCCAGCTTCAAATTCACGGACTCAGTGGCTCCCAAAATTTTCCTCAACTTAGTCACCTCAGAACTGCCCGATGTGCAAATACCGCCCTACCCTTGAGGAATGCGTATTCATTCTTATGTGATCAAATAAGTACCATCTTTATGCATCATTTATCCCATATATATTGCTCATATTCTATCATTTTATATAAGAATTGATATTTAAACATTTACTTTTGTGATTCTTAGTGTTTATGGATCAATTATGGAAAAAGAGCATATTTCGGCATTATTTGGATAAAAAATGAACAAGTTAAAGAAATGCAGGTTGAGCTGACTTTCTATACGGCGTATAAGGAGTATGCCATATGACATATCATCATAATTAGACGAAAAAGGATCTTGCCTGACTTTGAAGAATACGGTGTATTCCCATTCGAACATACACCATATATTGAACTTGGTTTACAAATGAGATAAGAAAGTCAAAGAGAAGAATATGGCGTATCCAATATTAATGATACAAGATTCACTTAAGATGGATTTGTATTTGAACTGAAAGGGATATGACATATAAGATTATGCCATACGCCATACACAATGGTGGCTAAAAAGGATTATTCTAGAATATTATAAGAGTGGAGCCCACGCCAAGTCATCAAATACGCCGTATTGGGAAGATGGATACTCTGTATCGAGCGGCAGACATAAAAATATAAATAGAGGGCTCACACCTTCGGTTTCAAGACACTACCACCACATACCAAAGAGTCATAGGGCTAGGTAACCGTGACCATCTGGAATAGTCTGCCATTGATAGGGAGTGTACTCACAAGGCCAAATCCATGCTCATCGAGTCTCAGTTTACATTCCCTGACTCACCAACAAAAGTAGCATTTTAGTCATTGCACTTGTAGATGAATCACTATGACTTGATACGATGAACATGGCCAGCACGTTCTCCTATCATAATACCTCGACCTTACCTTCTATTTCACTATTTCATTTCATTTCTTATTTTAAATTAGTTTATTATAAGTATCAAACTTGTGCCAATCTCTCCGATTGAACCCCCCCATGCGTCAGTAGAATAGATAATTAGAATACCTTTAGTTTAGCTTTAGTCCACAAACGACCCGTGCTTGCCATTCATTAGCTACATTGATCGTTACACTACCCATAAGTGTTAGTCTGTTGGTTAGTCAGAAATTATAAATATTAAAACATGATAGAAATCTTACACCTAGAAAGAATACATCACATTCACAATATCAATCAAACTATGGTCAAAAGTGGAAAGGATACCGGCAAGGGTTTTTTGAGGAAACTGAGCCCGATGAGCAGGAGGCACAATAGACTCAACATAAGACTGGACGGAACTCCCAGTATTGCAAGCATCATTTTTCTTCAGGCCGGTAAGGAAAACAAGGGCAGAATCACCCAAGTCGTCAAGATTTACGATCACATTAAAAGGCACAAGAGGTAAGGGGTTAGCTCTCACCAACAACATCAACCCCACTCCCACTAGCCCAATACCCTAGCGACTCCTCTTCTGAACCAAACGCTCATTTAAAAAAACCTAGTCCTCCGCGTCTTCCATTGCATGGTTAGCGACCGACACTTTACCCCTTAACATAGATGGAGGAGGAAGAGGATTAACACCAACATCAGGGTTCACAGGAAGAATGACCAGGCCAGAGACAACAGTGATACCTTTATCATCAGATGCGATAATCATGGAAATGACATCCATTGCTGCAAAAAGGAAAAAAGGCTTGTGATTAGATCAAACCACGTTAGCTATTACAAAGGCAGTAAAGCATGGTGTGGTATCAATGACTCACTCTGGCCATCCTTATAAATCTCAAGGACCTAGGCGCCCACCATTGGCTCAGGTTGGCCAACATCAAAACACCTTCTAACATTGGCCTCCCATACACATTCAGGCCATTTAAGCGAGTAAACAAGTCTCGATAGCCCGAAGAAATCCAAGGAAAGTCCTCTGAGTGAGGGTACACACTATTGCTCCACCTAATGAATCGATATGGCAAAAGGGCATCATCGATAATAATCCACACCCAATTCTTATGCCAACATGGTAACCCCTTAGCAGTCTCAGTCATAGTGAAACTACTGTCATAATTAGACATCCTCTTTATTGACCTCCACGACCCATGCTTTTGCAGACCAAAATACGGAAAGAAACACGCAAACTGGGAGGTGAGTTCAACCCAAAGCAAGCAAGGATAAAAGCATTAAGCCTTTGATAACCTAGCGTATGCATTTAGGCGAAAACAAGATTGTAGAGTCAGAATATTTCAAAATTAAAATGATGTAATGGAAGCCTAACGTTACAATCCCGAGCATACTGTAAGTAAAACGTTGTGACATTGGGTGGCGCTGGTTGATCGATCTTCTTATGCGGCTCAAGCACCCGAGGCAAATATGGCTCAACCCACCCATGATCACGCAAAAAGTTGTTAAACTTAGCATATCTGCATATTTCACCCACGAAGGGTTATCAACGGCATAACTATTCTCGGCACGAGACATCAGATGCCCAAGAGGAGAGAACAAGAATATGAACAAAATACTTTTCTCTAAATAGTGAGAAGAACAAAGAGAGAACTAAACTCGTTTCACCATTTTTTTTCTCAAGATCTTGGCAAAAAGAAGCCTTCAAAAGTCAAAAATCGTCGACTGTTCGGAACAAGAAAATCGGAGCGTTTGTAGGGGTGGATAAAAGTGAGAACTTAAAACATAACTTCTTAATGTTAGTGAAAAACATGTGTTAACAGCCCATTAGGCCAACCCACCCAAATCATGCGCGTGCTATTCACGATCGAAATTGATGCGCGTGCAGTCATCATCAAGATGACGTCAGCACGATCGATTGGAAAAGTCTAAACCCGCTGAAAAATTAGAAGGACAAAATTTGAAAGCATTTCGAAAAGATTCCTTTTGCATTTCCACACAAAAACATTTAATGCTACCTTACCCTGAACACCCCATACGTCACTGGAGAGCACGTCTTTCAACCTAAGTCATCATTAAAAAGAGTGTTATGAGTCATACTGGAAGAAAAAAATTTTGATACACGAACCCCGGTTGCCCGTCATAGGCCAGGGGGACTCGGTTACTTAAAAGTTCAACATCATCTCACTTGTACATGTCATAATACTAGACTGTGGGGACTTGATAGCATGTCAATACTAGTGGCCCAAGTCCACTAACTACACGCTCAACTCAAGCCCATCTACTCAAAGTTCACGAGTTAGCCATGGCGAGAACCATGTAAACCCATGTCGAGCTAGACCTAGTAGCATCTATCAGGCTGCATAGTATATGCGTATGAGATAATTGGCCCGAACTGTCATTAACGGTTAAGATGTACGCATCTGACACAAAATAGTGAGAGACACACAACCAACATTATAGGAAGCAAAGCACTCTTCTGTACGAGCCATGGCGGAGAGGCCACCGATCCTCCTTTTCTACTCTTCAGATAATCAACACCTGACTCTCTCGCAGCCGTTGATCATCCTTCAAGGGTTTATCTCTAAACCCTGCTCGCATCTTTATAAATAAAAGGCCTTGAACAAATATTACCTTACACGCAGTCTCAAATGGTCGTTGTTTAAGTGTTATCTAAGCTTCTTGATCTCAATCATCTCATCAGGTCTTTATCATTCAACACGAAAAGTCAACCAACAAAACCATCCCAACCGATCTCTTATTACCGATTTACATACTAGACGTAAAAAAAATATTATCTTAGGAACTTCCATAAAATACATAACATAATTGAACCTTTAATCATCTACTCACTCCGTCCTAAAATTATTGTCAACCGACAAAAAATAACACAGTTACAAATAATTATTGCATTTTCTTTTTCTTATTTTTTTTGTAGAATGACAGTTTCAACTTTAATTAATTAGTTAATTTCTCTTTTAAAGTTTGTAATAATAAACTCAAATAAGGGGTAACATAGTAAACTCGATAACATATCATATTCTACTTTTAGTAGTGGATAACTAATTTGGTATAATCCGAAAAATAAATATGGATAATAGATTTAGGATGGAAGAAGTATAAGTTTGTGCGATAATGCAATTTGAGATTTCCTAATTTTGAGTTATCATACGAAAGTTTTATCATACAATTTATGTTTGATTTATTTTGTTTCTGGATAAAAGGGTTTCCCTTGTAAAATATATTACACCAAAAAAACGGTTATGAATAATCAAATGTGGCTGAGATAACACATTCACCTCAAGCAACCGCTTGAACAACCAATAGATTATTTGTGACATGCCACAAGAACGATCAGACTAACTACTAACATAAACAAGATCAACAACCTAAACTAGCATAAAAATGACAAGTCATAATTTATGCAAAACCAAACAAGGAAGAACAAGTTTTTTTAATCTAATGTCATGGATACCCGCAGCTTTAAAAGCAGAAAAGAAACCATAATCATCAAACTCATCATTAGCATAAACGTTATGGTCATAGATATCATTCTTCTATTCTTCCGATAAACTTTTCATGTTCACTCCGTCACCACTAAGATTAGTTGTTATGTTGTGATCATCAAGGACTTCATCATCATTTTCACTATGTGAAATGACCAAACTTTTTTTCATCTTTCACTTGGTTAGGAGTAAGGGTGTGCATGGTCCAAAAACCGGACCGGACCGGACCGAAAACCGATTTCGGCATAAACCCTAGACCGAGACCGGACTGAATGTGGTCGGTCCGGTCTCGGTCTGGACCGGTCCGGTCAGTCCTTCGGTCGGTCCGGTCCAACAAGGCCAAATTCGTCGATTTTTGTCCGGACCGGACCGGACCGGACCGAGGACCAATTAGCCCAAAAGCCGGGACCGCGGACCGGACCGAATGTGGTCGGTCCGTGTCGGTCCGGTCGGTCCTTCGATTGGTCCGGTCCGTTCGGGTCATATGCTCACCTTTAGTTAGGAGTACTATTCATATTTGAAAGACAAGGGACATTGAAAGATCTAAAGATACTATCACAAGTATCCACATTACCATCATCAACATTAATTATTTAAAAAATAATATCTTCATTCATGAGAGCGTCAAAAGAGTTCTTTAACGAGACAGATTAATATCAACTTGACATGTGTTCTTCTTACTTGCACGAGGTTTTGTAGATGATGTGTTCACACAACGTTTTGTATAACCTTGTCGCTAAGTTTGAGAAAATTATTGTAAAGTTATTAAGAGCATGGGGTATCATGAGATACACATTTCTCTTCATTTGGGCCTCACGTGTGTCACATCACCTCCACATCACTTCAACACACTCACTTAAAAATACCCCCAATCACAACTTACTCACTTCTCTTTATTTGGGCCCCACCCACACTCATTTTATTTCTTTTCCATATTTTTCTAACACAATAAAATTCATTTCTTTTAAATAAAAATACAAAATACAATTAGTTTTTACTCAACTTTTGACAGTTTTACCACACGTAGCATCAAAATTCATCAAACTCCATCCATGTGTCACAACATGTCATCTTCCATGCATGCAAACACGACATAGATTCCACTTAAAATCCCAGTTACCAAAACATCCAGAAAAAACATAATCAAACAACAATGGCTCCTAAGAAAATAGTCATAAAAACAACCAAAAAAACCATACGAGAAAGGGTCCAAGTTTATCTTTAAAAAAAAGGTAAGTATTTCTTATTATGCAATTTCCACAAACCTGAGCAAACTCCATATGTAACATAATCAAACAACGGATATATTGGATTAGTCCTTGTCGTTTTTTGTTTCGTTGAAACGGCGAAACACCAAGTGGCGAAGCCACCTGGTGCCGTGGCGAGCCACGAAATCAACCGGCGAAGGTCCACGTCAGAAACGGCGAGAAACAAAACCTCCCACACCCCATGCTCTAAGGGTTGGGTTATTTTGACCCATCTATAATTTTAGATTGACCCCCTCTATTCTTTTTGTTTTTATTATTATTATTATTATTATTATTATTATTATTATTATTATTATTATTATTATTATTATTATTATTTATAATTTTGTTTATATCAAAAAACTATAAACCTGAAAATGAGGAACAGTAAATATAAAGTTTAATAAGTCAAACGCTTAAAACTATCAGAAATACGGAACAGAAACTGATAAAAAACTATGTTGCACTGAAAAAAGTGGGAACAAAGGGAATATTCCTCTATGATAGTGACATCATAGGGGGGTTTCCAATAGTACAACTCTCGTTATTAAAGGTTTTAATACTTTTTAACAAAAAGCCTTGGTGTAGAGAATAATGCACAGATAACAACAATAATAATTGACTGCATGTTTTAAAACATGTTTGTATTTACATAAATTGCTAAAAGTGTTGTCATTGATGGTTCGTTTTCAGACTCCATAGAAAATTGATATTTGGTAGCCATTAATCGTATTCTGCATTCATCATTGTCGTATAATCGTATTGATCTATTTAACAATTATCACTCTCAATTAGTGCCATACATTAATGGGTTTCATGACATTTATTTGAAATCTTACATAATTTGACCCGTCATCATAATTTGAAATTTTCTCACAATATATTTTCATTTAAGATGTCGTATTAACTACTGTAGTACTCTTATACATTTGCATATCCATTGTCTTTTTGTTTCACTTTAAAAGAGTAATCCACAAAACTAGAAACAAATAAATAAACTTTTTGGCAACAATAAGTCAATAATAAAAACCATTTAAGTGGATTTACATATCAATAAGTTACTCACAACTAATAGGGCATTAGTCCAATGATTGAAACACTTATTTTTGAGTCAATTGACTCATGTTCAAGTCTCATCTTTGTCACTTGCTTCATATAGGTATCCACCTCCACAAAACCTATGGGCACAATGGAGAAGCTTTGTGCAATAAGAGCTCAGGGGTACGAGTCTTGGCTCGTGCTCACTCCAGTTGGTGCCCCACTAGGCCAAGATAGTTGCCGGAGCTATTCCTTGTGAGGTGGACAATGCTTGGTGCTAAAAGACACCCGAGGTCAGGGTGTTCCCGCCAATCTACACATTTTGTATAACAAGTTTACTCACATAACAAAGGATCGATCATAGCCAATAATTTGTTGGATCAATTAAAAAATCTACGGTCACCTTCGCTTTTTAAAAAATTAATCTCTTAAACCGTTAATAGTTAAGCAAAAAATAAAATAATAAGTCATCGCAACGAGCATTTAATTATTTATCAATAGACGATTAGACGGTCACTTTGATATACTTTCGATAAGCTTTCTTTCACATTTTTTTTTTTTTTACTTTGTTCGTTGTTGAAACTTGCTTAATAAATCACATATGATTCTACGCTACTTCAAGCATTAAAACCTGGAGTAAAATGAACATAACTCTTTTTACAAAACTCTAAAAGTTTTACCTTTTTTTTACTTGAAACTAGACATTCATAAGTTTCAAACTATATATAACACATTATATTTCGAATAATAGATTAGAGCAGTTAATATTTCGAATTATAGATTAGAGCAGTTAATTCGCCAAAGTTTGACAAAACACATAAAATCACATGTTATTTAAACATATGGATCTATATTCTTACCACATGTGATTATAATGGTTTCATAAATAAACCGCTCTAATATATAAGTTGATATACAATGTGTGTTATATGATTGGAAAACTATGTATATTCGATTTGCTTTATAAAAAGAAGGGAAAATTTTAAATTTATACACAAATAATTATGTCATATACAATTGTTTAGTATTTAAAATTTCAAAGTAGTGTTAAATCACATGTGATATATTATACGAATTTCAATATTAATAGAACTTGAAAAAAAAAATATTTCGTTGAAATTATATGAAAGTGCCCGTCTATCAAAAGATAATAAAATGCTCTTCGAAACGACATAATTTGTTTAAGTTATCGATTAACGGTTCAGAGATATTTAAATTATAAATTTTTTTGTGTAATTGCGTTTTTAAGTAAAATAATAATTGATCTCCCTTTTTTTACAATTGATAAATGAGTGACTGTGATATATCACTTAGTATGCCGAAAACCTTTGGTAAGTAAATGATCTCTTGTTAGACGTGAATGATTGTGCCCTCATGGCCTTGGTTAGTTTGTATAGGATTAGCCTAAATAAACTTGTATCTAGAATAATCCTATATAATTATTATATATATTTCAATTATGTTGAATTGGCAATCAAGCAAAATATCATTAATCCAATATGGTATCAAGTGCCATAATCTTCTCCTAAGTTATCTAATATATCAAGTCTCTTTTCTCTCCTCTCCCACATTAGCCGAATACTTATTTTCTAAACCTTGACCTTCCTTGCAATTGAAAAAGCCTCGAATGCCTGGTGCTAACGAGGATAGACCTCCCACTCCTCCTGATGCGTGGGTTCGGGGTTAAAAAGACTTTCTTTTTTACGAGCAAGTTTTTCATCCATATAGGCAGTGTACCTAATCGTTGTAGTGTAGTATGGGGTAAGCCCAGGGGTTGATTCGTTCTTTAAGGGAATAGATGCTAGAAAGAGATGTATGACAAGAAGGTAAGGTTGAGGGGGATTCTTTTTGGTCTTTTGTATTTTTTGAAAGCAAGTAAATATCTCGGGATATAAGAGTGGGGGGTGGTATTTCTACCAATTTTAACTATTTTTAATTAAACTAATTAACTAATTAAGTAAGGATAGATTATGCTAATGTAGGTGTGCTCTTATTATGATTAAACATGTGTTTACTTAGATGTTCTTACTCCCTAGTTATCTCTTATTGGTCGGCTGAATTGTCACATCTTCATGTTAATTGGTGCGTTGTATTCCGTTTGGTCATAGGGGGTGCCTAATTCCCTAGTTTTATGAATTGTAACTTTCCTCTAGACTATCCGGGATCGCCAAGTACCTAAGTATCTCCCCCGAATACTCTACTATCAACAAGCTACAACTCATGCAATAAGCACAACGAATGGCCTAGGTGCAGTCCTAAGATTTTTTGCTATTTAGGACATTCAAGCTCGCAACAATTAAAGAAGAAGCCAGTTTTCCTTACTCTAGCGTCTACCAATTAAGACAAGAGATAACTTAACAATAATTAACGACTAGGTTTCATAGATCTAAGCAAACACAAGGATAATTTAGCTACTCATGGTAAACTAGCAAGCATACACACATACAATTAAACATGGGGTAGACATAATGATAATATGGATTAACAAACTTATCTTATAATGTAAAGAAGGGTATGGAACCCTTAAATACTGTCCAAGTCGGACTACCAATGAATTATGGTTTGCTTTCCAAAGTTCTACCTCTTAAATATAGAAAAATCGAATTCTATATATAGATTTACAAATGTGACGGCGTCACCTTTTGCTAGTGACGCCGTCAGGTCGCCGTCATTAGGGTTTCGTTCAAGCCAAGTCATCGTTGGGACAGCGTCAGCTTATGAGTGTGACGCCGTCAGTCTTCATGAAGGACGTCGTCTGAGATTGGTTCTTGGGCGTCTAGTGTGGAAAATGAGGGAGACGCCTTCTAGAGTTTAGGCGTGACGCCGTCAGGTTGTAGACCCAGAATTTGTTCTGAGTCGTCGGGTGTAATTTGATCAAAAATCTTAGATAGGGACGGCGTCACCCTTTGATTGGGACACTGTCAGGCTTGCTGAATGGCCTTTGATCTTGACTTTGCCATTTTCTTCATGTTTTCGCTCCTTTTCGTCCAAATATGATTCATTCCAGCATTTTGCTTCCAAAAGACCTAATATGTGAAAAGGAACAATTTTAAGTAGTGACGGATATAAAATGTGTCGATTTAGGTCTTAAATGACCCCCCAAAAACGTATGTTTTAAATCCTTTTCACCTCCCTCCCCATCCGACTCCCGTTTGGTGTCACGAGTGTCACAAATAATGTACCCGTGAAGTTAAACCTAGAGAAGATGAACTATAATACTTGAAGTTTTACCTTGAAAGTACCGGGATCAAGCAACATATAGAAAGCTCTATTGCTAGCTCTACAAATAAGGATTGGAATCGTTTAGATGACCTCGTTAAAGTATGGATTTTAGGTACGTGCTAGAAACCCCTTCAAGATTAAGTCGTGACTACTCCGGGTACCGCTAAGGATTTATGGGATCATATGGGAATTGTTTCATGACAATGAAGATGCTCAAGCCATGAATCTTGACAACCAACTCAATTCTATTAAGATAGGTAATCTTTAATCAATGCTTATTTATCTCAAATCCAAAGTATGGCGGATCAGTTAAGGAATTTAGGTAGTGTAGTTTAGGATAAAAATTTGGTGATTTATGCTTTAAATGGGGTGCACTCTAGATTTACAAATATTGCGAGAATTACTAGACATACAAAACCTATCCCAAATTTTGCAGAAACTAAAATATGCTCTTGTTGAAAGAAAGTAGGTTTAAAGATGACGATGCTTTGGATAAATCTCATAATGACTCTTCCACATCATCACCTACTATTCTTTTGGCACACATTAATACTAGCGGGTATCGACACATGACACAAACTCTTCTTCAATTAACTCATGAAAGGGGAACAAATGGCCAACTTATACCACAATTTTGTAATCGCTTTCTCAAAGGTACTTGTAGGTTTGAGGATAAATGCAAATTTATCCATGACCATAGGGCTAAAAATAATGCAAATAACACTTCTGGCAACAAAAGTCAATCTTGAATGGCTAGTGTGAGTATAACCCAACATCTCACTACACCAACTGGACTCCTACTGGCCTATTTTATAACCGGACACAAAGTTAGTCCAATTGGTTAAAAGCTTTGGCCCAAATGCAGCCTAATACAACAATGATCCCTACTCACTAGGCCCAACAGTCGGCCCTTCTGGCCCAACTGTTGTTCCCGTTTCACAATTAGTTAAAAGGAAATTTTGCACTAAGTGTGATACATGACTGAAGTAAAGTATTTGAAAAATCACAATTAAACAAGATAAGAAAACTTAAACACACTGAGATTTTTCAACGTTTATATCCTTTATTATTAATGAATCAAAAAGAATATATTACCCAAGTGCTTGCGGAACAACACTTGGGATTGAATGAAAAGTATGGTGTAACTCCTCACGAACCTTAGGCTAAGTCTAAGCATAACTACTCAGGTACCACTGAGCTATCTCATGGAAATAGTTGTATTTGGAGGAGTGAAAGATTGCTTGTGTGTGTTTTTCACAATTAATGCACAAGCTTAAAACTTTCACTCCTACCTTATGGCTATTTATACAAGTGTGTTTTTAACTCTATCCTAGAGGACAAACTGACAGGTTTACAGAAGACAAAATACTGATGTAATTCGTCTATGTTTACAATGGCTATATTGAGTAAGTGACAAGGCTGTTTTCTTCTTGTCAGTGATGACACTGATCCTGGTTGTTAGTGTTTCAGGGAAAGTTTGACTTTGGGTTGATAAGGACTTTGCCTTATCTGTTCAAACTTATCCCGCCTTGTCCCCCTCATTCTTCAGTCTTGTTAGCCTTCAGTCTTGATCTTCTGTCTTGTCTGCAATGATAATTGTTGGTGAGGAGTTTTAAGATTCAGTGAGTTATTATCATCACTCACTGAATCCACCATCTTCTTCTTGACTCAGTCTTCACCCCTTGAGTTCCGCCTCACTGAGTGGAGAGACTTTACTTCTTAGCCTCGTACTGAGTATCCTGAAGATAGCTCACTGAGTGGCTATGCGCTCAGTTACTTGTTAGTGTTTAAGTTTATAAACACTTAGGGTATTTTCTATTCAAATCCTAGAATTTAGGGGTTTGGGTATTCACTGAACCCAAAAGTCTCTCCCTATTTGGATATACAAATAGCCTAAGTGTTTTGATTAGTGTAAATAAGCAAGAGGCTTCTTCTTACACTGAATGTACTAGAAAATAATAAGGAACACTGATCTTAACAAAAACATACATCGTTTATTAATAAGGATTACAAGTTCCTAACACTAGTACAAAAGATCAAAAGATAGATGTTTCAGTGATGTCAGTCAATGTGGATTCTCAGGGCTTCAAGCTTAGGCTTCTTAGACAGTAGAGTTGCTTTATCAGGATGATCTTTCACTTTGGCGTTTAGGTCAACACAAAACCTGATGTTTGCAGGAGACTGAATTTGAGAGGCCACTGTCAAGTAACTCAGCATTGTGGCTACGCCAGCCTGATCAATATCGCTCCACATTTGAAATGCTGGGTTTCCATAAACATCAATGAAGAAGATTCCTCTTTCAGGCTCTTCTATGACCAAGCAGTTTACAAACTTTACCCCTTCAGGCAGTTCTCTATTACAATCAAAACCGGGGACCTTGGCTTCTGGTTCAGATTCAACTCTCTTCCTTTTTCTTTGTGATGATTGTGGCTGAGATCCTTGAGCTTCAGGGAGAGCTGATTGTATTCCAAGCTGAGCTGGTGCATCCCTCAGACTTTCATATCTTTTGTTGAGAGACTTCATCAAATCCTTGACTACCTAATTTTTCTTCTTTCCAATGATGGGACCAAGTTCATCAAGTTCAGTGATCCCAAAGTCAGTAAACTTCATAGGATCATGAACCTCAAAGTCCCTTTTGTCATTCCCCCTATAGACATTCATTGCAAGTGGTTTGGATCTGGGGATGATGTATACATCACTGATTTTCTCGGGGGCCCTCCTGTTTGTCATAGTCCAGTTATAGTGATCGATCCTTGCTTGCCTTATTTCAGTAGCCTTCTTGTTCTTTTCATCCAGTCTCTTTCTTAGGGCAGTCATTTCAGCATCCTGAGGTGCCTTGAACTTTAGACCGACTTGTCCTTTTTCTAGTGTCTTAGGATTGATCTCCAACTTTTAGGCTTCTTCATGGACCACCTTGACCAAGGCATCTTTGCTTCTTTTCTCCTCTTCAGACTGTTTCTTAAGTCTGTCTTCCTTCTCAAGATAGGCAGTTAGCTGTTCAGGAGTGAGCAGGTACTTTTTGCCTTGTATTTCATAAAATATTTTGAAAGGCTCGAGCGTGGTCATGATGCCTTTGCCTTTATCCTAGACTGATGATGTTGATGTTGACATCACTAGGGGTGTTGTTGTTACCACTGGTGTTGTTGTTGCTGTTGTTACTGATAGTGTTGTTGTGACCGATGTTCCTGATGGTGGGATGGAAGAGATGGGTACTGCAGATACAGGTTGAGTTGGCTCCCCCTAAGTGTGAGAGGGAGTCTCTTCAACGAATCTCTCCCCCTCAACTGTTGCTGGCGCATCAGTGAGAGCAAGAGTTGGTTGAGACATTGAGGGAGAAGGTGCAACTTGACCTTTGAAGGCCTGATAAATCTCCGAGACCATGGACTTGATGTCTGATGTTTCTTTTTGAAGGCTGATGACCTTTTCTCCAAGTGTGGCCTGATATTGTTTAAGAGCAGTCATTCTAGGCCCGAGATTCCAGTCCATAGAAGAAGATGATTTAGCCAACTCAGCAACCTTTGTATCTAATGATCCCAGAGTGGACTGAAGAGCTTGGACCGAAGTGGTAAGACCCTGAACGTTTGAATTATTTAGCATAGTGATCAGTTCAGTGATACTAGAAGAGTTCTTCATGTATGTTTCCGTAGCCTCAAGCACTTTGGAGTTGAGTGCAGGAACTTCCTTGACTGATTCCTTGATTTCATCTAGCTTGGTATGAGGATCCTGAAAAGTTTTGAGAAATTTCTTCAGGTGATCATCCAACTTGTGAAGATGATCATAAATGAGATCCATGTGCTCATCATTATCTTCAAAATTGGAAACCACTTCAGCCTTGAGATCAGTGTAGCTCGCAGTTGCTTCAATATGTTGATCCCAAAGACTATTAGTCACTGCAGAGTATAGCTTCCTGGTAGCCTTTTTTAACCACATTACTAGCTGCCTTTCAGTCAGGGGAAGAACGTTGTCATATTTCTTCAGTTCCTCAGGGCAGGAAGAGGTGGAAGAGTCAGAGGAGTCATCATCAGGCTGAAAGGGAGACTCCTCAGGCTCTTTTGGATCAGGCTGATGCTCTTGTTCTTGTGGTTGAACATTAGCGTCCATTTCTTCACCAGCAGAAAAAATCTCTTCCTCACTGTCAGCAGCAATCTCTTCATCATAAAATAATATCTCATTAACCTAAGCAACTGTCAGAAGACCAGTGGGGGTGATGGGTTCCGTATCAGCGGGTGGTTTTTTTCCCCCTGAGTTTTTGTCCCCCAAGGACCCCTCAGACACTGGTGGGTACTTCCCAGTGTCTTTTCTGGAGTCAGGATTGGTTGTGAGTTCCATATCGGCGGGTTGTTTCTTTCTTTTCGAGTCTTTGTCCCTCGGTGCTCCTTCAAGCACTGGTGGGATTTTCCCAGTGCCATCCTTAGAAGTAGTGGCAGTAAGATCCCTATCAGTGGGTTGTTTTTTTTTCCCCCTGAGTCTTTGGAATCAGTGGTTGTGCCCTCGGATAAAAGCTGTGATTTGCGAGTGTCCTCATCAGGCTTGGTGGAAGGCGCTCCCCTACCATCGGGTTGTGTGTTTCCCTCTGGATCTTGGGGAGTAGTCTGTGCGACCAAGGGCACTGATTGTGATGTATCAGTGTCCTTCTTTGTCACCGGAGTGGTTGTTGCTTGGTCTCCCTTGGGTGTCTTATCAGTCTGGGGCTTTTTGTGCCTTTTAGGCTGTGCTCCAGAAGCCTCAGGGACCTGAGACTTGGGTTTGGTTTTAGTCCCAGTCTGAGACTTCCTCTTTATCTTTTTGGAAGCAGGGCTTGGAGACACTGAGTCCCTCTGGTTGTTTGCAGCAACCATATGGCTTTCAATTCAATATCAGTGACCAGGGATGGGTTCTTTTGAAAATCTGATTGACTCAGGGTGGCTGGTAAAGCACCATGTTTAAAATCCTGAGTATAGTTGCAACCCAGTAACACTTGCAAAGCACAAGAGACAAACTTAAGGTATGAAACGTATTTCGCCCTAGTTTTGCTCTGTAGCTTGGTTACGAGATCACTGTAAATGATCTCCCCTATTTTGACATTAGTACCATTCAACAAGCAGTATGCCATCATCAATTGAACAGAATTAAACTGTTCAATGGATGAGTGGTTCCCGCCGAGAACCTGAATCACAAATGTGAACAGGATCCTCCAAGCGACGAGAAAGGAGTTCTTGGTGACTGGGATTTTGTCTAAAAGTTTAGGATCAAAAGCAATTTTACCTAACTCAGCTTTAACAATGCATGGGCCAGGGTTAGCAACGTACTTTCCCTGATTATAGTCAAGCCCTGTTGATGAGCAAAAGGTTTTGTAGTCCACGGTGACTGCTTGTTCCCCATTTAAAATTGAAAACCTGATGAGAAACTCCCTGAGGGGTCTTGGTTCTTTCTCATCTGTAGAGGGTGTCGGGTCATAGGCCACTGCAGTTGCCCAAAACTCCCTGAGAAGTTATGGTACAATATAGATGGGGACTGAATAAAGGCCTGTTTTAGTGGGCAGTTTAACAAAAATTTCATGATTCCCTTATAGGCTGGGACATCATGTGGGTATTCAAAATTTCCTATAACGTCGTTCATTTGAAATTGGACATTTCAAGACCGCCTACCCACTGTGGGGCAAACTGAAGACTTTGAGTTCTTGCCATTTCCATTCAAAAAGATTTAGGTTTCTGATAATATAGTTGACAAGAACAATCAAAGAAAAGTAAATTCTTTTGAAAGTTTGTGAAGAAATACTCTGAGTTTTGTTTGCAAAGATGAATTTAGTGCT
Organism: Chrysanthemum seticuspe; assembly: GCA_019973895.1. Lineage (NCBI taxonomy): Eukaryota > Viridiplantae > Streptophyta > Magnoliopsida > Asterales > Asteraceae > Chrysanthemum > Chrysanthemum seticuspe. The sequence goes on along the minus strand of BPTQ01000001.1, from coordinate 186,459,848 downwards.
TAAAATGGTTTTAATACAAAGAACACACAATTATTTTTGATTTTGAAAGGGTTTTGACAGAGTTTGTTTGCAAAAATCAAATTGTGTGTGAGTTTTTGAGTTTATGAGAGGGGTATTTATAGAGTGGTAAAGGGGTAATTCTTGCACATGTGAGGATTTGTAAAGTCAGTTTTTGAAAAACGTTTCATTTTCCTCATTTAATGCAGCCACTCTAGTACCCGAAGTTTTCTCACGGTTTTCAAAGAAACAGTTGCAATGCACAGTAAAAGTGCATTTGCAGGTTTGAAATATCCTAAGGATTTTTCTTGTGAGAGAGGGCATTTATGCCAAGTGGGATGAGGTAAGGTTGAAGGGGACCCATGACATGGATGGCAGAAGGGTGTAGAGACATATACTCCTATATTAAATTGGTATGTTTACCAACATAGGACATTAAGTAACTGAAATACTTAGAGCATTTAGTTACTCATTCAATGCTCTTGATTCAATGTCAGGGACCCTGAATGAGTCTTACTCATTCAGTGAGAAGATGATTTTGGGTTTATTCAGGGATCAGGGACCTTTTCAGAGAGAACTGCTGAGATCAGGATTGGTTCTCATTTTGTTGACTTTCAATGTCAAGCATTCCTAATTCATCTTTCAGTCTCCTAAAGGTAGGTTCATCCAAGGGTTTGGTGAAATTGATATTCATTGGGGATGAAATGGAGTTCTATATCTCCTTTCATGATGTGGTCCCTGATAAAATGATATCTGATATCAATGTGTTTGGTTCTTTGGTGAAGGACATGGTTGTTGGAGATTGCAATAGCACTGGTGTTATAACAGAAGATGAGTACCATCTTGTAATGGATGTCGTAGTCACTGAGTTGACTTTTCATCCATAGTACATTGGCACAGCACCCTGAGGCTGCCACATATTCAGCTTCAACTGAAGACATAGCCACTGATTGCTGCTTCTTAGTACTCCAACAAACCAGTTTTCCTCCAAGAAATTGACAGGATCCTGAGGTACTTTTTCTGTCCATGTTACAGCCATCATAGTCAGAGTCAGAATAACCTTTGAGGTCAAACCCTGAACATTTAGGATAGTAAAGTCCAAGGCTTGGAGTTCCCTTCAGGTAATCGAAAATCCTTTTGGCTGCAGTGAGATGGGACTCCTTAGGATTAGACTGATATCTTGCAATCAGACATATTGAGAATTGTATATCTGGTCTGGAAGCAATTAGATACATTAGTGATCCTACAATCCCCCTAAAATGAGTTTGATTGATTGATTTGCCAGTGAGATCAGGTCCAAGGTTATTTGGAGGAACCATTGGAGTCTTCACTGAGGCACAATCAGAGATCTCATATTTCTTCAAGAGATTCCTGGTGTATTTCTCTTGACTGATGGTGATTCCTTTATCAGTTTGCCTAATTTTTAGTCCAAGGAAGTATGTGAGTTCACCCATCATGCTCATTTCAAATTTCTTTGTCATCATTTTTTCAAACTATTTGCAAAGAGTATAATTTGTTGAGCCAAAGATGATGTCATCAACATAGAGTTGGACTAGTATGACATCTTGTTTTGTCCTATAGATAAACAGGGTGTTGTCTATCTTTCCTCTAACAAACTTATTTTAGATCAGGAAGGCTGAGAGAGTTTCATACCATGCTCTGAGAGCTTGTTTCAGTCCGTATAGGGCTTTGTCAAGTTTGTAGACATAGTCAGGGTATTCACTATACTCAAAGCCTGGGTGTTGCTGAACATAGATATCTTCTTTGAGTTCACCATTCAGGAAGGCACTTTTGACATCCATTTGGTAAACTTTGAAATTCATGTATATTGCATATGCAAGGAAGATCCTGATGGCTTCCATTCTTGCAACATGAGCGAAAGTCTCATCATAGTCAATGCCTTTTTGTTGACTGTAACCTTTGGCAACAAGTCTGGCTTTGTTTTTAATGACAGTGCCGTTTTCATCAGTTTTGTTTCTGAAAACTCACTTCATTCCTATGACAACGACATCCTAGGACATTTGATAAAGGTCATGACCTTGTTTCTATCAAACTGTTGAAGTTCTTCTTGCATAGCCTGAACCCAGCTAGGATGTTTCAAGGCTTCAGTGGCACTTTTGGGTTCTATTTCTGAGAGAAAATCAGTATATAGACATTCATTGGCTGAAGCTGCTGATAGTTTAGCAGCCATGCTTCTTGTGAGCATTCCTTTAGTGGGTTCACCAATGATGTTTACAAGCTATATATCATGAGATCTAGTCCACTTACTTTGTGGTCTAGGATCTGAGCTCGATGAGGTCATTAGGAGCTCAGGAATAGGTTCAGGGGCAGGTGCAACATAAACATGATAATTTGATGAGGTAGTTTGTTGTACAGGCTGGTTATCATGAATTACAGGTTCTTGAACATTTGGTTCAGTATTACCTACCCCAGTAGGGACTGATGGAGTATCAATGAATTCACTGATTGTTGGTGAGGGAGGTTGTGAGGCATGACATAGTATGAGATATCAGCATCTGCTTGATATGATGAATTGATTTCAGTGTTGAACTTATCAAGAGGGTATCTTGATGAGTCATTAATTCCTATTTCCTCCACTGAGGTATTGGTGAACCTGATGCTTTCAGAACTTTCATCAAAGGTGAAATGAAAGGTTTTCTCAACTTGTTGTCTTCTAGTGTTAAACACCCTGAAGGCTTTAGAGATCAGTGAGTAACCCAATAAATATCCATCATCAGCTTTTGCATCAAATTTGCCTAAGTGATCCTTGTGATTGTGAATGAACACAGGATACGCAAGCACATGAAAGTAGCTTATTCAGGAAGTCTTCCTTTGAAGATCTCATACGGGGTTTTGTTATGCCTTTTGACAATGATTGACCTGTTTTGAGTGTAATAGGCTGTTTTGACAGCTTCAGTACATAAGTGCTTTGAGAGTGCAGAGCCATTTAACATGGTTCTAGCAGCCTCAATGAGAGTTCTATTTTTCCTTTCAGTTACCCCATTTTGATCAGGGGTGTATGGAGATGAAAATTTTTGGGAAATTTCATTTTCATCACATAAACTCTCAAGCTCTTGATTTCTGAACTTAGTACCATTGTCAGTTCTGATTTGTTTAACAATAATGTCATTCTGGTTTTCAATCTTCCTGATGAATGACATTATGGTTTTAGTTGCCCGACTCTTTTTGGAAAGGAAGTATACCCAAGTGTATCTTGAGAACTCATCAACAATGACAAGTGTATACTTCTCACGCTGGATTGATCTTGGACTGATAGGTCCAAACAAATCCGTATGCAGGAGGTGAAGGCAGCTTTTGATGGAGAAATTTTGTTTTGTTTTGAATGATGCTCTGTGATTTTTGCCTTTTTCACAGGCTGAGCATGCTTTATCTTTTTCAAAAACCAGTGATGGTACCAAGGACTTTGTTTTATTTTGCCAAGTTGTTTATATTTTTGAAGTTTAAGTGAGAGAGTCTCTTGTGCCATAGCTAGTTGACAGTTTCAGTGGCTTGGGCAAAGAGACAAGTTCCATTCTGAGAGAGAGTTGACATGTCAAGAACATATACATCATCTCTCCTAGGAGCTATAAGAACAACTTCTTTGTTGGCATTGAAAATAGTACCTTGTTTATCATTGAACTGCACTATGTATTTTGCATCACACAACTAACTGACACTAATAAGATTGTACTTCACACCGTTGACATAAGCTATTCTAGAGAAAACTATTCCATTACAGTTTACTGAACCATAACCTCTAGTGGGACATGATGAGTTATCACCAAATACTACCATGGGTCCTGGTTCCTTTACACACTTGTGCAGATACTCCTTCACACCAGTCATGCTCCTTGAACATCCACTATCTAGATGCCAAATAGGCTCCCTGGTGGGTCTCTGCACAAATAGTAAACTGAATTAGTTTATCTTGCTGACCCACTTACTAGTGGGCTTGGGTCTGATGGTCTGCTTAAACATAGCAATTGATTGATTCATGGTCAGTGGTTGAGTGAAGTGTGCTACCACAGGTTTTGAATTTGCTAACTGAGGAAGACTCAGTGATGCGGGTTGTTTTGAACTTCTCCTTGCTTGGATGACTCTATCATGCTGAGATGTCTCATGAGCTGGATTTCCACATATTTCACAGCAAGTGTTCATGAGACAGTCATCAGGATGATGATCATTAAAGCCACAATGTGGGTAAAGAGGAAAGGGTTTTGCTTTAGGCCTTTGAGCCTGCTCTGAAGATGAGGCATACTGATGACCAAGATTGGTATAACTTGCTTCACTGAATGAACTTACATATTGTAAGTGGTCAGAAGTTCTGTGATCTTCCTTTTTGAAGATCATGCAAAAAAGGATTCTGTAGCAATTATTAGTGGTATGGCTAGTATAATGGGACTAGAGGAGGTTGACTTTGACTTTGAGGAACTAGAGGAGGTTGACTTTGGTTCCTTGATTATTGAATCAGGAGCTTTTTCAATAGAGTTCATCTTATCAGTCAACTTCCTCACAATTTTAGTCAATTGTTGGATTTGGTCTACTTTATTAGGAACTGAAGATGTGGAAGTCTCAGTGGGGACTGAATCTTCTTGGGTTGGTTTTTCTGGTCTTTTCAAATTTGTTCTACCAAGACCTGACCTTTCTTTTGGAGAGTGAGGGTTGAATTGCAGAGGAGTAAGCTCAGAGCTAGGTGCAACACCCTGAAGAGGTTTCAGAGGTGGAAGCGGTGCTTGCAATTCAACTTCAGACTCAATGATGTGTTCAGTACTACTGGGTACATCAGGGAGTCCAAGCATGCTCTTGAGAGCCTGACTTTCGGGCTCAAGTATTCTTCCAGAATCGAAGTTTGGAAGCTTACTCTCAGGGTTTACCATTTCAACCCAATCATTAGACTTAGGCATTAACTCTTTTTTAGAGAGCATGCCAGCAAACACAAATGGTTTTGGACTTTGGTCTTCACTGAGAGAATCAGTGAGATGATCTTCACCTATGATTCTCTTTTCGCTACTGGGGTCTTGAACAATATCAAAGACTATAGGATTCTTAGCAGTCCAGCTTTCAATGATATCTTTTTCCTTTTTAAGTTCTTCCTGAAGAGCTTGATTTCTTTTAACTAATTTAGAGTTTTGAATTTGTAGTGTGACAGCCTCAAGCTTGGCTTGTTTTAAAATAAGCAGTTCATCTCTACACTTGTTTAATTTAAAACTTAACTTGTTGTATTTTGAAAATATATTTAATCGCTGCTCTTCTACAAACTTAAGGTCAACATTAATATAGTTCATGAAAGACTGCCAATCAGAATCATCATCCATAGAAAGTAAAATGTTTACCTTCCTTATTGTGATGTTAACCCATTCACCATTTCTAGCATGATTCTTCCTAACAACCAGCTTGTCCTCTTCTGAGAGAGCCATCAGTGCACTGACTTGCACCATTTCATCGTTTGAGGAGACTGGCTCTTCATCCCAGTCAAAGACTTCAGCTACCAGGCCTTTGTTTTTACCCTGCACTGATTTAACATTGTTTGTTGTTTTCGAGGGAGTGGCCTCAAGAAGTGCTAGTTTAGCCTTGGCTTTCCTATACTTAGCTTCAATATCAACAACTTTGTTTTAGTCAGACTTGTTTTAGAAATTTTGATGAGACTGATAGATTTTTGGTTGAAATTTGCTAAAACCTAAGGACTGGTTTGACCCTGAGGGTTTGTAAGAGGGCTTAGAGATAGTTTTTGAAAAACAGTCTTTAACAAAATGACCCTTTTTTGTGACACTTAAAACACTCAGTGTCCTCATTAGCTTTAGCATTAGAAAAACTTTTGTTCCTTCTTATAAACCTTTTTCAAGTCATTCAGGTACTTCTCCCTTGTTCTCTCATCAGGCTCATCATCTGAATTTTCTTGAAAATCCTGAACCATACTATTTGAATAAAAGGCAGTAGAAATTGGTGTTTGTAAGATATTGGATTTCACATACACATCAAACCATAACATAAAGTGGGCGTATAAGTGAAATTCTAGAGAGAGAAAGTTAGAGGTTTAGGGAACTTAGTGAGAGAAAGTGAAAGATATTATTATGAGCTCCAACTCTCTACCTTGGGAGGTAGAGAGTATTTATAGTCTTACATAAAACGCCACACAACGGGCTGTGGATCAGGCATACAGTGGGTAAAGACCCGTCCGTCCTCCACGGTGTTACTTAACTAAATACTACTTGGCTTGAAATAACTACGACTACGAGCTTTCTAACGATTACATATACTTGAGGTGACCGACTCTTTAATACCTGGAATTTCTAATTCCTAACAATCTCCCCCTAAGGGAGGTCACTTCAATCATGTACTAAAATTACATTGAATACAAATAGATATTACATTAACAATTGTTCTTGCATTCTTGATGTAGTACTTTGCTCCTAAGCTCGTAGACATTGATTCATCACATTGCATGTTTGGTTACTCCAGGTGGAGGTCTTTTACTGATCCACGTGATAATAAATTTGAGCCAGCTTTTGAGACCATCAGCTAACAAAAATCTCTGAGACATCCATTGTGGTGTTGGTATTATGTGATGTTGTAACTTTCGGACCGACATGCTCACATTCTGGATCATAATATCTTCTCATCAGAGTAGCGGAAGCTTTCGTTGATTCATGATATTGGCAGCAGCGTAGCAGAAGCATGGAGTGAAAATATCAGAGTCATTGAATCATGATTTCTTTTGAGATGACTGTGTTAAGTGAGCATGCGGCTATGGATGGACCGCTTCATTCTGATCAGCTGCAAACGTCGGGTGTACCTGCATACAACAGTTAGCAATAAATCGCACGAAAGTTTCTTTGATCACTTTCGTTGAATTGAGGTACACGGCCCACGGTTCCCCGTTGATCAGTACAAGTACTGCCTGTGATCAGGTATAATTCTGAAGAATTTCCTTGACAGGGTTTCGCAGCTGGTCAAGCTGTTCTCAAACCGGAACGTCTCAAAGAAGACAACACGGAGTGAGTGAACCAGCGAATTTAAGTCCACTGATTGATGAAAAGAGATTTGAAAAACAATCGTGTATTGCTCAATAGAAATTGTTTTTGCAATCCAACGAAGGTTTTAATGAACATCAATTATCAATCATAAAACACCTTTTGATTTGAAATATCCGTACACGGTCGATTTGCTAAAGAAAAGAGTTTTTAAGCACAAAGACCGGTTTTTCAAAGGTATCCGTCAATCCATAACCTGAACCAGGATTGATTCAAAAGATTTAATCGCCCCATCGTTTCTGTTCAGTTGTCACATGGTTGATCTATATAATGGATCTCACATGCCACCTACCAGGAGCTTGTTTGATGTTGGCTCCAGAAGGCTTTCCATCTTCATTGTGAATATGTTTACACATCACTCAGATATTCTGGCAATACCACAAGGATAATGCGTAGGACTCAAGATATAATCTCTCTTTCCACATTGTGTGAAACAGAGAGTCTTCATTGAAAGTGTCCTAATGAGATTTATTGATGATCTCGTGGCTCTAGACTCAATTTGTGCATATTTGGATCCTGTGCCGGAGACTAGGGAGAGGGTCTCCTTCTTCAATATCAACAATCTCTAAGAGAAAGTCGATAGATAATGTCGGTTCCCCGTGAGAATGAAACAAGTCCTTTTAAGAGGAACTTGAGTGGTTTGGAAAGTTGAAGTGCAGTGCGTCACTGGGTCCATGACGTCTTGTATTCAATACCGATGTTACCATCAGTAGCATATGAATTGAACCCCGTTTCTGCCCTAAGGTTGAATATATGGAGGGCTATTTGTTTTCACCCTTTTCTCATTCAATTCTTTTTAATTCTTCAACCCCTTCAGTGCTTACCGAGACTTCATAGCTAGAACCTTGTTGGGTTTGTTCCAGTACTAGCTCTATCTCAGTCCGCATTCTTCCCATATCTCATTTTTCTCCTTTTATCATCATACCTAAGGACTTCTACACTAACTAGTGGATTGTCCCTGGGTAGATCCCTCCGGTTCTGGTGGATCATGGGAACCAATACCTAACCTTATCATCCTTATATCACCGTACATAAAGTAAATTTGGTCGGTCTACTTGGTATTGTTCATCTGCCATTTGAACCAATTGAAAACCATTTGAAAATCAATCCAGATACTTGTGATATATTATCAAAACATTTTGTACCTGAATTGTTTTTGATATTTTTAGAATAAGTGCTCCCCCTCAACATGTGCATCAAATGTTTGAAATCGTTTTGCACACGGAGGCAAGAGGAAGAATTAACTTCTTTGATTACCATTTTCTAAAAGATATCAACATCACTTCCCTAATCAAGACAAGTAGATAAAGCATTTTTGGGAAGGATGATGTTTTCATAAGTTTGCTCCCCCTCAGTATGTGCCTCGAGATTTGAAAAGAGTTTTGCACATACTAGAGGGAACCTGCACATTGAGATAAGTGATCACGTTTCAAATCATAGGTTTAAGATAGATGCTCCCCCTCAACATGTGCATGGAAGATTTGAAATCGTTTGTCACATGTGGGAAGGATAGCATGTACATCCTTATAAAACCATTTACCGAATTATCAGTTTAAATCCAATTTAAATCACACATTCTCCCCCGATCACAATTATCAAATCATTTGAGATTTGTGATCTCTTATTGATTTAAATTGATTTTGAAAGCTTTTAAGTGGAATTGTGACTTGATTATGAAAGCGTTTTAACTGATAAGGATCGGATTTTAAGACTTTAAACTCCATTGATAAAACATGCATGTATATCTTTTGAAAACAATTTAATGCCAAATAACTTTTTAATTTAATTGAAATCATTCTCCCCCTCAATCAATGACATAGGTTGTTGATTGAGAGATTGATATTTTGACAAATAAGTCCAGATGATTATCAAAAATAGAGTCCGAGTTATTTTTCAAAACAGTTAGTTTTCATCAGATAAATGTTTATAGAATCAGAGCAAGGAATTTTAAAAACATGATAAAGTATGGGTCTGTTCTTTCTTTAAAAAGCTGGTCACTGCCTGAGATGCCAATAAGCCATTGTTTCTCTTTCTCCCAAAAATAATTTTTTGATTTTTTTTTATTTATTTATTTTTATTTTTTAAGAATTCGAACAACATCTAAAGTCCCGTGTCATTCTTTGAATGACAGCACAAAGACCGTAGATATTGACGAACCGAGAAAAAGCATAACAAATTGACAATTTTTTTTTTTTTTTTTTTTTTTTTTTTTTTTTTTTTCCGAATATATATATACAAGAGATAGATGAAGATAGACCTTTACTCCTCGTCTTCCTCCTGAAGACGTTTGAGTGTTTCTGGTTGAAGGCTTTTTAAGCCAAGACGTGGAAGAATAAACTCAAAACGTTCTCTTGGAAGAGCTTTAGTGAAGATGTCTGCTAACTGATATTCAGACCTCACAAAATAGAGTTCTACCACACCTTTTTCCACTTGTTCCCTGATGAAATGATGTCGTATGTCGATATGCTTTGCTCTTGAGTGTTGAACGTTGTTGCATGAGAGAGCAATAGCACTTTTATTATCACAGTACAAAGGGATTTTGTTGAATTCAAAGCCATAGTCAGATAATTGAGATCTCATCCATAAGATTTGAGCACAACAAGATGACATGGCTATGTATTCAGCCTCTGTAGAGGAAATAAAAGTACTCATTTGCTTCTTTGAAGACCAGCTCACAAGCTTATCACCCAAAAACTGAGCACCTCCAGACGTACTTCGACGTGTATCTTGACAACCTACATGATCAGCATCTGCATAGGCCGTTAGTGACATACCGGTGTCCTTCGGGTACCATAGTCCCATATTGATGGTTCCTTGGAGATACCGAAAGACCCGTTTAACCGCTTCAAGGTGCTTTTTAGTAGGCTTAGACTGATATCTAGCACACATGCACACAGCGAACAAGATGTCTGGTCTACTAGCTGTGAGGTACATCAGGGATCCAATCATACTATGATATTTTGTTTGATCTACCATGATCCCTGAGTGGTCCTCATCCAGCTTAGTTCGTTCAATCATGGGAGTGTCAACAGGGTCACTAGAATCAAATCCAAATTTCTTTAAAATCTCATTTGCATATTTAGATTGATTTATGAAAATGCCTCCGGGACTTTGAAATTTGTAATCCCAAGAAAAATGACATTTGTCCCATCATTGACATTTGAAATTTTGAACCCATTTCATTAGAAAAACGATCACATTCCATTGGGTCGGTCGAGGCAAAAATAATATCATCAACATAAATTTGAACGTGAATTAAGTGTTTGCCTGACTTTCTAGTGAACAAAGTAGGATCAACTGCTCCTTTGCTGAATCCAGTAGATAGAAGAAACTTTGACAGCGTATCATACCATGCTCTAGGAGCTTGCTTCAAACCATATAGGGCCTTTTTCAAGCGATAAACATGAGTAGGATGCTCTGAATTCACAAAACCCTCTGGCTGGCTGACGTAAACCACTTCTTTCAGATCTCCATTAAGAAATGCGGTTTTCACGTCCATCTGATAAACAACCATGTTCTTGCTAGCAGCATTAGCCAAGAAGATTCTGATCGCCTCGATACGAGCAACTGGAGCAAAAGATTCCTCAAAGTCTATACCTTCTTCTTGACGATAACCTTTAGCCACTAACCTAGCCTTATTTTTCAAAACATCACCATGCTCATCAAGATTTACTTTGAAGATCCACTTAAGAGCAATGATCATAGCACAATCTGGAGCTGGTACTAATTCCCATACATCTAATCGATCAAACTCATGAATTTCATCTTGCATGGCATTGAATCAGCTGTCTTCATTCATAGCAGTTTTAACATCTTTAGGTTCGATCTTTGAGAGTACAGAGTTAAAGAAGCACCATAAGGCATCCGTAGCAAGCTGTTTACGAGTGGATACCGGACGAGAAGGATTTCCAATGATGTTGTCTAATGGATGATCGTGAGTCCATTTTCTGAGGCGTTCATGTGGTAGTTGTTGAGGGACTGAAGTAGCAGAGTCGATGTCTCCTGAAGAAGATGGTTCTGATGAAGATTCAGGAGCAAATATGTTTTCAAATGGAGCATCTTCAAGAGTAGCAAAGGGATTAACTTCATCATTGATGCCAAAAACAGTTCCATGATGTACATTTGAAGAATGATGATTTGTTGATGAGACTGAAGGATCAGCAGCAGGTGCTTCTTGACTTAAAGATATTGAGACTGAGGGATTGACTTCATTCACAGGAATATGAGCAGCCTCTGTTGTAGGAATCGACACCTCATTAGTACTTGGATCATAAAGTTCATCAAACATAGGATCAAACAATTTCTTTAAATCATCTTCAGATGGAGGTACATATGGAGTTTCTTGAGAAGAGTTTGGAACAAGGGATGAACCAATGGGACTGTTTTGAAGTGCGGGTCCTGAACTGAATTGTCCAGGAGCCATTTGACCGGTCAGCTCATCAAACGTAACGTGAATTGTTTCCATGATATTTCGGGTTCTTTTGTTGTAGATTCGGTATCCCTTTTTGTTAGATGCATACCCAACAAATACTCCAATGTCTGCTTTAGCTCTAAGTTTGCCTAAGTCTTGTCCCTCATTAGTTGGATAACACAATGCACCAAACACACGAAGGAAAGAGAGATTAGGTTTTCTGTTGTGGACAAGTTCATATGGAGTTTTTCCATGAACAGTGTGAATCAGGGAACGGTTTTGTGTGTAGCATGCAATGGCAATAGCTTCAGCCCAGAGAAACATTGGAACCTTTGAGTAAATCAGCATAGTTCTAGCTACTTCTACAAGAGTTCGATTTCGTCTTTCAACTACACCGTTCTGTTGAGGAGTTCGTGGAACACTTCTTTGATGGCTGATTCCAACGTTTTCATAAAATTCACTAAGTTGTTTGTTAACAAACTCAGTTCCATTATCTGTTCTGATAATTCTGACGGTTTTGTTAAGTCGAACCTGCAGCTGTTTGATGAGTTTGATGATGATATCAGGAGTTTCATCCTTTGTCCTTAAGAACTTGACCCAGGTGAATCTAGAGTAATCATCAACCACAACTAACACATATTTCTTCCGAAAGATATTCTGCACCCTCATTGGTCCACATAAATCCATATGAATTGTATGAAGAACTTCTGTGACAGAGTTAGTAGGTTTGGGTTTATGGGCATACTTCTTGCTTTTTCCCAATTGACATGCTGAACAAAGATGATCCTTTTCATACTTGAGTCTAGGTAAACCTACAACTAAGTCCTTTCTGGAGAGATCATTGATGGTGCCGAAGTTCAAGTGATTGAGACGACGATGCCATAACCATGACTTTGTTTTAGAAGCCTTTGATAGCAAGCAAATTGGAGAAGACTTCATCATATCTTCAATAGAGATGGTGTATAGATTTGAACCACGTGAACCTCTTAAAAGTTCCTTACCATCAAGTTCTCTAACGAAGCAGGTATGTTTTCTGAAGGCTACTTCTAGATCAGAATCGCAGAATTGACCAACAGAGAACAAGTTATGACCAAGACCTTCTACATAGTAAACCCTGGAGATAACACTTTTGCCAACAACATAATCTCCATAACCCATAATAGCACCGAAATGATCATTCCCGAATCTAACTGTCCCGATGAATTTGCTCACGAAGTTCATATTGTGTCCCGGTCACCAGTCATATGCTTGGAACAGCCTGAGTCCAGGTACCACAGAACGATTTGAACGATCTGCAGTTGAACACAGACAAGAATGGATAACTGGATAATTGGGATCCCCATGCAAGAATGGGTTCCATTTGGTTAGTAACAATGGTTGGAACACCCACATCAGAAATAGAAGCATTCATATCAGAAATTAAGGCAATGGAATCATTATGAATAGATGCAGTACTAGTGTCTGTATTAGTTCTATTCAAAGTGTGCTCACTTCTTAAGGGAATAGTTCTACCAGTAGGCATCCATTTTCTAGTGGGCATTGTCTGATTAATCTTATGACCAACAGGTATCCAATGATAGCCTATCTTACTAAATGTTCTTCCTGTGGGTTTCCACTGTTTTCTAACTTTCTTTTGTTTTTGCCTTTTAGCCTTCTTAGCATGATTTTTAGCATTACCAATATTAACTGGACAATTAACATCATTAGGCAAAACATTAACAACACATTCATGATTAGAAGCAGAATTCAAGCAGACATCAATACAAGGTTTGCAAATAGTATCAGAATTCGAATTAATTACAGTACGCCTATGGCTAATACTAGAATCAACACGATTCGTTTTATTCGGCTCAAACTTAAAGTTCCTAGGTAGGTCTTCTACTCTCTTCCAATGCACATTCTTAGCTTGCGAGGTCGTGTCCTTCCTTGTATTGTCTTGAGACTTTGACCTGCTTGCTTTAATGTCACTGATTACTCCTGTAGAGGGAATGGGAACATTAGTTGGTTTTGCTACTCTTTGCATCTCCTGTTTAGATGTTCTGGGATCTGAATTACATGTAGGCACACCAAGGTTTACTTTCTTAAAACTAGAAGTGCTGGGATTTGTACTCCTAGAAGGCACACTTGAGTTCTCTTTCTTAGCATTGACAGATCTGGAATCTGAACTACTTAAAGGCACACTAAGGTTCACATTCAAAACATTGGGCATCGAATGAATATCATACTTGGCACTAGGCATCGAACATGGAATCAAAGGATTAACTCTCTTACCAAAGGACTTTGGGCATATTGTGATTAAGCATTCTAGAATTTCTTGAGATCGTTTGGCATATAAGCATGCATGCCCAATTGCATTGTCAAGTGGTTTCTCTAATTTATCCTCTTCAACAATCTCACGTAGACATTCTAGACAATCCTTAAGGGATGAGAAATAAGTTTGAATAGCAAGTTTGTTATTCCTGAGATGAGGGGGGACATATTTCACAGACAAAGCATATTTATTACAAGAGTGAACCTTTGATACACCATTCTCCCCATTGGTCATTGGCATCTTCCCTTTTACCTGACTCTTTAGATACTCAATTTCTTTTTGTAACGAGGCTACCGTTTCGTTATTTTTGTTACGAGTGACCTTTATAGATTCAAATAACTCATTGAAATGACGTTTAACCTTTTCATTTTCTTCTAGAAAACTTTCGTTTTCCTTTTGTAATGCATTTACTAAGTTTTGAAGATGAAAAGTTTGAGAGTTCTGAGAATCTAGAGGAGGAGGCATTTGGGAGCCTGTCATATTGTTCGTTTGACCCTTTAATTGAGAGATTTGGGCTTTCAAATTTCTGATCGTGTTGCAATGAGCTTGCATCTGTTCATCACGTTTGTTAATTTGAAAAACTGCATCAAACTCTGGAGCATCTGAGGATGTCTTGAAATTTGAAGTTTTGACATTTTCTTTAAGATGTTGATATTTTAGTTGTAAATTAAAATGCTCAACTTCTAGTTTAGAAAAATGTTTAATCAAATTGTCGTGATCATCCATTTCAATTTTCTCATTTAGTTCAGAATTAGTTTTTTCAAGCTCAATGACACGATCATGGGAGACTTTCAGGGCAACAGATAGTTCATGAAATTGGGAAGCATTAATAGAACAATTTGTAGCAGTGAAAAACATATCTTGAGCAACACATTCAGTAATAAGAGTCTCATTTAATGTATGCAAGTTCTTCCTCTCAATCTCATTATATTTTAGTGCTCGCTCATAGTCACTAACTTCAACTATCATTGCATCAAATTCCTTTTCCATTCCCTTAATATCAGTATCTATCCCCTTTTTAAGACTCTCAAAGTGATCTTTTAGGAGTTTAAAGAAAGGCATGACCTCAGTTAAATAGCATTCTTTTGTTTGTTTAAAACCCCTTTCCCCTTCAGTTATCCCAGTGGGTGTGATCCTTTTCTTACAAGTTTTCTCAAAATTAAATAGTTGAAAAATAACATATTGACTGATTAAGGTCTTGCTTTTAGTAGCAATAGTTCTAGGAACTAGATGCATTGGTGTATTGGGAGGATACACAGTCGCTTTAGGCATTTTCCTAAGGGGAGGGTTCGTTACAATAAGATTCTCTGCTTTTTGCTTATCTAAATCCTTCTTCAGAACACTTGTTCCGGTGTTAACAATGTCTGAGGCTTAAACATGTTCAAGGAAATCCAATTTTCTTTCATGTAATCATGGGGTGTGATATTTATTTTCTTCTCTTTACATTTAGGATCATCTAATTTCTTGTTCATCTTTTCCCTAGTGACTTCATCTGATTTCTTATCTTTCTCAGTGCACTCAACGCAACTAGGTTTCTGTTTGGGTTTAAGGATTTCATTGCCATCATAAAGAACCTTATGAGCATTTCTAGCCTTTTTAATGACCTCTGGATTTGGTTCCTCAATAAGGGGAATGCTATGCTTATCGCTTAAGACTCTATGCTTAGTGATCATGTGAGCAGTCTGAATGGTGTTCCCTTGTATGTACAACTTGTTTTCAAGTTTGTTTTTCAAAGTTTTCAGATTAGAAAAATCTTTCAAGAGCTTTGATTCCCTTGCATTAAATTCTTGCTTAAGCATTTTCACATTTTCTTGAAGTTCTTGTTTTTGCTTAGCAGTTTTAGAAAGCTTTTCTTGCAAGGAATTTAACTCTTGTTTTAATACTTCTTCTCTAAAATTAGTTTTTCTAATGATTGTACGCACTTGGTCATCCATTTCCTGCTCACGAGTGGTCAACTCAAATTTTGCACGTTGTTCATAAATAGCAACACGTTCTTTATAGGCATTTAGTTCAGAAACTACAGAATCATCAGGAGCACATGCAGTGAATTCATCAAAATCGTAGTCATTGTTGACTGCAGAGGATGCATCACTTGGTACAACTTCACTTTCACTTTGTTTCACATATTGATCATATTGGACAACATTGATATTACCCATATTTTTAATATTTGATTCAATAGTTTCAGATGATTGTACTTTGTCATGCATCTTTTGCACATCAACATCATCGTATAGTTTTAATACCTCTGAGATGAGTTTGTCATTGGATGGGCCAGCTTGTGGTGAAGAAGAGACCTTGGGAGAAACCATTGGAGAAATGCTAGCCATAAAAATTGTGTGTGCAGTGGGTCTATCATCCACATCAGAGTCGTATGCATCACAATCAGCGACTTGAAAGGCATTATGATGATTGTGACCTATCTCCTGAATTGGCTGCTCATCCACATCTGCATCATAGGTCTTGGCATTGCCCTCAGCAAGAAACAACAACTCCTCTTCATCCAAAGCAGCACCATTATCCTGAGCTTGTACAAGCAGCATCTTATCTCTGAAGTAATCAGCATTCTGTGGACGTTTTGGAGATGTGCAGTTCCTTGCAATGTGTCCCTCACCACCACAGTTATAACATTTGATCGCTTAGCTTGACCTTGATTACCATTCCTTCCTCGATTCTGATTACCAACATAACCTCTACCAGCTCCACCTCTTCCCTGATCATACTGTCTTTCCTGAACTGGTTGCACCACGATCCTCCCATCTCTAACAGTAGCTTGATTGTGTGGGTTAGATGCTGTTCTGAGGTTGTTGTTGGTTTGTGGGAGAGAATTCATGTTTTGACTAATCAGAAGAGCTAGTTGATTAATGATGTTTCCCACGTGTGCATAAGCATCAGCTTGTTTGAACATAGGATCAGGAATGAGTTTGTGATTACCATTACCCATGGGTATGACTTGTGAGGCTTTGGTTGTGATTCCGATGTTTGAGTAGAAGGCAGTTGAGTCATTAGATGAGCTTGTCTCTCCCTGGTTGGTTTTGAACTGATTAAGAATCCTTTTTTCAAACATAGCATGTCTCTCATTCTGAAGGAGGAAGGCATAGAGTTGCTCATAGTTTGTATTCTTCAATCCTTTAGTGAGCTTCACAGAGGTGACAAACTTGTGCCATTCGGGATTCATGTTGTTCACAAATTTTGAGTTCAACTGAATGTTAGGCATAGTCATTCTGATGTTCCTCATATCATTCACCAGCTTATGAAATCTCACATAGTACTCATAGACACTCTCATCTGGTTTCATCTTGAAGTGTTCAAATTCGTCATAGAGTTGTGATTCTCTGTCTTCCATAGTTAATTCAGAACCTGAGAGAAGCATCTTGACATTATCCCATACTGCCTTTGCTTCGGTGTTGTGATTGATCAGCTGATGTCTTTTGGAAGACCTTGAAGAACGATGTTAGAAGCCCTGATATCAGCATCGAATCTCTTTTTCTCCTTATCATCGAGCTCATCATATGTCTTTGGTCTGTCAATTCCATAGATCATTGTTCCATCTTCAGCTGAATCAATTAAGTCTCTAGTCGTCTCAACCCGATATGGTCCTTCATCAATGGATTTGAGAATGTTGACTCCATTTTCCTTTCCAAGACAGTACAATCTGATTCGTTGAGCCCAAGAGTCGTAGTCAGTTCTGTCAAGCATGGGTGGACGAGTATCTGAACCAGCTGCTTGAACATCCTCGGCAACAGTGGAAATGATTGTAGGAACGTTGGATGACATGTTTACAGATTTAAACGGGATTTTAAAACTCTATGATTAAACCAGGAAATAGATTCTTTCACGGGATTTTACTAAATCAAGAGAAAACCGTAAGAAAATCACCCAAGTCGCTAGAAAATTATGCACCAAGTCGCTATCTACTAATTCGCTATTCCACCAAGTCGCTAAAGTCCCAAGTCGCTAAACAAAAGACAAGTCGCTAAATAGCAACTCGCTAAGCCTCTAGTCGCTAGCAAAATTTTGGCAGCAATTCGCTAAGATACAAGTCGCTAAAGAATCAAGTCGCTAAATAGCAACTCGCTACTTACCAAGTCGCTAACACCAAGTCGCTACCCGTAGTGGAGAATCCACTACTTGTACTGTTAGTCACTAAGTCTAAGTCGCTAACTCCACAAACTGCAACTCGCTACAAAAATGTAAAGCAAGTCGCTAGCAAGAAAAGTAATACGTAGGTCAAGTCGCTAGCAAGAAAACTTCACAAACATCACTTTTCAATCCAAAAACAACCCAACCAAGATGATTCAAGCTTACCAAATGAAAACCTAAACACTTGTGATGATTCTAAATAAAAAAGTACTAACAAAATCCAAGCTTTAACACAAGAAATCAACCAAATGATGCACAAACCACTAAACTTTTTCAAACTCAAAAAACCACCTAAAAACCACTAGAAATCCAAAGATGTGCAAGATATGATCTAACCTTGGCTCTTGATACCAATTGTAAGATATTGGATTTCACATACACATCAAACCATAACACAAAGTGGGCGTATAAGTGGAATTCTAGAGAGAGAAAGTTAGAGGTTTAGGGAACTTAGTGAGAGAAAGTGAAAGATATTATTATGAGCTCCAACTCTCTACCTTGGGAGGTAGAGAGTATTTATAGTCTTACATAAAACGCCACACAACGGGCTGTGGATCAGGCATACAGTGGGTAAAGACCCGTCCGTCCTCCACGGTGTTACTTAACTAAATACTACTTAGCTTGAAATAACTATGACTACGAGCTTTCTAACGATTACATATACTTGAGGTGACCGACTCTTTAATACCTGGAATTTCTAATTCCTAACAGTGTTGAAGTGGTTTTCAGGGACTTCTTGACTTCCTGAGACTTTTTCAAGTAAGGGTATCGCCTGTTAATGAGGTTTTCCTCATAGATAAATTTCCCATAGATTTCGGGAAGTTCAAGATTTTGAATATGATTTGCATTTCTAAGTCCCTGAGAAAAATTCAACCACTTCTTAGGGAGACTGTTAACAAAACCAACATTGATTTCATGTTTGGACAACTTGACACCATCATTTGACAATTTATTTAACAGAGTTTTATACCGGGTGTAAGTTTGAGAGAGAGTTTCTGAGTCTTTAGCCCTGAAGGTACTGTACTCAAGTTTCAGGTCCATAATCCTGTTTTCCTTGGTATCTGAGGGACCTTCATAGCTATGGACTAGGTCATTCCAGGTTTGTTTAGCTGTACTACAGCCTATGACAGACTCCATAACATCATCAGGAAGACAAGATATGATGATGCTTTTGAGCCTCTGGTCTTGGTTGACCACTCTCCTATCGTCCTGAGTCCATTGAGCTTCAGGTTTAGGTAAACCTTCAGTAGTCTTTGGGATAAATGGACCTTCATTAATACACTTAATGTAGTAAGGTTCCATCCCAGTCAAATAGCAAATAATTTGATTTTTCCTTTTTTTAAATTTGCCAACTTCGAGTCGAGGGGCAACAACAGAATGGGCTCCACCCTTTTTGTCAACAAGTTGGGGCACATCACTTTTAGCCATGTTTGGATCCTGATTTTAAAAAACATTTTTGAGAGGCTTGAAAAAGGGTTTTATAAATCAACCTGACTCTGATACCACTTGTTGGTCCTGTTTCACAATTAGTTAAAAGGCAATTTTGCACTAAGTGTGATACATGACTGAAGTAAAGTATTTGAAAAATCACAATTAAACAAGATAAGAAAACTTAAACACACTGAGATTTTTCAACATTTATATCCTTTATTAATAATGAATAAAAAAGAATATATTACCTAAGTGCTTGCGGAACAACACTTGGGATTGAATGACAAGTATGTTGTAACTCCTTACGAAGCTTAGGCTAAGTCTAAGCACAACTACTCAGGTACCACTAAGCTATCTCACGGACATAGTTGTATTTGGAGGAGTAAAAGACTACTTGTGTGTGTTTTTCACAATTAGTGTACAAGCTTAAAACTTTCACTCCTACCTTATGGCTATTTATACAAGTGTGTTTTTAACTCTATACTAGAGGACAAACTGACAGGTTTACAGAAGACAAAATACTGATGTAATTTGTCTCTGTTTACAATGGCTATATTGAGTAAGTGACAAGGCTGTTTTCTTCTTGTCAGTGATGCCACTGATCCTGGTTGTTAGTGTTTCAGGGAAAGTTTGACTTTGGGTTAATAAGGACTTCGTATTATCTGTTCAAACTTATCCCGCCTTGTCCCGCTCATTCTTCAGTCTTGTTAGCCTTCAGTCTTGATCTTTTGTCTTGTCTTCAGTGATAATAGTTGGTGAGGAGTTTTAGGATTCAGTGAGTTATTGTCATCACTCACTGAATCCACCATCTTCTTCTTGACTTAGTCTTCACCCCTTGAGTTCCGCCTCACTGAGTGAAGAGACTTTACTTCTTAGCCTCATACTGAGTATCCTGAAAATAACTCACTGAGTGGTAATGCGCTCAGTGAATTATTAGTATTTAAGGTTATAAACACTTAGGGTATTTTCTATTCAAATCCTAGAATTTAGGGGTTTGGGTATTCACTGAATCCAACACCAACAGACTAATGACTTTTTTGTAGCCTAGCAGACACAACTTATGGCAGTGGACCAAGAGGCCAATCTGGCCCAACAATCACCCATACTAGCCTAACAGTCCTCATTTGTTCCAGCCCATGTCCAACAGCCGGGTTAATTGGCCCATAACCCGTCCACAACAGTAGGTATTTTGGGTCTAGCTCCACATATGCTCTCGACTCAAGAAATTGCACTTCCAAGGCGTTTAGTACCATGACTCCTCAGGATTTTACATAGAACTTGGATACAGGTGCATCTTCTCATCTTAATTCACATTCGAGTAATTTAAGTAGTGTTTTTAATAATTTTTTATGTCCATTGGTTTGTGTTGGTTATGGTAAATCTAATATTGGTAACTAATATTGGTCATGTCATCCTTCCTATGATTAATCGCCATTTATACTTACATAACATTCTTGCCACCTCTAATATAACAAAAATATCATTTATGTTTATCAATTCACTAGAGATTATAATTATACTGTTGAATTTGATGCATTTGGTTTGTCCGTAAAGGATTTCTTGACTCGCCATATCTTCCTCAGATGTGATAATTCGGGGGATCTGGTGGTCATCTTAATCCTAACGTCTACTGTAATCTAGAGAGAGTGGGTGTGTACACTTCTAACTTAGAAAGAGAAATGAGAGAAAGAGGGAATGTCTCGCAAGACTTGTAATATTGAAACATGCCTTATTTCCCATAAGGTAGAGGGTATTTATATCCTTACAACCAAACATTGAGAGACCTCTCAAATATTAGCTTCCCTTTGCAACTATACAGGTGTTACAAGGGTAAGTGGTCTCTCAACAACACAATGCTTAAAACTTTCACCCTATCTATTACAAAAAGTTATATAGAAGTCCCTGCAGTAATGACTTACACTTTTTGTGTTCTACCAATCTCACCCTAAGGGTAGATTGTGTAGGTTTGTATTGGTTGGCAAGTTGTAGACTTCAACTTCGGTATCCAATGAATTTCTCCATATATTTCCAGATACCTCAAAACCTTAGTCTTTCATCCAAGTACTGAGCAACTAACCCAAGTCATACCTTCTGATCATTATCTGTAATGGCAGTCAGCTTGCGGAGATCTTGATTCAACAACTCCCTCACATTTTCTTGAACCCACCTTAGCGTTCCTGAGCTAAACTTCCTTAACTCGTCCATCTCATCAACCTCTTTTCCCCGAAGTCAGTCTTGTATATAATTCCAAGACCAAAGCTTGGATATTCTAAGCACGACCATGTCTTTAACTGATGAATATCGGGAAAGGTGAGCATTGGAGGTGTGAGATTAACCTTACTTTGACTGCTTCAACTCTCATTTGGAATTCTTCGACATGTACAATAGTTACATGAGACCTCATAAATATTTTTAGTGAATCATAAACGTCTTTATCTTTTCCTTGGTCGTCAAAGTAACTTATTGTTGATTGGTACATGTGTTTAATGTCTTGAGGATGATTAGAAGTTAATGAAGTTGTCACTTCTGAACTGTTCCAAGTAGACATATAGATAATGTACAATCCAACTATTGGAGCATACTTAATGATGAGGTTTAGCATCCCTATGCCTGTCAATGAAGAACTTCTTTGTTGTTTCGTTCATTCCAGTTATACCCATGTAAGCTTCTATATGGTATGATTCTTGTCTAAACTTAGTTTCGACGAACTTCTCATAGTGAATAACTTTTTCCAGGAACCTTTCAGCTCGTTCCTCAATCATTGGAGTTCTGGAAGTTGATGGACGGTACTTGTCGTGTTTAAGAAGAAGGTATAAATCGTAGTTTTCATACGATGTTGGTTCAAGAAATTGTTGTGAATGTGTTGGTATCGGGTTGCTTGTTATGATGGTTCTTGTTGGTGCAAAATTAAGTAGGTCTCCTTTATCTTTTAACGATGACAAATAAATGTTCGCAACATATAGAATCACAAACGTTAGCCAAAAAAAGTCAGACCTTAACTGGTCATGGTGCGTTGCTGACGTGCCAACCTTCTATTAAGAATGGCTCCATTTTAAAAGTCGAATTTCCTCTTACCCGAAACATGTAGTTCTTCCATTATAGGTATGAATATGATAATTTAGTTATTAGGTAAACTCGTAACAAGGTTTGGACTTAGAGAGATACCAAAACAAGTCCTCTCATTTTACAAAAACACCAACTCAAAACTACTTTACAAAATGCCTCTAGCCAAGGCCAAAAATCTTTTTTCAAACCTAGGACATTGATACATTTAATATAATATCAAACAAAAGTATTCATATAACCATAATTCGTAAATCTTCTCTAATGTTGGTCCACACAGTTTGAGAAATGGACGATACCTTACTACTAATAATAAGAATAACAACAAGTTCACCCAAAACTACAATTACACCATTTGTACTTTTCAACGTTTATAAATATTATTATAAATGAATCAAAGATTTACAATTGAATAACTCACATCTAACTATTTTGGTTGATACTAAATGAAACTCTTCTATTAGAATGACTAGTGCCAGCTAGATTTGCTTAGTTCATTCCTAGGAGAAGGGATCCTATCAAATATAATAATAAGTATTACTTTATGTGTTTGGTTCGTTCCTAGGAGAAGGAATCCTATCAACTATAATAATAAGTATTACTTTATGTGTTTGTTTTGAATCCTTACTTATCCCCGTTACAAAGTTTCGTTTAAATAGGAAGGAAAAGTACTGTTGAATCACGTGGGTATATTAGTTTGCCAAGTTGCAATAGATAGCATGTGCCTGGTATAATAGGTTAAGTATAATTTTGGTTTACCAATGTTGACAACGTTTTGTACCCAAATGTTGCTTTATCGTCCTTTGATAAGAAGTTATGCTTATCTTCCCAAGAAGTTTTATGCCCATTCATCAGAGACTAAGTTGCTCTTCAGAGATAACTCTTCAGGATCATTGAGACATTTGTCAGATCTTAGTGACTCTGGTGCTATTTGTAGCTCCTTATACATTTCTCACTAATACCACATCAGCTTACAAAGTGCTTCTTTAGTTGGTTTTCGACTTCCATGAAGCTTGACAGTTGATTGAGCTTTATACAACTCTCACTGATTTCTTTTATTAGTGAGTTAAATCCAATGATGATCATTAGTGAGTTACATTCACTGATAACCATCAGGGAGAACACTTTCTGATAACCATCAGAGAGTAAGACCTTTGATTTCCATCAAAGGGTGTCTTACTCTCTGTTCCTTATCAGTGAGTGTTGTTCTCCCCGATCCTTATCACAGACTTAACAAATTAGGCTATTTTATGTTTAAATTCTTGTCAGAGACGACCTGGTTAAAAATGAGACCCAACAATCTCACTCTATTTGAATATACAAATAGCCTAATCTTAATCAATTTTAAGTGAGCATAACAGCTTCTTCTTACATACTAAATTACAACAAGGAATAAAATAATAAACAGTTATAGTCCAACTCCTCATTGTTGATGAAGAAGATATAGACTCTTAGACCTTGAAATTTCAAGGTTAGTAAACCTTTCAAATTCTATGGTTATGAGTTACCATGGGTTCAGGTTCCTTAGGATAGTTATAGGCTATTATGAATACTAATAAGAGATTGTTTGGTCAGCTTTTCCTGGCCAACAGTCTCCTCCTGTTTAAATACGGGAATAGCCTAGATTAATTAGTTGTAACTGAGCATAATGGCTTCTTCTTACAACTAAAGTACAACAAATAATAAAATAAAAATCAAGAAAGCTTGATCCTTTGTTGTTGATGTATTCTGGTGAAGTTTCTGGAAGATCAGGGATTGTCTTGTTTACTGAACACTCTCTGATGCACTTGATGTGCATTCCATGAAGACATATCCTCTTCCACTGATTCTCTTCTCTTTTCAATTTTCTTCTAATGCTCCAATTTGCAATAATGCCTAATGCTTCTTTCTCCCTCTTGGTTGCTGTTGAGAGTAACCATAACCACACTTATAGCTTGTGTGTCTTAATACACATATTGTTACAAGAACCTCCGAACATAAATTTTCAAGACGAAAACATTTACCCAGGACGAGTTGTCCTAGTGAACTTTATTTCTGAATAAAGGTACTTGCAAGGAAGTTATAGTTTGAAGTGTGGTTAAATGAGCCAGAAAAGAAGCATTTGGAGCTTTTTGCTACACAAAAAGAGTATGTAAGTACTCAATCGTGTAGACTAGGAGCAAAATAAAGTTATGAAGAGGGTGTTTTTGGTGGAGTTTTGTAGAGGATCGGGTTTGAATGTTATTAGCCGACATTCAAGAACGGCTTTGTATTATTATCAGTCACTCAAGAACGGATCTGGATTAGGAGAACCCAATCTGCTCTGATACTACTTTTTGGTCCACGAATTTTGAGCAAATGATGATACCTTACCACTAATAATAAGAGTAACAACAAGTTCACCCAAAATCACAATAACACCATTTCTACTATTCAACGTTTATAAATCTTAGTAGAAATGAATCAAAGATTTACAATGGAATAGCTCACGGTAAACTATTTTAGTTTATGACAAATGAAACTCTCCTATTAGAACGAACAGTGGCCACTAGCTTCGCTTAGTTCGTTCCTAGGAGATAAGATCCTATCAACTATAATATTAAGTATTATTTTATGTATTCGTTTAGAATCCTTACTTATCTTGGTTACAAAGTTTTGTTCAAATAGGAAGGAAAAGTACTGTTGAATCATGTGGGTATAGTAGTTTGCCAACTTGCAATAGATAGCACGTGCCTGGTATACTAGGTTAAGTATAATTTTGGTTAACCAGTACTGACAACTTTTTATACCCAAATGTTGCTTTATCGTCCTTTGATAAGACCTTATTGCTAACATCAAATAGTCCTGATATTTTAGAGTCAATTTACCCCTAAAATGCTCGCCATTTGTATTGTTTTGCATGGATATATACTCTTATTTCTTATTATTTCATTTTCAGGGTATATATGAGTATTGGAATGAAGAAACGCGGATTTACAAGATAAGTAATGAAGTTATACAAGAGTTTGCTGATCGGAAGAGAGTTACATCGTAGAGGCAACTATCAACTTATGTCGTAAGATATATTATCACTCGAAGACCAGAGTCAACGAAGTTCAAGGTTGCAGCATAACTCCATCGACTTGGTTAGGACGTAGATATCCAATGACTTAGAAGATTTCAGAGATCAAGAAGGTTACGTCGTAACCTTTCTAAAAGGTTACGGCGCAGAAACGACCAAAAAGTTAACGAGATTTTTGAGTTTGTAACCTCTTCTTGAGGTTACGCCGCAAACTTTATTTAAAGGACAAAATCTCTAGTGATACAAAGGCTACGGTGTAACCCTTTACTTAAGGTTATGCCGTAAGATATTAAATTAGTGATAAGATCATTTGAGATATGATGGTTACGACATAACCCTTTACTTAAGGTTACGCTGTAACTTTAGCGAGGCTATAAATACAAGCCCTAAATATGCATATTTGAGATCTGACTCACCACAAAAACATTAAGGACGATTTAGGACTTCATCAAGGATGAATTTTAGCCGCTCCGGACCATCTTCCAATGGAGAATTCACTTCATTATTAATTTAGATTTAACCATTTCATATCAAACTCTTGTATTTAATTCAATTTCTTTCATTACGATGCATAACATTGAATGTGTTGCACTATTTAATATGATTGGCTAAAAACTTTATGTGTTAACCTAGTTATAAATTTATCTTTGACATGATTTATGTTTCTTGCTTTATGATTGCTTTATGTGTTTGCTTTCTATGCTTTTCGTGAACACCCTTGTTTTGGTAGTTTCAAAGCTAGGTAGTGATTAGAGTGTTAGTGCGGATTGACCAATGATAGCTAGCATGATAAGAGTGTTAGTTGCGAGGGTGTGTAAGAAATGAACTAAGGACTACACATTCCTTGTATGCGAATTGACTATAAGACCACCTACTTAGTCGCGATGCTTAAGAAATGTGGGAACCTCAGAGCGGACCATGTCGAGTTTAGTGCTTTTTGCACTAAGAATAGGTATAGAAGGTAGTTGGTACTTAATGATTGAAAATAGATTAACCACGATCTCTATCGAGTAAAATACGGTAGAATAAGAATCTAAGATTATAGGCTAGGCGAATTTACCATAGGAGTCTAGCGACATTTACCCCCACATAGAGCGATTATAAAGCACTTAAAAGAAAACCGAATTATGGAATGATAATACTAGTAACTAGGATAGCTCATTTATCTCCCACTGATTGTCTTTCATTTAATTTCGCATTTCATTTCATCTTTATTAGTTTAGTATAATATAAATCAAAACCCCCTTTTAAAGTGACAATAGAACTTAGATTAGAATCTACTCACATAACTCTTGGGACGGCCTCGGCTTTACCAATATCTAGACTACTCACGACCGAGTACACTGCCCGATAGTTCTAGATAGATAATAGGAAAATGAGACTTATAAATTTAAAATGTGATCTAGGTAGCATCAAGTTTTTGGCGCCGCTATCGGGGAGTATTATAGATTTTAATTTGAGTCTTATAATTTTTTGTTAATTTTTATTCATCTCATTATTTTAATTTTTTTAGGTACCATGGGTGAAGTAGCCATTGATGCGCTTACCCTTAAGGAATACCTTATCATGACTTGTGAAGAGCAAGAGTCGGGAGTTGTTAGTTCGGTTATTGGGGCAAACGTGCACTTTGAGATCAAGCCCCAATTTATGCGGGAGTTAAGGGACAATCCATTTAAAGGAGGTATGACCGAAGATGCCCACGAGCATGTGGACAAGGTTTTGTACATCGTGAGACTTTTCAACACATCGGGTGTTTCTCATGATGTAGTCATGCTCCAAGTGTTTCCGATGACACTCACTGGAGCTATGAAGAGGTGGATTGATAGGTTGTCAGTTGGGACAATTAATACATGGGACCTCCTCAAGAGAGCCTTCATTAAAAGATATTGCCCTCCATCAAAGATGGCAAAACAGCTTGAGGAAATTCACAACTTCAAGCAAGACAGAGACGAAACATTGTACCAAGCATGGGACATGTACAACTATCTCCTTTACAAGTGCTCAACTCAAGACCTCAACAAGCAAGGTCAATATTTTATAAAAAGGTCTCAACATCTCCATAAGGAAAATGCTTGACTCCTAGGGGCCGATCCCTGGGATGACTCCTATTCGAGCCCTTAAAGCCATCCAAGATATGGTGGACCATTCCGAAAAATAGCATGATGGGGGTAGTAGTAGTAGAAGTACGAGAGGTAGCTTGGATGGGATTTCTGCGATCACCAACAAGCTTGAGAGTCTAGGAAGAGACATGAAGAAATTAAAGGAGAACGTGCATGCTATTCAAGTAGGATGCGACACTTGTGGTGGAACTCATCTTGCAAGAGACTGTCCTTTGAAAGAAGAGGTTAAAGTAGTTGAAGAAGTCAAGTATGAGGAATCTAGTAGGACTTATCAAGGATATGGTGGCAATGGTTATCGTGTGGGACCACCGGGGTACTACACAAAATTTGAAAATAGAACACCTTACAAAGAAAGAAGGTCTAATCTCGAGGATACCATTAACAAGTACTTGGAAGGCTCAACCAAGAAGCAAAATGCATGGTTAAAAGTTTCCAAGAAAGCACGACTAAAAGCCTTAAGAGTCATGATGAGTCTCTTAAGAACCATGAAGCAACGATAGGGGAACTAAGTGACAAATTCCATAAGAAGGGATCAATAGAAGAAAGCATCTCAACACCAGTAGGTCAATACAGGACTACGGTCGGGGTCTTGCAAGGCAATCTTCGCATGATGAGGTAAAAAACTCCCACGAATGTGTTGATAATACATATGAATTTTTTGGAGTTTCTTTTTTGCAGGATGACAACAACCAACAAGGAGCTCTATGACGCCAATTACCGAAGACGAAGTCGGGTTTGGAAAGTTTTACTCTTCCTTACACCATCGGTAGTTGTGATATGATTTCATTAGCTGATTTAGGGTCCAATATCAATGTTATGCCAATTTCATTGTTCCAAAGCCTAAACCTGACAGGTCTTAGAGAAACTAAAATGGTAGTAGAAATGGCCGATATGTCAAGGACAACTCCGATAAGGATAGTCGATAATTTGCTTGTTAGAAATAGTAAGTTTATATTCCCTACCAATTTTGTGATTATTGACATGATTAATGTACCTAACGAGAAAATTATATTATGTAGACCCTTCCTTGCTACATTACATGCCCAAATAAAAGTTTTTGAAAGAGAAATTTCAGTAGGAATAGATGAAGATAGGGTAGTTTTCGATATAGATGAGACTTTAAGTCAAATTCCTAATGAAGTTGAGAGTGTGTATGTAACCAACGCAACGTTGGAAGAGGAATCATTCAATATATTAAGTATACCTGATGATCTTATTTCTTATGATACTCCTTTATGCCTAAGTTAGGAACAAGAATGCAAGCCTAATAAGAAATATGGAGAGGGATTTCTTTCTTCCGATAATGAACAAGGATATGAAGCCATTGGACAAAGTACAAAAAATAGAATCCCAAAAATTGCTACCGGAAAACTACACTCTTGTGAGTCTATGGTAATTATAGAGGAGGGATTTAAACACACTTTTCCTACTTGTGACCCATTTGTCGAACAATGCAATGGTGGTGGAATGACAAGAATAAACCAGAAGAAGGGGGTCTCAAAGGTTTGGTGGTGTTTTGAGGAAGAGAATAGAATTTAAGAAACTTGGTTTGGCAAAAATTTCATGAGTGCTAATCTTAACGAAAAAGTCCCTTGGACAGTCCATTTCTATGACCTGGTTATTCTTGATAGTAATGGAATGATTCAGGTATGGCCATCTTGCAATCCGTTTATGAAGGATTGCAATGGAGAAGAATTTCTAAAAGAAGATGCATGTAAAAAAATCTCCAAAAAATGGGTATATTTTATTGATAGTAAGAAAGGATGTCGGTTTTGCTGGGTTGTCTTTTCAGGATTGGTACAAAATCCGGTATGGAGATGCAATAATCGATAAGTCCATTGTTGAAGGATTTAGAAGGAATTTTGTATGGTATCATCAATCTCAGACGAAACCTACGGCGCAACCACGGTATGGAGGTTACGCCGTAACTCAACCTGAAGGTCTAAACGCTAGAAAAATACAAGAACATGAGCTCTTATTTGACGAATGGATGCGAGGAAAATTTGGAACCACTAGGGTTGATAACTGCACGAAAAAGAAGGAGCTTATCGAGTCGATGATCGATAGCTACTCTGACGGGGTAGACACCTTTGATAAAGATAGCAACCTTTACTACCGAAGTCTGGAAAGGTTTAAAACGTCAAGGGATCGTGGCTCAAGGTCAAGGGAAACCAATCAAGTGCTACAATTGTGGAGGGGAAGGACACATTGCTAGGAACTGCACTCAACCAAAACGTCCACAGAATGCAGAGTACTTCAGGGATAAGATGCTATTGGTGCAAGCTCAAGACAATGGAGCAGTTTAGGATGAGGAAGAGTTCTGGTTTCTTGCTGAAGGAAATGCCAAAACTTATGATGCAGATGTGGATGAACAACCAGTGCATGGTGTGGCCCAAAACAATCCCAATGTCTTTCAAGTTGCAGATTGTGATGCATTTGATTTTGATGTTGATGATGAACCCACAGCACAAACCATGTTTATGGCTAACATCACACCAATGGTCTCTCCACCTCAGCAAGCCAGTCCCTCTAAGGAATACATCATATCAGAGGTATTAAAACTATACGATGTGGTTGATGAGCAAAAGATCCAAAACAAAGTACAAGCAACAGAAATCTTTGAATCAGATATTGAAAATATGGGCAATAGAAATGTTGTCCCATATGATCAATATATGAAACAAGATGAAAGTGTAATTGTACCAAGTGATGCATCTTCTGCTGTCAATGATGAATGTATATTTGATGAATACACTGAATATGCACTTGATGATTCCACGACCACTGAACTAAATGCCTATAAGGAACAAGTTGCCATATATGAACAGCGTGCTAAGTTTGAATTGACTATCAGTGAGCAGGAGATAGATAACCAAATACGTATACTCATAAGAAAAAGTAATTTTAGGGAAGAAATATTAAAACAAGAGTTAAATTCCTTACAAGAAAAACTTAATAAAACTGTTAAGCAAAAGCAAAATCTTCAAGAAAATGTAAAAGTGCTTACACGGGAATTCAATGCTAAGGAATCAAAACTTTTAAATGATTTTTCCGACCTCAAAATTTTGAAAAACAAACTTGAAAACAAGTTGTACGTACAAGGAAACACCATTCAGACTGCTCACATGATCACTAAGCATAGAGTATTAAGCGATAAGCATATTAATAGCGTTGTAGAGGAACCCAATCCTAAGTATGGTAAGAAAGCAAAAGCTGCTCAAAAGGTGATCTATGATGGCAATGAAATCCTTAAGCCTTGACAAAGCCTACTTGTGTAGAGAGCACTGAAGAGGATAGAGAATTAGAAGATGCCTCTCGAGAGAAAATGGAAAAGAAACTAAAAGATCCTTGGTGCAAAGAGTATAATATTACATTTAAAACTCCGAATTATGCTAAGGAAAACTGGATTGCCTTCAATAAGTTTAGACCTCAGACTCAATTGACCCCTAAACAAGTGTTTTAGAAGAAAGATATGGATAAGAAAAAAACTGATGATCTTGTTGAAAAGAATCATCCTCTTAGGAAATTGCCTCCAGCTACTGTGTATCCACCCAATACACCAATGCAATTAGTGCCTAGAACTCTTCCCACTCAAAGAAAAACCTTAGTCAGTTTATATGTAGTTTACCAACTATTCGTTGACTTTGAGAAAACATGTAAGAAGAGAATCACTCCAACGAGAATCACTGAAGGTGAAAGGGGTTTTGAGCAAACAAAAGAATGTTACTTAACTGAGGTCATGCCTTTCTTTAAACAACTAAAAGAGCAATTTGAGAGTCTTCAAAAGGCCATAGATATAGAGATTAAGGAAATGAAAAGGATGTTTAATGAAATGGAAAATGAGGTTAAAGATTATGAATGTGAGTTTAAAAGTAATGAGATTGAGAGAAAGAATCTTCATATCCTAAATGATACTTTGATTTCTAGATGTATTGCTCAAGACGTGTTTTACACTGTTACAAATTACTCCATTACTGCTTCTCAATTTTATGAATTATCTGTTGCTCTGAAAGTCTCTCAAGATTGTGTCAATGAGCTTGAAACAAAAAATTCAAAATTGCATGAGAAAATAGAAAGGGATGATCATGATAACATGGTCAGACATTTTTCTAAATTGGAAGTTGAATATCTTGATTTATAATTAAAATATCAGCATCTTAAAGAAAATGTTAATACCTCAAATTCCAAGACATCTTCGGATGCTCCTGAGTTTGATGCAGTTTTTGAAATAAACAAACGTGATGAACAAATTCGAGCTCATTGTAGCACTATCAAAAGGTTGAAAGCCCAAATTTCCCATCTGAAGGGTGAAAAGAATGAAGTGACTAGCTCCCATATGCCTCCTCCTTTAGATTCTAAGAATTCTCAAAATTTTCATCTTCAAAACATCATTAATGTATTACAACATGAAAATGAATGTTTTCTAGCAGAAAACGAAAAGGTTAAACTGCATTTCAAAGTGTTACATGAATCAATTAAGGTCACTCGTGACAAGAACAATGAAAAGGTAACTTCTTTGCAAAACGAAATTTAGAATCTGAAGAGTCAGGTAAAAGGGAAAATGCCAATCACCAGTGGTGGGAATGTTGCACCAAAGGCGATGGCTTGTACTAAATATGCTATGACTGTGAAATATAATCCCCCTCATCTTAGGAATAATGAACTTGCATGTGAAACATATTTCTCGTACCTTAATGATAGTTTAGAATGTCTCCGCGAGATTGTAGAAGAGGATAAGATAGAGAAACCACTTGATAATGCGGTTGGGCATGCATTCTTATATGCCAAACTATCTCAGGAACTTTTAGAATGCTTAATAGCAATGTGTCCTAAATCGGGTACTAGGAAAGAAAGTGTAGTTATGCCTTGTTCCATACCTAAAGTTAAGCATGTGACCTTTGATGTGCCTCCTAGAATTTCAGATCCCAGCACTTCTAGACCAGGAATGCAGAAAGTAGTGAAACCAACTAATATTCCCATCGTTCCTTCTACAGGAGTAATCAGTGACACTAAGGTAAACGGGTCAAAGCCTCCAGGAAATAAAAAGCAAGATAGGACCTCGCGAGCCAAGAGTGATCAAGGGAAGAAAGTAGAAGATCACACTAGGAAAAATAAGTTTGAGTTGAATGAGACGAATCGTGTTGATTCTAGTATTAGCTATAAGCGTACTGTAATTAATTCGAATTCTGCTACTATTTGCAAGACATGTAATGAATGTTTGGCTTCTGGTATTTATCATGAATATGTTGTGAATGAGTTGAAAATGTTGTTAAATCTCCAGTAAAAAATGTAAGAAATGCTAAACAGGTTAAGGATGTCAGGAAGCTAATTTGAAAAAAGGTTAGTAATTATTGGAAACCTACAGGGAGAAAATTCAATAATGTGGGTTATCAATGGAAACCCACTGGCCGCATATTCAAATTTAATGAATTCTATCCTAATAAGTATAGATTTGTGCGCACTAAGGAATGAAAACCTACTGGTAGGATCATCCCCTTAAGAAGTAGTCATACTTCACATAGGCTTAGTGCTTCTACTAGTATTGCTTCCACAACTAATGAGGTCATAGCTTTTATTACTGATGTGGGTGTTCTAGTCTCATTTACTAACCAAGTGGAACCCATTCTCGCATGGGGATCCAAATTATCCAGTCATCCATACTTGTCTGTGTTCAACTGCAGATCGTACAAATCGTTTTGTGGTATTTGGACTCAGGCTGTTCAAAGCATATGAGTAGAGATCACTCACGGCTCAAGAACTTTGTGAATAAATTCATCGGGACTGTTAGATTTGGGAACGACCAGTTTGGGCCAATCATGGGTTATGGATATTATGTATTGGTGACAATGTAATCTCCCGGGTATATTATGTAGAAGGCCTTGGTCATAATCTGTTCTCTGTTGGTCAATTCTGCGACTCTGATCTTGAAGTGGCCTTCAGAAAACACACTTGCTTCGTTAGAGAATTGGACGGTGTTGAGCTTTTAAAGGGAACTCGTGGCACTAATCTGTACACCATCTCTATCGAAGACATAATGAAGTCTTCTCCAATTTGTCTGTTGTCAAAAGCATCCAAAACAAAGTCATGGTTATGGCATCGTCGTCTTAAACATTTAAACTTCGGCACCATCAATGATCTTTCCAGAAAGGAACTCGTAAGAGGCTTGCCCAGATTAAAGTATGAAAAAGATCATCTTTGTTTGGCTTGTAAATTGGGCAAAAGTACAAAGTATGCCCATAAACCCAATCCTACAAACTCCAACATGGAAGTTCTTTTTACCCTTTACATGGATTTGTGCGGACCCATGAGAGTGCAAACTATAAATAGGAAGAAATATGTGCTAGTTATTGTTGATGACTACTCTCGGTTCACTTGGGTTAAGTTTTTGAGGTCAAAGGATGAAACTCCAGACGTCATTATCAAACTTATTAAACAGTTGCAGGTTCGGCTCAATAAAACAGTTAGAATCATCCGAACAGATAATGGAATTGAGTTTGTAAACAAAGAACTAAGCCAGTTTTATGAAAGCATTGGAATCAGCCATCAAAGAAGTGTTCCACGTACTCCTCAGCAGAACGGTGTTGTTGAAAGACGAAATCAAACTCTTGTTGAAGCCGTAAGGACTATGCTGATCTATTCAAAGGCTCCAATGTTTTTCTGGGCGGAAGCCATTGCCACTGCATGTTATACCCAAAACCGTTCCCTAATTCACACCACTCATGGAAAAACTTGATACGAACTACTCCACAATCAAAAACCAGTTCTTTCTTTCTTTCGTGTGTTCGGTGCCCTATGCTATCCAACTAATGATGGTCAAGATTTAGAAAAATTGAAAGCTTAGGCGGACATTGGAGTTTTCGTTGGTTATGCTCCAAATCGGAAGGGTTACCGAATCTACAATAAAAGTACCCGAGACATCATGGAATCTATTCACGTTACGTTCGATGAGCTGACTGAGAAAATGGCTCCTGGACAATCCGGTTCTGGACCCGCACCTCAATTTTTGTCAAGTAATCTGATGCAGGTTTTACTGACCAGGTTTTAATATTTATAAAGTCTCGTAATACCTATGGTCTACCCTAATACACTAACGGGCAGTGTACCCAGTCGTGTGTAGTGTAGTATTCGATAAAACCGAGGTCGTCCCAAGAGCTATGTGTGCGGATTTTAACTAAATCTAGGTGTCACAGATTTTAATTGGTTTTGAGGTCGAAATGATTAACTACTAAAGACAAAAATAAAGAAAGTAAATAAAGGCGAGGGTTGTAATCAATAGAGGAGAAGTGTGCTAACCTAGTTACTCATCCTATCAAGTTAAGTTCACGTTTAATTACTTCTAATTGCTTCAAGTGGGGGTAAAAGTCGCTAGGACATCATTTGGTCAGCTCGTCCTAACCTATCAGCAAAGGCTTCCACTGGAGAACAAGCTACTCCTCTTTAAGTCCAATTGTTTTTAGTCCCCTGAGGGGTCATTTAAGCCCTTAATTGATCACTTTTGTATCTGTTGCTACTTAATTTCATTCCTTTCACTTTTTAGGTCTCTTGAAGAAAAATTGCTGGAATGACACTTATTCAGACGAAAAGGCAAGAATATACGAAGAAAATGGCCAAAGTCAAGAATTGAGACACTCAGGCTGCTGGAACTAAAAGGGACGGCGTCAGGTTCTACTTGTGACAACGTCGGAACAAGTTTTGTGACGACTCAGTAGCCAAATTGCTTATTTACAAGTGACGGCATCAGGTTTTAAATGAGTAGGGCGTCGCAGCTCAGACGGCCCAGATTTGATCCAGACGGCGTCAGAGACTGAAGGAGACGGCGTCACAGGCATAAGGTGCCGCAGTCACAATGCTAACGTGGCCAGGACGAAGCCCTAATGATGGCGACCCGACGGCGTCACAATTAAAGAGTGACGCCGTCGCAGTTTGTAACACTATATATAGAATCCGAATTTTTTTGTTTTTAGTGTGTAGTTTCGTGGAGTAAAAACCTAAACCGAACCAAGGCTGTCTTGTATAGTATTTTAGGGTTCCATACCCTATATTACATCAAGATAAGTGTTTTACTTCATTAATTCAATTATGTCTTCAATTGATTGTGTGTATGCTTGCATGTTCTCCATGTCCGGCTAATTTATTTGTGTGTTTGCTTAGGTAATATGAAACCTAGTTATTGAATATTGATTGGTTGTCTCTTATCTTAATTGTGATTGACCTAGTATTGCGATAGGTCATCCGTTGTGCTATTAATGCTTGATTAATCTTTGTTGAACCTTAGTTTATAATCACCTAGAGTTATTGTAGGCTAAACATCCAAAGAATACCTTAGTGTTAAGTTTATAAATCCTAGAGATTTTTTAGTCATTAACCTTTGGTAGCTTCAAAGAGTTAGGGATAAATGCATACCCTACGACCTTAGAAACACAACGCGTTAAGAATAAGGACGTGACAATTCAACCATCAATAGGAGATAACTAGGGAGTAATAAAACCTAAGTAAATACATTCTTAATCATCATACGAGCACACAACAATAGACATAGACTACCCCTAGCTTAGTTAATTAGAATAGATAATAGTAGAGTAATCAGTAGAAATACCAACCCCCAAATCCAAACCCCGAGATTCGTACCTTTCCATTTCCTAAAAAATATAAAAAGATAAAAAATAATCTTCCTCAACCCCAACCTTAGCGTAGTAACTTCTCACTAGAATTCCTATTCCCCTAGAGAACGATATCAATACCCGTGGCTTACCCTAATACTACACTACAACGATTACGTTCACTGCCTAGGGTGTTAGTTGGAATCACTCCTAAACTAGAATTCAAGTGTTAGTAATTAATATGTAATAGTTAGCTTAATTATAGCTTTTATGTTAGTAATCAAGGCTAGGCTCATGTAGAAAGCCCTTGAGCCTATGCAAAGCCCAATAAGGAAAGGATGGGAACATGGTGTGTTGCCCT
This sequence comes from Chrysanthemum seticuspe, assembly GCA_019973895.1. Classification (NCBI taxonomy): domain Eukaryota; kingdom Viridiplantae; phylum Streptophyta; class Magnoliopsida; order Asterales; family Asteraceae; genus Chrysanthemum; species Chrysanthemum seticuspe. The sequence continues at coordinate 186,423,340 of BPTQ01000001.1, read as the reverse complement.
AGTTCCCTCCTATAAATAGGATTATAAACCTTCTCTTGAAGGTTGGTTGTTCATCTCATTTCAATAGCTACGCATAACTTTTATCTAAATCCTACGCGTATTGTTTTGGTTTGTTCAACCGATCACTTTCTATCATATTTCTTCATATTGATGCTTGTGTTACTAATATGGGAACCTAACAGTGGTATCATTCACCAAATAGTTGGGTGAAAATATTTTTTTTGACGTTATTATGTTTGACGCGTAAGTCTCGGTATACAATCTTCATACGTTCAAAAACTTGCATTTTTACACTTTAAAATCCAAGATTCTTGTACTTTAAAGGTTATTTAGTGTTAAAATTTAAGTTTTTGGCAAAGAGTTTGCAACTTTACGTGTATTTCATAGTTTTTGGCAAAGAGTTTTTAAGCTGTTTCATCACAAAAAATCAGGTTTCGAAACACTGTGGGCAGAAAATCAGTTTTTGGTTAATTCCTACGCATAAGTAAACCCTAAGTTTAAGCGTAAGTTCTTCAAGGTTTGATCTTCAGTGTTCTTGGTTTACTCAGTGTTTTCTTGCTTGGATAAGCCTGAAAACACTTCGACTTTGGATATCTTTTACACTGGAATAAGTGTAAAGGATTTTTGGGCAAAACCCTAATTTTACGCATAAGCTAAAACTTACGCGTAGAACTCTTTACGCCTAAGCATTTTCTTACGCCTAAGCCTTATCTTACGCATAAGCTAATCTTACGCATAAGCATTGTACGTCTAACTTTCAGTTTATGCCTAACCTTAGTGTTTCTCAATTCTTACGCGTAAGCTAATCCTACGCGTAAACATTAATTTTACGCGTAAGTTTGGTATTTTACGTCTAAGGTTTTCTTTGCCTAAACTTGGTTTCTATGCCTAAGGACTCTTCATCAACAAAGTTTCATTCGACTACAAAGATCCATTTTACAACACAAGTTATCAAGATGTCTCAACCACCATACTCTAACTACTTTCCTCATGTGTATCCTCAACAACAACAACTCAGTCCACAACAACAACAAGTCAATCTACAACAACAAGTTTATCAACAACAATTTCAACAACAATTTACTCCAGGAGCAATTCAACCACAAATGATTCAACCACCACCTAGTCTTCAAGTACAACCTTACACAAACTTTAACAATCAACATCCATCCAGGAATACTATGAAGGAACCGTCTTGGTTTGCAAAGATGTGTGAAGCTTTAAGTAGCCAACAATCCATTCATGAGGCTGGATCACTTGATAGACCTCCAATGCTCACTCTCGGAAACTACGATCAATGGGTGATTAGGTTCTTTAGGTTTTGTGATCTAAAGAAGCCATGGAAAGTTCTTAAAGAAGGTCATCATGGAAGGTCCATTTCAGATGCCTACTGTCGTTACACTCGGAGATCTAAATGCCAATCCACCAAGAGGTGATGTCACCAACATTTCAAGTCTTAATGACCTCACTGCTGATGAACTTCTACATTTTGAAGCCGATGAACTAGCAATGCAGTACATCCTTTTGGGATTACCCAATCCGATCCTTCAAAGTGTTGATGCTCAAAAGACTGCTAAAGCAATGTGGGAACATATTCATCTTCTCATGGAAGGCACTGAACTCAATCAAGAGGACATGGAATCCAAAATCTACTTGGCTTATGAACACTTCATGATTGAACCAGGAGAGACATTAGAGTCATATCATCATCGATTCTCAGACATCATCAATGACTTGGACAAACATAACATCATTATGCCAAGAATTGCACTCAACACTAAGTTCCTAAGTAGTCTTGGTCCTGATTGGGAAAAGTATGTCATTTTCATCCGTCAAGCTAAGAATCTTCATCATGCTACATACGGATTGTTGTACGATTATTTGAAGCCCCACCAAAAAGAAGTTGACAAAGAAAGGGTTATCCGTGGACAACCTGTTTCACCTTCACTTCCGGATAATCAAAAATTAGCATTATGGGCTCAAGCTTGTTATCCTCAATCCCCGACCTTACAAACTGTATTCACAAATCCTCCACAACCCGCTGCTCAACCATCTGCTAAGATAACACCTTATGATCCGTCACAGCACCAATCTCAAGAAACTCAATTGGTTTCATACAACAACAACAACAATGATCAAGCACTTTACAGTGAATCTAATGAGGATACAGAAGCTTTCGATGCATTGCAGCAAGGGTTTGTCATGATTGCTAGAGCCTTCAGCCGATACTCAAACAAATCCAACAATCGCATTCGTACGTCATCCAACACAAGGAATCAGGCTGTTGTTAACAATGGACGTGTTGAAGTTCAAAATCGAGGTAATGTTCGTCAGATGGGCGGTGGTCAAGGGTTTAATCCAATGGGAAGGAATAACATGGGTGCTCCATAACAACAAAGGGCTCAAGTGGTTGAACAGGGTAATGCTCAGAACGGGATTAATGGTCTTCGTTGCTATAACTGTAATGAGAAGGGTCACCTGGCTAATGCATGCCCAAAGCCGAGGACTAGAGGCAGTGCTTATCACAAAGAGGCTCTACTTTTGGCTCTCAAGGATGAAGCTGGTGGAACCCTCACAAACAAAGAACATAGTTTTATGGCACATGCAGACTCAGATGATGATATGGAGGACTTGCAGGCTAATGCAGCAGTTATGTTGATGGAAAACATGCACGAACTCCACATGAGTGACACAGGCCCAGTGTATGACACTGACGGCTTGTCTCAGGTACCGGATCAAACCTTATTAATCACTGATCTGATATCTCGGCCAACATCTGAATCCGACGAGGCTCAATATGTTCAACATGAGCCATCCACATCTCATTCTGATGATACTCAACTAAATCCAGTAGTTACATTTGATGATCAAGATGACCTCCTGGTTACCATTGATAATCAAGTTGACTCCGTGGTTATACTTGAGGATCTGAATAATGATCATGTTGAGACTCACGTTGAACACGCTGAACCTTTGCCTAATCCAGATATTGACCTCTTACTTAATGACCAACAATCCCGAATGGAACAATGTTGTGAACTCAATCAGCAATTAAAAAATAAAAATGCACTGTTAACCAGGGATATTGAATGCTTAAAAAGGCAACTCAACGTTTTTAAAACTCAAGAAAAACGTGAACAAGGTTTTGAAGTCGCTTTTGCTAAATATTACCAAAACGAAAAATTATTAGAACGACATATACGTGATCTAGTCGCATCAAAGAATGCCTTGTTGTCTCAAATAGAACAACTGAAATATGATCATAAACAACAACTTAACGCTCTTACTTTGGAAACTCAAAAAGCCAAGTCTGAGTTGTTAACTTGTCAAAAACAGTTCTCTGAGTACAAAAAGCATTCCACGAAATGAATAGATGACTTTCTTGAAGAAATTGTCGACTTACAACACAAAATCAAGGAGTTTCGAAATGTTGTTTATAAACATTGTGAATCAATCACAACGATTCAAAAGTTTACTTTTAAACCAAATCCAAATGGACATGGTCCGAATCTTGCTGATTACAAACCAAAGTTTTCAAATAGAGCATTCAAACCAAATCCTGAAGTTTATAGTGCAGAACATAGAATTGATGATTCCATTATGAGTGTTGTTGAATATAATCGTCAAGAGAAATTTGATGCAGATGACGAGAGTCGGTCAAAAATGGAAAATGTTGTTTATAACAAACCATTTAAATATTCAAAAGCCGTTACTTTTGTCACACAACAGGACTTTTCTAACACACCTTGGGTTATCACACCTACTTCTGAAATAAAACCATTAGCCGAAAAATGTAAAGTTATAAAATATTTTGAAACATTCATTTCGGACATCAAACTTTTGGAACGTGAAATTGAATTTCATTCTGAAATACAAGTTGAACATTTTCAATCGCCTCTTGCGCATGCACAAAGAGATATTCTTCATAAAAGAATTTTACCTCATGTCCGAAATTTGAAAAATTGTGCTATATATTGGGAAAGGGATTTTCACAAGGAGCTTGGACTTATGAAAAGAGTTTTCGAAAAAACAGAAGCATCGATTTCAAATACAAAACGTAAAAAGAAAATATTACGAAAAGATGTTGATCGACTCTTGAAAGATGTTATCTCTGCTGATATCCATAATGTTGTGTTATTACATTCTGTTGCATATGCATTTGATTTTATCACTGCTGATTCTGTTGATTCTATTGAAGATGTTGAGAATACTCATACTGTGTCACAAATAAAGTCTTTAAAAGTTGAAAATGAACGATTGTTAAACGAACTTTCAAATGCAAAACGTCGTCTTCAATGGTGTCAAAAAGATTGTCACAATCGTGAACTCGCTTTGCAAAACAAAATCAACCAGTTTCATACCAAAACTCTTTGTCCAAAACTTGAGCAACTGGATGATCAAAATGTGTCTTTGAAGTGTCAAATTTCAAAATAAGAACAAGAAATTTCAAAAGTGAAAAAGGAATATAGTGTCATATTTGATTTACTCAAAAAGAATCGTGCTCAAGCGTCAAAAGATGTTGATAATCATCTGGCATATACCAAAGATGTTTTACGACGAGACGGACTCACTCGTTCTGAAAATCTAGATTTGTTACACAAAATCCATGATCTAAAGGCAGAGTTGGTAAAACTTAAGAAAGATAGGGATAGTAACACTGTAGTAACTACACCTAAACATATTCAAAATGACTCTAGAATATCTCATGACAAACCACAAGAATCTAATGTGCTTCCCTCTACTGAAACAGGAATAGTTGCCTCTTTTCCCAACGCCTGCACTTCACAGCCTAGGAGCAATACAAGGAAGAATAGGAAGTTGCGACGTAAGAAAAGAACAATAAAGAATGCTGAAGTAGAAGAACACCTTAGGACTTTGAATAAAACTCAAGTTGCACCCACTTTAGATATTGCGCCTGACAAATGTAATGGAAAAAGTGTTGTAACGAATGCTGAACCGCTAAGTAATTTAAATGTTAAGTTTGAAGCTTCTTGTGTTGGATGTCATAAAAGTATATTTTCTGGTTGTCATGACAAATGTGTTGCTACGCCATCTTATCTCGTAAGCGGAACAATAGAAAACGAAATACCTCTAGGCCCACTACTGCTTCTAAGTCTGTGCTAGGTAAACCGCCTTCTAGTGCTCAAGCTTTAATCTTTGATGTACCCTTAGAACCCACTTCACCTCCTAGGAAGAACTTATCACCTAGTGCATTCACTAAGACCAAAGCTAAGACTAGTTGGAGATGGCAGAAATGGTTACATAATACACTTGGCTTTACATGGATACCTAAAATCATGAACATGTGTGTTTCATCTATATCTGCATCGGAACCCTCTAACTCTTCGGGTTCCACATCTACTTCTATTCCATCTGTGTCGTCTGTGTGTAATGCAGGTGATACAGATCATCCTCTGGGTTGTTGATAGCGGATGTTCCCGGCACATGACAAGCAATCTCAAACTGTTATCAAAATTTATTTCAAAGTTCATTGGCACTGTCAGGTTCGGGAATGATCACTTCGCAGCTATTATGGGCTACGAAGATTACATCAATGGTAACATCGAAATTAGCAGAGTTTATTATGTGGAAGGTTTCGGTCACAATCTTTTTTCAGTCGGCCAATTCTGTGATGGAGATTTCGAAGTTGCTTTTAGGGAGTAAACTTGTTTCATTCGTGATCTACAAAGAAACGATCTTATGTCTGGTCAGCGCACATCAAGTCTCTACACAATCTCAATGCAAGAAACGATTGCTTCTTCACCCATATTTCTCCTTTCTAAGGCTACATCTACAAAATCTTGGCTATGGCACCGTCGTCTCTCACATTTAAACTTTCAAACCATAACCAACTTTGCTTGATACAAACTTGTTGAAGGTCTCCCAAGATTACGATATTCTAAAGATCACCTCTGCTCAGCTTGTGAACAAGGGAAAAGCACTCGTGCTCACTTTCTTTCAAAGGTGGAACACAGCTCACAGCATGTGCTTCATCTTCTTCACATGGATTTGTGTGGCCCGATGCGCGTGCAGATGATTAATGGCAAACGCTACATCTTGGTAATTGTAGATGACTACTCAAGATGGACTTGGGTTTATTTTCTTCGAAGTAAAGATCAAGCTCCACAGATGATCATCACCTTTCTCACGAAAATTCAAGTTCAACTCCGGAACACAGTCAGACAAATCAGAACAGACAAAGGAACTGAATTTGTGAATCAAACTCTTCGTGCATTTTATGAAAAAGTAGGAATTGATCATCAAACATCCATTGCAGGTACACCATAACAAAATGGCGTTGTTGAAAGGCGAAACCGTACGTTAGTGGAAGCTGCAAGAACAATGTTAATTAATACTAAACTTCCAGATTACTTGTGGGCTGAAGCCGTGTCAACTGCATGCTACACTCAGAATCGCTCAATGATTACCAAGCGCCACAACAAAACACCTTATGAGCTTATCCACAACCATAAACCGAATCTCAAACACTTTCATGTATTTGGATCCTTTTGTTATCCGAATAATGATCGTGATGACTTTGGAAAGCTCAAAGCCAAAGCTGACATTGGAGTATTTATAGGATATTGTGAAAACTCCAAGGGTTACCGGATCTGGAATCATCGTACAAGGGAGATTATGGAAACGATTCATGCCAATTTCGATGAGCTTACAGAAATGGCTTCTGAGCATAACAACTTGGAACCCGGTCATAACCGTTTAAACTTCCCTCAAACCACATCATCATCTAAACCTAGTTTAAAACTAACTCGACGTCAAATGGAACAGCTATTTGCTCCCTTGTTTAGTGATGATATTGATGAACGTGCACAAAGTGTATCAAATGTTTCCGCTGCACAACCTGATCAAAATCCAATACCTGATACACCTGCTACAACAACTACTGTTGAGGAAGCACCATCAATTGATTCTATAACAACAGCCGAACAAACCGCATCCAATGACGCTGAACCAGCTGATGATCTTCTGAACAATGAAGTACCACCACCTGCAGATTATGATCCAAATGCGTTCTTCAACCCTTTTGCAAATGCTTCTACTACTTCTGATGTTGCGGAATCATCTACAAGTCATTTCAATCCTCCTAATCTGCAGAATGTATATCAACATCAACCCTCCACACATCGTTGGACAAAAGACCATCCTCTTGTGAACATAATTGGCAACCCTAATCAACCAGTCATAACTAGACAACGCCTTCAGACTGACGGTGAACACTGCATTTATGCACTTACCGTTTGCCAATCTGAACCCAAAAACATTAAAGAAACAATGACTTATGACAACTGGATTGAATCCATGCAAGAAGAACTTAATCAGTTTAAACGTCTTGAAGTATGGGAATTGGTTCAAAAACCAACAGGGGTCTATGTTATTGGTCTGAAATAGATTTGGAAAAACAAGTTAGATGCTGACGGTACGGTTGTCAGAAATAAGTCACGTCTTGTGGCTAAGGGTTATAGATAAGAAGAGGGTATTGATTTCGAGGAATCCTTCGCTCCGGTTGCTCGACTTGAGGCTGTACGGATTTTTCTGGCATTTGCGGCTCACATGAACATCACGGTCTTTCAGATGAATGTTAAAACCGCGTTTTTGAATGGTAAATTGAAGGAAACGGTCTATGTTAGTCAGCCAGAAGGATTTGTTGATCCAGAGTTCCCTAATCACGTCTACAAACTGAACAAGGCTCTCTACTGTCTCAAAAAAGCTCCTCGGGCGTGGTATGATGAGTTATCATCCTTTCTAATTGCCAATAATTTCACTAAAGGCTGGGTCGACCCAACACTTTTCATATAATATCATGGGGAACACATTTTAATCGTTCAAATTTATGTGGATGACATCATCTTTGGGTCAACACATTTAAAATACTTAAACGCTTTTTTAAAACTTATGAAAAACATTTTGAAATGTCCATGATGGGTGAACTTACATTCTTTCTTGGATTGCAAGTTCATCAATCACCCCGTGGTATTTTCTTGAGTCAGTCCAAATATGCCCTTGAAATTTTAAATAAACAAGGAATGCAAACCTGTGATACCTATGCCACACCAATGGCACATACCAAGAAAATGGATGCTGATTTGCATGGGAAATTGGTTGACCCTACCAAATACCAAAATATTATTGGGTCTCTCATGTATCTAACAGCCAGTAGGCCTGACATTGTATTTGCTGTATATCTTTGCTCCCGTTATCAGTCAAGACCAACTGAAACTCACCTCTCTGAGGCTAAAAGAATCCTCTGATACATCAAGGGAACCATTAACTTGGGGATCTGGTATCCGAAGGATTCTGGTTTTGAACTAATATCTTTTTCAGACGCTGATCACGCAGGTTGCTTAGATTCTCGTAAAAGCACTTCAGGAGCTCTACAATTTCTTGGTGATAAACTGCTATCATGGCAATCGAAGAAGCAGGATTGTACATCGCTGTCCTCAACAAAAGCAGAATATGTAGCCATGTCGGCGTGTTGTGCTCAAGTCATTTGGATGAGAACACAACTCAAAGACTATGGTTACGTATTTGACAGAATCCCGATGTACTGTGACAATCGAAGTGCTATTGCGATCTCGTACAACTCTGTTCAACATTTAAAATCAAAGCACATCGATCTTCGATATCATTTCATCAAGGAGCACGTGGAAAAGGGTACCGTTGAATTATACTTTGTGGGTACTGAATACCAACTGGTAGATCTTCTCACCAAAACCTTAGCCCCTGCTAGGTTTAATGAGTTGGTCCATCGGATTGGTATGCGGTGTTTGACTCCAAAGGAACTGGATGAACTTTTAAAACATTCTTAAAACCAGTCAAACACCAAAACTACTTTCGTAAATATTTTCAAAAAAAATACAAAAATATAAAATCTGATAAAACTCCAAAAATATTATTCTATCTATATTTCTTTCAACATGACAAGTACAAATCTTCCGTCAACACTTTACTCTTTCAAAATTCAGAATTTTTTTGGTCAAGTGTTGTGGGGGAGAAAGTAAATATTTTTCGGTTTCATAAAACCTTGTACTTGCATGTTACCTCATCCCGGTTGTTTTCTTTGATAATGGTGGTCACATTTCCCCGAGCTAAAATTTATGAAATTTCATTATTTCTTAAGTCGAGGGGGAGTGTCGTCAAGTTTCTTTCTAAATATCATTCTTTACGTAACCAAAATGGAAGTTATGGGAGTTGGATGAAAATGGTTAAACTAAATTTTAACAAAATACCTCACCTACCATTTCATACTCATTTAATTTTTCACATTTATTACTCTACCAACCAAACCCTACGCCTAACATTCCAACTCCAAATCGGTGCTTTAAACTCAAAATTTGTAAGTTTGTTAATGATCTTTGTGTTACTTTGAACAATGGTTTTGATTTTCAAACAAATCCAACGGCTAAATATTGAGTTAGAAGTGATTTTGTGTTCTACGCATATGCGTATGAACACAAGATCATCATTTGGGTGTTTGCTGTTAAAATGTTGTTATAATCTCTCTTAAACCATTTCTATCAAACAAATCTACCCAGAAACACGAATTGACCATTTTTCAAAATTAAGGTTTAAGCGTAAATTTGGGTGTTTTCATTTGGGAGTGTTTCTGGTTAAAAAGATGGTTGTGTTATGTTGTTAACATGTTTAATTTACCAAAACCTTGCTTGATACATACCCAGAAACATCAATTTTGTTAAAATTAAGATTTAGGGTTTATGTTCATACGAATTAGGTACTTTTGACTCACAAGGTTTTTTGTGTTAAAACTTGTTTAGGACAACTCACTAGGCCTCTTAGTTATCCCAGAAATGATTTGGTGTCTATCCTATGGCTAGATTTCATACTCGTAAAATTTGAATCTTAGGGTTTAAGTTCTACGCGTAAGCATATCTTACGCATAACATGTTTTGATTGATACTTCATATTAGAACTGAAAAGGATTGAATATGGTGTTAATGAATATGTTATGATTCATTTATTTCAGGTTATTACGCGTGAAATATTCAATTTCAAAGTTAACTAAGCTTCTACGCATAAGGATCACCTTACGCGTAGAATGTTATGCGTAAGAGAAATCTTACGCGTGACCGTTTCGCGTAAGGTTCTACAAAGGGGACTACGCGTATCCTGTGAAGGATATGCGTAAACAGTAACCTTTACGCATAAGGTTCACTCTTACGAGTAAGCCTTACGCGTAAGGTTCCACATACGCTTACACGTAAGCTCTATGAAGACATCTTTCCCAATGTGGATGCACCAAATGTTCTCACAATTGAAGACATCTTTCCCAATGGTTACCCAATGAAGATTGGAAAGAATAATCTCAGAGTCGACTTTGATAACTTCACTTGTTCTGAGTCATCTTGTTAGATTGCAGTGGATATTCTGAAGACTCATCCATACCAGAACATCCTTACAAATTCTGCTACTGTGCCGGCGATCTATCTTCACCAATTCTGGCACATGATACAAAAGGTAAAAGGTCAAAGTGCTATGACGGTGACGCTCAATCACAAACAAGACACCATCACTCCTGCAGACTTAAGGGCTGTTCTTCTTCTTCCAACCGTCGAGGCTACTGATCTCTCTGCTACTCCTACAGAAGAGATCGTTCTCCAATTCATGGTCGACATCGGCTATGATGAAGCTGCTGGGGTTATCGCGAAACACTCCTCAGTAGATCTCAAGAACATCCCTCAACCATGGAGAACACTGTACATCATGATTGCTAAATCAGTGTCTGGACATGATAATGGATATGAGCACCCAAAGCTCATAAAACTTCAAATTTGTTGGGGCATGGTCAACATGAAACATATTGAATATGCTGCTCTGATCTGGGATGACATGATGACTTACCTGAGAAGGCCTGGCTCCAAGATCCCTTATGTCAGATATACAAAACTGTTGATCAAGAGGATTCTTGAAACCAATGCAGATATTCACCAAAGACTTGAAGACCCCAACCATCACTCCGAGCTACTTGAACCCACACTCAACGTTGTTAGATTTAAGGACTCAACGACAAAGAAACAAGGTGCGATGTTACCAGATTGTCTTCTCACTAATGCTACCAAGGAACTTTATTCGTACAAACAATATCTAGTAGCAGTGGAAGCAGGCAAAGTGGGATTTATTGATGGAAAGTCTTCTGGGACACCTGTCAGGAAGACAAGGAGAGGCAGTGCTGGAAGTATTACAAGCACTGAGAGTACGAGAAAGTATCCTAAGAGGACTCTTGTTCTCAAAAGGAAAATTCCGTCAAAGGATGCTATCCCTATTCCCAAACCTGAACCACAACTGAAGGACTAGGACTCAGAGAAGACTGACACCGATGAAGAGGTTACCTACTCAGAAACTCCCATTGATGACCCACTAACTGTTGCAAAACCTCTAAGTCCCAAGGCTGATAAAGGGAAAACACCAGTGCTTGAGCAAGAAGAAGAGAGCTCAGACGAAGAGCCACTGGATGAAGATAGAGACTACAGAAAGAAGTTGAAGAATCTTAGACTCCAACATGTTGCTCAGGAATTTACCCGTGAACAAACTCGTGGCCCCGAAGGGTTAAGTGGTGGTGCACTATCTACACCAGTTTCCGATGCGGTTAATCAACCCGATAAGGGAACTGGTACCACCACCCACGAACAACAACAAAGGCAACTTGAGGATTCTATCAAATATGACTTTGAGGAACCAGAAATGGAGAAGTCTAAGCAAATTCCTGATGAAGATGATGATGTTGCAGCTAAAGAAAAAGAAGCTCAAGCTCAAGCAGATGAAGAATCCAGGATTAAGGCTGAAGAAATGGCTAAATCTGGAAAAGATGACGATATTGATTATGATGATTTTCTTCTAGATAGTCCAGCACGCTCCAAGGAACTAACTTCTGAGCCACCAAAGGACCCTGACCCTCCTCATGTCTCATCATCATCAGACTCGTCTTCTCACTCTTCACCTCTATCATCCAAAGGCACAACCAGATCCGCATCCAAGTCAGTAAAGAAACCAACCGACTCTTGGATATCCCGTTCTAAGACAAAGATTGTCAAAGCTGTCAGACAAGTCAGGAAGAAAGACGTGACCAAGAAAAAGCTGAATCAACTCGCTGACAGGATCAATCTTCTACAAGGCGGGATAAACGAGATGTTGAGTGAAAGCGAGCATATCCAGAAGCTTCTCAAAGGAGATTTCCAAAGGGAAATGGAGAAGACGGCTAGAGAATATACTCACAAGTTTCTTCTCGACGTCGTCCCAGGAGTAACAAAAGAGATGTTCACCAGACAACTCTATCCGAATCTCATGCAGTTAGCAAAACAAACAATCAGATCAACGCGCTTAACTGTTACCATCAACCCAACTGAGCCTACAGGTTTCTCTGATGCAGAATTGGTTTTCAAGCTTGTACTCCAAATGTCAAAACGATCTGGAACGTTTACTTTTGACGAAGGTAAACTGTTTGAAGCATTGCTGGATTACCAACTTAAAACGGGATGCAGAGTGGCAGCTGAAACGGCTAAGCGTCCTAGAGACGATGATGATGCGGATAAAGATAAAGAATCGAAACGCAAGAAAAAGTATGGTGAACCCTCCTCTATGCCACCACCAACCCAAAGGACTCCAACCGAGAGACGATCTCCTCCACGTTCTGCTACTGATAAACCTCAGGACTCTAAGTTACCACCATCCACAGAGAAAACCGATGATCATTTCGAATACACTGGTGGTGACGATGAAAGGATCCCAGAGCCCTAACAACAACCCACCTCTCCCGCCACAAGAAAGAAACCAGCATCCTCCTCAAACCCAAAGAAGAATAAGATAAAGACCAATGTTGTCTCATGGCTAGACGAAGATGACATCGCAGAATATGACTGGTTTTCTACACTTGTCGATGCTACTCCCTCATTACTTGAAGGTCAAGAAATGGTAGATGGCCGTACTATGGAGCATGTGAAGTTTATACAAGAACATATTAGAGTGAAGAAGATGACTAAGGCTGAGCTAAGGCGAATTAAGAATGATGCCTTCCAACTGCTTAAAGATAGCTCAGAAAGTGCAATTGAAGTCGAATACCATCTCGACAACATTTCCCGAGCCATGTCAAATAATATCGATTGGCTCAATCCCGAAGCTAACATCGACTTCACAAGACAAGACAAAGCTCCCTACTACACAGACTGGACCAGACCTCTACCAACAATTGGCCGACCGGATCAACCTCAAATTCCATACCGTTACTTCTTCAACAATGACCTCAAATTTCTTCTACATGGTAGCGATGCTACAAGGAAGTACGCTACGTCACTCACATTTCATTTTCCAGCAGCAATCTATTCTAACAATCCAGCCATCGAGGAAGAAGCCTCACATATGTTTGCGGCCAAAATGGAAAAGTATGACCTTGATGCGATGTATGGGATTCATCATTGGCCTGAACGCCGAAGAATATTCTACAGAAGCTTCCAGGTTCTTACGTCTAAAAAGGAAGTGCTTAGTGACAAACGAATCATTGCAATTAAGCATGTTACTCTGTCGTCAAAGTGGGACTACACATTCCTCAAGAACATTGTGGTCAAACGACAAGACGAAGAGGAATATGACTTCTGTGAAGCGGATTTTCCGAGACTGTCGCTAAATGACATTGAAGATATGCATCTCGCTAAGGTGCAAGGACGAATGCGACATTTCTCCACAACTGTCCAACGCGAATACATCAAGTCATTACTCATCTACATCAGAAGCATATTGATCCAAGAACGTGTAGAAGACCTACAACTTGTCGTAGAATCTTATCAGAAACGCGTTAATCTCACCAAACCTCAGCTACACCTTCCCGACATAAACCGACTTGCTCAGTACACTATTATCAAGAAACCGTTTGGGGTAGTCTACATCAGTGAACTACACCACAACTGCTTCATGGCGTGCAAAGAGCTTCATAAGTTTGGGGATCACACATTGAAGAAAGTTAGGGACGGGTTAGCATACAGGTTGAAAGAGATTCATGACGACATCGGGTCACCAAAGAGATGGAATTCGAGGGAAAGACGGGATGTTAGGAAGATCATCACTCGCATCGATGAAAGGTTTTTCAGAAGGGATCAGATCAGAACTTTGGAGAGCTTCGTAGGTGGTCGTCCAAGCATATCTCTCACAGGTTATCAACGTCCAGAACGCATTCCTGGAGTTATTGCTTTGGATGTATGTTTTTTAATTTGACTATGGCTTGTGCACACATAACAGTGTACAACCCGTACTTGTCATGAAAGGACCCTGTGGTACGCTTTAGTGCCACAATCCTTATAAAAGGAGCGAAAGCTTCTTATTTTTTAGTAAAACTTATCAAACTTTCACTTTTCAAAGTTTTGCTCAAAAGAACAAGTACTTCCCCTTATGATTTTCAAAACCTCAAAAGTTTATATCACTTGCTGAGGGGAGTATTTGCTTAAAACTTTGTTCACAAATTATTCTTCGTGGTAATCTTCCCACAAAACTCGACATGGTCATATTCGATATCAAAATTTCATCAAAAATAACATTAATATGCCATTTTTGAGTGGGAGAAAAATTATGTGATAAGCAATATGTTGTGAACTGCAAATGAATCATTGTGCTAAAAAGACTTAACCAATGAATTGACTAGATCTTAAATGTTAGTAACTCAAAAAGACTTGTCCGGGACGGGTAATAATTTCAAGCTAGTTCGCTAGTAATGTAAACGTGTCTCGCAAAGGACTTGTCTTAGTAGAATGTACCACTCGAGAAACTCTTGATAGACATTGACAACCTTTCGAGGTTTGTCCACACCTTCAAGGTAGTTATTAGAGCGAGTTGTCACCTAAAAGGAGACAATGTAACTCTTTAACTATGCAACATAACCGTGTCTCAAGGGGGATTGTCTATCTAGAATTGATCAATTCAAAAGTGCGCTCTCTTCTCTCACCGTGCAGATTTCTGTCAAAATATTCAAGCACGTGTAGAGGGGGAGTATTTCTACAAAATCCTAAACTCTCAACAGTGGTACAAAATGCTTTTACTCATAACCGGAAATTGAGAATTGTGACATTCTTCCCCTGTTAGAGGAATCACGTCCTTGTGATTTGATTAATGATAACTATAGTCTGAACCTCGACAAGGGTTATAAAAGTTCATGCTCGTGTATAGTCTAAATGATCATGTCAATGCTCATGCATATGGGTTCCTCATACAACTAGGTACGTTCTCGTGCTATCGTGACTATATCCCATTCTAAAGACATGCTCTCTTATGGTTAGGTTTGATGAGGCAAGCTTTCCCATTCTCGAGCAAAACCCTCAAAAGACTTTTAGGTAACTGATTTTTACTTAATCCCACAACTCATCAAACAAGAACTGTCATACGATTAGGCTAAATCGGTTTAGGTAACAACTTGTTTCTGGCTTGATCTTTGCAACTCATCAAACAAGAACTGTCACTCGGATCAAACTGGAAACAAGTGGTTTGAAGAAAATCTTTTGAAAATTTGGCTTAATTACGGAATTGCTTACACATATGAGACTACTACTCCCTTCATTGCATGATTCTTCCTAAATTAGACATAGGTGATCAGGCTATGTATAATTTAGGAGTAACTATGCAATGCTTGGACTAATCGACTCATATGATGTTTGGTGTTGAGTCATGAACCCGCATGTATAATGAGTATGCACTTATAATGATATGATGAGATGCTATGACAATGTAGTTATAGTTTAGGGTCAATGATACAACCTAGCTCTCTATAACCGATGCTCTGATACCAATCTGTCACACCACCAAATTACCTGTTTTGCAGCGGAATGGAATACCTGGGGGATGACTGTTATAGCATCAAAGTTACAGTTATATCGAACGACCTAAAGTGTCGTTTTGAAAATATCGTTTGATTAAGTAAAAGAATCAGAGTTTACAAAGAATAGGTCCCAATAGATTTCCAAAGTACCAAAATAAGTTTGTTATAATCAAACGATAGTTAAGTGCATAAAATATATATGAGACGCGTCGACATCGCGACTCTATGATAAGTCCACATGCATGCCATGAAGTGAATGTCTTAGATACCTGAGATAAAACATGCTAAAAAGTGTCAACACAATGGTTGAGTGAGTTCATAGAGTTTGCCTAACATGTAAAGCTTTTTAAAGAACGCTCATGCAACAAAGGCAAAGATTTTGTCATTTAGAATAGTCCACAAAGCAAAGGCATTGTAAATCCACTCAGTTCCAAGTTCCGCCCATACAAAACTTGCAACCTATGTGTTCACAACCCACTGCCAAAAGTAGTATGTCTAGAAGTCAAGTACACGTTATCATAATAGTTCACAAAGCAAAGGCATTGTAAATCCACTCAGTTCCAAGTTCCACCCATACAAAACTTTCAACCTGTGTGTTCACAACCCATTGCACAAAATATAGTGTGTCTAGTGGTCAAGTATACGCTGTCATAATATTTCACAATATAGCACCACGTATATAATAATGTATGCCAGGAAAAGCCCCTAGAATAAATAATATGTGTTCCGTAACATAGTAAACGAGAGGTTGGCCGACCTCTAATAGCGATATCCATACTACTTAGTGATAGGAGACTAACAATGCGAATGTATGAACAGTACATCATACAACTATTATACACAATTAAGAATGCTCTGAACATGGGAGAATTTGCACTGCTCCGTACAAGGGAGACTTTATAGTGATGCTCCGAACATGGGAGACTTTATAGTGATGCTTCGATCATGGGAGACTTTATAGTGATGCTCCGGTCATGGGAGACTTTAGGTCAAGGTCATAGCACGTACGGTTCAATAAGTTCAAACAAGTCATAAGTTCGTATACAAGCTCAAGGGTTCCATTTAAAAGTTCGAAATTAAGTTCAAGTGTTCTATTCAAAAGTTCGTAATTAAGTTCAAGTGTTCCATTCAAAAGTTCGTAATTAAGTTCAAGAGTTTAAGTCGAGTTCAAAAGTTCAAAACAGTCAAAGAGCTCAAAACATATCAAAAGGTTCAAAGTAGTCAAAGGGTTCAATATTATGTCAAACAAGTTCAAAATAGTCAAAGGGTTCAATATAAAGTCAAACAAGTTCAAAATAGTCAAAAGGTTCAATATTAAGTTATAAGAGATTAATTATATGTCAAAATATTTTAAATCAAGTTAAAAGAGATTAATTATATGTCAAAATGTTTTAAATCAAGTTAAAATAGATTAATTATATGTCAAAATATTTTAAATCAAGTTAAATGAGATTAATTATATGTCAAAAGAATTAAATCAAGTTAAAAGAGATTAATTATATGTCAAAATAATTAAATCAAGTTAAAAGAGATTAATTATATGTCAAAAGAATTAAATCAAGTTAAAGGAGATTAATTATATGTCAAAATAATTAAATCAAGTTAAAGGAGATTAATTATATGTCAAAAGAATTAAATCAAGTTAAAGTGTTCAAATCTATGCCAATATGTTCCTATCAAGTTAAAAGAGTTCAAATATATATGTCGAAGGGCTCAAAATCAAGGAAAGTGGTTCAAATAATAGTGCTCATAACATAGCGATCAATTTAGTTCGGGCACAATCTACTTACTAGCATAAGTAGTGAAACAACAGTTATTTAAGTTCATATAAAGGTAATGTCGGACCTTGTCTTTACATCAACCTTACGCGTATACAACCTTCAACACAAGATGAACACACGTGAAACAAACACACTTTATGTGTAAAAGATGAAGAAGAAAAGATTAAGAAGTTGGTGACTTAAGATGTTATGCGTATGACCAATAGAGAAAGATGAAACAAGAACTTGTTGTATTGCTTAAAGAAAACATACACACACACACACTCAAGCACACACCTCAAATGACTCATTTGAGGTGTATTTATACTACAAGTACATATGCCCTAATGGGCTTTGGGATGGGCTTGGATTGGACTTGGATTGGATGACAACTTATACAAGGCTAGCTTAACATAACATTTAGCCATTTGGCTTAGCCCAATCTACGAGCCCGTTGACTATTCTATCACTATATCTAACACTCGTTACAAAGTTGCTAAATGTGAATGACCATCACTTTTAATAAAAATGTTACGGCTAACAATCTCCCCCTAAGGGGTGGTCATTCAAAAGATGCTCCACTTGATTAGGTCTTTACTTTCCTTGAGCGTGAACTTTGCGTGTAGATATAGAATAGTCTTGATTCTTTGTTCCTTCATGCTTTGTGATCAGATAATGTGGTATTCTGCCGTTGTCAACTTCGTTGGTTAGGTGTCTCCACGTCATTCTCCACCATGCTCACACTTCTATTTGTCTTTTGGTTACCAATGATGTAGTTCTCGAGTCTTTAAACTTTGTAGATTCTTTGACATTGACGAAGAATCATCTTTGACTTTGTGTTGCCTTTGATTTTGATGAGAACTTTTCATGTGTTGTTGGTATGAGCATGTGGAAAATCTGCACGATCTCTTCCTCCCGCGAGCATCCATAAGAAGAAAACATAAAACATGGGTTAGAAATAATCCAGCGCTTACAAGTTTGAATTTCGAGTGTGTTAACAGCATAGTGTGAAAACACGTCTCTAATTCTCACAAAGGCCGTTCCTGAACTAGAGTCCCACAAGTGAGATAACGCGATGTACCGAAGTACACCTACAGTTCAGGTGAGTCAGTGAGGTACACCAAAGCATCACCCTATGACTGTAGACCGTTTGAGACACACTAAGCGTAATCCACGGGGAGTTACCGAAGTGACCTGCTGTCAGGGCTGCTTGATTTTGACCCTGGCAGGAGTTTCCATTTAATCATTGAAGATCACAGATGTGAAACTTCTCATAAATGTTCTGGCAGATTGCTAAGATCTGCGTAGGACTCTAGAATATATCACTTATGTCCTTATTGATGAACAGCAAGCGATGTCATGTCAAGTGTTCCTATGAGATCTTTTGATGAATCTCTTGGCTCTAGACTCAATAGTGCATTTTGGTTTTCCTGAGCGGAGACTAGGGAGAGGGTCTCCTTCTTCAATACCAACGATCTCTAAGAGAAAGTCGATAGATTATGTAGGGTTCCCAGTGAGAATGAAACAAATCCCTTTTAAAAGGAATTGAGTGGCAAGAAGGTTTTAGTGCAGTGCGTCACTGGGTCCATGAAGTCTTTGTCTTCAATACCAGTGTCATCTTTGTGAAAACCAGTAGCATATGAATTGAACCCGGTTTCTGCCCTAGGGTTGATTATGGAGGGCTATTTCTTTTCACCCTTTACATTGCTTTTCTTTTTAATTCTTCAACCCCTTCTTTCTCCTTTCTCACATTACTCCTTTTTTTCAATTATTCCTAAGGACTTCTAATACTAACTATTTGTGATGTCCTTGGGTAGATCCCTCCGGCTCTGGCGGATCATAGGACGGATTTACCTATCCTTAGTCACCTTATAACTCCATGACATCCCATGTTGCCATAAAACCATTTTTCTTGAAAATCTCTCAAAGTGTTTATGATTGAAAACATGTTTGGAACACTCTGAGAGTTTTATATTCTCAGAAACACTCCCCCTTCACATGTGATTATATTGTTTTAACTGAAATCTGCACAGAGAGGGTAGAGTTTGCACTTTTTGAGTTGATCGACTTTAAATGAACTAGACCAATTCGAGACACGTTTACATTACTAGAGAACTAGCTTGAAATTATTACCCGTCCTGGTCAAGTTCATAGAAAGTTTCTCGAGATGGTACATTTCCTGACATTGATTCCTCGTCAATTCATTGGTTTCAACTGACTCGAGCTCTTTTGAAATTCAAACACCGATCATTAAACTTTTTGATCACATTTTAATCACGTCTCCTCCCCGTCAAAAATAGAATATTCGTGATATTTTTGATATCAACGGATTAAACAACATTTTAGAATCTTTTGGGGAGACAAACGGATTTGATTTAAGCATGAATTTGGAACATTTTGGTTTTATACTCCCCCTTTAATAAATCATAATCAATTAAAGGGTTTGAGAGGGAGTTATCTTGAGCACAAAATATTTTTAAAGATTTTGAAAATCTTTTTGAACAATCTTGAAAAAGGTGCTCAAGATGATGATGATTTCTCACCAGTTTTAAATGTAGTGCACTGAAGCGTACACTAGATTTTTTTCTTTTGAAAACACGAGTTTTGATTTGAAAATAATCAAAAGTCATCATTTTTGTCCGGGTTTCGTACTGAAGTATACGAAAGCCATTTTTGAAGAAATTTTTGAGAAACGACATGTTTTAGAAACCATTTAAAGAACTCTCGCTTAAGCATCTGTATATGTCAGTATCATTGTTGAATGACATTTCTAGAAAACGTACAGAATATCGATTATACGAGAGACATGTCGTGAGAAGAATATTTTTAGATTTTTGAGTTTCTATTGTTTTTGTATTTTTTGAAAGTTTTATATTTTTATATTTTGCTTTTGTTGGTTTTACAAATTTTGTATTTTGTTTTTCAAAAATATTTACAGCGAAGCTTTTTGGTTAATCATTTTCAAGAAGATTCGAGAAGACGTTCTAACTCCTCAGGGGTTAGGCTTCGCATTCCAATTCATCGAACTAAATCGTTAAACCTTTCTTTTGGAAGGGCTTTAGTAAATAGATCGGCGAGTTGGTAATCTGTCTTCACGAAAAATAATTCAACAGTACCTTCTTCCACATGTTCTTTTATGAAGTGATAGCGGACTCTGATATGCTTAGTCTTTGAGTGATGAACAGGATTGCAGGATATGGCTATGGCACTTTTCGAGTCACAATACATAGGTATTTTATCGAAAGTAAAGCCATAATTTGTGAGTTGTATTCTCATCCATAGAACTTGAGCACAACACGCAGATAGAGACACACACTCGGCTTCAGCGGTTGAAAGTGCAGTGCAATCTTGTTTCTTTGAAGACCAGCTTACTAACTTTTCACCCAAAAATTATGCACCTCCGGATGTACTTTTTGCTGTAACTTGATTACCTGTGTGGTCCGCATCTGAAAAGGCAATTAGATCAAATCCGGATTCCTTCGGATACCAAAGTCCCATGTGAATGGATGTCTTCAGGTACCGAAAGATCCGTTTAAACTCTTTGAGGTGCAGTTCGGTAGGCTTTGCCTGAAACCGTGCTAATAAGCAAACAGCAAAATGAATATCGGGTCGACTAGTAGTAAGATACATGAGAGAACCAATCATGCTCCGATATTTCTTTGGATCGATGGGTTTCCCAAATAAATCGGCTCCAATTTTTGGTGAAGTTACCATTGGTGTACCGACCGAATCACAATTGTCCATACCATGATTTTTCAAAATCTCAGTTGTATATTTAGCTTGATTGATAAAAATTCCACACGAGGACTGATGTATTTGTAAACCAAGAAAAAATTTTAGTTCCCCCATCATGGACATTTCAAATTTGCTTTTCATGAGATTTTCAAAATGTTTTGAAAGATTCGGATTAGTGGACCCAAAAATGATGTCGTCCACATATATCTGAACAATCAAAATGCCATTTTTGCATTTTTGTGTGAATAAGGTAGGATCAACCGTTCCTTTGGTGAAATTGTTTTGAATCAGGAAAGAGGATAGTTCGTCATACCACGCTCTTGGAGCTTGTTTCAAGCCATAGATTGCCGTTTTGAGTTTGTAGACGTAGTCTGGATGTTCCATGTCTATGAAGCCTTCTGGCTGACTCACGTACACTACTTCTTTCAGAGTTCCATTCAAGAACGCGGTCTTAATGTCCATCTGATAAACCGTGATGTTTTTGTGAGCTGCATAGGCTAAGAATATCCTGACTGCCTCAAGTCTGGCTACCGGCGCGAATGACTCTTCAAAGTCTATCCCTTCTTCCTGTCTGTATCCTTTGGCCACAAGACGAGCTTTGTTACGAATAACAGTCATTTCTTCATCCCTTTTGTTCTTCCATAACCATTTGAGATCAATGACGCGAATGTCAATTGGTCTTGGAACTAAATCCCAAGAGTCATGTAGACGGTATTGGAGAAGTTCTTCCTGCATTGCTTCTATCCATGCATTATCTGCCATTGCCTCCCAAATGTTCTTCGGTTCAATATTGCTAATTGAGCAAATGTAAATGCACAAGTCGCAATCGGTAGCAAGTTGGCGTCTCATCTGAATTGGCCATGAAGGTTCACCAATAACTTGTTCAATTGGATGGTCTTTTGTCCACTTCAGAGTAGAAGGATACCGTTGGTTAAACGTATGCGAGTTAGATGGTTCTCGTAAGCTTGAAGAGGATTCAGCTGATTCCGTAGCAAATGGGTTTTCAAAGAAGTCGTCATCTAACGTTGCATTATTCCGGTTTTGAGTAGGCTCTTCTTGAAATGATATGTTTTGGTTTTGCTCATCAACTGCTGGTAAAAATGTTGTAAGAATATGATCTGCAGAAGTCGATGTAGATGATGTTGATGGAGTTGGTGCATTGGTTTCGACCGTAGTAGATACATCTTCTGTTGGTGGTGGTGGATGATTTTGAGCGGGTGCAGCGGAATGATGGTTTGATTCATTTGTCGAAGTTCCACCATAGTATTCATCGAACATTAACTCGAAGAATTTCTCCCATTCTTGTTCATGAGGTGTGTCAGCAAAAGTTGATGGAGCTCTTTGTTGTATGAGCCCTGAACTGATGTGTCTAGAAGTCTGCGGGTTTGGTGCGGGTTCTAATCTGTTTTGATTAGAAGCCATCGGATTAAGCGCGGGTTCTAGAGCGAGTCTCTCAGAAGCCATCTGTGAAAGTTCATCAAACTTCACATTAATCGTCTCCATTATCTTCCTAGTTCCGCTGTTATACACCCTGAATGCCCTCGAGTTTTCTGAGTATCCAATGAAGATTCCAATATCACCTTTAGCTTTCAGTTTTCCTAGATCTTCTCTGTCGTTCGTTGGACAGCACAAAGCGCCAAACACGTGAAGGTAAGAGATATCAGGTTTTTTGTTGTTGATTAGCTCATATGAGGTTTTATTGAATCTTGGATGGATTAGGGATCGATTCTGAGTGAAACAAGCAGTGGCAACAGCATCAGCCCATAATAATGACGGTGCAGTAGAATAAATTAGCATTGTGCGAGCAGCTTCTACAAGAGTACGATTTCTTCTTTCAACTACCCCATTCTGTTGTGGAGTTCTAACAACTGATATCTGATGTGTGATTCCAACATCTTCAAAATAAGTTCTTAACTCCTGATTAGTGAATTCTGTGCCGTTGTCTGTTCTTACTACTCTTACTGGAGCTTGAAGAAGTACTTGAATACGTTTCAGGAAGGTGATGATGATGCATGGTGCTTCGTCTTTTGATATCAGAAATCTAACCCATGTATATCTTGAATAATCATCGACGATAACAAGAATATACTTTTTCCCATTAATGCTTTCGACTCTCATTGGGCCACATAAGTCCATGTGCAACATATGCAACCTTGCTTCCGAACTAGGTACGGGTTTGGGTTTATATGATGCTCTTTTGCTTTTTCCTTGTTCGCATGATGGACATAGGTGATCCTTGGTATATTTGAACTTTGGAAGTCCGTTGACGGTGTTGTCTTTGGCAAGTTTGTTGATAGTGTCAAAATTAAGATGGGATAATCTTCAATGCCACAACCAGGACTTTGTTCCAGATGCTCGTGTCATAAGACATATTGGTGATGAAGAGGCCATTTGGTTAATGTCGATAGCATACAAGTTTGTATCACGATTCCCAGTTAAGAGATCAGTGCCATTCAAGTTTCTAACAAAGCAAACATTTTTCCTAAAAGCAACCTCTAAATCTGCATCACAGAACTGCCCGACTGAAAACAAATTGTGTCCCAACCCTTTGACATAGTAAACCTGAGTGATCAAATAATTTCCAAAAGGTAGATCTCCAAAACCCATGATAGCTGCTGCATGATCATTTCCAAATCGTACAGTTCCCGTGAATTTCCAGACGAAATTGATCAGCAGCTTCAGATTCCCGGTCATGTGCTTGGTGCAACCCGAGTCGACGATCCAAAGACATATTTCAATAGCCTGCCAATAACAGAAGAAGAAGATTTTGGAAACCGTTTTGATTTTGGTTCCTTTGGGTTAGAGGTAAAATCCTAATCACACTCAAAGAAGTTTTTTACAGGGTATTCTGGTTGGTCACTTATTGTACCATTCTGGAGTGTGAAAATTCTACCCGTGGGTTTCCAAATGTCATCCCTAAAGTAAACACTATGCTTCTTATCAGTAGTGTAAAGCCTAAGTCTTGCCACTAGTCTTCCTATTCGTTTAGCATAAGTTCTTTTTGGAACGTTCTTCTTAACAGGCTTATCATTCACATTCGTAGAAATACAATCATCTTGAAAATTAATTAAAGATTTCTTGCAAGTTAAACAAAGAGATTCAACACATTCATTAGACTTAGCAAGTTTCATAAGTTCATTACATTCAGATGAAATGTCTTTCTTATTATAAAGCGGTAAATTCCTAGGGTGGTATTCTACTTTCTTCTCTTTATTCAAGCTACTACTCTTAGAGGCATGCGAGACTCTATTGTTCCTTGTATTGCTCTTAGGCTTTAGTCTGCTGCTCCTAGAGGTGCTTTCTAGTCCTATAGAAGGTAAGGCACACGCATTAGGATTCACAATTTTTATCAAGAGAAGTGGTTTCGGCTATCCTAGTCTCTTTAGAGTGCTTGTTTAAACTTATGTCGTTTGTTCCATATGTTTTAGATGTGGAGGCAGACGTATTAGTGGTACTCATCCTAAAAAGGCCAGGTGCTAAAACTTTTGGTTTCTTGCTAACCGCTTTTTCATTTTCAACAACTTTTTCTTTTAGCTTAGGCAAGGCGGGTGGATTGACTGGTTTTGGCAAATCATTTTCACATTGACTTTTGGAGGAGGCATAGAAATAGACATTTTTGGTTTGAAAACTTGTTTTGGAGCATTTTCCTTCTCCTCAGTAAATGGTTTTGCAATTTTAGTATCCACAGCCTTTCCTTTTTGACATTCCAGTTGAGCTCTCAAAAAATCATTTTTCTCTTTCATGTCCTTGTAGGCACGCTCATACGAAAATTTGTCATACTTGCATTCCTCAGATTTTCGATCAAGTTGTTTAAAATATGAGACATTTTCTTTTTCAAGAGCTTTTTCATATTTTGAAACAATTATAGAGGTCTCAGACTGGAGTCTTTCATGATCTTCAACAGATTATGTTTGTGAAACAATGGACATAATATCAGTTGTCAGAACATCTTCGACGAGAGAATCATTTAAATTTTCCAAAACTTTGATATGTTCAAAACATTCATGAGCTTGCTTTACTAGGGATTTTTGGTCCTTGACAAAGTCACCTGTTTCTTTCAAAAATGCTTGTTCAAAGTGAATCACCCTCGCACTGACATGGTTTAGCGGATTGTTAATTTCATTTTCAAAAATCTTTTTCATTTCATCGTGAAAACTAGAAAACCAGTTGTTGGTGCTGATGTTGATTTTTGATTTAACAAGCTCCTGAAGTTGCCCCATTCTAGTTTTAATTTCATCTAAAATGCTTCTAGCATCACTTGTGTTAAAAGGTTTGTTTGAAGACATTTGTTCGATTTTCGAAAGAGATTGTGAGACAACAACTGGTTTTGAAACTGGCGTTGACTCTTTGTTTGAAACACTGGGTGTGATGGAAAACTTTGACTTTTTTTTTGTGAATCAAAAGTAATTCCATTAATTTTGTTCCATTTGTTATAGTCGATTGGTTTTATTTCTGAATTTCTTTTGTTTCATCTTTGATCTACTCGCGTCAGATAGTTCTAATGTTTCAAGAGAATCACGAACAATTATGGGTTCATGTAAAGCTTTTCCATTGTTCAAAACATTCTGTTCTTTCTGAGCTTTCTTGAGGAAACAAGGAGGTTTGTTACCAAGAGCCATTTTTTGTGTTGTATGAAAATACGGATTTGTTTGATTAATCAGCATATAAGTTGATTTAGCTGAATGACCCGTTGTAACAAGCAAAATTTTCAATTGTTTGATTTTTTCATCTTTATCAAGAATTTCATCAAGAAGAGAATCTTCTCGTTTTGAAAAATCAGCAATCAACTGCTTCTTCTCTTTTTCAAGATCAGAATAAGTTGCCATTTGTTTAAAAGTTGGTCTTTTAGATCAGAAATTTCCTTGTTTAAAGATTTTATTTTCAAGATCAAATTCACATCAAGTGTGTTATACTTGATTTGCAATTGCTGTTCTTTTAAAACGGAATTTCGATAACCAATTTCTAATTCTGACTCTTAGTTTTTGTGAAATTCAAAAGCTTTTGCATTCTCCTTGTACCTCTCAAGCTCAGCGGTCAATTTTTCATTCGCGGCCTTAACATCGCGATTGACCTTTTTCACTTTCTCAATTTCAATGCCACAATTATTGATTAGTGTTTCAAATAAGGCATGTGTTTCCTCATCAGTCTGAGTATTTTGTGCCACACAGCCTCCATTAGGATCCACATCTGGAGTTTTAGAGTTAGTATTTCTACAACTCGGATTGTCCAGGTATTTATCATAAGTAGGTACTAGCGTCACAGAATGTTGTTCGTCATGAGTAAACACATCAAATATGACATTGTTATAGCATGGATCGATGATTGGTACCTCAGATACTGCATTGGCGTCATAGACAGGAGGTGCGTCAGACTCAGTGTCATACTTAGTTTCATGAAGATTTGCCATGAAGATGCAGTTTGCATTGATGTCCTCTCGGTCTTCCAAATCATCCATAATAGCTATAAAGTCATGTTCCTTAGCACTCAATTGAAGTCCTGCTTGTTCCTTTTGTACCAACATGATAGCTTTCTGAAGATACGCAAGATTCTTCTTTTTCGGCTTAGTAGGACAATTCCTTGCCATGTGACCCACTCCTTGACAGTTGTAACTCGTAACCTGATTATCCTGATTCACATTTCCATAATTCCCAACGACTGGAGCTGCAACATTCCCATTCTGATTACCCACTGCTCTATTCCCAACATTCTGCCCCATCTGATTTCCAACATTCTGACCCAACTGATTACCCTGATACGGAACCGCCTGATTACCCATGTGAAATCCAGTAGCATATCCCTGCTGATTCCTAATAACTCCAACCATTTGTCCTTGATGACCCATATTCACACCCGGCTGTGCAATTTGCCTGTTGTGAGTGTTTGATGAAATCCTTTGGTTGTTGTTAGTTGGTGTGGAATAGCGACCTCTGAATGCTTTAGCCAAAAAATCAAATGCAGTTGACAAAGCTTGTTCTTGTTCAGTTTCAAGATCAGTGATTCCTTGTTCCTGGTATTGTGGATAATGTTGTTGTTGACTGATTTGTTGTTCTTGTGGATAGAATTGTTGTTGAGGTATAACAGCTTGTGGTTGTGGAATGTATTGCTGCAAGTTGTTGTTAGTGGAAGATGATGAAGCTTGTTGTTGTGAGTTCACTGGAGTTGGAGTCTTTGCAATTAGTGCCAAGGGATCATGATTCTTTGCCAATCTTTCTTTCCTTACTTCATTGACTTCAGCTTGGTTTTGTTTCAGAAAATCGTTGAGTTGATCAAAGTTCACCTGATGTAAGTCCTTTGTTTGGTTGACAATAGTGACATATCGTCCCCATTCTTCTGGAAGATTGTTGAGAAATTTGATGTTACTCACGATTGTTCTGGGTGCCAACTTGTTTCTGATAAGCTCATTCATCAAAGTGCAAAACCTTCCATAGTAGGATTCAATGGATTCTCCTGGAGTTGATGTAAACTTCTCCCATTCAGTTAGCAGCTTGTTCTCCATGTCTTGTTGACCAACTTCTGTTCCATAACATAGCCGTCTAACACGTTCCCACATATCGTAAGCAGTTTCACAGCTATCTACAGCAGCAAAGATGTCTCTTGGTAGTCCCAGTTGGACGATGTGTATTGCCATGTAATCTGCTTCGACCTGCTTCTTATCCTCTTCATTGTATTCGGATTCATGTTGAGCACGAAAGTATGGTGGAACGGAAGGTGTTGCATCAGGACGTCCAGGGTCTTGGACTTGTCGAGGCTTGATGGGTCCATTCGTAATGGATTGAATCATGAGTTTTCCATTAGGTTTGGTCTTGATGTAGTGGAGCATACGATTTGTCCATTGAAGATATCTACCTTTTTCCAGCATAGGAGGACGGTTTTCGGCACAGGCTGCATGAATGTCTTGTTGAGTTGCCATTGATGAAGGTATTTGATGTTAAAGTTGATGTAGGATCGATTCAACAATAAAGGAGTTGTGTTTGATGAAGATTAAGCTCGGTTGTTGTAGTGAAAATTTGGTCTAAAAACTTAAAAACCTCAATAACTTCTGTTCGGAGCGTTTTTAGGACTCGAAGGTTGACCCGAATGAACTTTAGTGTTCATAACATGGCGATCAATTTAGTTCGGGCACAATCTACTTACTAGCATAAGTAGTGAAACAACAGTTATTTAAGTTCATATAAAGGTAAAGTAAAAGCAAGTAGTTGAGCATGTATCTCCCCCAAAGAGTTTACAAAACAATTAAACGAGTAAAAGTGGGGCTACGAACTCACCTGATGCAATGATTATGATGACAAAAGTGGGTACACTGAAATGAGGTGCAATCTCTATCTGCAACCTAATATGAATGATATGCTCTAATATAAGTGTAAAACCCTAAAATCTCAAACGCGTGAAATGACAATTTTGCCCTCAAACTTAAAATTTTACAAACTCGGAAAATATGTCAACATCATTTAGCAAGTTATATCATCAATAATATATATACATTATGAAAAAAAAATTAACTTATGTTATGAATTAAAAGAACATAAATAAATAAGTCCTAATGTATCAAATAACTCTACAACATGTACACAATTAACTTGGACTACAAAGGAGGCTACATACATTGGAAGAGATAAGTTTGGAAAGTCAAGGATTTGGTCTTCCCCCCCCCCCTAAAGGCCGGCCATGATAGGCTCCTCATTGAATGACCATATCAATTATCATAAACTCTCATTTATCATTTCCATTTCATTCAAAACACACCAAGAAACCCTAGGTCTCTCTCATCTTTCTAAGTGGCGGCATCCTATATTTTTCATCATCTTCATCCGAAAATCATACAAACAAAGGTTCCTAGGAGGCTCGTGATCGTGTGTGATCGTTTGGTGGACGTGGTGATCGTGGTTGGTTCCAAAATAAGCTTGGACGTGGGTTTATAATTTTGGCCGTGGGTTTTGACATAGCCAAGGAGGCTTGGTTTTGATCGTGGTGGTTTGATTCTTGTTTCTTTGTCACGTACACGCTACTAGGGTAACGTATCATCATCTTCCGTATTTTTCCTCTTTGTTTCTCATTAAATTCGTGGCTCCTAATGTTTTCTAGGGCTTGTTATGTCGAATTATGTCACATAAAATCATGAGTACATTTGTCACATAAAATGATGAAATGGATTACATAAAAACCTTGATTCTAAACCTATATAAATCGTATAATATATGGTATGATAAATGAATACGAAACTGAAATTGGTTCTTCTTTATGTCGACACATATATGATTTGTTTAAGGATTCAATGAGCTTTTGAAACCATACGAATACGTATGTGATAAATGGAATCGATAACAAATGATTTACGGGCTTGTTTTGATATGAATATGGGGCGTACAATATGGTTAATTGGAAGGGATGTCTCGACCTAATAATGGGTGTCTCATATGAGTTGTATAATCTTGTGATAATCAAGTCTACATGTGTTTAAACCTAAACGTAGTCATAATCATAAACTAGGGTTTTGTAATACATGATTTAATAAAGTTAAGGGGTTGTTTTATAAATTATGAAACTTGATGGATTAACTTGTTAATATAGTAACTAAATGGATTTAATGAGTAAAATGAGTAAACTTGCTATATTTACACTTTTAACCCTATACTTTGCATTATTGACATTTTAAACCCTAAACTTTTGTAACTTGTCATAAATGATCCTTAAATCATAATAACACTCTTTTTCATTATTTAACTATAGATAAGTAACTAAAGTTACTAAATATGGAAACCTGCTAATTATGGAAAGTTGCTAAATATGGAAACCTGCCTAATATAGAAAGTTACCTAAAATTGAAAGTTACCTAAAATAGAAAGATTTCTAAAAGTGGAAACCTGCTAAAAATGGAAAGCCGTCTTAAACGAGTGATCTGATTCTTATAGAAGTTATTTAATTCATATAGGTTCCGGGCGACGGGATTGATTCATCGTGTGACTTACGTTTCTATTTTTGCTTGCTTCGATTGAGGTACAAATATTCTGACCTTATCTCTTAAGGTTTCTCGTGATTCTTATACATCTTTCGATATTAGCTTGAACTATTACATTGTACTCTAAGCCTCATGTTTAGGGCCTCCCTATGACTTTGCTATGCTCCCGTTGATATGAAACTTATATGAAACTTTGATATGAAACTCCGATATGAAACTATGATATGAAGCTTTGATATGAACTTTGATATGAACCCTTATGATATGTATATGCTTTGACCCTTCAGTTTGATACCCGAGCCAAATATGTTTCCTAGTCAGGAAGGTAACCTGACCGTGTCATTGATGCACCAATGGCATGACTTTAGTGTGGTTGAGTGATGTTCCACACCGTCCCCATTATGATATGATTATGAGCTCACTATATGTATATGATTTGGCCACTATGTTTCCGGGGGGCGTATGGATGCATCCTAGATATGATATGTTTCGAGGGATTTGATCTGATTGGAGCTTTATATGGTGAATGATGTCGGGTGCAATCCGCGTCTTCACAATTCTAGGAGCTAGCTACTCCATTTGTTACTGAGGTCTCCCCTCCTACTATGTATGGTATTCCTAGGTCACCCCTCCGAATACAATGGCTACTTATGATATGATATGATATGATATGTTTCTGGGCTCGGGTAGATTTCTGATAACCCTTACACTTTTGATATACCTATATTGTACCTTCTACATTTCCCAACGCACCATATTCTGTGTACCCTTATATGACTCCCTCTACTACCAAGATATATATATTCCATTGCTTTGATCTGTCACACTCTCATTCCGTTAATTCCGATTATCGTTCCATTTACGTACCGGGTTATTATATGTTATTGGATTTGATTGTGATATTCATGTTTATATGACTACTGATTACTCTGTATGATATGTATGTATGCGATATAAGATTACCTGTTGTCATCTGATGATGCTATCTTACTGTTATGTGATCCTTTGATTTGTCTGGCAACCATGCTTGTGTGAAGTCGATTGTTGATCTGTTTACCGTTTGTACCTCGTTCGATTTAATCTCGTGGACTATGACTATTCGTGGTATCCTTATCTGCTTGTTGTTGATCTGCCATGTTTGCATTTCTGTTTATGTTACGATTTGATTGGGTAAATGTTTCAACTTATGAGGTCTAGCTTGTTAACTTGTTTAATTGCCCTGCTATGTATTTAATTCATTTAATTATAGTGTTCATACTGTATTCCTACTTGTCACGTATGACTTCCATGTTTTGACTACCGTTATGATACTGATTATGTCTTCAACTAAGGGTTTATGTCCTGTGTGATTGCCATGCTCACTTACTAAATAATTGTTTCCGCTTGCCTTAGTTTTCTCTTTGACTTGTATGGCTTATGATTTCCTGAATTGATTGTATGTTGTATATGTTGTGTGGATATTGTGTCTGCTATGCTTGCTTATGTTTCAGTACTTGTATGCCTGGTTTGTATGTGCTTGTATGTTTGTCTTGATGCTTTGCTTGGCTTCGTTCTCCTTGTTATATGTGCTTTGGATATCTGTATAATTGTGTTCTGCAGTGTAACACCCCAACCAGGCAAGGGTAGAAGTGTCACATTCTGGTGTCATATCAGAACATACAATTAAGATTTTACAAGCGAAAGCCTTAAAGAATAAAATACCAAGTCATATAGACGAATGACTTACAAGGAAAAACAAAATACAAAATCCCATATGTCTAAAATAAAATGAAATCTCCAAACAATAGCCCGTCAAAATAAGTCCAAATAACAAGGTAACTAGGGTTAGTCCACTCAGATAATCCAACTCTCAGCCCAATCAAAGCCCATCTTCAAACCTAAAACCTGCCGCAGGAAAAGAAATGCGGCTGAGCTTAAAAAGCCCAGTGAACAGATATAACAAAGCGAAAGCTAAATAAAATCTGAAATGCGAAATGAAACAAAGGAAACGGATAACAAAGTCGCAGCGAAATGAGAACAATGAGTCAATGAGGATCCTGCAGAACACAATAATACAGATATCCAAAACGAACAGATAACAAGGAGAACGAAGCAAAGCAAAGCATCGATGACATATAAACAAGCACCTACAAACCAGACATACAAGAACTGAAACATAAGCAACATAGCAGGCATAGCATCCACACAACACATATGTCATACAATCGATTCAGGAAATCAGGAGACATACAAGCCAAACAAATGACTACAGGAAAGCGGAAGCAATTAATAATAAGTGAGCATGGCAATTCACACAGGTCAAAACCCTTAGTTGAAGACATAATCAGTATCATAACGGTAGTCAAAACATGGCAGTCACACGTGACAAGTAGGAATACAGTATGAACACTATAGTTAAATGAATTAAATACATAACAGGGCAATTAAACAAGTTAACAAGCTAGACCTCATAAGTTGAAACATTTACCCAATCAAATCGTAACATAAACAGAAATGCAAACATGGCAGATCAACAACAAGCAGATAAGGATACCACGAATAGTCATAGTCCACGAGATTAAATCGAACGAGGTACAAACGGTAAACAGATCAACAATCGACTGCACACAAGCATGGTTGCCAGACGAATCAAAGGATCACATAACAGTAAGATAGCATATCATCAGATGACAACAGGTAATCTTATATCGCATACATACATATCACACAGAGTAATCAGTAGTCATATAAACATGAATATCACAATCAAATCCAATAACATATAATAACCCGGTACGTGAATGGAACGATAATCGGAATTAACGGAATGAGAGTGTGACAAATCAAAGCAATGGAATATATATATCTTGGTAGTAGAGGGAGTCATATAAGGGTACACAGAATATGGTGCGTTGGGAAATGTAGAAGGTACAATATAGGTATATCAAAAGTGTAAGGGTTATCAGAAATCTACCCGAGCCCAGAAACATATCATATCATATCATATCATAAGTAGCCATTGTATTCGGAGGGGTGACCTCGGAATACCATACATAGTAGGAGGGGAGACCTCAGTAACAAATGGAGTAGCTAGCTCCCAGAATTGTGAAGACGCGGATTGCACCCGACATCATTCACCATATAAAGCTCCAATCAGATCAAATCCCTCGAAACATATCATATCTAGGATGCATCCATACGCCCCCCCGGAAACATAGTGGCCAAATCATATACATATAGTGAGCTCATAATCATATCAGAATGGGGACGGTGTGGAACATCACTCAACCACACTAAAGTCATGCCATTGGTGCATCAATGACACGGTCAGGTTACCTTCCTGACTAGGAAACATATTTGGCTCGGGTATCAAACTGAAGGGTCAAAGCATATACATATCATAAGGGTTCATATCAAAGTTCATATCAAAGCTTCATATCATAGTTTCATATCGGAGTTTCATATCAAAGTTTCATATAAGTTTCATATCAACGGGAGCATAGCAAAGTCATAGGGAAGCCCTAAACATGAGGCTTAGAGTACAATGTAATAGTTCAAGCTAATATCGAAAGATGTATAAGAATCACGAGAAACCTTAAGAGATAAGGTCATAATATCTGTACCTCAATCGAAGCAAGCAAAAATAGAAACGTAAGTCACACGATGAATCAATCCCGTCGCCCGGAACCTATATGAATTAAATAACTTCTATAAGAATCAGATCACTCGTTTAAGACGGCTTTCCATTTTTAGCAGGTTTCCACTTTTAGAAATCTTTCTATTTTAGGTAACTTTCTATTTTAGGTAACTTTCTATTTTAGGCAGGTTTCCATATTTAGCAACTTTCCATAATTAGCATGTTTCCATATTTAGTAACTTTAGTTACTTATCTATAGGTAAATAATGAAAAAGAGTGTTATTATGATTTAAGGATCATTTATGACAAGTTACAAAAGTTTAGGGTTTAAAATGTCAATAATGCAAAGTATGGGGTTAAAAGGGTAAATATAGCAAGTTTACTCATTTTACTCATTAAATCCATTTAGTTACTATATTAACAAGTTAATCCATCAAGTTTCATAATTTATAAAACAACCCCTTAACTTTATTAAATCATGTATTACAAAACCCTAGTTTATGATTATGACTACGTATAGGTTTAAACACATGTAGACTTGATTATCACAAGATTATACAACTCATATGAGACACCCATTATTAGGTTGAGACATCCCTTCCAATTAACCATATTGTACGCCCCATATTCATATCAAAACAAGCCCGTAAATCATTTGTTATCGATTCCATTTATCACATACGTATTCGTATGGTTTCAAAAGCTCATTGAATCCTTAAACAAATCATATATGTGTCGACATAAAGAAGAACCAATTTCAGCTTCGTATTCATTTATCATACCATATATTATACGATTTATATAGGTTTAGAATCAAGGTTTTTATGTAATCCATTTCATCATTTTATGTGACAAATGTACTCATGATTTTATGTGACATAATTCGACATAACAAGCCCTAGAAAACATTAGGAGCCACGAATTTAATGAGAAACAAAGAGGAAAAATACGGAAGATGATGATACGTTACCCTAGTAGCGTGTATGTGACAAAGAAACAAGAATCAAACCACCACGATCAAAACCAAGCCTCCTTGGCTATGTCAAAACCCACGGCCAAAATTATAAACCCACGTCCAAGCTTATTTTGGAACCAACCACGATCACCACGTCCACCAAACGATCACACACGATCACGAGCCTCCTAGGAACCTTTGTTTGTATGATTTTCGGATGAAGATGATGAAAAATATAGGATGCCGCCACTTAGAAAGATGAGAGAGACCTAGGGTTTCTTGGTGTGTTTTGAATGAAATGGAAATGATAAATGAGAGTTTATGATAATTGATATGGTCATTCAATGAGGAGCCTATCATGGCCGGCCTTTAGGGGGGGGGGGGGAAAGACCAAATCCTTGACTTTCCAAACTTATCTCTTCCAATGTATGTAGCCTCCTTTGTAGTCCAAGTTAATTGTGTACATGTTGTAGAGTTATTTGATACATTAGGACTTATTTATTTATGTTCTTTTAATTCATAACATAAGTTAATTTTTTTTCATAATGTATATATATTATTGATGATATAACTTGCTAAACGATGTTGACGTGTTTCCCGAATTTGTAAAATTTTAAGTTTGAGGGCAAAATTGTCATCTCACGCGATTGAGATTTTAGGGTTTTACAACTCTTCCCCTCTAAAAAGAAAATTTTCGTCCTCGAAAATTGAAGTCGCAGAGGTACACAGAGACGTACGAGTTTAAGGCAGACGTAGCAATCCATAGTCTCACACAGATCATAATGATATCGGTCCCATAGTGTACAAAACTTATTCATAACAGATGTCGGTGAAAATCTCGTAAGGAGGTACAGAATTTCAAACAAACATGAGGATAAAAGGATAATGGATGTAAGTCCTAGTCCATTCACGTACCAACCCCAGGCATTTCGCAAGATGTCGTATGATTCCAATAAGTTCAAATTATATGATCTCGTATTATCACGTTGATCAGGCGTCATAATACTTGCATCACATAACAAGCCCTTATTGTCATCATATTCCATCCCGGGTCATGACAAACCACATAACCAAAATCACACAAAACATATCACATACAGATATCAAGTAACATACCAAAACAGACCAGATCACATACATACAACATATACTACATCAAACAACTTACCATATCACCAAAGAAGAAGGCCACCAACTTGCATGAAATGGTTCCTCATGACTCATTACTGTCGGTCCAAAAAGAAAAGCTGAGATATACCAGAATGCTAAACGATAAAACTTCACGATTCAAATCGAGTTATGAACGAATCAAAGAAAAGTAATGCCGATCAAAATCACGTAGCAAGATATCAAACCGCCCCAAAACGCGTGACAAACGAATCAGAGTAACACAAGTCGTGCCCAAATCATATGAAGTAGATGAACCTTCCCATACACTGGTTGAATCTTGTCTTCGTCGTTGTGTCTTTGGTTGATTCGTCCAGCTTCCTCCAGCAGCATCCTGATGTCTCCAACAGCACGGCAGTCGGGTGTGGCTTCTGTTTCACGAACCTCTCCAGCACAGGGACTGTTGCAGCAACGTAGGTTCGGACCATCATCTTCGGCTCCGCGGGTAGTCTCCATCTAACGATCGACAAACGGATGTGCGAAGACACAATAATAAAATCAAACATGAAGAGAAAAAGACCCAAAACAGTGAAGACAAAAGATTATCGAAGTCAAATCTGAACGACAATCCAAAAAGAATCGGAATATATCATAACAGACGGAAGCCTAGTGTCTACCCAAGTCCTCACAGGTCAATCCTAAGGTCAACAAGACGAAACCTGTCTCTGATACCATAATTGTAACACCCCAACCCGGCAAGGGTAGAAGTGTCACATTCTGGTGTCATATCAGAACATACAATTAAGATTTTACAAGCGAAAGCCTTAAAGAATAAAATACCAAGTCATATAGACGAATGACTTACAAGGAAAAACAAAATACAAAATCCCATATGTCTAAAATAAAATGAAATCTCCAAACAATAGCCCGTCAAAATAAGTCCAAATAACAAGGTAACTAGGGTTAGTCCACTCAGATAATCCAACTCTCAGCCCAATCAAAGCCCATCTTCAAACCTAAAACCTGCCGCAGGAAAAGAAATGCGGTTGAGCTTAAAAAGCCCAGTGAACAGATATAACAAAGCGAAAGCTAAATAAAATCTGAAATGCGAAATGAAACAAAGGAAACGGATAACAAAGTCGCAGCGAAATGAGAACAATGAGTCAATGAGGATCCTGCAGAACACAATAATACAGATATCCAAAATGAACAGATAACAAGGAGAACGAAGCAAAGCAAAGCATCGATGACATATAAACAAGCACCTACAAACCAGACATACAAGAACTGAAACATAAGCAACATAGCAGGCGTAGCATCCACACAACATATATGTCATACAATCGATTCAGGAAATCAGGAGACATACAAGCCAAACAAATGTCTACAGGAAAGCGGAAGCAATTAATAATAAGTGAGCATGGCAATTCACACAGGTCAAAACCCTTAGTTGAAGACATAATCAGTATCATAACGGTAGTCAAAACATGGCAGTCACATGTGACAAGTAGGAATACAGTATGAACACTATAATTAAATGAATTAAATACATAGCAGGGCAATTAAACAAGTTAACAAGCTAGACCTCATAAGTTGAAACATTTACCCAATCAAATCGTAACATAAACAGAAATGCAAACATGGCAGATCAACAACAAGCAGATAAGGATACCACGAATAGTCATAGTCCACGAGATTAAATCGAACGAGGTACAAACGGTAAACAGATCAACAATCGACTGCACACAAGCATGGTTGCCAGATAAATCAAAGGATCACATAACAGTAAGATAGCATATCATCAGATGACAACAGGTAATCTTATATCGCATACATACATATCATACAGAGTAATCAGTAGTCATATAAACATGAATATCACAATCAAATCCAATAACATATAATAACCCGGTACGTGAATGGAACGATAATCAGAATTAACGGAATGAGAGTGTGACAGATCAAAGCAATGGAATATATATATCTTGGTAGTAGAGGGAGTCATATAAGGGTACACAGAATATGGTGCGTTGGGAAATGTAGAAGGTACAATATAGGTATATCAAAAGTGTAAGGGTAATCTACCCGAGCCCATAAACATATCATATCATATCATATCATAAGTAGCCATTGTATTCGGAGGGGTGACCACGGAATACCATACATAGTAGGAGGGGAGACCTCAGTAACAAATGGAGTAGCTAGCTCCCAGAATTGTGAAGACGCGGATTGCACCCGACATCATTCACCATATAAAGCTCCAATCAGATCAAATCCCTCGAAACATATCATATCTAGGATGCATCCATACGCCCCCCGGAAACATAGTGGCCAAATCATATACATATAGTGAGCTCATAATCATATCAGAATGGGGACGGTGTGGAACATCACTCAACCACACTAAAGTCATGCCATTGGTGCATCAATGACACGGTCAGGTTACCTTCCTGACTAGGAAACATATTTGGCTCGGGTATCAAACTGAAGGGTCAAAGCATATACATATCATAAGGGTTCATATCAAAGTTCATATCAAAGCTTCATATCATAGTTTCATATCGGAGTTTCATATCAAAGTTTCATATAAGTTTCATATCAACGGGAGCATAGCAAAGTCATAGGGAAGCCCTAAACATGAGGCTTAGAGTAGAATGTAATAGTTCAAGCTAATATCGAAAGATGTATAAGAATCACGAGAAACCTTAAGAGATAAGGCCAGAATATCTGTACCTCAATCGAAGCAAGCAAAAATAGAAACGTAAGTCACACGATGAATCAATCCCGTCGCCCAGAACCTATATGAATTAAATAACTTCTATAAGAATCAGATCACTCGTTTAAGACGGCTTTCCATTTTTAGCAGGTTTCCACTTTTAGAAATCTTTCTATTTTAGGTAACTTTCTATTTTAGGTAACTTTCTATTTTAGGCAGGTTTCCATATTTAGCAACTTTCCATAATTAGCAGGTTTCCATATTTAGTAACTTTAGTTACTTATCTATAGGTAAATAATGAAAAAGAGTGTTATTATGATTTAAGGATCATTTATGACAAGTTACAAAAGTTTAGGGTTTAAAATGTCAATAATGCAAAGTATGGGGTTAAAAGTGTAAATATAGCAAGTTTGCTCATTTTACTCATTAAATCCATTTAGTTACTATATTAACAAGTTAATCCATCAAGTTTCATAATTTATAAAACAACCCCTTAACTTTATTAAATCATGTATTACAAAACCCTAGTTTATGATTATGACTACGTATAGGTTTAAACACATGTAGACTTGATTATCACAAGATTATACAACTCATATGAGACACCCATTATTAGGTCGAGACATCCCTTCCAATTAACCATATTGTACGCCCCATATTCATATCAAAACAAGCCCGTAAATCATTTGTTATCGATTCCATTTATCACATACGTATTCGTATGGTTTCAAAAGCTCATTGAATCCTTAAACAAATCATATATGTGTCGACATAAAGAAGAACCAATTTCAGTTTCGTATTCATTTATCATACCATATATTATACGATTTATATAGGTTTAGAATCAAGGTTTTTATGTAATCCATTTCATCATTTTATGTGACAAATGTACTCATGATTTTATGTGACATAATTCGACATAACAAGCCCTAGAAAACAATAGGAGCCACGAATTTAATGAGAAACAAAGAGGAAAAATACGGAAGATGATGATACGTTACCCTAGTAGCGTGTACGTGACAAAGAAACAAGAATCAAACCACCACGATCAAAACCAAGCCTCCTTGGCTATGTCAAAACCCACGGCCGAAATTATAAACCCACGTCCAAGCTTATTTTGGAACCAACCACGATCACCACGTCCACCAAACGATCACACACGATCACGAGCCTCCTAGGAACCTTTGTTTGTATGATTTTCGGATGAAGATGATGAAAAATATAGGATGCCGCCACTTAGAAAGATGAGAGAGACCTAGGGTTTCTTGGTGTGTTTTGAATGAAATGGAAATGATAAATGAGAGTTTATGATAATTGATATGGTCATTCAATGAGGAGCCTATCATGGCCGGCCTTTAGGGGGGGAAAAGACCAAATCCTTGACTTTCCAAACTTATCTCTTCTAATGTATGCAGCCTCCTTTGTAGTCCAAGTTAATTGTGTACATGTTGTAGAGTTATTTGATACATTAGGACTTATTTATTTATGTTCTTTTAATTCATAACATAAGTTAATTTTTTTCATAATGTATATATATTATTGATGATATAACTTGCTAAACGATGTTGACGTGTTTCCCGAATTTGTAAAATTTTAAGTTTGAGGGCAAAATTGTCATCTCACGCGATTGAGATTTTAGGGTTTTACATGCAGGATCCGCATTGACTCATTATTCTCATTTCGCTGCGACTTTGTTATCCGTTTCCTTTGTTTCATTTTGCATTTCAGATTTTATTTAGCTTTCGTTTGATTATATCTGTTCACTGGGCTTTTTAAGCTCAGCCGCATTTCTTTTCCTGCGGCAGGTGTTAGGTTTGAAGATGGGCTTCGATGGGCTGAGAGTTGGATTATCTGAGTGGACCAACCCTAGTTACCTTGTTATTTGGACTTATTTTGGCGGGCTTTTGTTTTGAGATTTCATTTTATCTTAGACATTTTGGGTTTTGTAATTTTCCGTGTAAATCATTGTTTAAATGACTTGATACTTTATTCTTAAGACTTCCCCTTTTAATTGTATGTTCTGATATGACACCAGAATGTGACACTTCTACCCTTGTCGGGTTGGGGTGTTACAATTATGGTATCAGAGACAGGTTTCGTCTTGTTGACCTTAGGATTGACCTGTGAGGACTTGGGTAGACACTAGGCTTCCGTCTGTTATGATATATTCCAATTCTTTTTGGATTGTCGTTCAGATTTGACTTCGATATTATTTTGTCTTCACTGTTTTGGGTCTTCTTCTCTTCACGTTTGATTTTATTATTGTGTCTTCGCACATCTGTTTGTCTATCGTTAGATGGTGACTACCCGCGGAGCCGAAGATGATGGTGCCGAACCTACGTTGCTGCAACAGTCCCTGTGCTGGAGAGGTTCGTGAAACAGAAGCCACACCCGACTGCCGTGCTGTTGGAGACATCAGGATGCTGCTGGAGGAAGCTGGACGAATCAACCAAAGACGCAACGACGAAGACAAGATTCAACCAGTGTCTGGGAAGGTTCATCTACTTCATATGATTTGGGCACGACTTGTGTTACTCTGATTCGTTTGTCACGCGTTTTGGGGCGTTTTGATATCTTGCTACGTGATTTTGATCAGCATTACTTTTCTTTGATTCGTTCATAACTCGGTTTGAATCATGAAGTTTTATCGTTTAGCATTCTGGTATATCTCAGCTTTTTCTTTTTGGACCGACAGTAATGAGTCATGAGGAACCGTTTCATGCAAGTTGGTGGCCTTCTTCTTTGGTGATATGGTAAGTTGTTTGATGTAGTATATGTTGTATGTATGTGATCTGGTCTGCTTTGGTATGTGCTTGCTACATGTATGTTATCTGTTTTGATGTCATATTGGCTATGTGGTTTGTCATGACCGGGATAGAATATGATGACAATAAGAGCTTGTTATGTGATGCAAGTATTATGACGCCTGATCAACGTGATAATACCGAGATCAAAAAATTTGAACTTATTGAAGTCATACTACATCTTGGAAATGCTTGGGGTGGTACGTGAATGGACTAGGGCTTATATCCGTTATTTGTCACTCCTCATATTCGTTTGAAATTCTGTACCTCTTTGCGAAATTCTCACCGACATTTGTTACGTATAAGTTTTGTACGCTTTGGAACCGAAATCGTTATGAGCTGTGTGAAACTATGGATTGCTACGTCTGCCCTAAACGTGTACGTCTCTGTGTACTCCTGCGACTTCAATTTTCGAGGACGAAAATTTTCTTTTTAGAGGGGAAGAGTTGTAAAACCCAAAAATCTCAAACGCGTGAAATGACAATTTTGCCCTCAAACTTAAAATTTTACAAACTCGGAAAATATGTCAACATCGTTTAGCAAGTTATATCATCAATAATATATATACATTATGAAAAAAAATTAACTTATGTTATGAATTAAAATAACATAAATAAATAAGTCCTAATGTATCAAATAACTCTACAACATGTACACAATTAACTTGGACTACAAAGGAGGCAACATACATTGGAAGAGATAAGTTTGGAAAGTCAAGGATTTGGTCTTTCCCCCCCCCCCCCTAAAGGCCGGCCATGATAGGCTCCTCATTGAATGACCATATCAATTATCATAAACTCTCATTTATCATTTCCATTTCATTCAAAACACACCAAGAAACCCTAGGTCTCTCTCATCTTTCTAAGTGGCGGCATCCTATATTTTTCATCATCTTCATCCGAAAATCATACAAACAAAGGTTCCTAGGAGGCTCGTGATCGTGTGTGATCGTTTGGTGGACGTGGTGATCGTGGTTGGTTCCAAAATAAGCTTGGACGTGGGTTTATAATTTTGGCCGTGGGTTTTGACATAGCCAAGGAGGCTTGGTTTTGATCGTAGTGGTTTGATTCTTGTTTCTTTGTCACGTACACGCTACTAGGGTAACATATCATCATCTTCCGTATTTTTCCTCTTTGTTTCTCATTAAATTCGTGGCTCCTAATGTTTTCTAGGGCTTGTTATGTCGAATTATGTCACATAAAATCATGAGTACATTTGTCACATAAAATGATGAAATGGATTACATAAAAACCTTGATTCTAAACCTATATAAATCGTATAATATATGGTATGATAAATGAATACGAAACTGAAATTGGTTCTTCTTTATGTCGACACATATATGATTTGTTTAAGGATTCAATGAGCTTTTGAAACCATACGAATACGTATGTGATAAATGGAATCGATAACAAATGATTTACGGGCTTGTTTTGATATGAATATGGGGCGTACAATATGGTTAATTGGAAGGGATGTCTCGACCTAATAATGGGTGTCTCATATGAGTTGTATAATCTTGTGATAATCAAGTCTACATGTGTTTAAACCTATACGTAGTCATAATCATAAACTAGGGTTTTGTAATACATGATTTAATAAAGTTAAGGGGTTGTTTTATAAATTATGAAACTTGATGGATTAACTTGTTAATATAGTAACTAAATGGATTTAATGAGTAAAATGAGTAAACTTGCTATATTTACACTTTTAACCCCATACTTTGCATTATTGACATTTTAAACCCTAAACTTTTGTAACTTGTCATAAATGATCCTTAAATCATAATAACACTCTTTTTTCATTATTTAACTATAGATAAGTAACTAAAGTTACTAAATATGGAAACCTGCTAATTATGGAAAGTTGCTAAATATGGAAACCTGCCTAAAATAGAAAGTTACCTAAAATTGAAAGTTACCTAAAATAGAAAGATTTCTAAAAGTGGAAACCTGCTAAAAATGGAAAGCCGTCTTAAAC
Source organism: Chrysanthemum seticuspe (assembly GCA_019973895.1). Taxonomy (NCBI): domain Eukaryota; kingdom Viridiplantae; phylum Streptophyta; class Magnoliopsida; order Asterales; family Asteraceae; genus Chrysanthemum; species Chrysanthemum seticuspe. The sequence continues at coordinate 186,379,885 of BPTQ01000001.1, read as the reverse complement.
GAGTGATCTGGTTCTTATAGAAGTTATTTAATTCATATAGGTTCCGGGCGACGGGATTGATTCATCGTGTGACTTACGTTTCTATTTTTGCTTGCTTCGATTGAGGTACAGATATTCTGACCTTATCTCTTAAGGTTTCTCGTGATTATTATACATCTTCGATATTAGCTTGAACTATTACATTGTACTCTAAGCCTCATGTTTAGGGCTTCCCTATGACTTTGCTATGCTCCCGTTGATATGAAACTTATATGAAACTTTGATATGAAACTCCGATATGAAACTATGATATGAAGCTTTGATATGAACTTTGATATGAACCCTTATGATATGTATATGCTTTGACCCTTCAGTTTGATACCCGAGCCAAATATGTTTCCTAGTCAGGAAGGTAACCTGACCGTGTCATTGATGCACCAATGGCATGACTTTAGTGTGGTTGAGTAATGTTCCACACCGTCCCCATTATGATATGATTATGAGCTCACTATATGTATATGATTTGGCCACTATGTTTCCGGGGGGCGTATGGATGCATCCTAGATATGATATGTTTCGAGGGATTTGATCTGATTGGAGCTTTATATGGTGAATGATGTCGGGTGCAATCCGCGTCTTCACAATTCTGGGAGCTAGCTACTCCATTTGTTACTGAGGTCTCCCCTCCTACTATGTATGGTATTCCGAGGTCACCCCTCCGAATACAATGGCTACTTATGATATGATATGATATGATATGTTTCTGGGCTCGGGTAGATTTCTGATAACCCTTACACTTTTGATATACCTATATTGTACCTTCTACATTTCCCAACGCACCATATTCTGTGTACCCTTATATGATTCCCTCTACTACCAAGATATATATATTCCATTGCTTTGATCTGTCTCACTCTCATTCCGTTAATTCCGATTATCGTTCCATTCACGTACCGGGTTATTATATGTTATTGGATTTGATTGTGATATTCATGTTTATATGACTACTGATTACTCTGTATGATATGTATGTATGCGATATAAGATTACCTGTTGTCATCTGATGATGCTATCTTACTGTTATGTGATCCTTTGATTTGTCTGGCAACCATGCTTGTGTGCAGTCGATTGTTGATCTGTTTACCGTTTGTACCTCGTTCGATTTAATCTCGTGGACTATGACTATTCGTGGTATCCTTATCTGCTTGTTGTTGATCTGCCATGTTTGCATTTATGTTTATGTTACGATTTGATTGGGTAAATGTTTCAACTTATGAGGTCTAGCTTGTTAACTTGTTTAATTGCCCTGCTATGTATTTAATTCATTTAATTATAGTGTTCATACTGTATTCCTACTTGTCACGTGTGACTGCCATGTTTTGACTACCGTTATGATACTGATTATGTCTTCAACTAAGGGTTTATGTCCTGTGTGATTGCCATGCTCACTTACTAATTAATTGTTTCCGCTTGCCTTAGTTTTCTCTTTGACTTGTATGGCTTATGATTTCCTGAATTGATTGTATGTTGTATATGTTGTGTGGATATTGTGTCTGCTATGCTTGCTTATGTTTCAGTACTTGTATGCCTGGTTTGTATGTGCTTGTATGTTTGTCTTGATGCTTTGCTTGGCTTCGTTCTCCTTGTTATATGTGCTTTGGATATCTGTATAATTGTGTTCTGCAGGATCCGCATTGACTCATTATTCTCATTTCGCTGCGACTTTGTTATCCGTTTCCTTTGTTTCATTTTTCATTTCAGATTTTATTTAGCTTTCGTTTGGTCATATCTGTTCACTGGGCTTTTTAAGCTCAGCCGCATTTCTTTTCCTGCGGCAGGTGTTAGGTTTGAAAATGGGCTTCGATGGGCTGAGAGTTGGATTATCTGAGTGGACCAACCCTAGTTACCTTGTTATTTGGACTTATTTTGGCGGGCTTTTGTTTTGAGATTTCATTTTATCTTAGACATTTTGGGTTTTGTAATTTTCCGTGTAAATCGTTGTTTAAATGACTTGATACTTTATTCTTAAGACTTCCGCTTTTAATTGTATGTTCTGATATGACACCAGAATGTGACACTTCTACCCATGTCGGGTTGGGGTGTTACAATAAGTCATGAAACAATGTCGTGCATGCAAACTCATATGATATCCATACCACTTGTACATTTTTGAAAATGAAGTTCATCGTCGAAATACACGTTTGTGACATCTCGTCATGTTATAAAATACTTTACAAGTACTTACGTTGAAACGACATCCTACGATAGTCATTTAGTGATTTATTAAGAAATTATAGTTTTTCGTCGCAAAACAATATAATTTGACAATTAATGAAAGTGACTAAATGGCCTCGAAATACTAGTCGTAAAATAGTGAATAATGAGTGTTAAGAAACAAACTCAACGGTTTTGGAAAGCTTGTAGCATTATCTCAAAGTATTAGCTTTTAAATTTTTATAATAGAGGCCTCGATCATGGAGAAAAACATAGGTGAAGTAGAGTACTTGTACCAAAAATATTGTTTAAAGGTAGTTTTCGGCAAAGTTTGAGTGCCGCATTTTATTCGTTACAATTCCGTTTGACGAACGGTTGAACATTTTAGAAAATAGACTAGGTGAACTTACTTTTACTAGAAGACATCGTTTTCTAAAAAGTATTCTATCGATGTGAAAAACGACTCTCAACATGGTCACTAGCGACAACTAGTTTGGCTATTAGAAAATATATATATGTGTTATACTTGTGAAAGTAGTTACGACAACCTTATTTAAACGCGTATAATTTAGTCGTTATAAGTCCGTTTTCTACGTTTTATATGTTCTTACCTTCGTGTTAAAGTATACTAATATATTTTTAATAAATCGACTCATTTAGATAATGCTTAAAACTCATTTTTTACCCTTAAAAATCTGGAAAACATGCTGATTTTCTGGAAAATATAATTTTCATCCGTTAAACTTGAAAATAGCATAACTTCTTCGTTATAAATCCGTTTCAACCCGTTCAAGCGACCACGTAGTCTATCCCCCTTCTTTGTGACCTTTGTTAGTAATCCCATCAATTTTCATCATGGAGGTGATAACCAACCACCACTCATCAACCCACCACCAAATGACCCACCAAGAGGCCGTACTCTTGGTGAATACTCAAGACCAAGCCACCTAGGCTATAGGAACACCATTGAGCTTCCCGACCAAGCCCAAACTACGGCCCTGCGATCTGACACCATCCGGTTGGTGCAAAACGGATGCGCATTCCATGGACTTCGTTCCGAAGATCCTAATCAGCATCTTAAGGATTTCCTTAAAATTGTCGATTCCATCGACCTCGATGCTACTACTCGGGAGACCACGCGTCTGTGTCTCTTCCAATTCTCTCCACGGGACCCAGCTAGTAATTGGCTTGAGCGACTTCCCGCCGGCTCCATCCCAAGTTGGGATGATCTCACCTCTCGTTTCCTTGCTCAATTTTTCCCACCGGGGAGAAATACTAAGCTTAGGAATGAAATCTTGATGTTCCAACAATGTCAAGGTGAATCTCTCTACGAAGCATGGACTCGTTTCAAGGACTTACTCCATAGAGTCCTTCATCACGGCATTGATCTTTGGCTTCAAGTCCAACTATTCTACGATTATGTCAACTTCCCCACTAAGCGATCCATTGACCAAGCGGCCGGTGGAAAACTTAGTGATCTCACCGCGGAAGAATCATGGGGTATAATAGAGGACCTTGCTCTCTATGACAACGAAAGTTGGAATGACCCCCGTGAGTTGCCCAAAACCGTAAAGGCAATCTCCTTGCCTCCTACTGACTCACAATCTTTCGACCGTAGGATGCTCGAGCTTGAAGATCAATCCTAAGTCTTCATGCCAAGTGAACAAAGTTTCTTCCTCGTGTGAGTCGTGTACTGGTCCTCATAACACGCGCACTTGCACAAGATTCCCCGAACAAACTTCCATTGACTACGCATCCTCGCGTACTAATGGAACGGGAGGAAGATTCCCTACAACACCCGGACCTAGGACTTTTAATGACGCCTGAGAAGCATGGAAGGGCAAGCCCGACTTTTATTGGGGACAAACCAAATAATTCACATCCAATGATTTCTCATGGCCCCCATCTCACGGCCCTAACCAACAAAACATAGAAGGGATGTTCCAACACCTAGTCGCATCCCAAGAAGCTCAAATAGCTAAGCTCTCGGACCGTTCTAACCAACAACAAGCCGAGATGGATAGGAAGATAGATAACCTTTTGAAAGCCATGACCAATAGTGATAGGATGGTTAATGCTATCTCAACTCCCGAAACTTCCGGTGTAGAGATTAAGGACCCAAGTAAGTTAGCTAAACACGTTCAATTCGTCAATACCATCACCTTAGTGAAACCTAATAGAACAAATGACGAAGCGAACCATGAAACGATACTTGAGGTTAGTGAAACACCTAGGAATGAAGCAACCGAGGAAGTAGATGAAGTAGACAAGGACTATTTCAATAAGTTTCCTACGGGAGAAGAACTCTCTCGCCACCCACACTTAGTACATGACCTCCGTCACATGTATATTAGGAGAAGCCCTAGGATCAAGTTTGGGAACCCTTGGAATCTTAACATACCATGTTGCATAGGACACCTTTTCGTGGCAAAGGCCTACATCGATCGTAAGTCCCCGATAAATATCATGACTAGCACCTACTATAATTGGGTAATGAAGAAGCCTATCCCAACTAGGAAAGATCCCGATAATCCTAGGGTTAGTTGCAATTTTCTTGGTAGAGTTAAGGGATTGCCCGTTTATGTAGGTAATTTCACGTTTCCTATGGATTTCATAATAGTGGATGATATTAGTACTGCCATAGATCCTAGCTTGTCTCACGTTATTCTAGGAAAGCCTTTCGTAGAAAAAACCGGGATGACTTATGATCCATCGTTAGGAATAGTGAAGTTCAAAGATGAGACCGATGATGTAGTTTACCAAATGCCGTTTAAGATTGAGAAGTTTTCATCACTCTCCAATGATGAAAAGGAACTTAAACTATCGGTCTACTATAGGAATGAGGAGGATAAGGAGAAGGGAGTAGATTATGTTATGGCCAAGATTTTTGGTTTCTATAAAGATTTCTTGAACTTAGGACCAGAGTATAGAACCGAGTGGGGAGAGGACGACCTCTTAGAAAGGTGCATCATAGGGCACTTCTACAACATGTAATCCCCCAATAGAGACCGTCATGAGGTAGAAGGTGACGGTAATGAAGTCACGTAGGGGCACGACTTCGAGTCTAGCTACAAGACTCATAAATAAAGAAAAGCGCTTCGTGGGAGGCAACCAATGCTTAATTGTTTGCTTGTTTGTGTCGTGTATCTTTTATTGATTGTTTATTCTCATGTTTAAATTTGTAAAAATGCTTTATTTTGTCTTTAACCTCGTCTTAATTACATATAAAGGTATTTTACATAAAGGAAAAAGTGTAGGGAGGAGTACACACGTTTTCAAAAGAAACGTGAACATGAGAATTACAATTAATTAAAAGATATACATGAAATTTTTCCAGGTGTTCGAGTCAAATGCTTGTATCGAGTCATAATGGATGTTTTGCAGGAAATTTTTCCAGGTTTTAAAGATAAAAATTTTCGAGAATTTTTCCAGAAAATCGCAGACCTTTTTCTGTCAGGATAACCTGACGGCGTCAGGATCGCAACCTGACGGCGTCAGGAGGAGCAGAAACAACTTATTACTTTTTCTCGTTTTCTGAGCTACTTATAAATTTTTGGAATTTTCGAGGTCTTAATTTTTCAGAAAATCTGTAAACATCCATTCCACAAGCATTATATCCTAGTTTAGTAGAGTCATATATATATTGTTACCGCCGATTTTAGGCGAAGGTTTCGTTTGTTTTCTTCAAAGTGTGCAGGTTTAATTTATCAAAAAGAAGATACATAAGATGAGAAGGAGCTTTTCACGCAAACATTCTTCTTGAAGAAAGATGTAACCACCACTTCACACGGATCCTACCAAGCTAATCAGGGGAGTACTAGTTTCTTTCGTTTTTAATTACCTTCCATTATCATAACTTTGATACTTTCGGGGAACATTGGGGACAATGTTCAGTTTAAGTGTAGGGAGGGAAAATAAAACGGGAACTTTGAAAGTATGTTTATCCTTGACTATTTGCTTTGTCCAATTTCATTTGTGTAATAAACCATGAGAAATATCGGTTAGGGTAATTTTGGCACCAAATTTAAAATTTTTTATAACATATATGAGTGGGCCATTAGTCTTAATAAAGCGTCTCATGGATAGGAAGTTATATGACTAGCACAAAAACCCTTTACCACTTAAATTCCACCCAAAATGTGAGGATCGCCCTTAGATTTGTAGGAATTAAAGCATTCGTCTTTAATGCTTAGAGTGTGAACCGGTAGTATAATAGATTCTAGAACTTGTTTTGTGATGCATTCCGAGATCGCTAGTAAGACTACACTTGTGTAGTTAGGAATAACTAAATGATAAGAGGCATTAGGATAACCCTTGTTTGACACCCACAATATAATTACTTCTTCCACATTGGTTGAGTAATTTCCCCACACCTTTGCGTTGTACTCATCTTTAGTAAACGATACCCCTAGTTAACCCCTCAGAGCCTATCCTTTTCGCGGTTCTCGTGATGTTTCAGTTTTCCGGAATATCAATGAAGAGCATTGTTTACAATCCACCCCCAAATGTACACCCAAATCGCCTTAGCCTACCTTGTATGAACTCACTTTTAGTTCATTATTGTTATCACACTAAACCCTTAGTTCAATTATCTAGTTGCTTGCATAAGTTGCTAAGTCGAGTCATATCCTTTGTACACAGTTTTGGGACGATTGGGACTCATGGGAAAAGTTAAATTTTATGAAATGACGGGAAGGGAACTTTAAATTCAAATTCCCTTTATTTGCATAATAATGTACTCCAAGTGTTTTGATCTTTTCAATTCGGGTCAAATTAGTGTTAGAGTAATAAAAACTCAAGTGTAGGGATGTGCCTATAAATCCCGATCATTTTGATGTTATCGTAGAGGATGGTAGAGTAAGAGTGTATGAAAAAAAAAGTATGTTTGTTTATTTCAGTTATCTAAAGTTTAGAGTGTCGAGTCTTGGCTTAGCAACGCCATTCTTCGCATGCTTGTAACATAAAGATTTTTGACTTGCCACCACTAAATCGCCTATCCCACCAAACCCTTTGTTTCCCTACCGTAAGCCTAACATTACAACCCTTTAAAAGACTTCTTGGATAGTCTTTCCTAGGTACTTACGCCAAAGCGATGGAGGTTTGATCTAGTCTCAAGCCTATGGTAATCTATGTACTAGGACCGGTTAATGAGTGTTTATCTTCCATTTCCAACTTGTTATATTTCATATACACCCGAGAGATGTGAGTATCCAAACACCCCATGTGAGGTGCTAGTATGTAATTTCCATGCTTGTTATGACTTTTGTGGGGCTTATATGTGTTGTGGATCGTTCTAAACTAATGCTTCATGACCCTTAATTTATAAATCAATTGGCTAAAAGCACATTTGCTTGAGGACAAGCAAATACCAAGTGTAGGGATATTTGATAAGGATTTAAAAGGTACCTTTTTTAGGGGTTATTTAAGCCCTTAATTGATCACTTTTGTATCCGTTACTAATTAATTTCGTTCCTTTTCACTTTTTACTCAGGCTGCTGGAATTGAAGGGGACGGCGTCAGGTTCTACTTGTGACACCGTCAGAAAAAGTTTTGTGACGACTCAGTAGCCAAATTGCTTATTTACAAGTGACGGCATCAGGTTTTAAAAGAGTAGGGCGTCGCAGCTCAGACGGCCTAGATTTGATCCAGACGGCGTCAGAGACTGAATGAGACGGCGTCACAGGCATAAGGTGACGCCGTCACAATGCTAACGTGGTCAGGACGAAACCCTAATGACGGCGACCCGACGGCGTCACAATTAAAGAGTGACGCCGTCGCAGTTTGTAACACTATATATAGAATCCGAATTTTTTAGTTTTCAGTGTGTAGTTTTGTGGAGTAAAAACCTAAACCGAACCAAGGCTGTCTTGTACAGTATTTTAGGGTTCCATACCCTATCTTACATCAAGATAAGTGTTTTACTCCATTAATTCAATTATGTCTTCAATTGATTGTGTGTATGCTTGCATGTTCTCCATGTCCGGCTAATTTATTTGTGTGTTTGCTTTGGTAATATGAAACCTAGTTATTGAATATTGATTGGTTGTCTCTTGTCTTAATTGTGATTGACCTAGTATTGCGATAGGTCATCCGTTTTGCTATTAATGCTTGATTAATCTTTGTTGAACTTTTGTTTATAATCACCTAGAGTTATTGTAGGCTAAACATCAAAAGAATACCTTAGTATTAAGTTTATAAATCCTAGAGATTTTTTAGTGATTAACCTTTGGTAGCTTCAAAGAGTTAGGGATAAACGCATACCCTACGACCTTAGAAACACAACGCGTTAAGAATAAGGGCGTGACAATTCAACCATCAGTAGGAGATAACCAGGGAGTAATAAAACCTAAGTAAATACATTCTTAATCATCATACGAGCACACAACAATAGACATAGACTACCCCTAGCTTAGTCAATTAGAATAGATAATAGTAGAGTAATCGGTAAAAATACCAACCCCCAAATCCAAACCCCGAGATTCGTACCTTTCCATTTCTTAAAAAATAAAAAAAGATAAAAAATAATCTTCCTCAACCCCAACCTTAGCATAGTAACTTCTCACTAGCATTCCTATTCCCCTAGAGAACGATATCAATACCCGCGGCTTACCCTAATACTACACTACAACGATTAGGTTCACTGCCTAGGGTGTTGAAAAACTTGCTCGACAAAAATGAAGTTCCTTTGACCCCGAACGCGCTGTGTAAGCGTATCAAGTTTAGTTGGTTTTTTGACCTAATTAGTTACGTCGTAATCCTAGGAGGGAGTTACGCCGTAATCTTCAGTTTAGTTGGTTTTTTGAGCCACGCTTCTGTTACGGCGTAATGTGAGAGGAGAGTTACGCCGTAACTACTTCAAAACAAGCATACTATCATATATCTTCAATAAACCCTCCAAATCCGCGTCTCATTAGCTCCAATGCTCGTATTTTACCTGAAAGTGAAATATAGAGGAAAACAAGCGTAAATCCGTATAAATGATATAAAATACGAGCATTATCGGGGGAAATTGACACTTAATATTCAGGACTATTTGATGTTATCAAATATCCCCCCACTTGAACTCTACTTGCCCTAAAGTAGACCTTATTAGATAGATTCCTAAAAAGATATCTCCCATTACCTGGAAAATATAAGTTTAGAAATCCATTATGCTAGAATAAAACAAAGTCGAACACCTCACAAAATGGGAACAAAAAACTCAAATCTCTCAACTATTCTAAGTGTCAATTTTGGGGTGATAACTCAACGCACAGTCATAGCACGTATTCTATCATAAGCTTGGCGGTTACACAAATCTCCACAACTAGAGTTAAGGACTAAACAATTCTCGAAGGCAATACGGGTAGACACGACAAAGGTTAAGGGTGAGTCGTCATTACGAACATGTCACGACGAAGTGGACAAAATCAACGATACATGACCAAATCCATGGCCAAGACACCAAAGATTGCGCGTTGCATCACCTAGACACGCTTCATGACTAAAGGGTAGGATAAGACATGGGATAAAATTGGTGTAAAATAAAATCAAGAAAATACTCTAAATCTATAACCAAGTCATCACCACTTACCGTTCATCCAAAGTTCAAGTTTCGAAGTTAAGAAACCGGATCATGATAATACTAGTTAGATGTGCCATTAGAGGACGTCATGATGGGCACATTACCAACTCCATTCTTCAAATGTGACCGAGGTGGCCTCCTCGATACTAAATCTATAATGAGCTCATAAACATAGTGCTTATAACTTCGCACTTTACAATCAATAAATAACTATAACTATTTATTTTTTTCCGAATCACTTCAACATTTTATTTTTTTTATTTTATTTATTTATTATTTTTTTTTAATCATAACTACTAAACATATCATACCCCCACTTGAGATGAACAATATGAGAATTTGGGGGGTATTCAAAGATCTTTAAGAATATGTCGTCGACGAAAGCGTGATTCCCGAACCTTTCCACTTGAACCTTGAACTTAGGCAAACAATGACTTCCCAATTACAAATAAAGACTACAGGGTATGCTAAGGTGTATGGGTGTAATGAAACAATATGTTGGGTGAACAAAATGAAAAGAATGGCTCATATGGGTATATCTAGGGATATCTTGCACTAAAGGTGAGTGCAACAAAGGGTTTAACATGGGGGTCGAGAAGTCGAGGTGACTAATCGATAGACACACAATGACAAGCTATTTGAGTGATAATCCTATAATACTACCTTCTTAAACTGAAAAGTCCAAATACATCGAGTTAACTCAACATACCTCGTCTATGGTCTCGAAATAATGCAAAGGCCAAGTTCTAAAGTTTACAAGCTACCGGCACATTCATAATTTGGTGGATTTGGGGTAAAAATTTGGAAACGGATAAGGCTAATCTCACCATACAATATCAAGGGTTATAATATGCTCGGCTAAGGTCTAATCTAGTTAGGTTACAAAAAACATGTCAAAATTTTTAAAATGGCATAATTTTTCAAGATAAACTAGAAAACCGAGGGCAAAATAAAGTTCAAGAGACAATTCTATTGCCGTCCCCCCACTTGAAATGTACAAAGTCCCTTTTGTACTAAGCGTTAAATAAAGGTGAAGACAAAAGTAGAATTAGAGCGAGAACTTCCTTGAAATTTTCTCCAAAAAGAAAGAAGGCCCACGAAAAGAGTCGTTCCTTAGCATAAGCATCCACGAGCAAACTTCAATCCCTGAAATCACACTACCAACAAGCATAATTCTAAAAAGAAAAAGAAAAATGAAAAAGAAACCTAACTCACTTTCGTAGGAATCACGGTTGCATTTAGCGTATGCAACAAGCCTTTTAAACCACTTGGTGTCCCAAGTGGACGAGTGTAGTCTCGTGAGGGCTTACAGGGAACATACCCACAAAGTTCAGTTAAAAAGTAATACAAGGTTATTGTGTTTAAAAAAAAGCATTACAGAGGATAGTTACGTCGTAACTCCCATTAGGAGTTACGCCATAATTAGTGCAAAACCTGGCAGACGCTACAGGAGTGTAGCTACGGCGTAACCATTGCATCGGTTTACGCCGTAATTGGTAATGCTCTGAGAAGAACTACTGCAAAAAGTATGTTATGGCGTAACCATAAGAATGAGTTACGCCAAACTGTGGAAAGATCAGGTCCCCTTTCAGCATGCTGCAGCAACTTTCTCCGTTTTCCTGCAAAGATGATTAAAAAACAAAACCCAACATAAATGGAAATAAAACAAATGAAATGGATAATTCGGGTTGTCTCCCGAAAGAGCACTTTTCTTTATTAACAAGTCTTTAAGTTAGACTCAAACCCTCGGGGCTTTATGGTGGCCTTTGGACTTGGCCAACTTCCTACATATCCTTTATCAAGTTATGTCTGACCCAAGCAACATTTGTAGCAGTGCGGAGATATTCCTTAGTCTCGATCTTATGAATTTTACAAAACTTTTCGTCCGGCCCCAAGTGGTATCTAGTAAACTCATATTTTTCAGCTACAATCGGTGGCGGCCTCTTATATGCAATGCCAAGAAGTTTGCACCTTCTTTGCTCGTATGCTTCATTGTCGGGGTCAGTGAACCTATCTTCTCCTTGTAGTTCAAGGTAATCCAAAATCCTTTCTATATCATCATCGTCAGACTCGGTACGTTTAAACCATTTATCATCGATTAAATCTTCCACAAGTACCCGTTTGCATTCCTCTTTCTCATTTCTCGTCGAATCTTTGGTATCTTCATCCGTTACTTCACTTATGTCGTTTGGAACTTCTTCGCTCGGGTCTTCTTTACTCATACATCCTTTCCAGATCTTCCCTTTGGTTAACGCATCTACCTTCCCATATTTGATTTTGACCTAATTGTCAAATCCCAAGTTGTCTAGCCAAGGTAACTCTGTTCTTTCCGCATCATTGGTTGATTTCCATAAGAAATAATTGTCCCCAACTCTCTCTATACTGCTTCCCCCATTACATTTATCATCATAAGGGTTGCAAGATGCCCAAAACACTTCGCCAGGTGTTTTTATCTTCTCACACCAATGACTTTGTGCAACCTCAACATTGGTGTCGCATGAGGGATCCTCCATGTAATAGATATCATCATTTATGGACTCTATCTAGAAACAATGCTCCTCATAATCAATCTTGAGCTTTCTTAGAAGATTTAGATTAATTTTGGTATCCCTGAATTGTACCGAATACCAATCGTCAAAGGGTAAATCTCCGAACTTCACATTATGTCTTTCGAGCTCAAGAGGGCATGTCCATTCATCGTCTTTTATGTTACTACCCCCGTTGCAATATTCGCGGAACGAATTGCATGTACGCCGTGCTCGTGTGGACTCGTTGTCAGTGATAACTATCGGAGTGCAACAATGCATAATAGGTGGTTCCTCCTCTTCTTCGAATGAGAGCTTTGCCAACCTTTCTTCATCAGTATATGCAGGCCACATGTATTTTTTATCCTTGACCCTTTCATTATCATCTCCTCCGTCGCAAATTTCGTTACGAGGGTTGCACGAGGCCTAAATATCGTACCATTCACCATTAGATACGGGGTATTTTTTTACACCAGCGATACTTCCTTTTGGATGGAGATTGAGGGCATACATTAGTATCTTTAGACCATCCATTAATAACATGCGTCCTTGATTCATCTAACTCGAGAAATTTATCAGACCATGTATCCCAGTTAAGCCGTAAATTTGAGGGTTGGTTACTGCATAACTCACTTCCTTCAGAACCATCAGTATCTTTCTCATCAATAGTTCCACGTTCACTATCTAACTCCTGGTTACGCTGTAACTCATCATAAGGGTTACGGCGTAACTTCACACTGTCCCTGGAACTTTCAGTAGCATCTGAATTGTTGGTGGTAGAATCAACTTGCAACCTTGCATCTTCATCAGAAAAAATGGCCTTGCACACCACCATAGGTTTTGTCTCTTCCGGTTTAGTGTTATTTTTCTTTACATTTTCACTAAGCTTCTCCACCATTGTTTCTAGGTTTTTAAGGTTGTGTCGTGATTAGAGAAGCTTCTATTTGTGTTTTCCTAGAAATCTTTTAGCCATTGATCTTGTTCTTTTTGTCTTTGGGCTAAGATTTTCAGAAATTTGTTAATGGATTCTTCAATGTTGGGCTTTCTTCCTTCATAAGGCCCACAGTTGTAATTTCCAGGAGGTCCTCCACGATAGCCATTACTATTACGATTATCCCCATAAAACGGTCGATTTTCTCCATATTTAGCTTCTTCGACTGTGCTATCTTCGTCAATGTAAGGACAATTCTTGGTGAGATGTCCTCCTCCACAGCTTTCGCAACCTACTAGGTTGGCATGAACACTTTCTCTGAGCTTGAGCATATCCCGACCAAGATTTTCAATTTTGCTAGTGATGGCGGCAATTCCATCAAGATTTCCGCCTTGGTTCCTCTTGCTTCCTCCATCGTGCCACTTTTGGGAATGATCGTTGGATGGCTTTAATGGCAAGAATAGGGGTCATGCTCGGAATTGGTCCTTGGTAGTCCATCATCTGTCTTGTAGTTACGTTGATTCCTTTGTAAAAGATGCTGACCTTTTGCTGGCTGTTCAGGTCATGAGTTGGACATTTGTAGAGGAGATCGTTGTATCTATCCCAGGCTTGATACAATGTTTCATCGTCATCTTGCTTGAAATTATGGATCTCCATGAGCTGATTAGATATCTTCGACGAAGGACAATATCTTTGGATGAAGTGCTTTTTTAGTAGAGCCCATGTATCAACTGCCCCGGTGGGCAATCTTTCGATCCATCTTCTTGCTCCCCCAGTAAGAGTCATGGGGAACACTCGTAGCATAACAGTATCATGAGACACACCAGGAATGTTGAAAAGGCTTGCGATGTACAAGACATTCTCAACGTGTTCATACGCATCTTCGTCCATGTTTCCTAAAAAGGGTTAGCACGAAGCTCCCTCATAAACTGATCTTTAATCTCGAAACGGACATTAGCTCCAATCGCCGATCTTACAAGCCCCGGCCCTTGTTCTTCTCTTGTCAACGCCAAATAATTTCTCAAGAGTGAGGTCATCAATGTTAACAACTTTCATGGTACCTTAAACTTGAAAAGAAATCGTGAGAAATAGAGAAAATTTGAAACAAAACAGAAATGAAAGACTTAGCGAAAATCCTAATATAACTCCCCGGCAGCGGCGCCAAAAACTTGATGCAGGTTAGACTGACCAGGTTTTAATAATTATAAAGTCTCGTTATACCTATGGTCTACCCTAATGCACTAACGGGCAATGTACCTAGTCGTGTGTAGTGTAGTATTCGGTAAAACCGAGGTCGTCCCAAGAGCTATGTGTGCGGATTTTAACTAAGTCTAGGTGTCACAGATTTTAATTGGTTTTGAGGTCGAAATGATTAACTACTAAAGACAAAAATAAAGAAAGAAAATAAAGGCAAGGGCTGTGATCAATAGAGGAGAAGTGTGCTAACCTAGTTACTCATCATATCAAGTTAAGTTCACGTTTAATTACTTCCAATTGCTTCAAGTGGGGGTAAAAGTCGCTAGGACAGCATTTGGTCAGTTCGTCCTAACCTATCAGCAAAGGCTTCCACCGGAGAACAAGCAACTACCCTTGTAAGTCCAGTTGTTTTTAGTCCCCTAAGCCAAGTCATTAGGTGCCGCTACATGCAAGATTCATAACAATGAGTGCCCGGGCGCTAGAATCTTAAACACTCATCCCTAACTTCTTAAGTTTATCCAAACGATAGGTGATCAGTTGGTCAAATCGCACAAGCGAAGAAGGGTCGTCAGTTGTTCAATTCTTATCCTTCCCACTCAATCTACTTACTTAGGGTCAGTTGGTCAAATCTCCAAAGTAACTAGCCACTACCGCCATTCAAAACTACCGAAACAAGGGTATCTACCAAGGAAACATAACTAGGCTAGCACCAGAGGTGCTTAGCCGCTCATATTAACTAAAACAATCGATTCAATGTTTAACATATCGAAATACATGAATTGAAAGTAAAGAAATGATAAATTGATAATGCTTATCATAGGGGAGTGATTTCTCCCTTGGAGATGGCTCCGTATGCTCCTCAAGATCTGCCTTCAACATTCTACCCACGTTCTCTGATTTGGTGTGTGGAGTGAATGAATAGAAATGCTGGAATTTGGGCGGTATTTATAGGCCAGATCTGGTTATGGCGTAACTTAAGTTGAGAGTTACGCCGTAACATCTATTTCTTCGTATTTTGCTCTGGAAAAGCTGGTTACGGCGTAACATCTGGAATGAGTTATGCCGTATCTTCACTAAATCATGGTTACGCCATATTTGTGGAATGATTTACTGCGTTGGTTGCAGCGGCGCGGAACATCATTTGATCTAATTAGTTACGTCGTAATCCTAGGAGGGAGTTAAGCCGTAGTCTTCAGTTTAGTTGGTTTTCTGAGACACGCTTCTGTTACGGCGAAATGTGAGAGGAGAGTTACGCCGTAACTACTTCAAAACAAGTATACTATCATATATCTTAAATAAACTCTCCAAATCTGCGTCTCATTAGCTCCAATGCTCGTAATTTACCTGAAAGTGAAATATAGAAGAAAACAAGCGTAAATTCATATAAATGATATAAAATACGAGCATTATCGGGGGAAATTGACTCTTAATATTCAGGACTATTTGATGTTATCATAATTCCATCAGTTCTACTCTTGTACAGAATCAATCCCCTGCAATTCCTTATGTACCTCCATTAGAAGATGAATTGAAGAAATTGTTTGATCCAATGTTTGATGAATATTATGAACCTCTGGCTAATGACAATAACGCACCACCAATGCGCCAGTTGCCAGTTGCCGATCACTCATCATCATCTTCGAATCCTCAATCTACGGTTGTGCATCATGAAAATGTAGCTGCTAATTATGATGGAGATAACCCCTTTGCTACCCCCGAAGATGCTCCGTTTGAAAACATATTTACCCCTGAACTGACACCTGAACCATCTTGATCAAGGGATCCAAACTCTGCTACATCAGTTCCTCATCATCAACCACATGAACATCTCATAAAATGGACACATGCTCATCCACTGGACAACATCATTGGAAACCCTTCTCGTCTGGCATCCACTCGTAAACAACTTGCTACAGATGCCTTATGGTGCTTCTTTAACTCTGTATTATCAAAGATCAAACCTAAAGATGTCAATATAGCAATGTCTGAGGAAAGCTGGTTTAGTGCTATGCAAGAAGAAATCCATGAGTTCGTACGTCTTGATTTATGGGAATTAGTACCTGCTCCAGATTGTGCTATGATTATTGCTCTTAAGTGGATCTTCAAAGTAAAGCTTGATGAGCACGGTGATCATCTGAAGAATAAGGCAAGGCTAGTGGCTAAAGGATACCGAAAAGAGGAGGGTATTGACTTTGAGGAATCATTTGCTCCGGTTGCACGAATTGAGGCTATCAGAATCTTCCTGGCTAATGCTGCTAGCAAGAACATGGCGGTTTATCAGATGGATGTAAAGATTGCTTAATGGAGATCTCAAAAAAGTGGTTTACGTCAGTCAACCCGAAGGTTTTGTGAATCCAGAGCATCCTACCCATGTATACCGCTTGAAGAAGGCCCTTTACGGTTTGAAGCAAGCCCCAAAGGCATGGTATGATACATTGTCAAAGTTACTTTTGACAAATGGATTCAGCAAAGGAGCAGTTGATCCCACATTGTTCACCAGAAAGTCAGGAAAACACTTAATTCACGTTCAAATTTATGTTGATGATATTATTTTTGCCTCAACCGACCCTAATGAATGTGACCGATTTTCAAAGGAGATGGGCTCCAAATTTCAAATGTCTATGATGGGACGAATGTCATTTTTCTTGGGATTACAAATTTCACAAAGTCCCGGAGGCCTTTTTATTAATCAATCTAAATACGCTATTGAAATCTTAAATAAATTTGGATTTGATTCTTGTGACCCTGTTGACACTCCCATGGTGGAGCGTATAAAACAGGATGAGGACCACTCAGGGATCATGGTTGATCAAACGAAATATCGTAGTATGATTGGATCCCTGATGTACCTCACAGCCAGTAGACCTGACATTCTGTTCGTTGTATGCATATGTGCTAGATACCAGGCTAAGCCTACCAAAAAGCACCTTGAAGTGGTTAAACGGGTCTTTCGATATCTCCAAGGAACCATTAACATGGGACTTTGTTATCCGAAGGACACCGATATGTCACTAACAGCATATGTAGATGCAGACCATGCAGGGTGTTAAGATACACGTTGAAGCACATCATGATGTGCTCAGTTTTTGGGAGATAAGTTAGTAAGCTGGTCTTCAAAGAAACAAATGAGTACGTCTATATCCTCTACAGAGGATGAATACATAGCCATATCATCTTGTTGTGCTCAAATCTTATGGATGAGATCTCAATTATCTGACTATGGCTTTGTATTCAACAAAGTTCCTCTGTATTGTGATAACAAAAGTGCCATTGCTCTCTGCTGCAAAAATGTTCAACACTCAAGAGCAAAGCACATTGACATTTGACATCACTTCATCAGGGAACAAGTGGAGAAAGGTGTGATTGAACTATGGATTGAATATCAGCTGGCATACATGTTTACCAAACCTCTTCCTTTAGAACGTTTTGAGTTTATCCTTCCACGACTTGGTTTAAAGAGCCTACAACCCGAGACACTCAAACGTCTTTAGGAGGAAGACGAGGAGTAAAGGTGTTTCTTCATCTATTGTCTTGTATTTCTTTTCAAAATTCAAAATACAAAATTATAAAACCAACAAAAAGAACATAGAAAAATATAAAATTTTCAAAACCCATAAAAAATCATAAAATCTTGAAAAAATTAAAAAATATTTTTTTACTTATCATGTTTTCTATTTTCGATAACATCTACGACTTAGATCTGTCATTCAAAATTGACACGGGTCTTTAGATGAAGTTTGAATGGAAGTAATAAATATTTCTATTTCGTTTTTTTAAAAAAATGAGATGGAGAAAAATGTTGGTTTATTGTCATTTCAGGCGGTAACCCGTTTTTAAAGAATGGACAGAGCCATGCTTAATCTTACTTTAAAACCTCATGCTCTGATCCTAAAAACAAAAGTTCATAAGGAACGTTTGTCGCCAAAAAGGAAAATGTTTTCTCACAAATATTTTTCCTTCTAAATATTCTTCTAAAAAATATTTGTCATCTAATGAAAACTAAATTGCTTTGAAAATAACTCGGACTTAATTTTGAAAATCATCTGGACTTATCATTTGTCAAAATCTCTATCACTCAATCAACAACTTCGGTCATTGATTGAGGGGGAGAATGATTTCAAACATATCAAAAAGGTTATTTCTCAAACAATTGGTACTAAAATGAGCAAGGTCTACGTTTGGATAATCAGAAAGAACATTTTTTGTTACAAATTGTATCAAGACCAAGGCTAATGTTGTGTTTTCATAAGATACATAAGCATGTTTGATCATTGGATATTAAAGTTTCAAAATCTGATCCTTATCAGTTAAATGTTTTAAAAGCAAGTCACCTTTTCTCCTCTAAAAACTTTCAAGAATAATTTAAATCAATTGAGATCACAAATCTCAAAGGGTTTGAAAATTGTGATCGGGAGAGAATTTGTGATTTAAACTGGATATAAACTGACAATTCGATAAGTGGTTTTAGAAATATAATAACAAGCACTCCTCCCTACATGTGCCAAATGATTTCAAATTTTCCATGCACATGTTAAGGGGGAGCATTTATCTTAAAACAAATAGGATTGAAACGTAATTGATTTGTCTCAAAGTGCAGGCTCCCTCGAATATGTGCAAAACTCTTTCGAATATCGATGCACATATTAAGGGGGAGCAATAAATATAAAACCACATCCTTCCCAAAATGTTTTATCCTAAGTATTTAAAATACTAGATTTTATCGGGGAAGTGATGATAATCATTTTAGAAAATGTTAATCAAGAATTGGATCTTTCATTCTCAATCTAAGATTTCAAAGTCCTCTTGCCTCCATGTGCCAAATGATTTCTAATACTTGATGCACATGTTGAGAGGGAGCATTTCTAAAATATCAAAAAAAATTAAGGTACAAAATGTTTTGATTGTATATCACAAGTATCTTAAATGGTTTTCAATTGCTTTCGAGGCGGAAAGAACAATACCAAAAGACCGACCAATTTACTTTATGCATTGGAGATATAAGGATGGTTAGGTTAGGTATGAGTTCTCATGATCCCGCCAGATCCGGAGGGATCTACCCAGGGACAATCCACTAGTTAGTGTAAAAGTCCTTAGGTATGATGAAAAAAGGAGAAAAGTGAGAATAAGGGAAGAGTGTCGACTGAGATTGAGCTAGAACTGGAATAAACCCAACAAGGTTCTAGTAATGAAGTCTCGGTAAGCACTGAAGGGGTTGAAGAATGAAAAATAATTGAATGAGAAAAGGGTGAAAAGAAATAGCCCTCCATTAATTCAACCTTAGGGCAGAAACCGGGTTCCATTCATATGCTACTCGTGGTTACCAAGGTGACGTCGGTATTGAAGACAAGACGTCATGGACCCAGTGACGCACTGCACTAAACTTCTCAAGCTACTCAAGTTCCTCTTAAAAGGACTTGTTTCATTCTCACGGGGAACCTACATAATCTATCGACTTTCTTTTAGAGATTGTTGATATTGAAGAAGGAGAACCTCTCCCTAGTCTCCGGCATAGGAAACCAAAAGTGCACTATTGAGTCTAGAGCCAAGAGATCATCAATAAATCTCATTAAGAAACACAATAAATGAAGACTTGCTGTTTCACACAATGTGGAAAGTGAGAATATATTGAGAGTCCTACGCATTATCCTAGTGGTATTGCCAGAACATCTGAGTGATATGTTAAGTATTCACGATGAAGATGGAAATCCTTCTATAGCCAACATCAAACAAGCTCTTGGTGGGTGACATGTGGGATCTTATCAAAAGGTCAAACTTGTGACAACCGGATAGAAACAATGGAGCAATTCACTCTTGAATCAACCTTGGTCCAGGAAATGGATTGACGGATACCTTTGAAAAACCGGTCGTGGTGCTCAACAACTCTTTTCTATAGGACATCGACTGTGTATTAAGTTTTCAAAAATTAAAAGGGTATTTATGATTGATACTTGATTTTCCATAAAACCTTCGTTGTATTGCAAAACACTTTCTATTAAGCAATACAAGATTGTTTTTCAAATCATTTTTCATCAATCAGTGAATCCCAATTCACTGGTTCACTCACTCCGTGCTGTCTTTTTTGAGACGTTCCGGTTTGAGAACAGCTTGATTAGCTGCGAAACCCTGTCAAGGAGATTCTTAGGAATTCTACCTGATCACAGGCAGTACTTGTACTGATCAACGGGGAACCATGGTTCTTGCAACCTCATTTAACGAAAGTGATCAAAGACACTTTCGTGCGTTTTATTGCTAACTGTTGTTTGCAGGGACACCCAACGGTTGCAGCTGATCAGAATTGAGGAGTCAATCCATAACCGCATGCTCACACATCACATTCACTTCTAAAGAAATCATGATAAGTGCATATCTTGATCAACTGGCTCTGATATTTTCAATCCATGCTTCTGCTACGCTGCTGCAAATATCATGAATCAACTAAGCTTCTGCTACTCTGATGAGAAGATATCATGATCCAAAGATGTGAGTATGTCTGTCCAAAAGTCACAACTTCACATAATGGCGATACAACAAAGGATGAGTCAAAGATTTGTTGTGGGTGATGATCTCAAACCTGGCTCAAAGAATCACCAACACGTGGATCAGTTAAAGACCTCCACTTGACTTACAATACATGCGGAACATGAAGAATCAAAGACTACGAGCTACAGAGCAAAGAACTTAATCAAGAATTCAAGAATGCCAAAATGTAATATCTATTTGTAATTGAGGTGACCTCCCTTAGGGGGAGATTGTTGGGATTTAGAAAATCCGATGGTTAAAGACTTGGCCACCTCAAGTATATGTATTCGTTAGAAAGTTCGTAGTCATAGTCATTTAGTGGTAGTTAGTAGTTAGTTATGTAACACCGTGGAGGACGGACGGGTCTTTACCCACTGTATGCCTGATCCACAACCCGTAGGAGGCGTGTCATGTAAGAACCTATAAATACTCTTTGCCTAGCAAGGCAAAGGGTCAGAGCTTTCAATATACATTTTTCTTTGTCTCACTAAAGTTCCCAACTCTCTTCACTTTCTCTCTCTAAAACCTCATCTTATTCGAACCATATATGTGTTTGATTATGTGTTTGTGAAAACCAATATGCTACACGCAAGTTACTTGTAAGCATAATTCATCAATGCATACTTACATCAACATCTCTCGAAGTCTCAAGTATGCCTTCAACTCAGTCGCAGATTTCCATTCTGACGTAAATCACTCGAGGTATGAACAACAAATTTGAAACTTGACAAATGATCAAAGGATAAAAATTTTGTTCAAAGACTTCACATTTTTAATGTGACAACATTTTTTCAAAAATACATTTTACAAATTATATTTGAATTAAAAAGAAATGTTTCATTTTGAATAATTAGTTTAAAAATTCCAACAGCTATTCCCCCCCCCCTCTATAACAGCTCCAAACATCCCCAAATAAACCTTCACTACTAAAAACAAAAAGGAAGCGTTTTTGGTACGAATGGTACCACTAAATACCCGAAGGTATCGTTAAATTTAGTGGTATCATGTGAAAATTAGTGGTACCGTGTATCTGTAATGGCTAGTTTTTTCTTTGCCTATAAATAGTAGACCATTTTACGCTTCCAACTTGATTTTTCCAGCTAGTTTTCTATGGTCCAATCCTCTATTATTTAGATCACTTTCTTTGATCATTTAGTGAGTTTTAGTTTGTATAAGAGTGATCCAACCTTCCATTCTAGAGATCACTTTCATTCCGTTACTAGTCCAAGGGAAGTACACATCGTATCAAGAAGATACAAAGTGTTGTAGTGTTAGTGTAGTGTGTTCGTAACACTTGTTACGCACTTGTTGTATCTAGATATACATCAAGTTGTCCATCATATTGTTTAGTTAGATTGGATAGATCATTGTAATCTTGTTGAGATCAAGAAGGTCTCGTGAAGCTTGTGTTGTTAGTGTATAGATCGGGTAGATAGTATTGATCATGTAGATCGTGTAGATCGGGTAGATCATGTTGATCATGTAGATCGGGTTGATCGTGTTGATCATGTAGATCGTGTATATCGGGTTGATCGTGTAGATCAGGAAATTATCAGCTTACGCCGTAACATATATTATCACTCAAAGACCAAATGTGACACACGGTAAATTTTCACTAAAATTTAACTGATGATTAGTAATTTATTATTACTAAGCCAAATTCATTAAGCATGCATAAGCTTTGCCTGATCATTTGAGTAGATAACTCGCATACAATAAAGACTTCATCACTTTTGCATTCATATCGTTTTATGAATATTTCATTTTTGACTTATGATTTAAATTGTAAGACGAGAGGTTATCTCATTTTCCCCCAGTGACCGACACTGCACGCGTACCGACACTATGATAAGGGCAAATAAAACAAATGAAAACCCCCCGTAATAGAAAATATTACCAAGATAATAATACTTCCAAGCGTATCTATAAGATACTACCTTATAAAAATTATCAAACTTTAACGCTCTAGTCACAGTATAATCTTCGCATGACACCAAAACTATGCAATACAATTTAAATTACTTACCATATGTAACAAGTATACCTACCTTATATATATACAACTTTACAAAATCTATTTTATAAAAATAAGTAAATGAAATTTTATCCCTTTCCCTTGGTTAATCCGCCCCCCCCCCCCCCCCCTCTCCTTTTTTTCGTTTTGTCGTCACCTATCCCCCAAAAATTCCATCTACATCTCTCTCTCTCTAAAAAAAGAGATAACAACTCTTCCCAAGGAATAGTGAGAGATATCTTCTTCATCCCCTATCTCTGCAATCTCACCTAGGCCGAATATTTTCAAAAGAAGGTAACCCAACATATTTACCCAACCTACCTTTCCTCTTTCATACCATATTCATGTAAGATTTTGCTTCCCCAAATCCCTCTTGATGCGCCGCTACTCTTCAAGGGAATCCAAGGAAGATCAAGATGAATCACAAAGAGAAACAAATCTTCCACCAATCTATCTTGAGCTTATATCTAAGATTCCTTTGGTTTTGGAAGTAAACTATTTTTGGCTTCAAACAAAGATGCAAGATGAAACGGCTTGGTCAAAGACTCCTCTCTTAATCCCTTCTTAAGCAACTCGAATGACCAAGGACACATACAAATCAAATCTCAAACACACCACAAGAGTGATATTCTCAAGAGTGTTGAGAAGCTGTGGGTTTGCTCGGAAACAGTTAAGGGGTTTGATTTGTGTGGGGTTCCTCGAGTTAGCTTTCATCCTCAACGTTTTCTCATCTCACTTTTAATAAGGTTCAATGTCCATCTCTTCTTGTAATTTTCGTTGTAATGTATAGTGTAATAATGACATAATAATTGGTGATGTGTTATAGAGGTTCGAAGAACATAAGTAGAAATTATTGTTGTTGATTAATCTTAAGACTTCACGCTAGTGATAATTTCTTATGTAAATCTCGGGTTGTTGTTGGATTCCTTGTTTTAGTCTTGTCGAATTCATGAGTCAAAAGAAATGTTTTGGTTTATCTATCTTGTCTTGGCATCAAAATATAGGGGACGGGACCTACTGTGGGTTAACCACAGTGGTTTGTCGAGGCGAAAGTCGATTTGTAAAAATTGAGCTAGTCATGATTTATCACATCTTTGGTTTGAAGTTAACTTAGTTATATAAGGGAAATGTACATCAAAGTTATGAGGTCAAATAATGGTTTGGGTCGAAAAACCAACTGTGGTTATCACCACAGTGGTATGAGCTTGTTTTTCAAAAATGGTTATAATGGGTTCGAACAAGGGTCGTGTATACTTGTTCCTCGGTCGAGAAGCCCCGACTTCACAATCTAGGACATATTATAGTTAAGTTGTGTCGCGAGTCTAAACTGGTTGTGTTGAACTCTTGCGCCAAAAGAAGAATACTTTGGCACTATAACATGGAAATGTAGTGTATTATCAATGAATTGATATGAACCTGTTTGTAAAACCATATTGGGCCACAGCTCAGATTTCCTCAAAAGAATTTCCTAAACCACCTATGGGCCGAAACTTTTCTTATACATACACCACTTCGGGCCACAGCCCCAACAATTGAGATTTCATATCATACTTCTAAGTCAATAAGTCATAAAAAAAAATTATAGGAAGAATGAATCGTTCTCGGATAATCTCATATTTTCAAAAGTTATATTATGCTAGATGTCTAAATAAAGTGTTAAAATTCAACCTTCGATAACTAAAAATTATCTACAATTCGTAAACAAATTTCGACAAAAATATACATTAACACGTCATATACTAATTAAATGATAGAAAATTTTGCACAATAAATTCTCTGATCAAAGGTATGCTGCACAATCTAATGCTTATGTTAGAGTGTCTCGACGTAAACGGATATATAAGAAAATATATATTTATGCGTCGACAAGAAGCAATTGATCGAAAACATGATTCACTTAATAAGGTCTACTTCAAAGCTTAACGTCAATGTGTAGACATCTGTATGTCAAATAAGATCTCTAGTTGAGAACCATACGTATTAAGGACAAATTTTAATAAATAAATGAGGACTACTAAATCATTTTGTAAACTAATAAATTTGAGAGTTTTCAACTTTAACTTAAATATTTTATAAATGCAATTAGAAAATAAAAAACCTAATACTAGTTTCGACAATATCATTTTGCGTCAACTAAAATAAGTATATACACATTTATATACTTACTAGTGGAACATTGTAATATCAAACTTTGGATATTAAAACCATATTAGTGTCAACATGAAAAGTATATATACATTCATATACTTACTAGAAAAACCTTTCAATTATTTTTACAAACTAAAGTATAGTTTTTAATACAATTATAAAAACAATTAAACTATTTTTGAGTAAGCAATACTTAAAACAATGAACTAAAACATTGCCCTCCTTATCTAGGTCGCGTGTCGGTGCCGCTCCACAACCATCACTAATCCCACATTTGGATTACACATTTGCTAAGGTGAGTTTCATAGCCCCACTTTTACTTGATAAACTGTTTTATACATTTTGGGGTGAGAAATATGCAAAACATTTTATGGACCAAAACTATTACATGATTACTATTACGTGGTTTAGCCTAAGCCCTTATGTCCCTAGAGAATGCCCTTTTTCATGAACCGTCAATTCCCTATTGGGAAACGCGAATGTTATAAATAGATCTATTGAGGGTGACTCCTCCGTTCGGTTGGCCATGCTTAGGCCAAGGCGAAACGTATACCATGTCGGAATCAAGTGTTGAGGGACAAAACACTTGCTATGGGCCCCTATATTGTATGACATCTTTTAGCATACAGAACTGTCGTAGTATCGGTCGCATGAACTTAGAGCTAACGTAATAGACATTCATACATATATCATTATATTCGTTGTAATGATTATATGCCTTTGCTGATGATCCAAGCTTACTATTTGAACTTAAACCTATGAACTCACCAGCTTTTAGCTGACCTTTTTAGCATATTTTTCTCAGGTGTTTAAGTTATATTCATGAAGGCAAGGCAAGAAGCGGATGTATGGTCGTAGTAGTAAAGAAGTGTTGATACACAAAAATGATGTTTTTACATTGGGACCACTAAAACTAATGGGATGTGCCCATTTATTTAAACTATGTTGTAAGACAATGTTTTAAATCTATTTTATGAAATCAAACGGAGTATGTATTCCATTCTTTATTACTTGTGTTATGATTCACCAATCCCGTAACGCTCCCGAATAACACGTATGCTTCCCCTAAACAAAATTTGGGGGTGTTACAGATTGGCATCAGAGCCTAAGTTATAGAGAACTAGGTACATATAAACCCTAAACTATAACTACTTTTCACAAAAACATCATACTACGACCACCGATTGCCGCTTGCCTTACTTGCCATTTTACTTAAGACTCATTTAATAGGATTACATGTTTTATTTCCTATTTACTTATGCACTATTTCATATTCATCATGAGCATATTTTTCCACATACTTACACATATGCACCGTCTTGTCACAGACTATGCCTTCACCAGCGTTTCCTCACGATGTTCAGGAGGACATCTTACTAGCTCACTCACCGACCATCCGTCAGCTTGCACACTTAGCCACTGATCCATATATTCAGGCCACATTAGCAGCTCAGCCAGTTATTGCACCTACTCCATCTATACCTACCCTTACCACCACTCCATCAGCTTTGTTGACGCGCAGGCAAAAACCCCGCATGATTGTGAGAGTACCTGGATATCGAGAGCGGTATTCATATGTGCCTGCACTAGCTTCTCGGATGACCCGCACTGCTTACATGGGTCCTTCTACTACTTCAGAGTCACTGACACCATCACCCACTGAGTCACCACCTCATCAGAGACTCAGGAGATCTACTGATTCCTACTCAGAGGAAGACCCGAAAGAAGATCCAGAAGAGGATCCTGAGGAGGAACTACCAGAGCCTATACCGACTGAGAGTGTCCCTGGACATGTTAGCACAGCAGCAGATATGAGTACACAGGGTCTGGAGATTGTCCATAGTATTCAGGAGCTATGACAAAGCTCCAGGATGGCTCAGATATTGAGTGAGGACATGGATATTGATGCATCATTTGGATTAGGGCAGAGAGCCGCTTTTCTCCACAGTCAGGAGGAGAGTAGTGAGGTTGCTTGGAGAGATATTGATTGCTTGATCAGTTCAGTACCACACATCGCCAGTCCGAGCTACAGTCCGTCATCACCTTCATTCATACCATCTGCAGCAGACATGGAGCGCCTTGAGCGCGCCACTAGACAGCTTGAGACCATTGAGGAAGCTGCACCGGTTGAGGCACAGTCCGAGCCAGACCTATCAGGATCTCCAGAAGGTGATCTGACCCTCACTGAGAGGATATTTATTCAGTTGGACTCTCATGAGACTCTGCTAGGAGTCCATACTGATCAGCTAGAGAGAGTCGATCCAACACGCTTGCAAGCTTGCGAGCAGCGTGTTGAGGGTTTAGACCGAGTTACGGATGTATTGTATGAGAGCGTGGAGCTTGAGAGACACAAGCGGATTCGACTGGTTTTTAGGGTTGAGACTCAGGCTGAGGACATCAGAGAGTTGGACAGCAGAGCACGAGCCTTGGGCAGAGGTCAGACCCAGATGCACAGACGACTAAAGGAGTTAGAGCGCGTCCAGTGGATTGCTAGAGATACTGTCAGTGAAGGATGGCAGAGGACTACTGGTTTAGAGTCTATGTTAGCATCTCAGATGAGGCGTATCGCGAGTTTGGAGGATACGCAGCGAGAGTTAGTTTCTACCATCGAGCGACTACGTACCGAGCGTGGACATCCTTAGATCCTATTGCATGATGTATTACACTAAACTGAACTATAACAGTTAGTGTTAGTTATTACTCTTGTACTTCAGTTGTATTTCCGTTGTATTTCCGTTGTATTCCGTTGTATTTCGGTTGTTTTCCAGCTAGTATCTCATCATGTACCGTAGGAACCTTGTAACCGAAGTTCTATCTATGTCAAACTTATTTTCCTATCCAATTGTCTTTACTTTTATAGATTGCTCATATGATCTATCTACGATAACCACACTATTACTTGGCACTTACCTTGATTAAAAGGTCATATATCTTATCACCTTTCCTACTGCAGAAATGCCGCCAAAACAAAGATCAAAACGTACCAACCCTGGTGGAGCTTCCAATGCTCCAATTCCAGCGAGAGTCACTCGCAACCAAGCTGCAAATGCTGCTATTCCAAACAGAGTCACACACGATCAGACTGCTGAAGCCACTACTCCTGCTAGGGCTACTCCAATCCAACCTATCATGAATCAAGCCATGATTGACCAACTAGTCAACGAGCGAGTGAACGCCGCTTTAGCTGCAGCAAATCACTCATCTACTAATGCTGGAACTTCGAGACCACCCACTCACTACCGCACTTGTACTTATCAAGACTTTCGCAAAACCATGACTGGGGGCTTTAGTGGAACCGAAGGAGCTGTCGGTCTGACTAGATGGATCGAAAAGCTCGAGACTGTGTTCCGAATCTGCAATTGTGAAGAAGAGTCTAAGGTTAAGTATGCATCATTCACTTTCACGGATGCTGCTTTGACCTGGTGGAACAATTTTCTGAAATCTGCTAGTTTCGATGTTGCCTATGCCATGCCATGGGAGAACTTCAAGGAAATGGTACTTCGAAAGTACTGTCCTCGTAATGAGATCAAGAAGCTCGAACATGAGTTTTGGAACCTCAAGGTTCAAGGCACCAATATGGCTGCTTATAATCAGCGATTTCAAGAACTAGCCTTATTGTGTCCTGAAATGGTTCCCACTGAGACCCGATTGTTAGAGAGATACATCGGGGGACTGCCCCAACCTATCAAGGGCAATGTCACCACTTCTAAGGCTGCTGATCTTCATGAAACTATCGAAGTAGCCAACAAACTCATGGACCAAGTGATTGAGGATTCCATCGACAAAGTGGTTGACAATAAGAGGAAATGGGACGACCATTCTCAAGGCTACAACAACAATGAATACCGTGGCAACAACAGTAGGAACAACAACAACAATCAAAGTAAAAGGCAAAATGTTGCTAGAGCTTATGCAGTGAATGTTGAGGAAAGAAAACTGTACTCAGGGACTGCACCATTGTGTAATCGATGCACACTGCATCACAAGGGGCAGTGTACAGTCAAGTGCCGTAACTGCCAGAAAATCGGACACTTAACCAGAAACTGCAGGTCCAAGTCATTGGCGACGGTTCAAACAGCTCCAGCTCAGGACCCAAAAGCTAATATAACGTGCTTTGGTTGTGGTGAAAAAGGGCATTATAAGAATGAATGCCGAAAGACCAGAAACCAAGGCCATGGAGGAAATCAAGGAAACCGAGGAAATCCAGGAAGCCATGGGAATGGCAGGATTCAGGGAAATGTTGGACAGACGAGTAATCAGGGAAATGGCGAAGGAGCTCGTGGAAGAGTATATGCTGTAACCTAAGTGGAAGCTCAGGAAGACCCGAATGTTGTGACGGGTACGTTCCTTATAAATAACCGTTATGCATCCATATTGTTTGATACGGGGGCCGACAGGAGTTTTGTTTCTAATACATTTAGTCCACTACTCGATATTGCCCCAACTGCATTAGGAAATGCATACAACGTGGAACTAGCTAACGGTAACATAGAAAGGGTAGATACCATCATAAGAGGTTGCATCCTTAACCTGTTAAACCACCCATTCAATATCGACTTGATACCAGTAGCATTGGGTAGTTTCGATTTCATTGTCGGAATGGATTGGTTAGCAAAATATCATGCTGCCATCATTTGTGATGAGAAACTCGTTCGAATACCCTATGGAGATGAAGTCCTAACAATAGAAGGAGACAGAAGTGACAGAAGAAACGTTTCAAGACTGCATGTCATTTCCTGTACCAAGGTGTTAAGGTGTATCGAGGAAGGATGTCATATCTTCCTAGCACAAGTCAACGGAAAGGACGAAAAAGAAGGGGAAGAAAAACGTCTGGAGGACGTGCCGATAGTAAGAGAATTTCCTGAAGTCTTTCCCGAAGACTTGCCAGGACTCCCGCCGATCCGACAAGTTGAATTTCAGATCGATTTAGTGCCTGGTGCCGCGCCAGTGGCAAGAGCACCTTATCGGTTAGCTCCAACGGAACTCTAGGAGTTATCGAACCAGTTGTCGGAACTTGCGGAAAAAGGATTCATTAGACCAAGCTCATCACCATGGGGAGCACCAGTCTTATTCGTCAAGAAGAAGGACGGAACTTTCAGAATGTGCATTGACTATCGTGAATTGAATAAACTAACCATTAAGAACCGATACCCACTACCGAGAATCGATGACTTATTCGACCAACTTCAAGGTTCAAGCGTTTATTCAAAAATCGACTTAAGGTCCGGATACCATCAACTAAGAGTTCGGGAAGAAGACATTCCCAAAACCGCCTTCAGAACTCGTTATGGACATTACGAGTTCCAAGTCATGCCTTTTGGGTTAACCAACGCACCAGCTGTGTTCATGGACCTCATGAACTGAGTGTGTAAACCTTACTTGGATAAATTTGTGATCGTATTCATTGACGATATCCTAATTTATTCCAAGAGTGTGAAAGAACACGAAGAGCATCTTAGATTGATCTTGGAATTATTGAAGAAGGAAGAACTGTATGCAAAGTTCTCGAAGTGTGAATTCTGGATACCGACTGTACAATTCTTAGGTCATGTGATAGACAGTCAGGGTATTCATGTAGATCCCGCTAAGATCGAGTCAATAAAGGATTGGGCGACACCCACAACTCCTACTGAAATACGCCAATTCTTAGGACTCGCTGGATACTACAGAAGGTTCATTGAAGGTTTCTCAAAGATTGCTAAATCTTTAACCAAGCTAACCCAGAAAAACACCAAGTTTGACTGGGGAGAAAAGGAAGAAGAAGCTTTTCAACTCCTTAAAGAAAAGTTGTGTAGTGCACCCATTCTAGCCTTACCTGAGGGTAGTGAAGACTTTGTTGTTTATTGTGACGCTTCACACAAAGGGCTTGGAGCGGTGCTAATGCAAAGAGAGAAAGTGATAGCATACGCCTTTCGCCAGTTGAAGACTCATGAGAAAAACTACACAACGCACGACTTGGAGTTGGGATCAGTTGTGTTCGCACTCAAGATTTGGAGACACTACTTGTATGGCACAAAGTGTGTCGTATACACCGATCACAAAAGTCTACAACACATTTTGGATCAGAAAGAACTTAACATGAGACAGCGCCGATGGTTGGAATTACTCAGTGATTATGACTGCGAGATTCGTTACCATCCGGGTAAAGCGAATGTAGTTGCTGATGCTCTCAGTAGGAAAGAGCGACCACAACCTCTTAGAGTCAGATCCTTGGGTATGACAATTAGTTCACCTCTCCCAAGCAAGATTCTTGAGGCTCAATTGGAAGCACTCAAGGAGGAAAATCGTCCGAATGAGAATCTTTACGGAATGCCAGAATGTGAAAATGGATTCGTGAAAAGATCGGATGGAACTTTGTGTTTCAAAGAGCGAAGTTGGATACCACTCTACGGAGGAATTTGCGACATTATTATGCATGAATCTCACAAGTCTAAATACTCCATCCACCCAGGATCCGACAAAATGTACCTTGATTTGAAGAAATTGTACTGGTGGCCCAACATGAAAGCCGACATTGCAACATATGTCAGCCGGTGTTTAACATGTTCAAAGGTTAAAGCTGAACACCAGAGACCCTCAGGCCTACTGGTACAACCCGAAATCCCCGAGTGGAAATGGGAACGTATAACAATGGACTTTATCACTAAGTTACCAAAAACCTCTAAGGGCTACGACACTATTTGGGTAATAGTCGACCGTCTCACCAAGTCAGCACATTTCCTACCGATGAAAGAAAGTGATGGAATGGAAAAACTTGCACAACTATACCTGAAGGAAATCATCGCACGCCATGGTGTACCAATTTCCATCATTTCAGACAGAGATAGCCGTTTCACCTCAAACTTCTGGAAATCACTTCAAGATGCTTTAGGGTCTAACCTCGACATGAGCACCGCTTACCATCCTCAAACTGATGGACAGAGCGAGAGAACAATCCAAACACTGGAGGATATGCTAAGAGCATGTGTGATAGACTTTGGAAATGGCTGGGATAAGCACTTGCCACTAGCTGAATTTTCTTACAATAACAGCTATCACACAAGTATCAAAGCCGCACCATATGAAGCACTCTATGGACGGAAATGTAGATCACCTGTGTGTTGGGCCGAAGTTGGAGAAAGTCAACTTACTGGTCCGGAGTTAATCCAAGAAACTACCGAAAATATTGTACAAATCAAAAGCCGACTACAAGCAGCTCGTGACCATCAAAAGAGCTACGCGGATAAAAGGAGGAAACCACTTGAGTTACAAGTGGGAGATAAAGTTATGCTCAAAGTTGCGCCGTGGAAGGGCGTGATCCGTTTTGGAAAACGTGGAAAGTTAAATCCTCGTTATATTGGACCTTTCAAAATTCTCGCTAGAATCGGACCGGTAGCATACCGACTCGAATTGCCACAAGAACTCAGCTCTGTACACAACGTGTTTCACGTGTGCAACTTGAAAAAATGTCTTTCTGACGAAACTCTTGCTATTCCTTTGGAAGAAGTCCAAGTTGATGAAAGATTGAATTTTGTCGAGGAACCCATTGAAATTATGGATAGCGAAATCAAACGGCTTAAGCAAAGCCGCATTCCTATCGTCAAAGTCCGTTGGAACTCTCAAAGAGGTCCAGAATACACATGGGAGCGTGAAGACCAATTCAAGCGCAAATACCCACACCTTTTCTCTACTTCACCAAGAAATCCTAACTGAAAACCGAGGACGGTTTTCTCTTCCAAGGCGGGGACGATGTGACACACGGTAAATTTTCACTAAAATTTAACTGATGATTAGTAATTTATTATTACTAAGCCAAATTCATTAAGCATGCATAAGCTTTGCCTGATCATTTGAGTAGATAACTCGCATACAATAAAGACTTCATCACTTTTGCATTCATATCATTTTATGAATATTTCATTTTTGTCTTATGATTTAAATTGTAAGACGAGAGGTTATCTCATTTTCCCCCAGTGACCGACACTGCACGCGTACCGACATTATGATAAGGGCAAATAAAACAAATGAAAAACCCTCGTAATAGAAAATATTACCAAGATAATAATACTTCCAAGCGTATCTATAAGATACTACCTTATAAAAATTATCAAACTTTAACGCTCTAGTCACAGTATAATCTTCGCATGACACCAAAACTATGCAATACAATTTAAATTACTTACCATATGTAACAAGTATACCTACCTTATATATATATACAACTTTACAAAATCTATTTTATAAAAATAAGTAAATGAAATTTTATCCCTTTTCCTTGGTTAATCCGCCCCCCCCCCCCCCCTCCTTTTTTTCGTTTTGTCGTCACCTATCCCCCAAAAATTCCATCTACATCTCTCTCTCTCTAAAAAAAGAGATAACAACTCTTCCCAAGGAATAGTGAGAGATATCTTCTTCATCCCCTATCTCTGCAATCTCACCTAGGCCGAATATTTTCAAAAGAAGGTAACCCAACATATTTACCCAACCTACCTTTCCTCTTTCATACCATATTCATGTAAGATTTTGCTTCCCCAAACCCCTCTTGATGCGCCGCTACTCTTCAAGGGAATCCAAGGAAGATCAAGATGAATCACAAAGAGAAACAAATCTTCCACCAATCTATCTTGAGCTTATATCCAAGATTCCTTTGGTTTTGGAAGTAAACTATTTTTGGCTTCAAACAAAGATGCAAGATGAAAAGGCTTGGTCAAATACTCCTCTCTTAATCCCTTCTTAAGCAACTCGAATGACCAAGGACACATACAAATCAAATCTCAAACACACCACAAGAGTGATATTCTCAAGAGTGTCAAGAAGCTGTGGGTTTGCTCGGAAACAGTTAAGGGGTTTGATTTGTGTGGGGTTCCTCGAGTTAGCTTTCATCCTCAACGTTTTCTCATCTCACTTTTAATAAGGTTCAATGTCCATCTCTTCTTGTAATTTCGTTGTAATGTATAGTGTAATAATGACATAATAATTGGTGATGTGTTATAGAGGTTCGAAGAACATAAGTAGAAATTATTGTTGTTGATTAATCTTAAGACTTCACGCTAGTGATAATTTTTTATGTAAATCTCGGGTTGTTGTTGGATTCCTTGTTTTAGTCTTGTCGAATTCAAGAGTCAAAAGAAATGTTTTGGTTTATCTATCTTGTCTTGGCGTCAAAATATAGGGGACGGGACCTACTGTGGGTTAACCACAGTGGTTAGTCGAGGCGAAAGTCGATTTGTAAAAATTGAGCTAGTCATGATTTATCACATCTTTGGTTTGAAGTTAACTTAGTTATATAAGGGAAATGTACATCAAAGTTATGAGGTCAAATAATGGTTTGGGTCGAAAAACCCACTGTGGTTATCACCACAGTGGTATGAACTTGTTTTTCAAAAATGGTTATAATGGGTTCGAACAAGGGTCATGTATACTTGTTCCTCGGTCGAGAAGCCCCGACTTCACAATCTAGGACATATTATAGTTGAGTTGTGTCGCGAGTCTAAACTGGTTGTGTTGAACTCTTGCGCCAAAAGAAGAATACTTTGGCACTATAACATGGAAATGTAGTGTATTATCAATGAATTGATATGAACCTGTTTGTAAAACCATATTGGGCCACAGCTCAGATGTCCTCAAAAGAATTTCCTAAACCACCTATGGGCCGAAACTTTTCTTATACATACACCACTTCGGGCCACAGCCCCAACAATTGAGATTTCATATCATACTTCTAAGTCAATAAGTCATAAAAAAAATTATAGGAAGAATGAATCGTTCTCGGATAATCTCATATTTTCAAAAGTTATATTATGCTAGATGTCTAAATAAAGTGTTAAAATTCAACCTTCGATAACTAAAAATTATCTACAATTCGTAAACAAATTTCGACAAAAATATACATTAACACGTCATATACTAATTAAATGATAGAAAATTTTCCACAATAAATTCTCTGATCAAAGGTATGCTGCACAATCTAATGCTTATGTTAGAGTGTCTCGACGTAAACGGATATATAAGAAAATATATATTTATGCGTCGACAAGAAGCAATTGATCGAAAACATGATTCACTTAATAAGGTCTACTTCAAAGCTTAACGTCAATGTGTAGACATCTGTATGTCAAGTAAGATCTCTAGTTGAGAACCATACGTATTAAGGACAAATTTTAATAAATAAATGAGGACTACTAAATCATTTTGTAAACTAATAAATTTGAGAGTTTTCAACTTTAACTTAAATATTTTATAAATGCAATTAGAAAATAAAAAACCTAATACTAGTTTCGACAATATCATTTTGCGTCAACTAAAATAAGTATATACACATTTATATACTTACTAGTGGAACATTGTAATATCAAACTTTGGATATTAAAACCATATTAGTGTCAACATGAAAAGTATATATACATTCATATACTTACTAGAAAAACCTTTTAATTATTTTTACAAACTAAAGTATAGTTTTTAATACAATTATAAAAACAATTAAACTATTTTTGAGTAAGCAATACTTAAAATAATGAACTAAAACATTGCCCTCCTTATCTAGGTCGCGTGTCGGTGCCGCTCCACAACCATCACTAATCCCACATTTGGATTGCACATTTGCTAAGGTGAGTTTCATAGCCCCACTTTTACTTGATAAACTGTTTTATACATTTTGGGGTGAGAAATATGCAAAACATTTTATGGACCAAAACTATTACATGATTACTATTACGTGGTTTAGCCTAAGCCCTTATGTCCCTAGAGAATGCCCTTTTTCATGAACCGTCAATTCCCTATTGGGAAACGCGAATGTTATAAATAGATCTATTGAGGGTGACTCCTCCGTTCGGTTGGCCATGCTTAGGCCAAGGCGAAACGTATACCATGTCGGAATCAAGTGTTGAGGAACAAAACACTTGCTATGGGCCCCTATATTGTATGACATCTTTTAGCATACAGAACTGTCGTAGTATCGGTTGCATGAACTTAGAGCTAACGTAATAGACATTCATACATATATCATTATATTCGTTGTAATGATTATATGCCTTTGCTGATGGTCCAAGCTTACTATTTTAACTTAAACCTATGAACTCACCAGCTTTTAGCTGACCTTTTTAGCATATTTTTCTCAGGTGTTTAAGTTATATTCATGAAGGCAAGGCAAGAAGCGGATGTATGGTCGTAGTAGTAAAGAAGTGTTTTTACACAAAAATGATGTTTTTACATTGGGACCACTAAAACTAATGGGATGTGCCCATTTATTTAAACTATGTTGTAAGACAATGTTTTAAATCTATTTTATGAAATCAAACGGAGTATGTATTCTGTTCTTTATTACTTGTGTTATGATTCACCAATCCCGTAACGCTCCCGAATAACACGTATGCTTCCGCTAAACAAAATTTGGGGGTGTTACACCAAAGTCCACAAAGTTCAATTTTACGGTGTAACTCCATCGACTTGGTTACACTGTAGATATCCAATGGGTTATGACTAGGGGTGTCATTCGGGCTGACCCGACCCGAACCCAACCCGACCCGACCCGAACCCGACCTGAGTCAATTCGGGTCGGGTCAATCGGGTTCAAAAATCTATTCGGGTCAATTGGGTCACCCCAAATTGACCCGACTTTTAAACAAGGTCGGGTTCGGGTATATTTTTTTAGCCTTGACCCGACCCGAACCCGACTAACCCGGTTCAACAACACTTTTACAATGTAAAATACTCGGGTTGAC
This sequence comes from Chrysanthemum seticuspe, assembly GCA_019973895.1. Taxonomy (NCBI): domain Eukaryota; kingdom Viridiplantae; phylum Streptophyta; class Magnoliopsida; order Asterales; family Asteraceae; genus Chrysanthemum; species Chrysanthemum seticuspe. Next base: position 186,343,092 of record BPTQ01000001.1, on the reverse strand, counting down.
CCCGAACCCGAATTGACCCGACCCGATTGACCCGACCCGAGTTGACCCGAACCCGAATTGACCCGACCCGAGTTGACCCGAGTTCTAAACAAGGTCGGGTTCGGGTATTTTTTTTTAAAGCTTGACCCGAGTTGACCCGACCCGATTTGACCCAAACCCGACCGGGTCAACCCGAATAACACCCCTAGTTATGATGTAGAAACCTTTCCAAAAGGGTTATGACTCAAAAACGACCAAAAGGGTTACCACGCAGAAACGACCAAAATTTAACGAGAAAATTGTGAGTTCGTAACCTCTTCTTATGATTACGCCGCAGACTTTATTTAAAGGAAAAGATCTCCAGTGATACAAAGTTTACGGCGTAACTCTTTACTTAAGGTTACGCCGTAAGATATTAATTAGTGATAAGATCGTCTGAGATATGATGGTTACGGCATAAACCTTTACTTAAGGTTATGACGTAGCTTTAGCGAGGCTATAAATACAACCTCTAAATATGCATATTTGAGATCTGACTCACCACAAAAAACATTAAGGACTATTTAGGACTTCATCAAGGACGAATTTCAGCAGCTTCGGGCCATGATTTGTGTTTTATTTCTTTATGATTGCTTTATGTGTTTGCTCTCTTTACTGTTCGTGGATACGCTTGTTTCGGTAGTGTCAAAGCTAGGTAGTGCATAGAGTGTTAGTGCAAATTGACCAAAGATAGTTGGCATGATAAGTTGTGAGGGTGTGTAAGAACTGACCTAAGGATTACACATTCCTTGTGTGCGAATTAACCATAGGATCACCTACCTATTCGTGATACTTAAGAAATGTGGGAACCTCAGAGCGGACCATGCCGGGTTTAGTGCATTTTGAACTAAGAATATGTCTAGAAGGTGGCTGGTACTTAATGAATGAAAATAGATTACCCACGACCTCTATCGATTAAAATATGGTAGAATATGAATCTAGTATTATAGGCTAGGCTAAATGACCATAGGAGTTTAGCGACATTTACCCCCACATGGAGCATTATAAAGCACTTATAAGAAAAAAGGATTATTGCATGATAATAATAGTAACTAGGATAGCACATTTATCTCCCACTGATTGTCTTTCATTTAACTTTGCATTTCATTTCATCCTTATTAATTTAACGTAATATAAATCAAAACCCCTCTTTTAAAGTGACAATAGAAATTATATTAGAATCCACTCACATAGCTTTTGGGACAACCTCGACTTTACCAACATCTAGACTACTCACGACCTGGTATACTACCTGCTAGTGCTACATAGATGATTGGTAAACGAGAATTATAAATTTAAAACATGATCTAGGTAAAATAGCATCACTTATGCTTATTTTCCCAAGAAGTTTCACGCCCATTCATTAGACACTAAGTTGCTCTTCAGAGATAAGTGTTTATGGTCATTGAGACATTTGTCAGATATCAATGACTTTGGTGTAGTTTGTAGCTCCTTATACATTGCTCACTAATACCGCATCAGCTTACAAAGTGTTTCTTCAGTTAGTCTTCAACTTCCCTGAATCTTGACAGTTGATTGAGCTTTATAAAATTCTCACTGATTTCTTTTATCAGTGAGTTACATCTAATGATGATCATTAGTGAGTTACATTCACTGATAACCATCAGGGTGTAATCACTCTCTGATGACAATTAGGGAGTAACACTTTCTGATAACCATCAGAGAGTAATACCTTTGATTTCCATCAAGGGGTGTCTTACTCTTTGATCCTTATCAGAGACTTAAAAAATTCGGATATTTTATGTTTAAATAACAATTGGGTCAAAAATCAGACCCAACATCAAATCACCTAACAGGTTTCCCCTATCATTCAAACTAAATCAAGGTTCCTTTGTGAAAATACATCCTTTCCCTTTATGGTAAGTGCTTTACTTGTGATGCAAAGCACTTATCAAATTTGTATCAAGGTGATTAGTGATTATGCCAATAGTTGTTTAATCATGGATTATGTGATTTGGATACTTGATTTTGGTTATTTAGAAGTTTGAATATTTTTTGTACATTTTCACTTCCCAACAAAAAAAACCTTTTTACACACTCCCACAACATATATTATTGTCTCCTACATTTTCTACACAATCTCATTTAATTCCTCACATTCTTATAATCATTTGTTTGTCACAAACATTCTAGAAAACGTACCATATCACACGTTCCTACATATTAAACCTTCCGTCTTCTTCCTCACTAATGCCTAAACCATTTATCACCATTTGTTTTAATTCATTTAAAACAGAACGATGTTCGGGTCTGGATTTAAGGATCGTGCGTTTCATCTTCCCTAATTCACATGCTGAACAATGATGATATTTCTTGAAGGTTAATTTGGGCATCCTTTGACTAGTTTGTTATTGGCAAGGTTACTCAATATTCTGAAATTCAGATGTGAGAAACGAAGATGCCATTTCCAGGCTTGTGAAGATGTTGCTTTGGCGAGTAAACAAATTGGAGTTGGTGAGTTTATTTCCTTTTAGAGCAATTTGGTAAAGATTCGAACCACGAGAGCCTTTGAGAATATCAACACGTTCAATAGTACGAATAGTACACGAATGTTTTCTGAAAACAACCTCTAACCCGCTATCACAGAATTGGCCCATGCTGAACAAATTGTGACCTAGTCCTTCGACAAGTAGACTCATTGAATTGTGACTTTTCCATGAATGAGATCCCAATAACCATTAATTTTGGAAAAGTGATCATTCCAAAACGCATTATACCCAAGAATTTAGTCACGAAGTTCTCGAGCAGTGCCTTGTTCCCTGTCATATGTTGGGTGCACCCCGAGTCTAAGTACCACATGCAAACTTGGACATCTGCACATTAAAGCAAGACAAATAAAATTAGGAACCCGTATAGAAATTGGTTCCACACATTTAGATAAAATAGATTGCAGACCTAGTGGATTGAATTTCTCAATTGTAGTGGGACTAGAGTCACATATCTTCCTAACAAGATCCATCTTAAACCTGTGTATTCGAACACTCTTCTAGTGGATTTCCACGTAAGGTAGGATCTAGGGAATAATTCATGATACGCAAAAATTCTACCTGTTGGAATCCAACTACGGTGTTTCTTTTTCTTATGATTTATTTGTTTATTAGAAGGTTTCTTAGTGGTTTTGACATTCACAATATCACAATCAAACGAATCATGCACACAAACATAACAATCAGAAATATAATGTACAGAAGAACACAAACATTCTTGTTATTAAAATCAACAAATCCATTCAAAGTTAAGTTATTATAGTCATCCATTCGTTTAGAGCGTTTTTATTGAAAGCTTTAAAATTCCTAGGTTTTGCTAATAGTGGAGTGGAAGTCTGAGAGGCACTAGTCTTCAATGCACTGATCTTAGATGGTCGCTCCTTGCTACAAGTAGTGTCTAAACCTGGATCAAAGAGAAAGTATGCATTAGGAGATTATGTATTTAATCATGTTGTTCTAATTTATGTTTCTTTTGTTTGTTTTTCCTATTTTTCTTTGACTCAATTAGTTTATTTTCTGTAGGAGGAGGCTTCAAAGAGCAAAAAGGTGCATCTAGAGGTGTATCCTGACTAAGTAAAGCTTCCTTTCTAGTCTTTGCTAGATCGGAATTATGAATTAAATTATTTAAACCATAATGTTCCTTAACACATGAAGATTCGATTTTGTACATACCAGGAGCAATTACTTTAGGATTAATTAAAACCTCTTGTTGTTTTGGCTCAGGAATTTGAGTTTTATTTTTTAGAAAACCAATTAAAGTTGGTTGTTTTGAAATATTTTAAATATTTAGGTTTACCAACTTGTTTGAGCTCAAAAACTCGGGATTCGTGGTTTTCATCAAATCAAACACTTTAGATTTAAGATTCTCATTCTCTTTTAAAATCCATTTTAAAGATTGTTCATAGAAAAGCTTGTCATATTTGTTTTCCTCAATTTTTCTCTGACCATTTTGACTCAAAATTTATACTTTGTTTTTCAAGTTTAGCACATGTTGTTTTAAATCTGGAAGTACGACAAGTCAATTCCTTGTTTAATTCAACATTTTTATACTCTTTTTGAGTAAAAAGTTTTCCACTTTTAAAAACTGTTAATACAAATATCGCCTAAAAGATATTATTTATATTTTATGATCTTTGCTATGTTTTGTTGATAACAATAATAAAATTTATTTAAGCAAAGTATAAATTTAGCCAAATCTTTTATTCATATAGATATAAGTTTTACTTAACATCACTAAAAGGCTCAAACCATATATTACACACTGTTGATTTTTATCACATGTACACTATACTTCATGTGTTGTACATTTCTTCAAAGAAATGATCATTACATATTTATCTAAGTCATACACTAGAATAAGTAATCAAACATTGTTAGTAAGTCATAAACCAACATTGTATATTTTATTAAACACACTTAAAGTTACATTCCCATATGCATATTTTAATAATGAGATTTACTTGCATTAACTAGGTTAACATGTCCACAATGACAGCCGCTCAAACAGATTTATTCTTGAAACAATGGAGGCGTTATTCTTTCAGAATAGATCATGAGATGCAGGCAGAATAAAAGGTGACCATAATATATTTATTTAACAGAAACCATGGCTTTTATTTAATGAAATATTTTACATCCATTTGCCAAAGCCTAGACCCACATTTCACAACAGCACTCAAACTAAAATTCAACACAAGATACATGACTACAAATACAAATACCAACATAAACAAGACATCGTCACCGCCATAAGAGTCGACGATCTGTGCACACACGATTACCAACCCATTAAGCCCTTAAGTTTCAGGATAAACAAATCATTGTTACGATAGTTTAGTTCGAGTTGAGCTGCCAGAATGCGCATTTGCATGAGCTTTTGTTCATCTCTTGCCTGTACTTCTCTTAGATATTCAGTAGTTTTATGGGCATAAACATTCGCGACTGTTTCTAGCTCTTGAATAAAAGTTAGCCTCTCACGCGTAACACTGACCAAGCTAGTACAACACTAGCATATCAGACCAGTTATTCGAATTTGCTTCACTTCTAAGTTGATCACACTTAGGCCGCCTAGACATTGTGTTTGCTTACTTCTTTATTACAAGTTATGACCAAATAGATATCCACTTAGCCTCTCTTAAATAGCAAAAACAAGGCTATATCTTTTGCATAATGACAAACACAATGCCCATATGTATACAACATCATTAGACATTGAATACTATTTGCATAAAAACAAAACACAGAGAATCGATACTGTTTTTTAGACTTTTACTTTATTACTTTATTTGCTTGGATGATATCTAGCACAAATAATATTAATGATTGTATTTTATTGTATGATTGCTTGGATTGTATCTATTCACTAATGTTAGTTGACATGCCAATTCCTAGCAAACTATTTTAACATAACGTATCACAGAAATTAAGAAATGATTATGGATTAATTTACTTTTATGCTATACTAACTTCTTCGGTATGTTTTATATCGTAAGACTATTGATGTATTCTAAAACCAAATCTGATGTGATGTTAAACACTGCGTAACAACAACACGCCTACACCAAGACAACAATGTACAGCATATATCAAACAAAGGTATGTTCTAACAAAATGAAAATGGCACCATAAAGCTTAGATTCATTACTTACTGAATGATTAAAAAAAAGAAAACAAAAAAAAAGATTTCAGAAACACCAAAATAAACCGAATCAGTACATCATGCCTTTCAGCTTCTCTATGAATGACAGAAGCTCCTGGGCTCGCTTCTGCTTCTTCATAACATTGACCAATATCGCTGCGGCTTCTGTCAGATCTTCGGTTTGCAGCTTGGTTAATTCTGAAATACTTTCCACATAAGAATCAAATGGGTATAAAAGCTCCAACTCTCCAATAACATAATCCCTTTCAGCCACACGTGCCCTGATTTCTTGAGCCTTCTTCATCAACTATGCTTCATCCACCATGACAACACTCACATCCCTTCGAAAATGAACAATCATCATATCTCTAACAAAACTAGATCCTGCAACACCAGCAAGCTCTTCACAGAATGGCATAGGTGCAGTCATCCTTTTTTCAGTTTTATTTTGTATGTTTTATTTTTTTCCCCCTTTGATTGCTATGTGTGTGTTTTAAATAGAAGATTTAGTTTAAGTTATAATATAATTAGTGTTGTCTCAGTGTACAAAACTGATGCGTCTTTTGAGTTGACAGCCACCCTAGCATTTTGTTTTCCACAAGAAGTAGCATTAAATGACCAACCTTTCGCATACCCGCCTTTTCATTTTCTCCCTTTTTATTATTACATATATTTCAGTTTGCTACTATTAAGATTAAAAACGAAACCACGTCAAACAAATTACGTGTATATATATGAAACCAGGAGGAAAAATAATAAAATAAACTACAAAAAATAAATAAAAAATAATAATAAAATAAAATAAGATAAAACTGGAAACGTAAGAATTGTCGGATTTACCTTAATTTTTTTATGGACACTTATTCATATTCTATGTTTACTTGCAATACGTAACTTTTTATTTTATTTTTTCTTTTCTTTTTTCTTGCACTTTGCAGGTTTGATTTTTTTGGGGCATAAGAATACAAGAAGAGGGACACATGGCATAAATTTATTCCAAACGTTTACACATTAAAAAATAGTTTGCTAGGTATATTGTATGTTTGTTTTACCCAAATGTGCATTGTATGTTTGTTTTACCCAAATACATTTGTCAAGTTTTGTAACTAGTTGGCCAGTTTACATATGTTTGAGTATTAGACAAGCTGCATTAACTCAATAATTAATTAATAAAAGTACTAACCACTTGCGTACACGTATCACTAATAAAATTTGAATGAATGCAAATTAAATCCACTCAACCCCCACCCCTTTTTGCATACATCACAACTGGACTAAAAGTACTATTGTAGTTGCCATGAGTACACTATTTAGTTGCCCAAAGTACCATTTGATAGCTATTCACTAGCAAACTCGTCATAAAAATAGTTTAAAAAAATAGAAAGAGGTAAATTAAATCCAGTCAAACCCCAACCCCTTGTTGCATACATCACCACTTGACTAAAAGTACTATACTAGTTGCCATGAGTACACAATTTAGTTGCCCAAAGTACCATTTTCTAGCTATGCACTAGCAAACTCGTCATAAAAAATATTTGAAAAAAATAGGAAGATACTATAAAAAACAAAGTGTGGGTGGGTACTTATTTGGGGTTGTGATTCACTTGTCCATTGGAAACAGACAATTGTCATAACTAGTTTGTCAAAAATTTCGTGTCTATATATGACGCTAACGGCTGCGTTTGCTGATTATACATGTAACAAAAACAGTTTTTGGTATCTCTATTAGTGATAGTCTTAGAAAAGCAAACATAACGATGTCTGCTGGCATGGTTTTATGTGATGAATTACTAATGGTTGGTGGTTCAAAGTTGCTAAAAGATATTACGATCGCGTACTATAGAGGTGAATTGGAAGTTGCTTTACGTGATGAAGCAGATCATAGGAGGAAAGCTGTTGAAATTAGGGGCCGTGTCAACCGTAGACAACAAATGATAGCGGAAGTGGAGCTTTTATGCGGGTCGGATTATTGGTTGCCAACTATTAATCACCTGTTAAGGATGCAAAATGAGGATCTGGCTGAGAGTTCCAAACTTCTGTTTTCTTGGTTTAGAAAACATGACCGTGTTAAAGAGCTTAATGGTTTAATTGAAAAGTTGGAGTCAATGAAGATTTGATGTGCTACGATATAAAACATGACCGTGTTAAAGAGCTGAATGGTTTAATTACATGGGAGCTGCTGCCTTTTGTTTATTAGGGGATCGTTGTTACATTTTGGAGTCACTTATCTCACCTTTGTATAGTCTGTGTATGTTATGTTAACCTATGGATGTGATCTCTTTTATGTTATTAGTATATATTTGTGGAATGTTACTAGTATATATTTTTTTGCGTAGTTATTCAACTGTGTGCGAGATAGTAAGTCACGTTACAAAAATAAAAAACTTACTAATAAACTAGTAATATGAAGATGAATTTTTATTTAGTTAAAAAAAAGTCATAATGTGGGTGGGTACTTGTTTGGGGAATGCATGCCAATGAGACGATTCTAATAATGGTAGTAAGAATTTTTGTGTCTCGATAATAGAAGATGATGACGTGTTGAGTTACATGCTTATTTATGTATTAGAATAATAACCCTTATTATATCATTAAAAAAAATTAAATAAATAAAAAAGTTAAAAAAAAAAAAAAAAAAAAAAAAAAAAAAACATAATTTGAACAACACAGTTGGGGATATATGCGTCAAAAATTAGTAACAACTGCTACAAGTGTTAAAAAAGTTAGTTTTTAGTACAAATTAATTTGGATTCAATTGGGGATACAAACTCAATTAAGAGTTACAACTGCTGCCGCGAAACATAGTTTAGACCCCCAGTGTAAAATGACCATATTATCCTCGTGTATAAATACAAGTTGCCCAATATCATATAGTTGCCCGAAAATACATTTTGGTTGCCCAAAAAACAATACCTTACAATACATGACATATACTCTCCAAATACGTACTTCTGTCATACCTTTGTCGGACACGTGGCACTCCATGGTTGGCTACAAGAAAATCGTTGGGCAACTGGTCCATTTTCATAACGCAAAAAAGCGTAGTCCGGAAAATGATAAGCGTCGGGGCGCGCGGTCTATTTGACTAATTTTCCCTTTTTTTATTATTTATTTTTTTATTTTATTTTTTAGGCAAGGATAGGCAAGGAAATCTTCTAAGTAAATAAGGATATATTCATGTGTTAGTTTTCTTCTTCTCTTGACAAAAATTTTAGAAGGCAAAACGTGTGAAGAGTATTAACTACATATGTGTGTCGTTTGTATGCTTAGGATAAGATTAGGATTTTAGTTTTTGTGTTTTATTTCATAATATAAAGTATACAATACATGTATTTATTCATAATTACTTAGGGTATAATCAAATTTAGTAAAATGCTAACTCAAATTTTATGGTGGTATATGTAGTGTTGATCCACTTGCTGATAAATCTCATTAGGAAGTCCAAGCACAATGAAGAGTCTTGCATGAAAGTCGGCTCTATACTGATCAAGATCAGTGTCATTCAACTCTTCATCAGTTTGGAGTCTTGTGATTTCTAGATTTTCTGGATCAGCAATTCGTTTCATAACATATGGACCATTCTTATCGGCATCATCAAAGTTTGTAAGCCAAAGCTTAAATCTTAAAGACCAATCCGTATAGGTTCCTGGAAAAATGATTGGTGGTCTAACATCTCAGCCAATGGACATTGCATTTCTAGCAGAAGACATTGTAATGTTGGATCTTTGATATTAAGTGTTTTTTTTGGTGACATGTTGTATTTTATCTTTTGAGTATTAGTTTTTTGATGAATTAGATGTTTAAAGTCTTGTAAAAATGAGTTGATTAAAGTCTTTTACCAATTTGCAAACCAACAAAGATGTGAAAGTAAATTAAGTCCAAATGAATTGAAAAGTCAAGTCTCGTAACAATGGCCAAAGGCTCGCAATCCAAGTCTCTTAAGAACTAAGTGAGTGGTCAAAAGTGTGGGTAAAATGTCTTGCAATCAAACTCTTGTAACACCAAGTCTTGCAAACAATCTATCTTAACAATTCTTGCGAAGTCTCCCAACAAACTCTTGCGAAGTCTCGCTACAAACTCTTTGCGAACTCAAAATATGTTTCTTTCGTAATTTGTAGGTAACAAAAAGTTGCGTAAAACACGTCTCGTAGAAAAGTCTTGCAAACACTTTTCTCGCAACCTAAACCTTAATAAGCTACCGCAACCAAAACCTTTGTATAAAAAGTCTTGTAAAAGGCCTTCACAACAAAGTCTTGTAACAAGGATTTTGACGGCTTAGAAAGACAACAAAAGAGCAAGTTTTCGAAGGAAAAAGATTAGCATACCACTTGTGAACTCTCTCATAGATAAATAATAGTTTTTGAATTGAAATTCAATATAATTATTCGTTAATTGATTTCTAATATATGTGAGAATTTAAAGTTCAAGAAAGATATTGATGTAATTACAAAAGTTTGATAAGGACATTGATGTAATTATAAACGTGAGAACGATATTTATGTAAATAAAAAAGATATTTACGTAATATTGAACTTTAAGAAAAATATACATGTAATTCTCCTTTATAATAATATACTTGCATATTTTATAATAGGGTGAATTGCATATATATCCCTCAAAAGCTTCATAATTGCATATATATATCCAAGCAAAACTCATAATTGCATATATATCCTTCCAAAATCTTAAAATTGTCATATATATCCAACCAAAACTCATAATTGCATATATATCTTTCCAAAACCTTAAAATTGTCATATATATCCAAATGATTATTTTAAATATATATTTAACATAAAAAAATGTCTAATAATTATAATTGATATATAAAGTGACGATTATAACCTTATTTATTTATTTATTATTATTTTTTTTTACAATTATAAAATATCTTTTTATTTGTTTGAATTTTATTATGTCATTTGATCTATATATATAGGAGTTTACGTTTAAATGGAACGATGAATGATGCAGTTGATATTTTTATTCAAGATTCGTCGATAACGAACATGGTTGAGTCGTCGAACATGGTTACTCTTTCTTTTCTTAAAAAATGGTTTTTGTAATTGTAAAAAAAAGATATTTTGTAACTGTTAAATTCAAACCAATAAAAAGATATTTTGTAATTGTAAAAAAAAAAATAAAAAATAAAAAATAAATAAAAATTATAATCGTTTTTTTATATATCAATTTATAATTTTTAGACATTTTTTTCTTTTAAATGTACTTAAAATAATCATTTGGATAAATATGACAATTTTAAAACTTTGGAAGTATATATTTGCAATTATGAGTTTTGGTTGGATATATATGACAATTTTAAGGCTTTGGAAGAATATATATGCAATTATGAGTTTTGATTGGATATATATGCAATTATGAGACTTTGCAGAGATATATATGCAATTCCCCCTTTATAATAACGTATGCAAGTCAAAAATATTGCACGAATCGGCAAATTTGTTCGAGTTTTAGCGACATATTTTATAGTATATTCTTTTGTAAAAGAATTGCTCGATATTTGTTTAATTTTTGTTAAATTTTCTATATTAAAAGAACTGTAAAGGCAAAATATAAAGATAAGTTTTGTTACTTGTTACATAATTTAAAGAGGTGTTTAGGAAAACAAAATTTAGTTAAACGCCGTCGTCACGGCTAATGTATAAATATACAATTGATGAATTATTATGCAGTTTCACCTAGTTTAAAAAAGAATTGAAGAATAGCGCACACAGTTAATAAATTAATGAAAATTTGTAAAAAGGAAATGAGTTTGGAACAACAAAAACATAAACATAAAAGTTGAGAACTGGGGAGAAGAGTTTTGTCATGTTGTGTTGGGGTTGATGGAAAGAAAGGGCCACAAAGGGGACACTTCCACATGGGTGCTGACTGTACGGTGGGACCCACTTGTCTTTATATCATTATTTCTAATGTAAAAAATTAAATTATTTTTGCCAGGTTGTGTGGGGTCCACCACTGCATCAAAACCCATGTGACTGATGCTCATAAAATCCAACTTTTCTCCCTCCGTAAAATCTTTAAAAAAAACATACTATTCACTTTTGTGTGTTTAAATATATTTAATTAATTATTTTTATTTTAAATATTCAAAAGAGAGAGAGAGTAGCTGCGTTCTTCTGTCCCCTCCTGCACGAGCTCTTTATTTCAAATTACAAATTATTTTCAAGTTTATTACTAATGTTTTTTTTTTTTTTTTTTTTTTCTTTTTTTAGTTTTAAATGTTAGTGTTAAGATAATTATTTTGTTCTTCATTTAGGCTATGCGCAGTGGCTAAGGTTGAGGTCGGTTGAGGGCATGGGTTGTATTCGGTTATGCCCAGTGACGAAGCTTGAACAAAATTGTTGGGGGGGCTGAAATATCAATTTCCAATTTCAGGGGGGCCATATTATCAAAACGAAATTTTTTAGCATAAACTTAGTTACAAAATACATAAAGCATGATAAATTTTGGGGGGGCCAGGGCCCATCCCTGCCCCTATGAAGCTTCGTCCCTGGTTATGCCATTGTGGGAAGAAGGTTGATGGTCGGTTGAGGGGAAGGTTGTGCCAAACTCGGTTGAGCTAACAACCGAGTTGTAAAGCCACAAAATCCAAAAAAATCATACAATTTGTAAAAAAAAAAAATAAATAAAAAAAAATAAAAAAAATAAAAAATTGTCAGGTCATCACTGTGGCAACTAGGTCGTCGTCAGGTCGTCGGAGAGAGAAAGCTGATGTGGCACCGACGAACTAGGTCGCCATTGTGCATAGCCTTAGAGAGCATGTATAATTGTAAGGAAATAATAAGAGACCTAATTTGAAGGCCTAAAAAGAGGCTTCAACTGAGATGTCATTTTCTGGTTGGTGATATCAGAGGGACCCACTTCTAATTTCACCAATCAGATGATGGCATGTTAATTTAGGCCTATTTTTAGACCTATTATTAGGTTCATATATCATTGCTCATTATTTTATAAAGGGTTTTTCTAATTTGTGTCTTAGAGGCACAAATTAAGCATAATAAAAGTACACAAAAAGCATATCGAGATTTATATAAAAATACACTTGTCTATACTTTTATGTGGATATCTGTATACTTTTTTTAGGCTTCGATGTATTTACAGTGTGCTTAACTTGTGCTTTTAAGGCACAAGTTAAAAAAATAAATAATGTTAACCGGATATTTATAATATGGGCTTTTGCATATATGTCCTCTCGAAAATGCAAAATTGCATATATATCCAAAGCATGCATAAAAACCATTGTATTATGTGCATAAAAAACTTGTAAAAAAGATATATATGTAATTATTTACTTTGGGAGGGATATATATGCATTTTTGCCTATAATAATATGTTACTGTTCACAAAAAAGACGAATTCTCATTACCTTAAGTGCATAGACGCTAAAAAGTATGAGGAATAAAATAGATTGCTATGATAATTTTCATATTTAACATAAACTCCTGCATTCAATTTTAAATCTTTTCCTAGATATTTGAATTTAATATTGGAAGTGGTTGTTTTGGTGTTTTCAAGAATTATTTTATAAGATGACGAGAAATCAATAAAACTATCGGTAATATGAAAATTTGATAGTCCAAAGTACTTTGGCTCACTTGATATCTTTTTTTTGAAAGGTGAATTTCTTATAAAGTGCTTCGTGTCGCGGTTCGACAGCGGGAGGTCTAGACTACGTTGTCTAAACCGGGTCCGCGCTAGAGAACTCCCTCGAAGCGGAAATGCCTATTTCAAATACCCGATGGGGGAAAACCCCCTACTAATCCGCCCGAAGGCACGACAATTAATAGGGGTAAACCCTTGCCTTTTCCAAGATTCGAACCTGGGGTTACCAGGCCCAAACCCTTTCATTAAAGGACTACCTTGAAGAAAAATCCCTTATTCAAACCCCTTGCAGGATTTGAACTCAAGACCTCCCTCTCCCAAAAGCCCCTAAGGACTCCATGGTGGCCAACTGAGCTAAGCCAGATGGTTAGCTCACTTGATATCTATTTTCAAAAAACGCATGGGCTTGCTGCATGGATTTGATGGATAAAAGGTTAAGGGTTCAAATTTTGGCTTGTGCTCACTTCAATTGATGCTTCAATGGGCCAAAAAAGTTGCTAAAAAAAGCTATTTTTTTTAAGTGAACAATGACCGATGTCAAAAATCAAAATATTCTTGTCAATTCACACCTTTTAGCTAAAGAAAATTTGATAGATTTGCATGAAAATGTTTCAAAGATGTTGTCAAAAAACTCAAAATCAGTTATGTCAATCTCAACTGCAAATAAAGTTTTTCTTTTTTCTTTTTTATTTTTTTTCCTCTTATTTATTTATTTTTTTTTTAAATAAAAATAATTAATGTTCAATCCTCAAATTTCATTTTAAGATTAAAATTTTTACTCTATTATTTAAAAATTCACACCGTTGTCTTAATAAAATATTTGAATTAACAATGTCTCTGCCAAGAATTTTAAAAGTATGCATGGCAATTGTTTTTGAGAAAATTTAAAGATTAAACATTTTGAGAAAAGCTTTATGAATTTTGACGATTGATTTTTGGTTACAAAATTAGACGTAGAGAGCAAAATTGTTTGCTCTTTATCCTCATTTCTCGCTTTCCATCCCATTTGTATGCTTAATACTAAATGTAGCAAGCAAAGTTTGCATACTTAAAACTAGAAGGGTACCCGCGCAATACGGCGGCGGGTACTCGATAACTATTTTGTAGCGAACAAATGTTTTGAAGTGGTGATGTGATGAGATGGTGGTGATAGCGGCGGCGATAAGTATAGTTATATGTGTTTGCTTACCCGTTTAGTGAATTCGTTTCACAACACTTCGAATGTATATGTGTTAGTTGTAAGTATTTGTTTGGGTTACCCGTAACTTTCACGCGACATCATTATTCTCGCATATAAAAATACCCTCGCAATCTCTTACGCGTCAAACACTCTCCTAAAAGTATATGATTTTGACGAATCAAGATTATATTGATTGGAATAAATGAAATAAATGTTAAAGTTGTAAAAATTTGAATTAAAATAAAATAAACCCACTAAAAATATAAAAACTAAAAACTCATAAAAATATATTAAAATGGATGTTGAATTAAAGAGCATAAAATTTTAGAAAATATGGTGAAATTAGATTATAATATAAATAAGTAGATAAAAAGATATTTTAATTTGAAAATAAAGATGAATTTTTAGTTGAGAAGTGACACATGTCATTTTATAATTGGAGCTCCTTATCTTAATTTTTGGTGGTTAGAAGTTAGGCTTGGAGTTTGTTAAGAAGTGACACATGTCATCTCATGATTGGAGCTCCTTATCTTAATTTTTGGTTAGAAAAACTCCTTCCATAATAAGCAAGTAAAAAAGTCTGAATTTTTAAGCCTTCTAATTTTAGAAGGCCTAAATGCATTATAAAGTAGTATAGACTAGATGCTGCAAGCAAAATTTTTTGCTCTCCATCCCTTTTTCTTTTAACATTAAATAATTTTCTTTTGAACAAATTGTCTTAGAGTAGCTAGCAAATGGTGGTGGCGGGCAAATGTATTTGCTTTCTATCTCGATTTTGATAATGTGAAAAAGTAGTGTCGATTTTGGTTATTGAGTTTGGTAAGAGTAGATTTTGGTAATTGATTTTGTTTTTTTAATATATTATGTAGAAAAAGAGATTTTTTTTAATTCCCGACATTAATTATTAATTAAAATTTATCCACAAACTCTATTATACGACGTCATATTTCAAATCTGATTAATGTTTCGTTTTCAATTTCACTAAATGTTTTTACCCGTTTTCTAATCATTTTTAAATTTTTTATTTTAGTTGAATTATCCTATATTATAATTTTTAATTACATTTTGGTTAGTTTACGTTGTATATAAACGTTACACGAAACACTTAACCACAATATTACAACTATAATTGTTTGCCGCTATCAAATCTCATTGCTATTCATGGATACTCGACTAATTTTATTCATGTGGACAATGCAATTATTATTTTTACAATGGAGGTGTCTATGATCACGTTTCTAAGATAAATTGTATGTTTGTTAAACTATGTTACTGATAGGAGTCCTAACCTGCTTCGACAGAACTGCATTTTCTGTAGCTTAATGTTTCGAGTTTTGGTTTAAAAATTTGTATCCGACAATCAATGTTTTGAAATTACAGTAAGCTAATTTAGATGCCTCTAAGGCTGCACACAGTGGTGACCTAGATCACTACCGCCACATCAGCTTTCTTTCTCTGACAACTCGATGACGACCTAGTTGCCACAATGATGACCAAGTTTTTTTTTTTTTTTTTTCAGCCAAATAGTACAATTTTTTGGAAGTATGTGTGTTTCCAACTAAGTCGTCTACACGAACTAATTCGTCCCTCGACCGACCAAAACAACCCACCCACAATGAGGCAACCGATGCTCAACCCAAGGCAACCCACAAGGTTGACTGACCCACTGTGGGCAGCCTAAGATCCCTAGTAAAAGCTTGTGTATTTTAGCACATAATTATTAGGAGTAGTTTGCTTTGCTCATTGTGACTTTTTAAGGTGGCGTTTGGTATGGCATATGAGAATGGGGTTATGGGTTTTATAGTAATTAAAGGTGTTTGTTTAGTGGGTTCAGGAGTGAAATAAGGGTATATCATTTTCATAGATTTATTACTCACTAATTTTGTGTATATGAAATCCATTATGCGAGCCCTTCTCTTTTCCACACAAAATTCAAATATCTATATACTTTTCATACTATATTTTGTGATATAAACATAAACAATCGTAATGATACACTTTTTCATATCCATTGTCATTCTACTCAATACCAAATCTGATATCCATTATGATTCCTAGCAACAAACCAAATGGCCCCTTACTTTATTTAGTTTTGTTTTCTTGCTTTGAAGTTTTAGCATATAATGAGTATTTTAAAACGCGCGTTGTACCGAAACGTTTGTATACTCTTGTATGAGTCGGAAGATTTTTTTTTATTATTAATTTATTATTTTTTTTTATTTTCTTTTTCTTAATTAAGATCAATTTTGCTATGTTAACTATAAAATATTATTGACTATGTTAAACAACTACTACATCACAACCGCAACAAACTTACCTCAAGACTTTAAAGACAATTGAAAATGTAAATCGAAGAAGTTCATATTAGAAAAGATGATATTTTATTTTTAAAATATTTTTTGCATAACAAATTTTAAAAAAGTATATGCATCTTCTTAATAAAAGAAATTCAAATATACATATTTTAAAGTTACTTTTATGTATCTTGTTACTATTATCAATAATTTTTTATATTATATTTGCGCCGCATAAGCTCTTCAAATATTTACAAAGATCATATTATTCTAAAATGATTTAATTTTAATATAAAATTAATAGTAAAAACTTAATATATATATATATATATATATATATATATATATATATATATATATATATATATATATATATATATATATATATATATATATATCAGTCACAACATTATAAGGTAACCTTTGACCAATTGGACCCATAGCCTTTTATGCATATATATTGCCATGGCATATATCCTGAATGAAATAGCACGCAAGTGTTATAACGTCGCGACAAACAAAATCTTAATCCCGCTTCAAACCCGCACCATCTACTAAACTTAACCAACCAATAATGTTGTCATATAAACTCTGCTATTATATGTACAGTTGACTTGTCATCCTACATAAAAAAAATACATGATTTGTGCTCAATTCGTTTAATCTGATACATTACCGTAGTTTTTATACATTCTATCTGGCATAGCGTCCTAACACCCACATGTTATGCTCAATATTAAGAAACCGCCACCTCCGAGATGTTGGTAAAAAAATAAAGCCACAAATTTGTAAGAACACATCAGAAATATTTTCAAGCAAATCTTGTAATATTTTCTGGCAAAGTAAAGTAACTTAAGCGACAACACAATGAAAAAAGAAAGTTGGTAACGCTCAAGACAATAATACATTACGGCAATTACCTGAGCAAGAGCATATGCTAACGGTGTAACACCCCCCGAGATCTTAATTACAGCGGAAGACTAATCGGGGTGTTACTCAAATGGTGATCATAGTCAAAAATCATATAAAACGACTCGAAGAGACGTTTTATTAAAAATAGTTATCATTCATCGAAAACTCATAGTTGTTACAAAACATTCCAATTTGTTCAAGTGTTTTTCCCAAAAGATATATCATGAGTTTGAAAGAAATGACAACTTTATGTTTACACCACAAGAAAGGTCTTGGTATGCCCCACTCCGTGCCCCGGACATAATCTTCACTGATTACCTAAGATAACATGCTAAAAAGGTCAACAATAATATTGAGTGAAATCAATAGGTTTAAATAATAATTGAACACAAGAATATGAGCATGATAATTGTAAACTAACAATATCATAAAGAAAATCACAGATTATTATGCGCTAAGCTCATGCAACCAAGACTCAACTGCATACACCGAATTACTGATGTACGTAAGTTTTGCTGCAAAGGAGGTAATAGCCAGTTACCTAATGCAACTCAAATATGGCGCGCCCCGGTTATTTCCTATAACCAAGACGGGGTCGTTACTCCCCATAGTACTATTCACGATATTTACGTTCACTCGCGGTGACTAGTGGTTCATGATACAGGGGACTTATGGCTAAATACTTAAGCAATTCCAATAATCAAGAAGCGAACATTTATGAAAAACCTTGTGTTCTAGTTTAGAGCATGTATCTCCCTCGCAGGGTTTGCAAATAAAAGTAAAAGCGAGGCTATGAACTCACCTTGATGATAATGAACAAGCACAAATAGATCAAGCACAATGTAGCGGAGGTTCCAAACCGAAACCTAAAAATGATGAGATGGCGAGTCTCAGAATATGATAAACATTTTGGTTCGCGACCAAAATAATAGAGCATTGAATATTCTTATTCAATAGATCATTGAATTGTCCAATTCAATAGGGTGTGTGCGTGCTTAACGATTTAAGTTAATTCACGTGCTACATTGTCTTAGTTTGATATTTATCAAAGATCCTCACTTACGCATAAGTGAAATGTTCCCCCGTTGTGATCTCGTGAAAATGATGGTGTTATTGAGTATTTTAAATCCCACATGCGTTTTACCGGATTGTAGTTTTATATATATATATATATATATATATATATATATATATATATATATATATATATATATATATAGGGTAGGGTTAAAATGAAAAGTTTCTTATAATGAAAAGAATGAGAAGGCATGTGGAGGTGACATGTGTCACCATTGCCACATCACCATGCCATGTGTCACCCCCACCCCACCCCCACCCAACCCGCCCCCCCCCCCCCCGAGCAAAAAATTTTTTTTTCCCGCCAAAAAAAAATTTTTTTTTGGCAAAATTTTTTTTTCCCGCCAAAAAAATTCCCGCCAAAATTTATTACTGCATCACAGTTATAAAAATACTGCATCACAATCATAATTGTGATGCAGTAATTTATAACCTTAATGCACTAAAATCATAATTATGATGCAGTAAAATTATAACCGTGATGCAGTAACTTATAACCTTAATGCACTAATAAGTTTTGGTGCATCTTTATTATAAGTTACTGCATCATTCCACAAAAGGTGTAGATTGGCGGGAACACCTTGACCCCGGGTGCCTTTTGGCACCAGCCATTGTCCACCCCACAAGGAATAGCTCCGGCAACTCTCCTGGCCTAGTGGGGCACCAACTGGAGTGAGCACGAGCCAAGACTCGGACCCCTAAGCTCTTATTCTACAAAGTCTCTCCAGTGTGTCCACAGGTTTTGCGGAGGTGGGTACCTATATGAAACAAATGCCAAGGATGGGACTTGATCTTGGGTCAATTGACTCAAGCACAAGTGCTCCAACCATTGGACTAATGCTCTATTGGTAAGTTATTGCATCATAGTTAATAGTTCAGTGCATCAACTATGATGCACTAAAATCAAGGTTATAACCTTAAATGCACTAAAATCATGATTGTGATGCAGTAACTTTATAACTGTAATGCAGTAAGTTATAACCTTAATGCACTAAAATCATAATTGTGACGCAGTAACTTATAACCTTAATGCACTAATAAGTCTTGGTGCATCTTTATTATAAGTTACTGCATCATAGTTAATAGTTAAGTGCATCAACTATGATGCACTAAAATCAATGTTATTACATTAATGCACTAAAATCATGATTGTGATGCAGTAACTTTATAACTGTGATGCAGTAACTTTATAACTGTGATGCAGTAATTTATAACCTTAATGCACTAAAATTATGATTTGTGATGCAGTAACTTTATAACTGTGATGCAGTAAAAAATTTTGGCGGGAAATTTTTTGGCGGGAAAAAAAAAAATTTTTCGGGGGGGGGGGGGGGGTGGGTGGGTGGGGGGGGGGTATGGTGATGTGGCATGATGATGTGGCAAAGGTGACACATGTCACCTCCACATGCCTTCTCATTCTTTTCATTCTAAGAAACTTTTCATAATAACCCAAACCTATATATATATATATATATATATATAACGATATTCGATAGTAAAATACTTTTAAAACACTTAAATGATCAAAATACTTGTTTTTACGAAGTCACGATAAGTTTATAAGTTTTCAAAATTGTTCTCCGAATTTACACTTTTTACCCTGAAGTTTCAAAGTGTACGAGTTTAGTCCCTCAACTTTGAGGAAATGACAATTTTTACCTGAAACATGTTTTATATCAAAACTTTTGAAATTGACAGCTTTGGTCCTTTAGTGAAACTGTTATACGAAAACTATCCCCCAAAATATATTTTAACGCGTTCAAACCCTAAAGTTTCAAACTTTACATTTTCAACCCAAAACTCTTATTATAACTAGTTTACTCAAATTTCAAAAATGGCCCTTGTAGTTTCAATGCATACATGCATGCGTATATAGTTACCTTTTACTTTCGTATAAGTGCATGTTTGGTCCCTAGACTTCCCATGCAAGTTTATTAACGTGTTAATCAACCCTTTAACTTTATGAAATGTTCCACTCTCTACCCATTGGCTACACGTTTTGCATGTTAGGTCCGATTATCCATTTAATATACGAAAACCTTTCAAAACTTTTCAAGCTTATTACTAGCTTATTTTAGGAGCTTGTTAGCTTATTTTGATCTTAATGGGCCGGGTAGTGGGCTGTTTGGGCTTGGTTTGTGTATGATGGGCTTGTGTCGTGGGCTTTAAGGCCCATTTGGTCTCGCGTATTTTATTAAAACTGTCGAGAGATTAGGGGGATGTCAAAGGGTTTTACAACTCATTTTCAAAAAGTTTTACAAGTCATAATAGGTTGGCATGTTAACTAGTGAGTGAGTGAATGTGTCGAGTGGTGATATTACGAACTAATAAGAAGAAATTATAGAACATAGGGTGCGTTTTCATTGTTTACGTGTGATATGAGTGTGAAACAAGAAAAACAAATCGAGAAGAGGACTTACTACACTCAAAGTGAGTGGTGATGACACGAGAATAGGATGAACGAGTAGAGCAACTTGAGGATCCCCTTGTTCTCCTTATAACTAGTTCGAATATTACCCAAGTTCTTAGTTCACTTCTATATCGCCCTTCCCTTTTCTTCCTTTGACAAGCGTTCCACAATGGACGATTCTTTAGATATAAGTATGTGAGAATCTGAGTGAGCTAGTGAGGTGTATGTTGGTGATATTTTGCTAAGTTTTGAAGAGGTTTATAAAGGAAACCTTAGCATGGTCTTAGCAATTTTTTATTTATAGATTATCTAGGTTCTAGGATTAATAATCATGAGTTTTATTTTTGGTCTTGGGCGTGAGATGTGGCAGCCGAAGTTCATGGTGGCATGCCATGACTAGTCGAATCACAAGAACACAAGGACCATTGGTTTATAAAGTCCAAGGGGTGGTCAAGTGATTAGGCCTAATTATATATTCATTTAGGGTGGCTTTGACATGTTCTTGTCTCTTCTTTTATACACACACGCAAGTCTTGGAATCCAAGATGGAAACTTAGTTTGGTTTTGGCTTTGGTCGTTCGATGTAGTTACAGAAAAGATGATATCAAAGTTTTTGATATTTCATCCAAATGTTATACAATTTCACCTTGTGGGCTTGTGTTTCTACTAGATGGCCCAAGAAAGAAAACATGTGAATCAGTTGGGCTTGGGATGGTGAACGAGGCCCATGAAATGGGTTGGGTAGTAATTGTGAGTCCAATGTAATAGTAATGGAGTTGGGCTTGGATATTCGAGTATGGACCGGACTGAAATAAGGCCCGAGGAAAAACGTGAGGTGTGTTGGGCTCGGTATGGCAACAAGGCCCAAAGAAAACATGGTGATGAGTTGAGCTCGACTTGAGGCCCAATAAGGTTCCTAGGCCCGATTCAATATTAGTGTATTTTTATTTTTATTTATTTTATATTTTTATACATATATTAAGTATTTTAAGAATATCGGGATCGTGGGGAATTTCATTAGGATCACAACGGTATATTTTTGAACGCTCAAGCTGCATTGATCATGCATATGCTAAATGATATGCAAATGTGATAAGTTAGAAAATTTCATGATGATGAAAATCGTGCTTTATTTCTGATTAAAGTCTTAAGTACAATGAAATTTTCGGGAGCTTACAAACGGCGAATACATAACTGAACCCCGGTACTATCCAAACCAGATAAACTATTTGCATCAAAGGGTATTTCAAGAAATCATATACATTAAAAAAATGACCCATTTGATGAAGCTCGGATATATAAAGTTTTTTTTTTGTGTAAAAAAAAAGGATCAGTCGCCCACGGCTACAAAGTTGATAAGGATTTAAAACGTACACTTTTAAGGGGTCATTTAAGCCCTTAATCGCCCACTTTTATATCCGTTACTGTTTAATTTCGTTCATTTTCACTTTTTAGGTCTCTTGGAAGCAAAATGCTGGAATGATCCATATTTGGACACGGAACTTGTCTTTGATGATGTTTTAATATGTTTCTGTAGAAATTTGAGTGTTAAAAATTAAAAAAAAAAAAAAGAAAAAAAAAAGAAAAAGAAAAAAAAGGTTAAAATAGTAGATTTCACAATCAATCTAACTGAAACAAATTACAATCATTTCACGATCAACCGTATGACAATACATTATCCCTGTATCACTTCAAATTTTTTTCTCCTCTTACTTCCGCTCACTCACTCTCATTAGAGCTTAAGGTGTGGTCACCTTAGGTTAAGCTTTAACCTTTGCCACGTCAGCGCCACATCAGCTTTAACATTTCACCTTAACTTAACAAAAAAGCACCCTTTATCATAAAATTCTTAAGGTTAAACTTTAACTCACCAACAATTTACAAAAACAACCCCTCATTTAGCGGGCAGAAAAAAAAAAATGTGTAACACCGCGTTATGGTGTTAACATGAGAGTGTTAACACCCCGTTACACCATACACGGTATGGTTAACCTTGGCTTAACTTGCAAATATTAAGCTTTGACCTTGCTTGCATGTTACCATACCGTTTGCGCTATTATACATCTATTTTGGTAAACTTCCTCTTACCTTTCACTAAAATACATACTTCATAAAAATATATCACAATAAATACCACACACACACACACTCATAAAACAAATAAAAAACAATTATTTTTGAGAGTGGGGCCCAGTTTGTTACACACAAACATTGGTGAGCAGCTCACTATACTATCTAATTTTGACCGTGATTTGGTACATTCGTTTTGGGTTGTGTCGTGGGTGAGTCACTCACCAAGGGTGAGTTTAGCACCCCTCAAGTTAGTCTAATACTCTTTTTGTCTCAAAATTATTGTCAGGAGACAAAATCACAAATTTTAATAAAAGTGAGACTGTTATAAATCTCAATCACTTAAATTGAATATTCCTTTAATTTTTTTGTCTTACTTAAAATGGAAAGTAGACAATTATAATAATTTCGAGATGGAGGAAGTGTTTTTTTCATGAGGAAAGTACTAAAAGGGGACACTATTTTTTGAGGTCATGATCATTTTAAGTCAATTCTCAAAATGGTCATGCTCAACTCCGCAACTCCACCCATTGCTTGACATATGTTGAACACGTGTCAAATTTTGAGTGGAGTTGGACACTTGTCGAGTATTGAGTGGAGTTGCGGAGTTGAGTATTTGCGGAGTTGGACAATTGTCGAGTATTGAGTGAAGTTGCAGAGTTGGACACGTTTCAAAATTTGGATGGAGTTGCGGAGTTTAGTAATTGAGTATGACCATTTTAAAAATTGACTTAAAAATGACCTGAAGACTTCCAAAAAGATTTTGTCCCTTTTTATTACTTTTCTCTTTTTTTCATTTCGGATATTGATTAACCGGAACATATAATTAAAAAAAGCAATGATATATAGACTTAATAGTAGACCTAAAAAAAACATAAACTTAGGTGTCATCATTTGATTGGTGACATTAAAAGTGGGTCTCTCTGACATTAAAAGTGAGTCTCTCTGATATCACCAACCGAAAAATGGCATTTTAATTTAGCCTCTTTTTATACCTCTCAATTAAGCCTCTTTATCATTTTGCAATTAAAAAAATAAAACAAACTCATACTCCGTATGACATATTTTATGGGGTAAAAAATAAAAAAGAAAGATGTGATAGCACACGCATGCAAAAGCCTTGCCTCGACCTTCTCAATTCTCTTGGAATCTTTTGGGTCTTGGGATCCCTTGTATTTTTGGGTTACTATCTAAATTACTTTTTATCTTTCGTAAATTGTTAAAAATAATAAGTTTTATCAAAGTAGAGGAACTACAATTTTTATCTTTCGTAAATTGTTAAATTATTTTGCAAAAGATGAAGAACGGTGGAATCATCCTGGTCTTATGCATTTTTAAGATGTCAACCGGACCGTCCTCTAAGGATCCGGCCCCAGGCAATGAGCACATGTCCAAATGACTGTACTAAATTGTTAAAATATTAAGTTTTAACCAAACTCTTCATTTCTATTGCAAGTTTGCCATTTTTCCTAATAATTTTGTTATTCATATTTTGTGATGCTTAGTACAAGTCGAAAAGTGTCTAAAACTAGATTACCTGCCACTAAAAGACTTGCAAAGAAAGAGAAACGTCGCTGACAAGAACTAAAAAAGACCTCGTAGGATTTTAAACATATCGCAAATGTGAAAGAAATATGAGTACATTGCAAGTCTCTCTATTTTGTTCCGGTGAAGTAATTTTCTCTTTTAACTATGCCTTTGAGTCATTGAGACGAAATGTGCTAATGTACTTAGAGGCTACTAGCTTCATGCAAAAGCTCAATCTTGAATTGGGTTACATTGTTTCGGGACCAGATATGTAAATTATTTAGGCCCATATAACCATAGCCCATATTAGAAAAGATGAAATTTATAAATTTACTTTTTGTGTGGTTCGGTTATTCTGTTAAATGACGGGTTTTAGAACTCGACCAATGCAATCTTAAAAATCGAATGAATCCAAATTTACCGAAGACACAAAAAGTTTCTTGTCGAGTGAGCCTCTTCAACCAAATCAAAACTTAAATTTTTTTCCGACAACATTGAGAAATTTAAAACAAATCAGTATGTTATTGCAATAACTCATTAGAGATTCAGTGGGTACAATTTAATTTGGATTCAAGTGATCTAAATGTACTCTCATTTATACATGACATATCCTTTTCAGTTTTCACTTTGATCCCATGCAATTGACAAGACACCATTACGTTTGAACCAAGTATAACTTATATTAGCGGTAAAAAAATGTTTAGAATGCTAAATCATTTGAAAACAGAAGCATCACACATTGCTCGTAAGAGTATGAGCAAGCCGTTGTCGGAACAACAATATTGGGTGCAACGAAAAGGAAAATTTTGATATATCAAGCATGATTGATTCGATAGCTATAAATCTTTATATTACGTTATAATGCCCATGTCAATTTGTATACACATTTGAGATTATAACATAAAAAATGTTATTACAACATGGAACAAAAATTCACATATGCAAGTAAAATGTGTTCACAGAAAGTAAGAAAGAAAAAATATAACCTTCAAACCATATGGTTATCGACTTATGGTGTGCTAAAATTATCATGACTCACAGCCGTCACTTATGGCTTACACTGATAGTACATGCAAAACTTACATGAGAAATGCAACACCAATGCACATGGGAAATGTTTATGATCTATCGGAACACTCACTTCATTTGTTTAGCTTTTTAGAAGCAAACACACCTAGCGGAAGAAGTGACACTTTTCAAATATCTATCTTTATACTTATAAGGCAACTCAAAGTTGACTATTGTGTGATTAAGATAAGGACATAGTGTTCATTAACGTTAAAAGTTGCCATGTTTACATGGTTGTGTACTTGTGTTGGTGCGGAGCGGTGTGAAGTTTTTTGGGACGGTGATAGGTGAACAATGGCATTTTGAATTTTAGTGGTTGTTTGGCCAAAGAGCGATAAATTTTGGCTAAATTTTAGAAAAACTAATATTCCAATGTTTTTTAATACTTTTTTAATAAGCAGTGAACGATGAGCTATGATAACTGCTCACAACTCAGAACTACTTCTCATTGCTACCGTTAGCACCCTAATAAAAACTGCATATGTTTTCTTAACATATAAACACGTATTGTTAAATAATGATGCCTGAAACCAATCTTCAGAATTTATTACACATTTCACTCCTAAAAGTTTTGAACCTTCTTATCCATATTACCATGGACAACTTTCCTTTTCTTATGTAGATAATTAATTTTGTTTTGTTTTGTTTTTCTTTTCAAAACTTTTACACTTGTATTTTGTCTACTTTGCATGTTTAGATTCCGATTCATGTTTAGCTTGGAATAAGGGTGGTGAAGTGTTTGATATATTGCTTGGAATAAAAATACGAGGATGGATAAGGATTCGTAAAGAAACAATGTGATCTTAATATACTGATTTAGAATTTAAGACTTTGTTCATATTAGATTGGGCTTGATTAGATTAGTAGCTTTTATTTGTTTTGTGACTTTGTCAATTCATTTGACATGGTATCTTGGGCCTAAGTTTATGCGGTGGTTTTTCTCCTATTTTTCCTATTACTATTTACCATCGTGTTATGTGATTTGCTGTATTGTTTCATGAAATTTACAAGCAGTAGATGTAACACCCCAATCCGACAAGGGTCCGAGTGTCACATTATGGGGTCAAAACAGAACATACATGCAAGCGGAAGACTCACAAAACCAAGTCATGAACCCATGACCCAATATACAAACCCAAAAGATTACAATTACAAATGAAACAACAGAAAATCAAAATACAAAAGTCAGAATCATAAGTCCACAAGAACAGAGTAACTCTAGGGTCAGTCTCTAACCGCTCCTACTCTCGACTCTCAATCCCAGCATCCCGCTAAAATTACCTGCCGCCAGAGAAAAGAAAGTGCGGCTGAGCTTAAAAAGCCCAGTGAACAGATATAAACAATACATTAACAAAATAATCAAAATGAGATATGGATTAAATTATGTCAACACGAAGAAAGGAAAAGAGCATGCTGAGAATATGTTAGACGAAACAGAATATGAAGCGCATATGAGACAAGTACTGAAATAGAGCACATAACAAATATCATCGGATCGGAGTGCACTGCCCAATGCCTAAGCATGCCACATGAATAGGCCAAATAATCATATCACAAATCATATACCGTCAAATCCAAAGTTGTACATGGAGTAGCTAGCTCACAATGTACCAGAATGTGATGGGGTGTAGGAACACACACCAACCAATCACCAGATACAGATACAGATACAGATACAAATTCCCTAGGATGCATCCATACGCTCCTTGCAAAACATATCATAATGGCCAAGAGATCTCATACAAACATAACAAAAGGGGAATGCCGGGGACCAATCACACCGCCCCAGATAGTGTCATGCCACCGGTGCCTCAATGACATGGCCATGGTACCTCCATGGCTAGGGATACAGATACAGAAGCTGGGCAATACAAGAGCAATCATAACCATATCAAATCAAATACTGAACTGAAACATATCATATCAAATACTGAACTGAACATAACATATCAGATACTGAACTGAATCATATCAAACGGATAACCAACGAATATCAGAATGGGTTAGCAGATTAAATATCAAAACAAATCAAAACGGATATAAATAAGATAACAGAACGGATATCAATAGCAATAACGGTTAACAATACCAAATGATGCCCTTACTGAAAAAGGACGGAATATATCTCTACTACTTATAATACACGGATGCATCTCTCTCCTAATAAATTTTCAGACTTTCAGACTTGCAACAAATTGAGCATGATGTACAACACTTGAAAGCACATAATTTTCAGACTTACAACCAAATAACCATAGTATACAACATATTAATGCACATATTAAACAAAGAAAACACCACATTAATGCACACATTAATGCACATTAACTCATTAAACCATTACCTATTTTCAATTATTTACTTATATCAGTAATAAAAAGGAAAATTGACATAAAAGTAACCAACAAAAAATCCGACATAACATGGTTTATATTCTGTGATCCAAAAGTTATCTTTTGTAAATACTTTATACAAATAATAATGAAATTATCATACACTTTTACATGATATGAGTGCTTTTATGCATGTTTATGTGTAATTTTATGAAACATGGTTGCTATAAAAATTAGGGTAAAAACTATAAAATAGCCATGTATTTTTTGAGATTGTCCGTTTAGATCCATTTACTTTTTTGTTACGTTACTACACCAACGAACTTTCAAATTTGTTCCGACTTTACCAATATGATTTGGGCTTATCAGTATTGTATGTTTGGATAAATAAATATTTGGGCTTGCAATTGTTGTTTGAACTAAATTTTGCTAACTGCACTAAGGTTGGTTTTGGCCTTTCTAATTTCACGAGGTTAACTATTTCACATGGTTAAATTTTATACGTTAACGAAAATGTGCCTATAAAACACGTTTTGATTAGGGTAACCGCTGATACTTAGAATAAAAACTAAAATCAAACCGCGATAAGATGGTTTATCCGATTTCTGGTTTTCTCTGATTCGATTTTTCTTAGTTATCATTTTTGTGGTTTCGGATTGAGCGGGTCGGATTGGTTTGTCGGTTTCACAGATTTATTTAACACCCCTATCCATAAAACTTAGTTTTATATGAATCAAATAGATATTTTGAACGACGAAAAAACATTGCTCACTAAAATATTTATTATCACAATGTATAATGAAAAAGATTTTCATTAGTTAAAGAGTTGAAATATGCCACATAAAATTCTTGATATCTGAAAATTTATTGTCAAAAAGAACATAATAAACCAAAATACATGATTCGCCAAAAAAATTTAGTTCAGGGTACCCGCCGCCGCAACGCACGGGTACCATGCTAGTGTACTAATATTTACGAACAAAGAATGTTTTAAAAGAAGAGACTGAATATCCGTACCTTAGCAAATGAAAATAAATGAAAATGTGAGCATGAAAAAATAACATCACGTCTTCTTCAATGAATTTACACGGATTACGGTTCGTATAATACTTATTAGCTCATTTAAGTTATAAAGGATTCATTGCTTATATAAATCGTATTAATATTTTTAGAGTTAAATATAACAACTTATCATAATTTAGGGTTTATTAAGACAAATAACTAAATATTAAACATTCTATAATATTTCTATTATAGTCTAAGGTGTAAAGTGCCAATTCATTATAGATCAAGGTTTGCATGTGATAAACAATTAAAGGTGAAGGTTCAAAGTGAAAAATATCAAATCCTTAACATGTAGCCATAATGAAACTATGCGTACAGTGCTAATATGTTTCTTCTTATACCATGACATGCCGACTTCGAGCTTGCTCGCGGTTCAAATGGCTAACATTTATGACAAAGTAATCACGTAATATGATTTACCCCCGACTCAGCTATCCCGACACGCTTTCAAAATACAAAAAGACTCAACCGTTATTCTCGCGATCACCCTCAAACTCACCCCACAAGACCCATTTCACAACTTAGATTCCATGCAAAAGTCTAATAAAATTTCATGCACTTAACGTGATGATCTTTGACATAGCTTATGACATATTTATAATATATAACATCTTAACTTGAGGCCTGATTTATGTGCAACTTTCATGCAACAATCTCTTATTCCATGCATGTTTTCAAAGCTTACATTCACGTATATAAACATGTATCTTCCATCTTTATTATGTATATTTTATATCCATATTTCAAATGCATATTTTAGAGGTTAAAATGAGTGTCGCAAAGCCGAAACAGAAACGTATCTCACTTACAGGAACGCAGGATCCAAAATAGAAATGAGATTGACATATATAATTCATATATTTGAAATTTTATGTGGGTTATCTATTCATAAGGTCATGTTAAACGAAACACAGATTTATGTTATTCATATACATCGATTCATTTGTATAACTTTTGTTTAACGGAACAAACAATTAATCTTATATATATATATATATATGTAGTATGTATGTCGACTGAATGGAAACAAAGAGATCGATATACTTCAAGTCGTACATAAGAACGAAACAAAGAACACGAGAATCAAAACCTACACCCTTCGTACAAAACCCAACCCTTATTCGAAACGAGACCACACGAGCAAAACTAAGACGAATAATCCCCCGATCACCAAGACCGCAGCTTGATTGCCCCAACTGATTACCAACAAAATACCACTTCGTTACCTTGATCTTGAGAGAATGAGTTGTCGCTCTGTTGTAGTTTTTCTTTTCTTTTCTTTTTTTTTTTTTTGTGAGGGAAAAGTGAGGTTCAGTTGGAATTAAAGAGGTAAGGTGGAGAATGAATTGCCGAGTCTCATGGAGCAGTTGATGACTATCTCATTCCCAACTTTTTCAAACTTTCGAATATCTTTGGGCTCATAAGGTTGTGTACACAATTAAAAATGAATTGGTCTACATGTGACCTATATAAATGTAGAATTGTTGTCCAAGGCTAGTATATGTATGTGTAATATGATAAAGAAATGCGTCCCCATGATTCATCAAACCTTTTATATCGAATTTAAAAAAAAACATAGACTTTTATTTGTAGCTTAGGTTTAGTATCTTTTATTTGTGGTTTTAGCTTATAGCATCAGTATATCCGTTAGTCAAATGTTCAAAATTTTAGGTAATCTTCGTATCAAACGTTCAATTGATGTTTCGAATTTTAGGTCATTATCTATACTACTATATAAAGCATTTAAGTTGTGGGCTCCACAAAAAATTAAGATAAGGAGCTCCAATCATTGAGTGACATGTGTCACTTCTCTAACTAAAAAATAACAAAAATTGAGGAGCTTTAACAAACTAAAATAAAGAGCTCCAATAATGGGGTGACACATGTCACTTTTTAACTAATTAATCACCTTTATTTTTAATTTTAAATATCTTTTAATTCGTTTAATTTTTTTATGATATAATTTCACCATATTTTTTAAAATTTTGTGCTCTTTAATTCGACATCCATTTTGATATATTTATATGAGTTTTTAGTTTTTATATTTTTAGTAGGTTTATTTTATTTTGATTTAAAATTTTATAACTTTAACCTTTATTTCAATCAATACAATCTTTATTTATCAAAATCATTTACTTTTGGGAAAGTGTTTAACGGGAAAGAGATTGTGAAGGTCTTTTTATATGCGGGAATAATGATGTTACGGGAAAGATACGGAAAACCCAAACAAACATATACAACTAACATATATACATTTGAAGTGTGGTGAAATAAATTAACTAAGCGGGTAGAGAATTGCGATAAGAGTTGGGTTAACAATTCATTTAGTATATTTATTATATAACTATATTTATCGTCGCAGCTGTGCGCGGGTATCCAACTAGTAGTAGAAATGTACGAAACAAGTTATAGTGAGCGAATTGAAATTCAATTGGAGTTGTTGGTTGAAAACTTTCTCTTCTTATTGTTAATTTGTATGTATATTTGTTATTGTAATAAGTTGCGGTAACTTCATAAGAAATAAGAAACAAAATTATATGTATGAGTCATTTTATTTTGCTTACCGACAAATTCATGCTTACTAAAGGACAAATCTCCACTATTTATTTAATTTGATTTAATGGTGAGAATTAACCTAAGATTTAAAAGGTAAACCTAAGTTCATGTTTTTTTTTTCTTTTCTTTTTGTCTTTCTTTTCTCTTCAAATATTTTTTTTTGTCTTTTATTTTAAAATTCACGTCTTTTTATTTAATTCCCCCTTTTTTTTTTTTTTTTTTTTTTTTTTTTTTTTTTTTTAAATTCACGTTTTTTTTTTTAATTCGCGTTTGTTTTATTTATGTTTTTCTAATTCGCGTTTTTTTCTTCGCTTTCATACGTTTCGTCTGTTTTCATTCGTTTTTGTCCGTTTTCATACGTTTTCGCCCATCTTCATACGTTTTCGTCCGTTTTCATACGTTTTCGTCCATTTTCATCAGATTTCTTTCATTTTCATACGTTTTCATCCCGTTTTTAGACGTGTTTTTACGCTTTCATACGTATTCGTCTGTTTTTTTACGTTTTCATTTGTTTACATTTAGATTAAACAACTTAAACAAGTTGATTTTGCTTTAAACACATAGTTATTTAGTGTACTTTTGTTTATTATTTAAGTTGTGATTGAATTTGTCTATTTAATGGATACATTGTGAGTATTTTAATAGGTTTTACAACGGGATTTGAAAATATCTATGGTTGATCAGTGAAGAAGATATGGTTAAACAAAGCACAACATCTTCAAAAACAAACTGAAGAAGCTCAAACATATGTTACATAACAGGTGATATCACGTGTGGTATCACGTGTCGTATCACAAGTGATATCACCTGTGATATCACAGGTGATTTCACAAGTGCTATCACACGTGATATCACATGTGATTTCACAAGTGATATCATCTGTGATATCACACATGATTCAACAAAATAGAAGAAGCTGACATATTTGTGATGTCACCAGTGATATCAAATTCTCCTCCCAAAAGTTGAACATCATGAGAATGAGATACACGAAAAATTAGCAATAAAAGTGTGATAGTTAGTTGTTATTCAAAAAATCACAAGTGATATTCTAAATATCACAAAGTGATATTCAGAAAATCACAAGGGATAATCAAAATATCACAAAATGATATTCTGAATATCATAGAATATCACTTGTGATAGTCCGAAACATATGAAAATGTAAGAAAACGGACGAATACATATGAAAACTGACGAAAAGGTATGAAAGCATAAAAACACGTCTGAAAATGAACGAAAACGAAAGAAACCGAAAGAAAACGGACGAAACCGTATGCAAACGGACGAAAATGTACAATAGCTCATGTAACTCGTTCATATGCCGTTATCCAGATACCTTGACCAGAAAGTAGAATGTACAATAGCTCATGTAAACTGATAACCAACTGGTAAAGTCTCTTTGACATTAAAAATAGAATGTACAATAGTTCATGTAACTCGTTTGTCATTGTAGTAAATAAATTCCTGTTTTCAAAAAAAGAAATGTGTTTTAAGACAAATATTTGATTCAACAAATAAAATGATATGAAAGGTCGCGACGATAGTTTGCAAAATTTTACCCCTAAGTACCTACCTATTAAGAAGAAATTGATGAGATACATACATATATATAGTTGTTGACCGACTAAAAGCTAGCATACCACTTGATTGCAGAAAGGGTAATCATAGGCAACACTTACTGGGATGAACGAATCCAAATTCGTTATTTTAAGAACCAATCCATAGCTATAGAGCATATCGATCCAGCGGGTGACTTGCACCATACCTCCTGCCAACAACATTGACATTATCAGAAGCATCACATATACGATTTAGGCGGATGTCATATAACCAAAACCTTTTTTAACTACTGATAATGCTAAACTGCAGATGTACTTGTATCCTAAAGCTACTGGGTAATGTCCGTGTTTCTAGATGTTTTGAACCCAACCTTAATATGCCGTTATCCAGAAACCTTGACCAAAAAGTATTACCTTTTCCTTGAAGAGCTGCTCGTAAGCTGTTGACTACGAATAATTGCAAAGCAATTGACGATGCCGCTATCATCGACATGCTCTTTAACGCAATTCATGTTCTGCAAAACAGCCAATTATGAAAGATGTGTTAAAAACGAAAAGGTATTTGAAGTCTCCCCGCCTTGTGGAACAATAACACCTGTGTACACAAACCACACGCTATAAGTAACACCAATCCTATTAAAATCCTAAAAACTAAACCTTGACAACATAAGACTTTTGTCAACCATGTGGAATGATTCAAT
Organism: Chrysanthemum seticuspe; assembly: GCA_019973895.1. Lineage (NCBI taxonomy): Eukaryota > Viridiplantae > Streptophyta > Magnoliopsida > Asterales > Asteraceae > Chrysanthemum > Chrysanthemum seticuspe. The sequence goes on along the minus strand of BPTQ01000001.1, from coordinate 186,309,047 downwards.
ACACACACCATAACTTTACTCACAATCTAAAAAGAACTTTCGTAGAGGATACGTAATTACCTTGTACCCTTTGCCATAGCGAAAGCGCTTTCAATTCCGAACAACGCTTAACCTACACAGCCTGTCACAAACATACAAACATTCATAATTCAATGACACAACTCCAATATGGGTGTGTAACATCAGTACAGCTCAACAAATATTATATACCTTTTATCAAATTCAAACTTATGATAAACAAACAAAATCATTACCATCTTTGAACTTCAAACTTATGACTAACAAACGGCGCCATATATGCCAGTTGCCACACTCCCAAACCCATAAGAAACGTAAGAACAATTGTACTCTCGGTGTGAATGGCCAGCCAAGATACTATCCCGGGTGAGTTACGCATAAATCCACAAATATTTTGAACGTGTAATTTAAGCTAAGCAAACCCAATAGACCCGATAGGAACCTCAGTAGCCGCTTTCAAGCGTAATACGAACTTAATATCACAATCCGAACACTATAGCGAAAAAATAAAATAATAAAAAAATAATAATAATAACATGATGCTTACCTTCCGATTCTAAAAAGAAACCCTTTTTACTTCATCGGTTCCCCGTCATCGAGCCATTCAATTTTCCTATAACAAAAGAAAAGCACATAATGATCTAAAACCCATATATCTACTTAAGATAGTATAACCATTGTCATAAAATCGCTACTGTATAGGCAATTTAAAAAAATAGGATGCTTACTTTCTGATTGAAAAACAAAAACCTTTTTTTTTGCTATCGGTTCCCCATTATTGAAGCCGCTTTCAACCGTAATACCAAGTTAACGCCATAACCCGAATATCGTCATGATGGTAAGAATCAAAGAAAGTGGATATATCCGGCACGTTTGCCTTGCCAAGGCGCGAACAATGACACCTTCAATCGATGGGTTTCAGATTTATCACAACTCCATATAACGAATCACCAATATCATGTGGTCATAAAACCAAATTAAGGGCAATAAGCTACCAAGCTTCACTGCCATTACTTTCATACCCAAAAAAACACAATAGGTATACCAATAAAATACAACAGCCATTTAAAAAATGCCACAAACAATGACTATTGCATCAACTTATCCATAAACCTTTATCCACCCCTAACACCTAAAACATTAAAATCCAATCTCTAATTATACCAAAAAAATCATTACTCTTAAATTCCCACAAACACTAAAAAACCTCATAAAATCTACCAAAGTTCACACCTTTATAGCAATCTAACAAAGGCCTGAAACAATGACCATAGCTTGACTAACTCCATTAAGGATTACAGATCAGACTCAGTTCTGCATATGCAACACAGAAACAAAAAACCATTGTTGGCTGCAACCAAAAGGTATAACCCGGTTACCCCGCCAAAATAGTGAAAAACACCATTCTTGGCTGCAACCCTAGGCCGGACCCGGTTACCCCACCAAGATAGTGTCAAAGGCTTTTATAATTAATATGACCATCATTAAAACACGTGTAACATAGCGCCAGATAAAAAGTCGAATGTGTTCAGCTCTCCCGCGTATACCACTTGACTGCTGCTTTCCTCTTTCATTAGTAGCTGCAATAACAAAATAAGTTCAATATTATAAAAGCTTGTGTAAAAGTTTTCTAAACACATACCTGTAACTCGAAGGGTTTTCCTTCCAATCTTCAGATCGGAATACCTGTAATCTTCAAACACACCATACCTACAGAAAAATCGGAAACCCACCAGCGAAAGAAACCAAGCGTCGAAAAGTGTGAGGTGAGTTTTTGTCGTTGATGATTGAATAAGATAATGATGTTAGCTGGAAAAGCGACTATGTCGGCAGAAGAAGTCGGTAGCAGGCCAGGAAGAAGGAAGATGGATACTGCAATTGGGCTGAAGAAAAAAACGGGGAGCCTAAACGGCATGTTTTGGTGCCGTTTTGCATCCTCACATTAATATATATATATATATATATATATATATATATATATATATATATATATATATATATATATATATATATATATATATATATATATATATATATATATATATAATATCACCTCTTTTACGTATATGGGCCAGCCGCCAGCATGGTAATATTTTACATTACAAAAGTTATCAAATATAGGCAAGTGGTGGGCATAGTGAAAATTTAATGAATTTTGGGCTACCATGCAAGATACAAGTCGGGCCAATTTGAGGATGGCTCCGTCTCTGGTCTCTTCAACGCTCAGTTCTCGAGTTGAAATGAAAGAGGAAAGTAAAGGAAATGGAAAGTTTTTTGTGTTCTTGAGTCTTTTTTAAAGGAGGAAAGGGAAATGGAAAGGAAATAGGGAGGAAGATTTGTTATGTAAATCTTCCTCCCACTTTTGGGAGGAAAGGGAAAGGAAACGGAAGTGTATGTTGCATAAAGACTTATATACCCTTTTTAAAACATTTGACATTAACAATTAAAGGGCATATATGTAATTTGACCAAGTTATTTTCCTTTTCCTTTCACTCAAGAACATGATTATGATTACTTTCCTTTTCTTTTCCTCTATCTCAAGAACATAACAACTAACACTTACTTTCCTTTTCTCTTTCTTTTCCCTTTCCTATTCTTTTCCATTTCCTTTCCCTAAAAACTCGAGAACTGAGTGCAAAAGTGAAACACGTCACAAAAGAAGATAAGACAAAAGTTCAATATAGATCTCAAATTTACCATAGATCCAATGAATCTAGGCATTCATTTTTTTTATTATGATAAACTTTCACTATTTTTTTTTTAAATTAAATATCTCGGAAACCGTTAATCGTTACGCGATAAAAATTATACCATCGCGACGAGAATTAAATTATCTTTCTATAGATATGCACTACTATATATTTTTAACAACTATTTTTTTCAAAATTTCGGTCAACAAAAATCATATATGATTTGTAAAAATCATATATGATTCGATTTTTACGAATCATATATGACTTTTGAGAATAATACATGATTCGTAAAAATCATATATGATTTGTAAAAATCGAATCATACATGATTTTTGAAAATCATATATGATTCGTAAAAATCATATATGATTTTTTCGGACGGGATTTTTGAAAAAAAATGTTTGTCGAAAATATATAAAAGTGCATATCTATATAAAGATAATTTAATTCTCGTCGTGATGGTGTATGTTTTACAGTTTGAAGATTTACCGTTTGTAAGATATGTTGTTTTAAAAAAAAATGTGGAAAATGATTTTTTATTAATTTAGATAAAAAATGGATGGCTATAATTGGTTCATTTGTTCTATAACAAAAAATGGATGGCTATAAACAAGTGGAAGCTGCTATGTGTTGTAAGCTTTATTAGAGCATTCGTTACCATGGCGCACACAACCCGCCAGTCTTAGGTGGAATCGAAACCGGCGCTGGCAGTTGGGTGCCACGATACCATGAGTAAGTTTCGCGAGTAAGGGTGCCAGAAAAGTGGTGAAAGCAAGTTTGTCATTTTTTTTTATTTGTTTTTAGTGTCTGATTTACAAATGGGTTGTGTGTGTGGATTGTATGTGCGGAACTAGACGAAGAGTTTTTGTTTTCTTTTTATTATTTTTTTCCTAGAAATAGGTATGTGTGTTTGTCGATTTTTTAAGTGTTTAACCTTTTTTTTTGTAAACTTTTTTTTTAAATTATAAAAATGTTATTTGTATTTTAATTTAATAACTGAAAAATTAATTGGTTTGAAAAATAGAAAAGAAAAAAAATAATGGGTGAGACCCTTTTGGCATGTTATGACGGAGGGGGCATTTTGGTGTGTGAGTAAGTTGAGTGAGTTGCTGATGTGAAGCTTAGATGACAAACTGGCATGTGTGAGTGGATGTTACGGCATCCAATGCTCTTAGTGTAAAATCAACAACCACAACACTTACTCTTTGCATAACCAACTACCCATTTACTTTTGGAGTTAGTTACACCGTTAGTCCTCAAACTCAATGTTAGAGCATATAAGTATAAATCATTAGTGTATGGTCTTTCATGTAATACTCCCTCTGTCCCTAAATAAATGTTTACTTTGATTTTTTGCAGTGTTTATTGTTCAACTTTGACTTTAAATATTTTCGTTTGTTTTATATAATATTTGATGAAAATTATACTAATGAAAATATATTTAAAACACAATCCATTCATTTATTTTGCATCAAATATTATATAATACAAAAAAAAAAAAATATTTAAGGTAAAAGTTGAACAAAAAAGACTACAAAAAGTCCAAGTAAACATTTATTTAGGGACAGAGGGAGTAGTTGTTAATTAATATGTAATATATCGTTAGTTGTTCAGCACCCTCCCAACATTTGTAGAGTTAGGAGAGAAAGAAACTCATGTAGTCTCCTAACACTTGTATAATTGGGAGAGTAATCAACGTTATATATGTAAAAGTCTCGTTAGTAATCAACACTTGTATAGTTAGGAGACCATACTCTCATTAGTGTATGGTGTTTCATGTAATAGTTGTTAATTAATATGTAAATATATCGTTAATTGGTTACCACTCTCCCAACATTTGTAGAGTTGGGAGGGAAAGAAACTCACGTACTCTCCCAACACCTGTATAGTTGGGAGAGTAATCAACGTATGTACTTTTGGATATAAATACCCCATCACCTCTTTACTTGATGTATGTGTCTATGATAATTCTTCCGTACATTCTCAACTATTTCTCTCTAGATTAGAAAGTGTACACACCCACTTTCTTACTAAATTATCATATATTTAGCATAATTATGGGACAATAATTGGTATTAAGAGTTGACATATACTTTCATTCTAGTCCTTCTCTTTTGAACTTAATGGTCGTTAGTCAATTGTCCGTTAACTACTAACGGCCATTAAACGTTTTGTGTATATAATAATTAAATGTAACCTTTTATATATAATTATCATTCGTTAACTCTTCATACGTAAAGTGTGCAATCCCATGATCTCGAGTTCGATCCTAACATACGACTATTAATTTATGTCCATAAACTAACAGTTTCCACTTGGATATATCTTAATAGTGTAACAACATCGGTTAGCATCTTGCAACACGCCGATGCCTCTAGTACAATCTCGAGTAAGGTATCGTGGAAAAACCTTTTAATGATTCATCATTATTATTATCCTTTTGTTACTAATACAATGTTAAATATGGATCTAAGTCATTCTTTATTCAACTATTATGGTTCTCGTTGTTTGTGATTGAGCAAGATTACCAAATTTTCTGAACATATTCAGGAGAGATCTTGGGCGTGGCCACGCACACATCTTGTCAACCTTACGAGGGGCCCAATAGTATTAAACTCCAAAATAAATTTGAATGAACAAATTCTATCTTGGCTACAAGCAAAACCCATGAACTTTGCAACACTTCTAAAAACAACCCTTATGACTACCAGTCATGTATAGCGTTAAGTTTTTCCACAGAAATGCACTACATTCATGATAGTTATCTGGTATCTCAAGTATGAGGATAACTATTCATGATTTACTTAATAACAATATCCATAAAGTAAAATCAAATATTTTGGGATAAGCCCTATATTCAATTCGTTGAATATCATGTGAAATTGGTATGTCAACGCATCAATATACTTTCAAGTATATTATACTAAAACTCAGATTTGTGTTAGTTTAATGATATTCCCATACTATTAATTGACAATGGACAATTTAGAATATTTAAATTATTCATACATTAAACATGCAAATATATGACAACAATATTAAAGAATGAACATAAACATGACAAATACTTTACTTCATTAAAAGATAATAAATGTTTTACAATATCCTTTATCCAAATACTAATCATAGTTATGTATGAAACTATTAGCTAAACGACGTTCAATGTCATTGGCAAGTTCAGTAAGCTTTTTTCTAGGTAAAGCCTTAGTGAAAGGATCAACTAAGTTGTCATCTTTATGAACATAGTGATACTTCCGTAGAAAATGTCTGGTGCCCTTCATGACTCCAGGTTCATTGGCAAATATGATTGCAGCATAATTTTCGCAATACATATCAATAGGAGATTCAATTGAAGGCATAACACCAAGCCTTGAAATGAATTTCCTAATCCAAACAGCTTCCATTGCAGCTTCTGAAGCATCTATGTATTCAGCTTTTGTTTCAGACATTGCAATTGTACTCTGGTTCTTGCTCTTCCAGTCTACTGCTCCTCCATTAATGACAAAGACATAACCCGTCTGAGACTTCGTATCATCTTTATGATATTGCCAAGACGCATCACAGAAACCTGTAACATCAAGCTCTGTATCTGGATTTCCACTATACACTAGAAATATATCTTTCGTATTCCTAAGATACTTTTAGAATATGTTTAACAACAATCCAGTGAAGTTCACCTAGATTATGTTGATATCGAGTGGTCATATTCTGAGTGAATGCTACATCTGGCCTTGTGCATCTAACCGTATACATGATAGATCCTACTGCCGAAGCATAAGGAACTTAAATCATACATGCCACCTCTGCAGGTGTTGAAGCATACATTTCGCTACACAAGCCAGGCTTTACTTCCATCGGCAAATATCCTTTCATAGAATTTTGCATATTGAATCTCTTCAATATTTTATCAATGTAAGCCCTTTGACTTAAACCAATTAACAGTCTTGATCTATCTCTGTAGATCTTGATTCCCAAAATGTATGCAACTTCTCCTAAATCCTTCATAGAAAAACAATTTCCAAGATATACCTTAACATTTTGCAAACTTGGAATGTCTTTTCCCATAATTAATATGTCATCAACATATAAGATAAGAAAAATTACACCACTCCCACTAGCTTTGTGATATATACATGGCTCATCAAGATTCTGATTAAATCCAAACCTTTTGATTTCTTCATCAAATCTCTTATTCCATTATCGTGATGCTTGCTTGAATCCATAAATGGATCTTTGAAGTTTGGATACACGGTTTGAAAATTATGGATTCACAAACCCCTAAGGCTGCTCCATAGATGTATTCATCTAGGCGGCCATTTAAGAAGGCAGTTTTTACATCCATCTGCCAAATCATAGTCATAGTATGCTGCTATAGCTATGAGAATCCTAATAACTCTAATGTCTGCTACAAGAGAAAAGGTCTCCTCGTAGTCAACCCCATAGTTTTGAGTAAAGCCTTTAGCTACTAGACGAGCCTTATAGGTGTGTACATTGCCATCCATGTCAGTTTTCTTCTTGAAGAGCCACTTACTTCTAACGACTTTAGCATTGGAAGGAAGGTCTACTTCAATCCAGACTTCATTATCTCTCATGGATTGCATTTCTCCATTCATTACAACTTGCTATTTGTCCTTTTCAGGATCAGCCATGCAACCCTATAATTAGCAGGTTCTTCAAGATCCCTTAATATAGTTTCCTCAACTTCTACGTTAAGACATAGACGTTCAGGAGCACGCGTAGTCCTTACAGATCTACGAATGGGAACAACTTCAACTTCAGGTGAAGGACCCAGACTATCAGGTTCTAGAGGAAGTACGCTAGTGTTTTCAGAAGGTAATGCATCTACATGATCATCTTCCAGATCATAAACTTTCCCACTGAATTCTGGAGATATGAGATCCTTTTCAAGAAAATCTCCATACATAGCAACAATTACTTTATTTTCTGGTGGAAAGTAAAAGTAGTAACCCATCGTTTCCTTTGGGTATCCTACAAAGATACACTTTACAGATATCTGTTGGAGTTTATTAGCTGAGTCACGTCTTACATACGCCTCGCAACCCCAGATCTTTAAATAAGACAAGTTAGGAGCTTTACCATTCCATATCTCATATGGTGTCTTATCACCTTCTTGGTGGGAACCATATATAGAATACGAACTGCAAATTCTAAAGCATAATCCAAAAAGATAAAGGAAGAGTAGTAAGATTAAACATTGATCGTGTTAGGATTTAGTAAATCCAGTTGTTAAAGTGTCGGTCACCTCAAGTATATGTAATCGTTAGAAAGCTCATAGTCGTAGTTATTTACTGTTAAGTAGTATTTTTTTAAGTAACACCGTGGAGGACGGACGGGTCTTTACCCACTGTATGCCTGATCCACAGCCCGTAGGTGGCGATTTGTGTAAGACTATAAATACTCTCTACTTCCCAAGGTAGAGAGTTGGAGCTCATAATAATACTTTCATTTTCTCTCACTAAGTTCCCAAACCTCTATCTGTTTCTCTCTCTAAAACCATAAGTTAAACGCCTACTTGTGATCATGGATTAATGTATTTGTGAAATCCAATATGTTACAAATGGTATCAAGAGCCATGGTTTGATCATCTCTCTTACATATCCTTGGATTTCTAGTGGTTTTAGATGGTTTTTGAGTTTGAAAATTTAGTGGTTTTTTTTGCATCATTTGGATCATTTCTTGTGTTAAAGTTTGAATTTTGAGTGTACTTTTGTGTTTAGAATCATTGTAAGTGCTTGGGTTTTGATTTGGAAAGCTTGAATCACTGTGGTTGAGCTTGTTTTGGATTGAAAAGTGTGTTTTTGAAGTTTTTCAAGGTAGCGACTTAAGTCTCGTTGTGAATTTCTTCGTAGCAACTTGCTTCAGTAATTTCTAGCGAGTTGTAGTGTTAGTCGTAGCGACTTGAGCTTAGCGACTTGTCTATTGAGACAAGCCGACAAACAGTACAAGTTAGTGGATTCTCCACTACGGCTAGCGACTTGGTAGGGTTAGCGACTTGCTTTCATTATTTCTAGCGACTTGTACTTATTGTTCTCAGCGAATTGATCTTAGCGACTTGGATACTTAGAGTTGCTCTTTAGCGACTTGTATGCTTAGCGATTTTGTTCGTTAGCGACTTGTGTTCAGCGACTTGGGTTTTAGCGACTTGAGGTTTAGCGAGTTGCTACTTAGCGACTTGGTGCTTAGCGAATTGGTTCAAGGATTATAGCGACTTGGTTAATACTTGTTTCTAATACGGTTTTCTCTTGATATAGTAAAATCCCGTGAAAGAATCTATTTCCCGGTTTAATCATAGAGTTATAAAATCCCGTGAAATTTGTAAACATGTCTACCAACGTGCCTACAATCATCTCTGCTGTAGCTGAGGACGTTCAAGCAGCTGGTTCAGACACTCGTCCACCCATGCTTGACAGAACTGACTATGACTCATGGGCTCAACGAATTAGGTTGTATTGTCTAGGAAAGGAAAATGGAGTCAACATTCTCAAGTCAATCGATGAAGGACCTTATCAGATTGAGACTACAAGAGACATAATTGATACTGCTGCAGATGAAACCATGATCTTTGGATTGGATAGACCAAAGACGTATGATGAGCTCAGTGATAAGGACAAAAAGAGATTCGATGCTGATATCAGGGCTTCAAACATTATACTTCAAGGTCTTCCAAAAGATATCTACAAGCTTATCAATCACAACACTGAAGCCAAGGTTGTTTGGGATAATGTCAAGATGCTTCTCTCGGGTTCTGAATTAACTAAGGAAGACAGAGAATCACAGCTGTATGATGAATTTGAGCACTTCAAGATGAAACCAGAAGAGAGTATCTATGAATATTACGTGAGATTTCACAAACTTGTGAATGATATGAGGAATATCAAAATGACTATGCCAAATATTCAGCTGAACTCAAAGTTTGTGAACAACATGAATCCCGAATGGCACAAGTTTGTCACCTCTGTGAAGCTAACCAAAGGATTGAAGAACACCAACTAGGAGCAACTGTATGCCTTTCTTCTTCAGAATGAGAGACATGCTATGTTTGAACGAAGGATTCTTGAACAGTTCAAATCTAAGCAGGGAGAAACTAGTTCGTCAAATGACTCTACAGCTTTTTACACCAATGTTGGAATTACCACCAAAGCTTCTCAAGTCATACCCATGGGTAATGGTAATTACAAGCTCATCCCAGATACAGCATATAAGCCTCCCGACTCAAACACACTCATGGAAAACTTCATCAATCAACTCTCTCTCATGATTAGTCAAAACATGAACTCTCTCCCACACACCAACAATAACCTCAGAACAACATCTAATCCACACAATCAAGCTACTGTCAGAGATGGGAAGGTTATGGTGCAACCAGTTCAAGAAAGGCAGTATGAACAGGAAAGAGGTGGAGTTGGTAGAGGATATGTAGCAAATCGATATCGTGGAAGGAATCCAAATCAAGGACAAGCAAAGACAATCAAATGCTACAACTGTGGTGGTGAGGGACATATTACAAGAAACTGCACATCTCCAAAACGTCCACAAAATACAGAATACTTCAGAGACAAGATGCTGCTTGTGCAAGCTCAGGATAATGGAGCAGCTTTGGATAAAGAGGAGTTGTTGTTTCTTGCTGAGAGAAATGCCAAAACCTATGATGCTGATGTTGATGAACAGCCAATTCAGGAAATAGGTCACAATCATCAAAATGCCTTTCAAGTAGCTGATTGTGATGCATTTGACTCTGATGTCGATGATGAACCTACTGCTCAAACAATCTTCATAGCTAGCATCTCACCTATGGTCTCTCCAAAGGTCTCTTCACCACAACAGGCTGGTCCATCCAAAGATTGAATCATTTCAGAGGTATTAAAACTATATGATGAAGTTGATTAGCAAAAGATGCATAATAAAGTACAATCTCTTGAAACTTATGAATCAAATATTGATGATGAGGGTAATAGCAATATTGTCCCATATGATCAATATGTGAAGCAAAGTGAAAGTGAGATTGTACCAAGTAATGCATCTTCCGCAGTCAATGATGACTATGTTTTTGATGAATACACTGCATGTGCCCCTGATGATTCTGGTATCTCTGAACTGAATGCCTATAAAGAACAAGTTGCTATTTATGAACAACGTGCTAAGTTTGAGTTAACCACCCGTGAGCAGGAAATGGATGACCAAATGCGTACAATTATTAGAAAAAGTAATTTTAGAGAAGAAGTGTTAAAACAAGAGTTAAACTCCTTACAAGAAAAGCTTTCTAAAACTATTAAGCAAAAGCAAGAGCTTCAAGAAAATGTTAACGTGCTTAAACAAGAATTTAACGCTAAAGAATCAAAACTTTTGAATGACTTTTCTAATCTAAAAACTTTGATAAACAAGCCTGAAAATAAGTTGTACGTACAAGGGAACACCATTCAGACTGCTCACATGGTCACTAAGCATAGAGTTTTAAGCGATAAGCATAGTATTCCCATTATTAAGGAACCCAACCCTAAGTATGGTAAGAAAGCAAAAGAAGCTCAGAAGGTAATCTATGACGGCTATGAAATCCTTAAACCTAGACAGAAACCTAGTTACGCTGAGTGCACTGAGGAAGATAAGCAGTTAGAAGAGGTTACTAGGAAGAAATTAGATGAAAAACTTAAGAGCCCCTCATGCATAGAAAACAACATCAGTTTTAAAACACCTAACTATGCTAAGGATAATTGGATTGCATTTAACAAGTTTAGACCTCAAACACAGCTGACCCCTGAACAAGTGTTCTGGAAAAAGGATATGGACATGAAAAAAGCTGATGAGTTTGTTGAACAGAATCCCCCATGTAGGAGAATGGTTCCTGCAACAATATATCCCCCTAGTACACCAATGCATTTAGTTCCTAGATCTATTCCCACTAAGAGCAAAACCTTAATCAGTCAGTATGTTATCTATCAGTTATTTGTTGATTTTGAGAAAACATGTAAGAAAAGGATCACACCCACTGGGATAACTGAAGGGGAAAGGGGTTTTGAGCAAACTAAAGAATGCTATTTAACTGAGGTCATGCCCTTCTTTAAACAATTAAAAGATCAATTTGAGAGTCTTAAAAAGGGGATGGATTCAGATATTAAAGAAATAGAAAAGGAATTTGATGCAATGATAGTTGAGGTCAATGACTATGAGCGTGAATTAAAATACAATGAGATTGAGAGGAAAAAACTTGCATACCTTAAATGAGAATCTGATTTATGAATGTATTACTCAAGATGTGTTTTACACTGCCACGAATTGTTCAATTAATGCATCCCAATTTCATGAATTATCTATTGCTCTGAAAGTCTCCCATGATCGTGTCATTGAGCTTGAGAAAACCAACTCTAAATTGCATGAGAAAGTTGAACAGGATGATCATGATAACCTGGTGAAACAGTTTTCTAAACTGGAAGTTGAGCATCTTGCTTTGCAATTAAAATATCAACATCTAAAAGAAAATATTAAAACCTCAAATGTCAAGACATCCTTTGATGCTCCTGAATTTGATGCATTTTTTGAAATTAGCAAACGTGATGAACAGATTCGAGCTCATTGTAACACGATCAGAAAAATGAGAACCCAAATTGCACAATTAAAGGGTAAAAACAAGGTGACTAGCTCCCAAATGCCTACTCCTTTAGATTCTCAGTATTCTTAAACTTTTCATCTTCAAAACTTGGTTAATGTTTTACAAAAGGAAAATGAGAGTTTTCTAGAAGAAAATGAAAAGGTTAAACTACACTTTAAAGAGTTATATGATTCAATGAAAGTCACTCGTGACAGGAACAACGGAAAAATAACGTCTTTACAAAAGGAAATTGAGAATCTGAAGAGTCAGGAAAAAGGGAAAATGCCATTTGTCTTCAATGAGAATGTTGCATCAAAGTCATCTACAGACTGCAAATATACTGTGACTGTTAAATACATTCCTCCTCATCTTAGGAATAACGAACTTGTATTTCATAATTATCTTGCTCGTCTTAAGGATAGTCTTGAATGTCTCCGTGAGATTGTGGAAGAGGACTTCATAAATAAGCCACTTGATAGTGAAATTAGGTTTACTTGCATTCAGGCCAAACGATCTCAGGAGATGTTAGAATGTTTAATAGCAACATGTCCCAAATCCTTAGGTGCGAAAGGTAAAGCTGTGATGCCTTGCTCGATGCCTTGTGATAAGTATGCAACTCATTCTATGCCCAGTACTATGCAAGTAAACTCTAGAGTGCCTTCAAATAGTTCAGATCCCTGCACTTCTAGTTCAGGAATGCAAAAAGTAGCAAAACCAACTAATGTTCCAATTCCCTCTACAGGAGTAAGAAGTGACACCAAAGCAAGCGGGTCAAAGCCTCAAGGCAACACAAAGAATGATAGGACCTTGCATGCTAGGATTGTTCAATGGAAGAGAGTAGAAGATCACCTTAGGGAGAATTTGAATAAAATGAATCGTGTTGATTCTAGTGTTAGCTCTAAGCGTATTGTAATTAATGCGAATTCTGCTACTTTTGGTAAAACATGTAATGATGATTGCGTGGTTTTTGTTACTAATCTTGAATGTGGTGTGAATGATTTGATTAATGTTGTTAAATGCCATGTTAAGATAGTTAATGAAAAAACTCAAGCTAAGAAGGCTAGAAAGCAATGGCGGAAAAAGGTTAGAAAACATTGGAAACCCACAGGAAGGAAATTTAGTAACATAGGTTATCAGTGTGTAACATATTGGATTTCACAAGAACATAAACAAACTCAATATGGGCGTATAATTTAGATGGTTTAGAGAGAGAAAGTGGGATATTCTAGAAATAGAAACTCTTGGAAGTTTAGATTCCACAAAGAACATCCAACCCTCTACCTTGCAAGGTAGAGGGTATTTATAGGTTACAAACTAAACGACCTCCTGACGGCCTGTGGATCAGGTATGCAGTGGGTAAAAACCTGTCCTTCCTCCACGGTGTTGCACTAGACTAAAACTAAGCTAATAACTTACTAAAAACTAACATAACAAACGATATGTCTATGAGCTAACTTAAGCTAGATTATACTTGGGGTGACCGATGCTTCACACTAGAATTTCCAATTCCTAACAATCTCCCCCTAAGGGAGGCCACCCCATGAATTACATTGTGAATCCTAGCATTCTAATAAATCTTCAGTCTTGAGCTCGTAGACTTCTCTTCATCAATGTATTCAAACTATGTGCTTCTGAGGTGATTTCATCATTGTTCAACTACAATGTATGTTTCGTGGAGGTTATTGAGCTGATCCACATTGAAGACCTTTGAGCATTACTAGAGATCATCAGCCACAGTAAATCTCAGCATCACCCATTGTTGTGTTGCCAGCATATGATGTTGTGACATTTGGACCGACATGCTCACATTCTGGATCATGATTTCTTCTTATCAGAGTTGCGAAAGCTTTCGTTGATTCATGATATTGGCATCAGCGTAGCAGAAGCATGGAGTGAAAATATCAGAGTCATTGATGCACTAATCATGATTTCTTTGGAAATGAATGTGTTGTGTGAGCATGCGGCTATGGATTGACCGCTCTATTCTGATCAGCTGCAAGCGTAGGGTGTTCCTGCATAAAACAGTTAGCAATAAAGCGCACAAGAGTGTCTTTGATCACTTTTGTTGAATTGAGGTACACGGCCCATGGTTTCCCGTTGATCAGTACAAGTACTGCCTGTGATCAGGTATAATTCCGAAGAATTTCCTTGACAGGGTTTTGCAGCTGGTCTAGCTGTTCTCAAACCGGAACGTCTCAAAGAAGACAACACGGAGTGAGTAAACCAGCGAATTGAGATTCACCGATTGATGAAAAGAGATTTGAAAAACAATCGTGTACTGCTCAATAGAAATTGTTTTTGCAATACAACGAAGGTTTTGATGAAAATCAATTATCAATCATAAACACCTTTTATTTTGAAATATAAGTACACAGTCGATGTGCTAAAGAAAAGAGTTTTTAAGCACAACGACCGGTTTTTCAAAGGTATCCGTCAATCCATAACCTGAACCAGGATTGATTCAAAAGATTGAATCGCCCCATTATTTCTGTTCAGTTGTCACATGGTTGATTTATTAGGTAGATCTCACATGCCACCCACCATGAGCTTGTTTGATGTTGGCTCCAGAAGGCTTTCCATCTTCATTGTGAATATGTTTACATATCACTCTGATGTTCTGGCAATACCACAAGGATAATGCGTAGGACTCATAAGATATAATCTCTCTTTCCACATTGTGTGAAACAGAGAGTCTTCATTGAAAGTGTCCTAAAGAGATTTATAGATGATCTCGTGGCTCTAGACTCAGTTGTGCATATTTGGTTCCTATGCCGGAGACTAGGGAGATGGTCTCCTTCTTCAATATCAACAAACTCTAAGAAAAAGTCGATAGATAATGTCGGTTCCCCGTGAGAATGAAACAAGTCCTTTTAAGAGGAACTTAAGTAGCTTGGGAAGTTAGTGCAGTGCGTCACTGGGTCCATGACGTCTTGTCTTCAATACCAGTGTTACCTTAGTAACCACCAGTAGCATATGTATTGAACCCGGTTTCTGCCCTAAATGGAGGGCTATTTCTTTTCACCCTTTTTCACATTCAATTCTTTTTCATTCTTCAGCCCCTTCGGTGCTTACCGAAACTTCATAACCAGAACCTTGTTGGGTTTATTCCAGTACTAGCTTAGTCTCAGTCCGCACTCTTCCCATATCTCATTTTTCTCCTTTTTTTCAATATACCTAAGGACTCTACACTATCAAGTGGTTTGTCCCTGGGTAGATCCCTCCGGTTCTGGCGGATCGTGGGAATGAATACCTAACCTAACCATCCTTATAACACCATGCATAAATTAAATTGGTCGGTCTTTTGGTATTGTTCTTTCTTCCTTGAAACCAATCAAAAAATCATTTGGAAAAACAATCAAGGTACTTGTGATACGAGATCAAATCATTTTGCACCTTAATAGTTTTGATCATTTAGAAATGCTCCCCCTCAACATGTGCATATGATTTTGAAATTGTTTAGCACATGGAGGCAAGAGATCTTTGAAATAATTTCTTGATCACAATTTCCGTAGGAAAAGCCAATTGATTTTCTTGGTAAATTCTCCCCCTCAATATGTGCGTAGAATATTTGAAACCATTTTGACACATAGAGGAAAGAGACCTTTGAAATACTACCACGATTACTAAACATTTAGAAGCCATTTAACACACAATAAAGGTACCTTATATAAAATCATGGAAAACTTTGTACCTTGAAGGTTTGAATTTGATTTGAAATGCTCCCCCTTAATATATGCTTCGAGATTCGAAAATAGTTTAGCACATATTATAGAGCAGTATGCACTTTGAGACAAAAATGGTCATTATTTTTATCATCTTTCATATTTATATCACATTTTCTCCCCCGATCAAAAATTTCAAATCCTTTGAGATTTTGGATCTCAAGTGATTTAAATATGTATGAGACAAAACATTTGTTGGAGAAAAATGTGTCTAATTTTATATGATCAGAAGTGGACAACACTGAAGTTCCCTTTTTAGACACAAAGGGAAACGACAGTACATAACCTAACACTATTACATGCATTATAGTTGTTCATAGTTTGTACACCACATTTTACACATAAATAATACAAAACAGAAACTACTTCCAGAAGATGTCTTCATTCAGTTCTTTGAAGTAGTTTGTAATGACCTTCACGAAGTCTACCACCAACAAAACTTTCAAGGCTGCGAAAGATCATTCGAGTCTTAAGTCTTCGCCTGATTGCAGCAATGAAGTCTTCACACCTCTTTAAGTCCTCATCAGACCAGAATTTTGTTTTGTTCCACGGCTTCAGATCAACTCTGATTTCTTTCACTCTGGAGTTCAATTCTTCTTCGACCATCCTGAGAGTACCATCACTGAATTTGTAGAGCTCACACAATCTCATCAGCATGCGAGTCCCGTATCTGTCGTGGAAGAGGATGGCTCTGGGGGTGTCAAGCACTCTATAGTCGTGACGGAATTCATGTCCTGAGGCATCCCATTGCGGCCTTGTTAAGTTGACCCGAGTCTGGTAGCTTTCCATCCCAAGCTGAAAATCCTCAACCCATTTTCGGATGACTAAGCCTCTGATCCAAAGATTGACAGCTGCAGAGAGAGCTTTCTTTTCATGAACAGGTAGGTATTCAAGGTGTCCTTGAAGGTTCAGAAGATAGAGATCTTCAAAGTCACTTGGCAGCAGATGTTTAAAGTCGTTTTCTTCTATAACATGCTCTTTCAAGTCTGCTCTTCGTAGAACAATCTTCTTCAAGTATTCATAGCCATAGATTGAGAAGATCTCTATGTCGATGACACTCAGAATGCGAAGCTTGGATCTAACAGCTTTGCGTCTTTTATCAGCTCCATGCCTCTCGATGTAGAAAGTCTTCTTTTTGTACCACCAATGAGAAATACCATATGAAGCGACAATGTCATAATTTTGTTCTTTGTCAGCCCAGAATTGATCAGGAATCATCTGTTCAAGTCCCTGATCAGAGTAGGTTGCAGCTTTAATCTTTGAAATCGATAGAGCTGGTCTTCTTTCAGTAGAACGAGCACACATATAATCCAGGTCATGGTTGAAGAAGAATTCAGCCTGAATGGTCATTTGTCCATGTTCACCACCGAGAGAAAGAGGCTTGTTCACATTGAAACGACTGATTTGCTCACTGACTTGATCATTCAACATCTTATGGCATTCTTTCATCTGGTATTGGAGCTGATTGGCATCTGAGTGAAACACCTTGACAATTTCATAAGCTGGTCCTTCAAGATCCTTTGGAGTGATGGACGTGATTCTCTTCTGTTCACAAAACCACTTAATGAAGCTGCCCATATCTCCAGTGATATGAAGGAGAGAGTCTTCATCTGGGGTTTCATAGTTGGTAGAGATTATTGTAGCCCAGTTGTTGTCAGGGATCATCGTGTCAGACTCTGGGATAGACCATGAAGGTTCTGGAGTATGAGGTCTCTCCTCGATGATCCAGCTTTGAATTGTGTCTCTTGAAGGTGCAACTCTGGATGTGTTAGTGCATTTACCTGCCACATATGCATCAAAACAATCATCTTCAGATGGCTTGGGAATATGCTTGGTGGATGCATCATCGTCATCAGATTCAGATTCTGCCATGACATACGATTCTTCATGAAACATTTGATCTTCAGGAATAGACGAGACTGTGGGTGTGAACCTTGAATCAACCGTTGTCCAGGCTGCAGATTTCTTCTGTGTTCCATGATTTCTGGATGAACTAGGTTGATTGGGAGGTTTTGGTGGTGATGATGGTGGTTGTGGTGGAGGTGTAGAGGTTGTTTTAGAAGATCCACCTGCTCCAGAAGTTCCAGCACCCCCAGTTGGAGGTGAGGGAGGAGGAGGAGGATCTTTAGGACCTTTACGCAATGTCTCCAACACCATGGTCCTCCTTTTCTTCTTAGCTTCTCTTTCTCCAATGTCCTTCAAAAACTGTTCATGATTGTCGTGCTTAATTGATTCATCGAGAGCCTCAAATAGCTTCTTGTGGACCTCATGCTTATGCTCATTAGCATTATACATCTTATCTGAAAGCACAACTCTTATATCAGCAATAGGTAGATCTTTGAATCGTCTAAGCAGTGGAGCTTCCATTGCCCATTCCACATCATCCCTAACTTCGCCTTTAATAGTGTCTGCAACCCCTTCATCAAAGTTGAGGTGCTCCAGCCTATAGACACGATTCTCGATGGCATTAAAAGATTTTGGAAGTTGTCTCTCAAGTGCTTCAATTCTTTTCACTGCTTTGTCGAGAAATTGATCCGATGTAAGAATTTGAGGTGGTGAAGCTGGTGGAGTTTCCATGTCTGTAACTGTAACCACTGGTTCAAGTGATTGATCATTAGTAGGACCAGGTGGTGGAAGTGCGGTTGTTTGAGCAGGGTTGGGCGGTGGAAGTGCGGTTTCAAGAGTAGGAGCTGACATAGGAGGGATGGTTGAAGTGTCTTGCTGAATGTTGACAGTAAACATGGACTCTGCTTCTTCCTTGTCATTACCTTGCTTAAGAGTCTCAGTGTCTGAAGGTTTGTCATTAATAAACTGATCACCAAAAGAGAAGTCTGTATCAAGATTCTTCAATGAGGGTAGAGAGTCATTAGACAGATTTGGTTCTTCCAAGTTCCTGGACTCATCAGATCTTGACTCAAGGTTCTCCTGTGAGACATGTTGCAACTCTTCATCAACATTTTGCTCATACTGGGTATCACTTGATGCAGGAGTTTCTTCTTGTGCTTCGGATACCTCCTTTTCCAGTCCAGAATGTTCTTGAGCTGAAGATGATTCAACGCTTCTTTTCTTCAGCTCAAATTGAGTGGTAGTTCTTGATGGTGAAGAGGAGAAGGTCAGAAGCATGTGAGCAACTTGTTCTACACCAACAATCCCTTTCCCTTTGTCTTGTGTGATTGGTGTTGTTTGGCAAGGCACTTGTTCAGGTTCTCTTAGCACTACTCCTCCAACTGGTGCTCTCACATTCTGACTTTCTAGGCTTTGCTTGATTCCTAGTTGCAGAGCAGCATCATCTTCATCAATCAAACTCGTATTACCCCTCGAAACCTCATATTCCTCAACATTTCCCTTTCCCACTTCCTTCTTCTTTCTTTTCTGCTTCTGGGTTGTGGTGTCAGTAGGTTGTGACCTTTCAAGTCTCTTCTTAGGAAGAGCAGCATATGAAGATTTTGATCCTGAGGTAGACTTGGCAGCTTTGGTTTGTGGTGGAGTGGGAGAGACGTCAGCATTAACAGTGGATCTGGAAGTCCTTTTCTTGTACAATTTAAAGTGATCCGTCTTCTTAATATCGTCAGTGAGAAGAGTATGAGGAATTTCTAGACCAAAGATCTCCTTATCCATACCTTTAGCAACATATTTAAGGTTACCCAGAAAAAATTCATTCTTAGCATTATGTAGGGTTGATTCACTCCTAGGGTTGAAGTTGTGAGTCTGTTGCAAGTACTGGATAACAAGCTTCGAAAATCTGATGCTAGGAATCACAAGTTTGTTAACTTTCTTACGACCCTGAGCTTTATTCTGAAAGTTTGTTCTATCAGATATAAATGTGTTTATTGACAACGAAAATTCTTCCCTGATACGTTCCGAGACATTCACATTCACCCCATTAACGATACCCCATAGGATTTGCAGGATGGGAATCCTCACTTTATCGAACCCTGATGTTTTGCCAGATAAGCACAAGTTGAGAACTGTTGTCATTGCTCTCCAGGGTTGATACATGTGACCGGTGATGATGTCAGAAGCCCTTGATATGCCAATTTGATAACCCAAGACAATCAGAAAGACTATTAGCTCTTCCGCACTAGGTGGAGGTTCAGATCGTATGGTGGGGATACATGGTGTGATTCCTAGGGCCTTGCTGAGAATATAAGAATTAATTACAAATTCCTGATCATCCAGTTTGCATGAATATTGAGCCGTGATTTTATCCCATTCAATGGAGTTCCAAAATTGTTGTATGTAAATGGTGGGAATTGTGCATTGCTTGGTAAGGGCACTGAAGAAATTTGTGTTTTTGAGGATATCAATAGACACTTTGAGGATTGGATTTTGTTGCAACTTTTGCATGTCCACATAACAGTTACTTTTCCCAATCTCTACCCATTTATCTTCAGGAAGTATCTCGTTGTCAGTAAGTACTTTGGGTGGAGCAGAAGATGAAAGATTCTGAGACGAGGTTGTGTTTGCCATTGAATATCTAAAGATACACACATACAACAACAATGATTGAAAGCATGTTAGTTTAGACATGGTTAGTTAAGCAACATTGGATCCAACCTCATGACATAGACACAACAAGTAGCACATATGACAGAGTTCCCATAAGCAGATTGAAATAGATTGAGTGGCATTAGAAAGTTTTCAAGGTAACTGCTTTATTTGACACAGTTTTCAAGAGACAAGTTATTTTTTAATCAAATTATTTAAAAGCACAGTTACTAAGAAATAATATCATGAGACAAGATACAATTGTGGAAATGTTATAGCAGGTTGTTTGAACCAAGTTGATACCAAGTTGCCACAAGAGAAACCAAGTATAAATTGCTCAAACAATATATGTTATAGCAAGTTGCTAAAAGTATGTTGTCAATACAAGTCGCTACAGGAAAACTTGAATCAAGTCGCTAACATGAAATTATACTAGAAAATCGCCTTAAAATAATTTAATAAACCAAGTCGCCACTTGAAAATTGAACCAGCAAGTCGCTAGACTTGTAAGAACCAAGTCGCTATCAAAAATGATAGGACCAAGTCGCTACAAGTTTAACAAGTTGCAGACTTGTAAGTACAAGTCGCTACCAACATTGATAGAGATAAGTCGCTACGAGTTACTTAGGTAAGTCGCTGAATAAGTATAAGCAAACTAACTCGCTACCAAGAATATTGGTAAGTCGCCACCAAGAACACACAAACCAACTCGCTACGAAGAACACATCTAAGTCGTTATCAAGAACATTATCATATCCACACAAAACTACAAAGTCCAAACAATATCCTAACACGCACAGATCGCTACCTATAGCAAATACAATCCACGACAAACAAAAACAAGTACACACGACCCTATCACAACATATTCAATAGCAAAAACAATATAACTCGAATTCATTAACACAACACATAAAGTCTCAAGCCATTCCAAAAGAGCCTAAACATACAACATATGCCTGTTAAGTGATTCCATTAGCGCGAATCCATTTACCAACCTAATAGAGGGGATCAAATGATGAGGTTCAGTTGCGCGGTGGGAAACTGTAATGGAAGCAGAGTTAGCATAGCATCTAAATCATGCGTTTGGAAGTAAAAGAATAGATACTACACATACCAAGTCGCTAGGATGAATAAAATGCACGAGAGAGAGAAGAGAGAAAATATTTTTGATATTTTGAAAATGAAAAAGAAACTGTAAGTCGCTAGGGTAAAGGGGTACACATTTACAAGAATACCAACATGACACTTTCAGTCCCTGTAGTTTTGAGACTCGTTAAGTAAGACGCTAGCAAAGAAACAACCATGTCGCTAGGGGTTTACAAAGCAAGTCGCTAACACAGTCTTGGTAAGTTGCTATCTATTATTACAATATGTATAATAGACATTTACAGTCCACGAACTTATCAGATTGCAAACTAGCACATAGCACACATAGCAAAATTAAGATGACATAATAGGATAATCAACCATTGTGCATATATAAATGAGATAACTTGTAAAATTCTCTCCCTCAATCAATGTCACTAAAGACCATTGATTGAATTAACCCCACCCGTTATAAAACAAGAATATATCATTTGTTCGAACTTCATCTATGATCCCGTGTCATTATTGAATGACATTTCTAGGACCGTAGATGTTATCGATAACAAAGGATATATCCTTTATAAGTTTGAGGAAAATGACTAAAATTATGAGTTGAAAGAATGATTTAGAATTTTTTTTTAATTTAATTAATTAATTAATTTTTTTTTTAAAGATTTGTACACAGATTTATAAGAGCGAGTCCCGATTCAAGTCAAATAGGAGTCAAAGCACAAAGTACGTTAGTTCTGGCAAGCAACCATTCCAGAGTGAGCAATATTCATTTCAGATAGAAACCAAGTCATGAAGTTCCTGAATGAGTTGAGCATTGTACCTGAAAAAGACTTAGAGCACATTGCACTAGAAGCACATGTAGTATTGTAAATAGATGAGTTAGTGACATGAGTAGTCTCACTATTGGATGTTGCACAGTTTGATCTAGGCATGTCATTAATAGAGATCCCTTTAGGTTCACTATTCTTGAAGAGTTTTCCTGTGGGCATCCACTTAAGGCAAGATCTAGGTATGTAAGTCAGTTTGGATCCTATAAACTTAAATAGTCTACCAGTGGGAATCCATTTGAAACAGCTGCTAGTAGATTTGGATTTAGGCACTTTCTTCTTTTGAATAATGGTTCTTTTGTAATTATTGGGTTTCTTAGGGGATTGATCTGCCATTTGATGCTTCTTATGAGAAGTAGATGAACTCCTAGTATTCCTGATCTTAGAACATTGAACATTAACCTTGGGTTTGTTATTCATCACATCAGAATGAAGTAGTGAAGTGACTGGTTTTGACAAAACAGTATTCGCATCAACTTGGGAGGCAAGCCTAGATTTCGATGGTTTAAATCTTTCAGTTCTAAAAGCATTCGGCTGCCTAACTACGGTATGTTTTGAGTTGTTCTGAACAGTTGACTTTCCCAAAGTCGATGGTTTTGCAAACTTAGTGTTCACCTTATTTCCAATAGATTTCCTAAGCTCATTTTTTAAGGCAACAATATTGAAGCTCTTATCCTGAATTTGGGCTTTGAGGGCATCAATGTCAGCCAAAAAGGAATTTGTTTGATCTATCAACTTGGAATCGTTCTCTAATAAGTTCTTTCTTAAGGACTCAATTTCTCTTAATAAGTTGGATACACATAAATCCAATTCATCATTCCTAGATTTAAGCTCACTACTTACCTCATGGTTAGGATTGCTCATCCTAAGATTGCATTTCTTATGCAGATCTGAAAGTTGACATTTCAGATTGCATATGGTTGAATCTTTGTCCTGAATCTGGGTTTTTAAGTGATTAATTTCAAAAAATTCTCGAAATTCTGGGAATTCTGGATTAATGCAAGATTTTGTAGCACGAAAACTTTCTGCCTTTTGTTGTATTGCAATTTCCAGGGAAATACAATGTTTTTCAAGAATTGAGTATCTGTTTGAAAGTTCATCATAAACCCCTTTTTCTACCATGTCATTTGTTTTAAAGATTTTAGATTCAGACTCAACCAAGACACATTTATTGATATCACATTCAAAGATAGGGTCAGTTAAGGGTACCTCAATGCATGACACGTGTTCACTTGTTGGTATGGCATCTGTATTCACCTCATGCACAGCAGGACTTACTGACATGCAAGCAATTTCAAGCTTTTCGGACTCTGAGCCTTTGTGTTCAATACAACCAATTACATCATTCATTTTTGTTTCTGAAATTCCGTAGTCAGCATCAGCATCATCAGTTCTTTCAACTGATCCATTACTCAAAATATCACAACTTTCCTTTACTTTTCCATGACACTCATTCAACTCATTCAAATAATCATTCCTTTGAGCAGCATCCTTAATTTACACTTCCATACTATTCATAAGTTGGATATATGTGTTGATGAAATCATGAATTTCCATTCCAGTGTGTTTCTTGAATGAAATTCCAGTCACGTGTTGATCAAAGTCAGCAGAATATTCCCCTTTGATAAACGGCTGAAATTGGTTGTAGATAACTTGAAGTGCAGCATTAGAATCATCAATTAATACCTTGTCATTGGTAATTTGAAGCTTCAGTTGTTCTAAGTTTAGCAACACAGCCTTTTTCAATGTAGGTACGTCTTGGCGGAAAAGAGCACCACATGCTCGACCCATAGGAGTGTATAACAGTTGTGTGAGGTGCTGATGAAGTAATTGAAACGGCTCAATGTTGCATTCAGAATGCTTTGTATCATGGGTCATTGACAGGTGTGATTCGTTGAAGTTTGAATCAGAAGGTGAAGAGTTTTGATCATAATTTGTTGAATCAATCAAGGTAAGACATTCAGAAATACAACCAGTTTCATTGTTCTGTGAGGTATCATAAAGTTCAAGCACTTTGGAGATAAAAGGGTCAGTGATGTAAGACACTGTGGGTGGACGAGTATCTGCTGCATGAACGTCCTCAGGTACAGTAGAGATGATTGTAGGCATGTTGGTAGACATGTTGACAGATAACACGGGATTTTATAACTCTATGATTAATCCGGGAAATAGATTCTTTCACGGGATTTTACTAAATCAAGAGAAAACCGTATTACACACAAAAGTTAACCAAGTCGCTAAGAATCCTTGACCCAGGTCCCTAAGCACCAAGTTGCTAAGTAATAAGATGACAAGTCGCTAAGTTCCAAATTGCTACGAAATTTGACAGCAAATCGCTATGCACCAAGTCGCTAAGAAATCAAGTCGCTAGATAGCAACTCGCTAATACCCAAATCGTTAACACCAAGTCGCTAAGAAACTTAAAGAACAAGTCACTATCAAAATTGAAAGCAAGTCGCTACCTTACCAAGTCGCTACCCGTAGTGGAGAATCCACTAAGTGTACTGTTTATCGGCTTGTCTCAAAAGGCAAGTCGCTACCAAAACTCACTACAACTCACTACCTTTTACTGAAGCAAGTCGCTACCAAGAAATTCACTCCGAGAGCCAAGTCGCTACCAAGAAAAACTTTAAAAACACACTTTACAATCCAAAACAAGATCAACCACAATGATTCAAGCTTACCAAATCAAGACCCAAGCACATACAATGATTCTAAACACAAAAGTACACCCAAAATTCAAACTTTAACACAAGAAATGAACCAAATGATGCAAAAGCCACTAAACTTTTTCAAACTCAAAAACCATCTAAAAACCACTAGAAATCCAAGGATATGTAAGAGATGATCTAACCATGGCTCTTGATACTATTTGTAACATATTGGATTTCACAAGCACATAAACAAACTCAATATGGGAGTATAATTTAGATGGTTTAGAGAGAGAATGTGGGATATTCTAGAAAGAGAAACTCTTGGAAGGTTAGATTCCACAAAGAACATCCAACCCTGTACCTTGCAAGGTAGAGGGTATTTATAGGTTACAAACTAAACGACCTCCTGACGGCCTGTGGATCAGGTATGCAGTGGGTAAAGACCCGTCCTTCCTCCACGGTGTTGCACTAGACTAAAACTAAGCTAATAACTTACTAACAACTAACATAACAAACGATATGTCTACGAGCTAACTTAAGCTAGATTATACTTGGGGTGACCGATGCTTCACACTAGAATTTCCAATTCCTAACACAGTGGATACCTACTTGCCGCAAATTCAATCTTAATGAGATGTGCCCTAAATTATGTAGATCAATGCCCATTATGAAATGGATGCCTACTTGTAGAACTATTCCTTTAAGAAGAGAACATACTTTGAATAGGTCTATTACGGACACTAGCACTGCATCTATCCCTGATGATTCCATTGTTTCTACTTCTGATGTGGGTGTTCCAATCAATGTTACTAACCAAATGGAACCCATTCTTGCATGGGGATCCCATTTATCCAGTTATCCATTCTTTTCTGTGTTCAACTGCAGATCGTTCAAATCATTCTGTGGTACCTGGACTTAGGTTGTTCCAAGCATATGACTGGAGACCGGTCATGGCTCATGAACTTTATGAGTAAATTCATAGGGACTGTTAGATTCGGGAATGATCATTTCGGTGCAATTATGGGTTATTGTAGGATCGTAATATTTATTGTGTTGAAGATTCGGGTGGTCTTGGATGATCAAAATACATGTTTGCCATAGTTAGAGAGTTAGTTGAGAGAGAGAGGGTGTTCTTGCTAGAGGTTTACAAATTATGGAATATTAGATTGAATGAGAAGCACCACCCCTTCCATGGATGGAAGGGGTATTTATACATACACAATACACGACCTCCTATCGGCCTGTGGATCAGGTATACAGTGGGTAAAGACCCGTCCTTCCTCCACGGTGTTACACTACGCTAAACTATGCTACTAACTAACAAATAAACTACTAAACAACGTAAATAACTACAAGTCTACGAGCTAACTTATGCTAGATAACATTTGGGGTGACCGACACTTCACTATGGAGTTTTCTAATTCCTAACAATCTCCCCCTAAGGGAGGTCACCCCATGTTTTACATTTCGAATCCTAGCATTCTATTCTTGTCTTTGTTCTTGAGCTCGTAGACTTCAATTCTTCATTTCAACAATCTTTGTGCTTTAGTAGTGATTCTTCAAAGTCCGCACTAATTTGTACTTTTAGTGGAGGCCTTAAACTGATCCACGTCTTTGATGATCTTCGAGCTTTCATTGAGATCATCAACCACAGTAAATCTCTGGATCAGCCTTTATTGTGTTGCCATCATGTGAAGTTGTCACTTTCGGACCGACATGCTCACACTTTTGAATCATGACATCTTTCCATCAGAGTAGCGGAAGCCTTACTGGTTCATGATATTTGCAGCAGCGAAGCAGAAGCATAGTATGAAATATCAGAGCCAGGTTATGTAGATATGCACCAGTCATGATTTCTTCAAATTAAGTGTGTATGCTGTGAGCATGCGGCTTTGGATTGACTCCTCAATTCTGATCAGCTGCAACCGTCCAAATGTACCTGCAAACAACAGTTAACAATAAAGCGCACGAAAGTGTCTTTGATCACTTTCGTTGAATTGAGGTACACGACCCACGGTTCCCCGTTGATCAGTACAAGTACTGCCTGTGATCAGGTAGGATTCCTAAGAATCTCCTTGACAGGGTTTCGCAGCTGTTCTAGCTGTTCTCAAACCGGAACGTCTCAAAGAAGACAACACGGAGAGAGTGAACCAGCGAATTGAGATTCACTGATTGATGAAAAATTGATTTGAAAACAATCGCGTATTGCTTAGAATAAAGATTTTTGCAATACGACGAAGGTTTTATGAGAAAGATCAATTTTCAATCAAAACACTTTTTGTATTTGAAAATAGTACACAATCGACGTGCTAGCGAAAAGAAGAGATTCACACATCGAACGGTTTTTCTAAAAGTATTTTATTCAATCAGAGATACTTTTTGAATTTGAAAACATAAGTACACATTCGACGTGCTAGAGAAAAGAAGGTTTGCACATTAAACGGTTTTTCCAAAAGTATTCGTCAATTCCATTCCTGGACCAAGGTTGATTCAATAATGAATCGCCCCATCATTTCTATCCAGTTGTCACAAGCTTGATCTTTTGCAAGATTTCACATGTCACCCACCAAGAGCTTGTTTGATGTTGGCTCTAGAAGGATTTCCATCTTCATTGTGAATATTTTTACATATCACTCGGATGTTCTGGTAATACCACAAGGATAATGCGTAGGACTCTTAATATATACTTACTTTCCACATTATGTGAAAAAGCAAGTCTTCAAGAATTTAGTGTCCTAACGAGATATTGTGGATAATCTCTTGGCTCTAGACTCAATTGTGCATATTTGGTTCCTGTGTCGGAGACTAGGGAGAGGGTCTCCTTCTTCAATATCAACAATCTCTAAGAGAAAGTCGATAGATTATGTCGGTTCCCCGTGAGAATGAAACAAGCCCTTTTAAGAGGAACTTGAGTAGCTTGGGAAGTTTAGTGCAGTGCGTCACTGGGTCCATGACGTCTTGTCTTGAATACCAGTGTTACCACCAGTAGCATATGTATTGAACCCGGTTACTGCCCTAAGGTTGAATTATTGGAGGGCTATTTCTTTTCACCCTTTTTCATATTCATTTCTTTTTTATTCTTCAACCCCTTTAGTGCTTACCGAGACTTCATTACTAGAACCTTGTTGGGTTTATTCCAGTACTAGCTCTGTCTCAGTCCGCACTCTTCCCATATTCTCATTTTTCTCCTTTTTTTTCAATATACCTAAGGACTCTACACTATCTAGTGAATTGTCCCTGGGTAGATCCCTCCGGTTCTGGCGGATCGTGGGAACAAATACCTAACCTCACCATCCTTATAACTCCATACATTAAGTAAAATGGTTGGTCTTTTGGTACAGTTCATTCTTCCTTGAAACCAATTGAAAAATCATTTGGAAAAATAATCAAGGTACTTGTGATACGAGATCAAAGCATTTTGTACCCTAATAGTTTTGATCATTTAGAAAAACCTCCCCCTCAACATGTGCGTATGATTTAGAAATTGTTTAGCACAAGGAGGCAAGAGGACTTTGAAATATTTTCTTTGATCACAATTGTCATATAAAAAGCCATTTGATTTTCTTTGGTAAATTCTCCCCCTCAATATGTGCATAGGATATTTGAAATAATTTTATCACATAGAGGCAAGAGTTAATTTGAAGCAGATCCACAATCACAAGAGCCATTAAGAAACCATTTGATAACACAATCAAGGTACTTTATAAATAACTTTAAAAAGTTTTTTGTACCTCGATAGTTATGCTCCTCCTCAATATGTGCTTCGAGATTCGAAAGCGTTTAGCACATATGAGAGAGCAGCCTGCACAATTAAATCAAAACGATCACCTTTTATCAAACTTCATTATTAAATCACAAATTCTCCCCTGATCAAAAATATCAAATCCTTTGAGATTTTGGATCCCAAGTGATTTAATTAGGTTTAGAAAACATGGGAGAAAATGTGGCCTTGTTTAAATACTCATCTGGTTTTTGGATAAATCCTCCTCCTCAACATGTGCATTATGTATATTGAAATCGTTTGGCACATGGAGGCAGGAGTGCCTTTAAAGGACTAAAACCAATTCCATTTAAAACAGATTTGAGATTTAAATCACGATCTCTACCCCGATCAGAAATATCAAACCATTTGAGATTTGTGATCCCAACTGATTTAAATCATTTATAAAAATTTGGGGAAAGACGTGGCAAGATTCAATTTTGAAAGATGACAGATAAGGACCATTTTAAGACATTAAAGATTGTTAGTGTCAGGTATGATAGTTTTTAAGAGATCTTTTAAGTAAAACAAAACAATTTCACAATCAAACAAGAACAGAAAAAATTTCATTTTGAAAGACCTCGATTCTAAAGAAAAAATCATACCATGACATAACATTAAATCTTTAGATCACCACTTATTATCGTACAAGACGGAACTTTTGTGAAGAAACATCGTTTGAAAATATTTTATTTTAAATCACTCTCCCCCTCAATCCATGACAGAAGTCAATAATTGAGTGACTTAGGTTTTGATAACATGAAGTCCGGTGATTTTCAAAAATTAGACCAATATATTTTCAAAAACAATATTTTTCCATTTTCAAAACAATTTTAATCAAAGTTTTTAGAAAATTGTTTAAAAATGGTATCCTGCACAAAGATACGTTAGGTGGTTGAGAAGCTTCTGTTGTTGTTGCTGTAGGGTTTGGAAGAAAAACCGTCTGCTGATGCAGTGAGACTTCTTCTTACATTGCATTTTGAATGCCAACTGAGGTCAAATTAAGCTCTGTTTCTTCAATCACTTAGAAGAAAACCATCTGCTGATGCAGTGAGACCTCTTACGTTGCATTTATGCCAACTCTCCATAGAAGTCCAATTAAGCTCTGTTTCTTCATTTGTCAACCCAAGATATAGTTACCTTTTCCTTTTGGCATCCAATCATATTAATCTGTGGGATCCGGATCGGGAACATTCTTATAACCAGTATACCTGCATACGTTAGTGAACACACATACAGATATATGGTGGTCGACATCACCCAAACAGCAATCGACTAATAAAAGTCAATGTAACATATCAATCAGATCATATAAATGTATGGGAATAATGTGTACATCAAGCTCTAATCATCTAAACCTAACAATCATATCCTAGAAACCTAGTCCTTCAACATAGGCAATTATCATTTTTAATTAAGCACGTAGGACAATTAAGAAAGCTTGTTAGATGATATAGATTTGAAAACATTCTCCCCCTCAATCAATGACTCATTTTTTGAAAAATTTTAAAAGCGCAGAAGTCATTGATTGAGATTGCAAATTAAGATGAAAACTCTGAATCTGATTGATTTTTCAAGAAATTCATTTACCACCATTTTGAAAACAACAAATATTTTTCTGAAGAATTTATAGACGGAAAAATATTTAAGTAGGAACAGCAGTCCTTCGACATACTTTCCTCATTTGTTTTTAGGATAAGTGCACGAAATATTTGAAAAATTGGTTTAGCGCAGCACTTTCCTTTCTTTTGAAGAGCGGGTTGCTATCTGAAATAATAGCAAACCATAGTTTAAGCACGGGTCACAGTCTGAAGAAACTGCAAGCCAATTTTTAAGCACGGGTTACAGTCTGAAATAACTGTAAGCCATCATTTAAAGCCCGGGTTACAGTCTGAAATAACTGTAAGCCATTTTTTTTTAGACATGTTTAGAAAAGAATATTTACACCTCCTGCTCGAACTTCATATAAAGTCCCGTGCCATTATTGAATGACATTTCTAAGACCGTAGATGTTATCGATACCAGAAGACATGTCTTGAGAAAACATATTTTTGGAATTTTTCAAAATTTTTTGATTTTTTATGGATTTTTGTTGGTTTTATATTTTTCTATTTTCTTTTTGTTGGTTTTATATTTTTGTATTTTGTTTTTCGAATAAATATTTACAAGGATAGATAAGATGATATAGTAAAAGAAGATGATGATACGAGTACCGAGATAAGGATATCAAGCAGCCCCGTTGTTGAAGAAGAAATCGTCATGTCTTAAACATTCACCACCAAAGCTTCCAAGGCTCCAGAATAGAAGATAGAACATGAGCCTTCGAGAAAAAAAGAGACTTTGGCAGCTTCCCCCCAAACCGAAGATCCATTAGATGAGCAGATTCGAAGCTCTATTTCAAGCTTTCCTTAGCCAGGTGCACAAAGAAGCACACCATTATCATAAATCCCGCTGCTCCATTTAAGAACGATAATCAAGGTTCTCCGTTCGGGGTTATATCATCAACAAGAATAACAGCAAAGTATCATCCCACGTATAAATAATCTTCTCAAATTTCTTTTTCACTTAAGTCTGAAGCGATCCATTCCAAAAGGTGTCAAGAGAACAATTCCCCCAAGTAGTTGAATTGATGCAGTCAGCCTCTTTGTATAATGCTCAAGAACTCTCCTGAATACACATCATGAGGGTAATGAAGAACACCTCCCCAATGTTCACATCTTTCGTCCCTGATGATAGTGTATGAAGCTCAAGAGTGAAGTACACCAATATCCAAGAGCTCTCCTGAGTACACATCATGAGGGGAATGAAAACACCTCCCCATGTTCACATTTTTCTTCCCTGATGATCGTGTATGAAGCTCAAGTATCCGAAGCATACCAATACACAAGGAATGAATAACTGATAACATTGAAGAAGCAGGCCAAGTCACTGATTATCTCTGCGGGCGACAATCTCTGCGGATGTCAACTCCGGAATAAGTGATTATATCTCTGAATCGCTGATTAAGCACTCAAGTGAAACAACTGAGCATCCCCAATGTACACAATCTCTCTCCCCTGATCATTGCGATATCATCGAAATCACCACACACTTGTGTACCTCTTTTATCTTCAGAAACTAACTCTTACATCTCTTCCCCCACATAGTTGGAATAAGAACACTAAACGCCTTGATGAGTAAAACCTTGAGTTTCTCTGCGGTCATGACATTTGTTTTCCCGGGATATCTTCAATCACTTAGAAGAGTTAAGTTCATCAAGTTTACTCGCCATGAGTCAAACCTTGAGTTTCTCTGCGGTAATAACATTTTTCTTCCCGGGATATCTTCAATTACTTAGAAGTATTAAGTTCATCAAGTTTACTCGCGTTTAGATGCGTGTCTCCTTTCCCCCTTGCTAGTTTAGACACTTCAGAATCAGCAACTCTTTGTAAGCCCAGAAACTAGAAATCTTTTGAGAAGAACATCATTAGCTCAGATTTATCTGTGAGAATCAACTTGCTGCAGAATGTGAGCAAGTCTAATTGGGGATTAAATTTGGCATTTCACTCTCCCCCAATTAGTGCTCTCCCCTAAACCGACAATCTGTTTGATAAATGCTCAGATTAAGAAGAAGTCTTTAGATAAATAAATGTAACACGTCTTTAGTCTTCTAACATGTAGCAGAATATGTAGAACCGACTGTAGACTCGACCTTCTTCAAGATTGTCCAGTTGGGGAATAGAAAGTTAACATCTTCAACTCACCAAAAACAAGAACATCACCAAAAAGCATCCCAATCAACTTACATCTTGCAAATCCCCTTAACTAAAATCCCTCCCAATCAAACAAGAACAGAAAGATGTTCATCAAGGAAATCAGCAATCAGGCCGCAACGAACACATAAGATGGTAACACCAAACTACCAATCACATCAAACAAGAACAGAGAGATTGTTCGGAATCATCATGTTGATGTGTACGTGAAGCATTAACCGGAAGCACTTTGTCGATAAACTCATCAATCTGAGTGAAGATGTCAACCAACGGCTCTTCGAAGAGAAAAAAACTCCATGTGAAGATGACCCGATAAGAAGAAGCTCGGTTCTTACATGAGTTTAGAGCTGTATGACCATTTATATTCTCAAATATCAATCAACAATGCAAAAAATTCACACTTCTTCTCCCCCTCAAGAATTGCATACGGAGATGCCATTCTTGACTAAATAAGTGAAAAACATCCAAATGTAGTCAATACACACTTCTCCCCCGCAAAATTAGCACAGGATGTCGCCATCGTCATTATAGTTGAGAAAGTGGAATCAGAAAACAATCAACAGTAGCCCGGTTCACTTGATGACTGAAGCGCATGGAAAAATTATGAAGCATGTTGATGAGAATGGTCATAAATGAGAAGATTTCTCTTCTTCAGAAGATAAAGCGCACTGAAGTGTACACTTTTCTTTTCTTTGGAGTACGAGGCATGAACTGTTGTGTTCATACGTCATAAGAAGATTTCTCTTCTTTCAAAGATAATGCGCACTGAAACGTACACATTTCTTTTCTTTAGAGTACGAGGCATGAACTGTAGTGTTCATACGTCATAAGAAGATTTCTCTTCTTTCCAAGATAAAGTGCACTGAGACGTACACTTTTCTTTTCTTTAGAGAACGAGGCATGAACTGTTGTGTTCATACGTCATAATCTCTCTCTTTTCAGCTCTCTTAGCAAAACATGTAATCAACCCCATTATCATTCAGTAGGCTCTTTGTCGTGACAGCTGATGGAGAAAACCCAATATGATGAATTTGACCCTGAAGTAAACTAACCCGAACTCGTGACTTAAACTTGCACATATGTAACAAAGAGCGGTGCCGAGAATTCATGCTCCATTGAATCTCTTAAGTACTCTATACTCTTCAACCAACCAACCATCAAGTAATAGACGTGCATTACCTCTTGAAAATCCACAATTGAATGTGACACTGAGCACTACAACGTAAATCCTTAAAGTGATAGTTATTTTTGTGGCAAAAAGAGCCCAATTTCCCCTCGTGGTAAAAGAAAAAAGACTCCCAAGAATAACTAGATTTCCAAGTCTTTGTTTTTGATAATAAGCTCGAACAAGGATCTCGAAGAATCTTCATCCAACCATCCCCGATACCTTCAGATACTAAGTACACTCGCCCGTGATATTTCACTTCAACCTCAAATAAATAATAGTGAATTAACTCCGTTGTCACATCTTCTGAATAAAAGCTCAATTCTAGCCTCCTTTGACGTTTTAAATGAAATTTGATAATGGTTTCATCCCGACCATGGCTAAGAGCACATTACCCCGTAAAACCATGTAATAACCAAACTGTCATGATGAATATCCAAACACACATCCAATTTATGAAGTACACCCTTTTATCCCTTCTTCGAAACAGAACCCGTAACACCAGCATCAGAAGACCCCGAGATACGCTTTCCTTTCTCCAAGATGGTTCCATCATCACGTGATTTTACAATTCTATAGTTTAAACCGAGAAATAGTTTCTTTCGCGGGATTTTACAAAACCAAGAATAAACCGTAAGATAGATCCGGAAATGCACTTTACTAATACAAGGATGTTTCCATTGTCACGGGATTTTACAAGTCTATGATTTAAACCGTGAAATAGGTTCTTTCGCGGGATTTTACAAAATCAAGACAAAACCGTAAACAATGTCAGCTTGAATGTGTTACGAAGACTTTGGTTTCAGAGAATATCAGTTTTAGGGGAACATGCAGTGGTTCATCAACGGTCCATTATCCAACATCATCAACATCATCAACCATCCAATCAACACTTTGGAAAACACATCAATCACGCAATCTGTCGGCTATTGTAATGACCACATGGAGAAGTAAACCCGATATACCAAACTTGATCATGAAGTAGAATTTTCCAGATTTGTTACTTAACCTTGTACTAATCCTTGTGAAGAAGAAATGGTGTACCCAATGTACAAAACCTCTTGACATTCTCAAAAGAGTGAGACACCGAAGTGCTAGCAATGTTGTTAAGCGAGAAAGAATCACAAACGTAACTAAATAGCCAAGTCTTTATCACACTCTATAGAAGCCCAAACAAGTCATCTTCGCGGAAAGGTAGCAAGAAAGAAGACAAAATAAGTAAACGTGCTCGGAAAACTTCACTTCAAAACCAAATAAGAGATACCGTACAAACAACCCCACAGTCAACTTTGTTCAATGACAATTCAAGCCGTGACATAATATTTACCGTGAAAGTGCATACACCAAAGTACCAAACCTCATAACACAACGTGTCTCATCTTCAAATCTCATCGATAAATCTCCAAATCAAGTCTCATTATCACATCGCATCATCTTAAAACGAAGGATAATCATCAACAGGCCCAAATGTACACAAATATCTTGACCTGGTTCAAAATAAATTCAGTCGCACATCGGAAATCAATACAAGCCCATATCCGGTTATAGACATTGTCAGCCCATCAACATAACTCCTGATCAATCCAATTTTTGTCAAGCCCAAACAAATTCTATCCAATCCAATAGTCCCATGGGCCGTGACGCGAAAAGTATGCACGATCCATTAATATTACTAGACAACACATGTATCATAAATATTTCTGCTCAGCTCAACACAAACTTAAATATCCGGTTTTTCATTTACACACCCACAAATTAATGCACATTCTATTCGTAAATACTTTACGAGACTAAAACCAAGATCATATAATGGACGTAGCACAAGACCACTTAACAGTCCGTTCAACCATTAACACCAAAAAAAATTATGCAATATCACGCCAAGGTCCAATGAAGCTCATGCACACATTTAACCACAAAGTCACACGTTCAGCCCATGATTATTAAGGCCCATGCCTTATCAAAGTTGATTCAATATACCTAAACCCAAATAATTCGGAGGATATAAAACTCAACTCATTACACACTTACCCTAAAATTTCTCACACATTATCCGCCCCCTTTTTCAGTATCTTAACCACTTACAAACCCTAATCAAATAATCCGCCTCTCTTCTCATCCTGCTTCTTATCACAATAGTTAATAAAACATGACCCTATATACAACAATATGGCAGCACCTTAGCATCTTTACCTTGCCACAGAGATGGCTGGAGGTCGACAAAGCCACAGAGATGGCTGGAGGTTCATGGCAAATGGTTGGCAACGAGATCAAACCATGTGACACGGGTAGGTTTTGTAATCATTTAGTCATTCTTGAGTCATATAATGAATAAAGACAAAAAGAAGATAACTAATTGTTATACTTCGTTGTCTTGTTCAAATATTAATTAAAACAAATTGTTTTCAAGATCGATGATGAACCTTTTCGTGTGTATATACCATAAATGGTCTTGATGAGATATTAGCCAAACACGAAAAGTTCTGAGATGACACATTTGTATCCTGAAGAGTGGTCTTCATTCGAATGGTATTGAATCATTTGATATCAGTTTGGTTTGTATTGGGTCAAGATCGATGATGGTGATGGTTTAACACAAAAGATCTTTTTAAAAGATTAGTAAAACAGTTGAACCAAATCTGAGAACTTGAATGTATATCGTGTCTTGTCAAAGATCAATGATAGATGAGTCTTGCACTTTGCATTTTCAGTTTTGAATAAGATATGATGTAGATGTAATCATGTATGAGATGGTATGAGACTTTTGAATGTTGCTTATGTGGTCACAAGTCGCTTCATGATTTATTTTCTTCACCTTCTTTCAGTCAACTCGCTAGTTGTCAAGTCTCTAGCCTAACTCGCTAGATCAAGTCGCTAGCATAAGTCGCTAGGTCAAAGGTTTGTGCCAAGTCGCTAGTGAGATTTGTGTCAAGTAGCTACTTCAATAAGTCGCTACATCATTATTTGGGACAAGTCGCTAACAAAACTCGCTACCCATATACAATGCATCTAGACCACTTGTAAAGACAAGTCGCCACTGAAACAAGTCGCTAGATAGACTTTTGACATTTTTCCGATGAGTTTTCCGGCTAAGATTCTGACCATGTTCAAACTTACCCAGAAAAATGCATAAAAACTGCATCTTTTGATAGGTTTGACCACGAATATGACCAGTTGACCAAAAAAAACATAATAACCGTGTAGCAGAAATCATGAAGACTGTTTGGACAACAAGATTTTTGACCAAAAAAAAGATATGCACACAAAACATGTTGTAAAACCCTAAAATCTCAAATCGCGTGAAATGACCATTTTGCCCTCCAACTTAAAATTTCACCAACTCGGAAAATACGTCAACACTAATTAACGAGTTATATGATTAATAATACTTTCACATTATGAGAATAATAAACTTATGCTATACATTACAACAACTTAAATAATAAAAGTCTAAGTAACTCATAAACATTGTAACATGTACATAATTAACTTGGACTTGGAACATGACTAGATACATGATAAAATGATAAGGATGGAAGTTATGTTTTGGTCTTTGAATTCCCTTAGGGGCCGGCCATCTTAAAGGAATCCCTTAATCACCATTTAATTTTTATCAATCTCATTTATCTCTTAATCTCATTTCAAAAATACACACTAGAAACCCTAGTCTCTTTTCTCTCCTTCCTTGTGGCGGCACCACCTTCTTCTTCATCATTTCATACGAATTCTTCAAGCAAGGTGTTCTTAGAAGACTCTTGATCGTGGGTAATCATTTGGTGGACGTGGTATTGGTGTTTGATTCGATTTGGAAGCTTGTACGTGGGGGTTTAAAGGTGTACGTGGGTTTGTGTTTGCCAAGGGAGTCTTGGTTTTGATTTTGGTGTTTGATTCTTGTTCTTGTTTCGTACACGCATCAAGGGTAACGTATCACCATCCTGTTTG